>OZ012740.1:44865453-46065453 GCA_963859935.3 Lathyrus sativus | reverse complement strand
AAGAGCACGAACAAGTGCTTCTAAGCCTAGAGCAATATGAAAAGAAGGAAAAGAAGGAGGAAACAAAAAATATTGAAAAGAAGTCTATTGCTCTCAAGACTTCTTCCTCAAAGTCCCAAACAAAAGAGCAAAGTGATTACACTTCGAGTGATGACGAAGATGATGACAAGAGTGACGATATGGGGCTGTTTGTAAAGCGATATAATCGCTATGTAAAAAAGAATGATATCCAACACTCCGAGAAAAATCTTGTCAACTTCCGGAAACAATCAAGATACTCTAGAAATGACGATAATAAAGGAAACAAGACAACAGGGACGTGTTATAATTGTGGGAAGAATGGACACTACAAATCGGATTGTCCCTTGAACAAAAAGGGCAAAGAAAAGGAAACAAGTAGATCACATAAGAAGCAACCTAAGCCAAGGAGAGCGTATATAGCTTGGGAAAGAGATAGAGAATCCTCCAAGGATGAAAGCTCAAGTGATGAAGACGAATCCGTCAATCTTTGTCTTTCCGCCCATCAAAAGAACAAAAAGAAAAAGGTACGACATGTCAAGTATGAAAATTCCTCTAAACTGTCTCATTTTGAATTACAAACTACTTTTAATACTTTGCATTGTGAAGCAAAAGAAGCCTTTAAAAGGCTTGCCTCAAATAACCAAATCTTTGCTCACCTAGAGCAAAAGATTTGTGATTACGAAAAGAAACCTGAGGCACTAAAAGCTTCCATAGTGGAAAGTACAAAAGTAGGTTGTGAGGATCTAAGAAAAAGAGTTGTTAACTTTGGGTGTGATACTTGTTACATTTGGCAAAATGAAGTTAGAAACCTAAATGCCAAACTTAACAAGGCTCTAGAACCCAAAATTACTTTTGCCATCGATAAAACTAATTTTAGAAAGAGTATGGTTAATTCATATCAAAAATACACATATGCTGTAAGAGATCATGATAGAAAAATTAATTCAAAAGTTAATTTTTCTTGTTTGTATTGTTGCAAGAAAGGCCACACCATTGCTAAGTGCCGTTTTAGGAGATTTTTGGTTCCTAAAGGCGTTTATTAATGGTTGCCTAAATGCGACCATGTTTTCACTCACAACTTAGGATCCAATAAGCAATTGGGTACCTATTCTTGTTAATTATGTTCATAGGTACAACGTCTTGAGATCACCGAGAGAAGATGGGTTCTCGATAGTGGCTGCTAAAGGAACATGTATGGAGACATATCACTCTTCATTGATTTCGTGGCAAAGAAGAAGGGATATGTAACCTATGGAGACAACAACCATGGTGCAATACTTGGAAAAGGTAGTGTAGGTAATCCTTCTTCCACTACTATCTCCGATGTATTGCTTGTCGAGGGCCTTAAACATAATCTCATTAGCATTAGCCAATTATGCGACAAAGGATACAATGTATCATTTTCAAAAGATTGTTGCTGAATTGAGCATAATGATGAAATGAAGAATGTGTTTAATGGTCTAAGAGTAAACAATGTCTATATTCTGGATTTGAATGAAGTATCTTTGACTAGTGATAAATGTCTCATAACAATGAGTGAGGACTCATGGTTATGGCATAGACGTCTAACACATGTCAACTTTGACTTGCTAAACAAGGTAGTTTCAAAAGATCTAGTCATAGGTCTGCCCAAAATTAAGTTCACCAAGGATCACCTATGTGATGCTTGTCAAATGCGAAAGCAAACGAGGATCTCTTTTAAATCTAAAAATATTGTTTCAACTACGAGACCTCTTGAGCTTCTCCATATGTATTTATTTGATCCATCTAGAATTAAAAGCCTAGGTGGTAACTATTACGGTTGTAATAGTTGATGACTTTTCTAGATTTTGTTGGACTATCTTCATGGCTAGCAAGAATGATACATTCGCTGCCTTTGAAAATTTTGCTAAACTTTCTCAAAAAAAATTAAACACAAATATCATAGCAATTAGGAGTGATCATAGAGGTAAGTTTGAGAACCATTTGTTTAAGGAATATTGTGGTAAACACGAAATTGATCACAACTTCTCCGCTCCTCGTACCCTTCAACAAAACGGGGTAGTGGAGCGTAAAAATCGTATTTTGGAAGAGTTAGGGAGAACAATGATCAATGAGAGTGCATTACCTAAGTATTTTTGGGTTGATGCCATAAGTACGGCATGTTATGTATTGAATAGGGTGCTCATTCGCCCTATTCTAAACAAAACACCGTATGAACTTTTGAAAGGGCGCAAGTCAAATGTGTCTCACCTACATGTCTTCGGTTGTAAGTGTTTTGTGTTAAATAATGGAAAAGAAAGCTTAAGTAAGTTTGATTCCAAGGTCGATGAAGGTATCTTCCTCGGATACTCTCAATCAAGTAAGGCCTATAGAATATACAATAAAAGATTACTTACTGTCGAAGAGTCCGTACACGTAACATTTGATGAATCTTATCCGAGAAATGTTGGAAAAGGTAGTGTTATTCATGGTGCAAGTGTATCTTCAGAAGACATACTCAAAAGTGCTGAGCCGGGAATTGATCAACCCGACATAGCCAAAATTAAGGAGGAAAAAGATGACCATCATGAAGAAACTAAGGTAGTTCATCCGTCTGAAAAATACTATGTTCCTCCAGCCTTGAAGTCTTCCAAAGACCATCCCATCGACAATATCCTCGGTGATATATCAAAGGGGGTGACGACTCGGTCTAAGATAAGTAATTTTTGTTATTATTTAGCTTTCGTTTCTCAGGTAGAAACTAAAAACCCAAAAAAAGCCTTACTCGATGAACATTGGTTCTTATCTATGCAAGAGGAACTTAACCAATTCAAGAGAAATGAGGTTTGGGACCTTGTCCCCCCCCCCCCCTCTGCGAGGTCATCGAGTAATTGGCACCCGATGGGTGTTTATGAACAAATTGGACGAAAACGGGGTAATAACTCATAACAAGGCGTGTTTAGTCACACAAGGGTATAACCAAGAGGAAGGCATCGACTATGAGGAAACTTATGCGCTGGTTTCCCGACTCGAGGCTATACGCCTTTTACTTGTCTTCGCTTGTGCGAAAATTTTTAAGCTATTTCAAATGGATGTAAAAAGTGCATTCCTTAACAGCTATATCAATGAAGAAGTTTATTTTGCCCAACCTCCAGGTTTTGAATCTCATGAATATCCTGATCACGTATATACAAGTTAAAACGTGCCTTGTATGGACTCAAGCAAGCCCCTAAGGCTTGGTATGAACATCTAAGCAAGTTTCTACTTGATCAAGGGTATTCAAGAGGCAAGGTCGACACAACCCTCTTCATTAAGCGTCAAGGAAAACACTTAATTTTGGTGCAAATTTATGTTGATGACATCTGTTGCGGTGGAAATAGGATCACAAACTATTAATGAGTTTGAATCGCAATTCAATTCACAACCGCTCTTTGATTTATCCGAAGGAAAAGGTCAAAAAGGGAAAACCTATTTTGCATCGTAAATACAATGCGGGGAAAGATCTAGGGTTCGGGGGTTGGTTAAATTTAGGGAAGGTGTTAGCACCCTAAACTTCTGTAGTACTCTACAGGAACCTTTTGTTCAGATGTTTACTATTTGCTTTATTATTCTTAAGGTATATGTACAAAGGGATTAAAAGTGAGAAAAGAGACCTAAGGGGTTAATTCTAAGTTTACTCGGCAAGACATCGCATCTTGTGCCTACGTATCCTTACGGGAGTGGAATCAGAGTAATCGTAGTTCCCCTCAAAAGGGAGGTTAGAGACTTCTTGACTATGGTCAAGGTCTCAAGGGGAATAAACATGTCTTAAGGACATGCTTACGCGGAGTGTAGAAACTCCAAATCTCTACGTTGAATTATTAAGTTGTAATTAGGGTTAAATTAGGTTAGGGATTCCACGGCGGGAAACCCTAAAATGAGCGCGGCGGCTCTTTGACCTAATGCTAGGGGTAAAATTGTAATCTTGCCTGCGGCGAGGCATTTGTGAAAATTTAGGGTTGAAAAGGTGTAAGGGTTGAAGGTGAGGACTATTGGCATGGCGGTCAAACGGCTAGACCTAATTCCTTCGGAGGAGTGAGATTATTGGTAAAGACGCGATAAGCATACAATGGCAGAACATAAAGTGCGGAAAGATAAATGCGACAATTGTCTCGCAAAATTACATCCCATAAGCGGTTACAAATATCATAATTGAATATTTAAACTGAAAATAAAATCAATTGAACTTAGTCAGCTGCAAAAAACCAAAACAAACCGAGACTGTTATTATACGGGGTTAGACGAAAAAATTAGACGGGAATGTTAGGAATTTAAGTAGAAAATTATAATTAACGAAACAAGAAAAAAAGTTAGAAATTTGGATCTTAAAAATGAGGATGTTAGCGAAAAATTAATAAACAATGAAAATTAATACGCAATGAAGATGATGATAATATACAAGTGATAATGGAATATGAAATAGCAACGATGATGTTAGATTATGTACAAATATAAAAATAAATACAAAAATAAATAAATAAATATTAGTGAACAGGTTCATGGATAATCAAGAATACTGTTAGGAATGAAGGATGAAAATTGGAATTGACGATAATTAGAAGTTAAGTGATGAACGTTTTGAGACGATGAGAATTTAGGTAATAAGAAAAGAGTTAGAATGGAATTAGGTTTTTTTTGTGAGATTTGGAAAAGTTAGAGTTTTTAATGTGATTAAGAAAAAGAAAATAGATTAAAAGTTAGAATTAAAAGTTAGCAAAAAAAATTAGAACTTCGAAATTTGGTTTTTAAAAAAAAGGTTAGAAAATAAAAATAAAAGTTTGAAAATAAAAGAGAAAAGGTTAGAATTTTAATAAAAAAAGAGTTAGAATGTTAGAATTTTAATTAAGAAAAAATGGTAGAAATTTTGAAAAAAAGATATAAAAAAGATTAGAAATTAAAAAAAAGAAGAGTTAGTTACTTTTGATGAAGACTGTAAGAGTTTTTGATGCTTGTCGATCCCCTGTTTTGTTGCTCCTGAGGGTCCTTTTATACTTGATTTTTAAATCTTTTTCAATCTCAGATTTGATTTGAATATCTCAATCTTTTTCAATCTCTGATTTGATTTGAATGAATTTTTATGATGATTTCAGATTTGATTCAATGATGGTGATGTTGATATTTAGATCTGATTTGATTTTGCTCCATCTGGAATTCATTGGGATTGGATTTGATTAAAAAAAAGTGTTGGGATTTAAATTTAAAAAGTTAGCAAAGAAAATAAGAGTTTCAAGTTAAATAAAAATTAGAGTTTTAAGTTTAAAAAAAATGAGTTAGAATTTTAAAATAAAAAACATTTGAATGTTGATTTTAAAAAATGTTAGAATTATTTTGAAAACTGTTAGAATTTAATTTTAAAAGGAATTTAGAATTTTAATTTGAAAAGAAAATAAAATGGCATTAGAAATTAATTTTAAAAGGAATTTAGAATTTTAATTTGAAAAAAGGATGGTGTCAAAAAAGATTTAGATTTAATTTTTTAAAAAAAAGGATAGATTTAATTTTAAAATAGTTAGAAAAAGAGATTTAATTTTAAAAAGAAGTTAGAGAAAAAAAAGATTTAATTTTAAAAAGAAGTTAGAAAAAAAGATTTAGCTTTTTTTAAAAAAGTTAGAAAAAAAGATTTAACTTTATAAAAGAAGTTAGAGAAAAAAAGATTTAACTTTAAAAAAGTTAGAAAAAAAAAGATTTAGCTTTAAAAAAGTTTAGAAAAAAAGTTTTAATTTTAAAAAGTTAGAAAAAAAGATTTAGCTTTAAAAAAGTTAGAAAAAAAGATTTAACTTTAAAGAGGAGTTAGAAAAAAAAGATTTAATTTTAAAAAGGTAATAGAATTTGATTAAAAAAATGTGTTAGAAATTAATTAAAAAAAGTTATAAAAAATTTACTCTTGAAGAAAAGAAGAAAAAAAAAAGTTAAGTTTTAATCTAAATCCTAAAAGTTAGTAAGAAGAGCTTAAAATGATTTAAATAAATAAACTAAATAGAAAAAAAAAAGTTAATAAAAAAACATTAGTAAAGTTATATAAAAAAAAATTTAATTAAATTATTATTAGTTAAAAAAACAAGATTTAAAAAAAAAGGTTAATTTATTAAGTAAATCCGAATTTAAAATAAAAATAAAAAAGAAAGGGTAAAATTTGGGGTATTACAGTTGCCCCTATTTAAATAGCTACACCGGATGATTTGAGTGGCGGAGACTCGAGGAATCATGGTGGAGGGATTTAAATATAGATAACCGAAAATTTTGCCCTTATATGTGGCGATATGCAATGATATAGACAAAACGAGGACAGACTAAAGCAGACAATGCCATGAATATGATATGATGCGTATGCTGGAATGATGAATGCGAAAATGCTGACGAATACGACGACACAGGGACAGATGCTACGAGAAGAACACACTGGGAAAACGACGCGCTGAGACACAGCACAAACACTGGGGAATCCTAAAATGATGGTCAACTGGTACGGATACGTCCAATTGTCATTTTTAGAACGGGAACGAGATTCTCAAATGGAGATAGCACCTGTGAGACGGCCTCCACTGGGAATCTAAAAGTAAATCTGGATCACGTACGATTGCAAAATCGATCACAGAATGCATGGAGCATTGAGCAAAGAATAACATCCAAGCTTCTGTAAACTATCTCTCGTGACACGATCAAACGGACTTTTCGGGAATCCGTAGCAAATATACAGGGTAAAAACCGGCTGTATGCCAAAATAAATGGACTTTAGGAATAAGATCCTTAAATGGAGATGGCACCTATGAGATGACCTCCACTAGGGAATGTCTAATAATAAAACTGGACCTACACGATTGCAAGATCGATTACAGAATGCTGGAGCATTGAGCAAAGAATAACATCCAAGCTTCTATAAACTATCCTTCGTGATGGGATCGAACGGACTTTTCGGAAATCCGTATCAAATATACAGGGTAAAGACCGGCTGTATGCCAAAATAAATGGACTTTGATAGGAAATGCCCCGATAAGCTTCTCGAGGGAGAACTGTCACTTATCGTTGGAAGGGACTTATGTGCCAAAATGGATAAGCACTCAAATAAAGAGGCTGCTGCTTATCTGATAAATAAATCTTCTCGCATTTAAGGTCGGCGCCTGGAATACGATTCTGATTCTTCTCTTACTGAAGGATAAATAAACTTCTTCATGTTTCAAGATCGTGCTCTCCTGAACATGAAAAGGGTAAACTGAACTTCCTCATACTTCAGAATCGTGCTCTCCTGAATATGATTCGGCTCTTTCGGATAAGTGAAATTCAGAATCGTGCTCTCCTGAATATGAAAAGGGCTGACTGAACTTCCTCATACTTCAGAATCGTGCTCTCCTGAATATGATTCGGCTCCTTCGGGTAAATGAAATTCTTCATACTTCAGAATCGTGCTCTCCTGAATATGAAAAGGGTGAACTGAACTTCCTCATACTTCAGAATCGTGCTCTCCTGAATATGATTCGGCTCTTTCTTGTAAATGAAATTCTTCATACTTCAGAATCGTGCTCTCCTGAGTATGAAAAGGGCTAACCGAACTTCCTCATACTTCAGAATCGTGCTCTCCTGAATATGATTCGGCTCTTTCTTGTAAATGAAATTCTTCATACTTCAGAATCGTGCTCTCCTGAATATGAAAAGGCTAACTGAACTTCCTCATACTTCAGAATTGTGCTCTCCTGAATATGAAAAGGCTAACTGAACTTCCTCATACTTCAGAATCGTGCTCTCCTGAATATGATTCGGCTCTTTCTTTTACTAAAGGGTAAATGAACTTCTTCATAATTCAGAATCGTGCTCTCCTGAATATGATTCCGCTCAAACCTCCCCGTACTTCAAGATTGTGCTCTCCTGAATACGATTTGGTTCAAACCTCCCCATACTTCAAGACGACAGGGAAAATGGAAGCCCAACTGCTCCATGGAGATGGCCATTTGCTGCGAGTCATAACGAAGATAGGATCGGCTTCTTAGGTGAGAAATGTTGCATACCGATGTTGTAAGATGTAAAGTGTTGTACCGATGTTGTAACATGTAGGATTGTAAAGTGTTGTACTGATAGATTTTCCAGGCGTGAACTGGCGTGTATCTGTAAAGGATTGTAGTTGGTTTTCTTAAAAGATAGTGCAAAATAAATGCACGTCCGGGTACAGTGATAAACTTCTCAAGCGAAATAGTCGCGTATCTGTCGTGGTATGGTGAAAACCTTCAGATGGTGCAAAATAAATGCACGTCCGGTTGGGCTTGACGACCGACAAGACTGAGATTCAATCTAGGATCGAGCTAGAAAGAAAACTGGTAAACAAGACTCCATCGAGGGAATGAACTCGAAGGGTAGATATCTTATCCTGGCGAGGAAAGATAGCTGAAGTAACCGTCATCCACGAGGATCGAGCTCTGTGGGGAAACTGGAAACACTTATGTATTTTATGCTTGGGGCTGACAATCTATTTGGAGAGAATGGACGAACCCAGTTACTCGGCGGTAACAACCAATGATGGTGAAACATAATGAACCTGTGAATGCTGACGCATATGTTGATGCATATGTTAATGTGAATGTATGTTAACGTCTATGTATGTTAATGTATGCAAGATGTTATGAAATGAGTATGTAATGAGTATGTAATGAATATGTAATGAATATGTAATGAAATAGGCATGTGATGCTTATGCCCCTGCGTAGGCTGACGAAACAGACTAGAGACGGGACGAGAGATGAAATAAACATCTCGACGGAAATACCCTGCGTTCTCTGCAACCAATACGTCAATCATGGGTAAGAAAGATCAATGGTAGAACCAAATCTGGTTTTAAAGTTCTGAATTCTCTGGGGAGAAGGCAATCTGCTTGGGTGCACAGTATCACGTCTTCACATGGGGAGAAGAACCTGAGGGCCACTTTCGGGTTACCCAAGAAAAAGTTGTCAGCTTATAGTCTCTCTGGGGACTATGAAGAGGCAATAGTTTAGGAGCCTGTTGCAACACTGAGGCTTACTGGGGTATGAAGGCCGCTGTGAGTAAAATCCCTCGGGTGTACGAAAAAAATTGTGAAATCCCATGGTTTTGATCTTGCAGGACCTTATAGTAGCCGCCATTTGTTTCTTCAAAAACATGGTGCCTCGGGATACTTGTGTTGTGAGGTAGGGTCATCTCAAGAGGATTTTACAGAGAAACATGGAGTCCAGATGCCCCACTGTTTTCCAACTCTTGGAGAGATTTGTCAGGTCTCGACGTAACTGGCACAAATTAATCGTGTTACGACGAAATCTTTGGGAAATAGCTCTTAAGAATGTCAGACTCGCGTTGGTAAGCGAATTGGGAAACTGCCTGCCCCTGTTCAGCAGGATCTTCAAGTTCCACGGGTTATGTTCATATGTAAATCTCTAAGATATCAAGCAAAGTTGTCATGCCTGAAATGCCTATCCTGAGCTTGTCAATGTACACATATATTTGTCCTGAATTTTTGTTTTGAAAAAAGATATCGCGATAACTTGTGACCGAAATCACTAGTCAGGATATAAGTCTTAATTATAATGCCAACATGAATTTTTTCTGAGCATAGCTCGTAGGAGTCAGGAAACGTGATCTTGTCAAGTATGCTTTCAACCGAAGTCCTACTTCAATTAGGTCTTTTAAAGGTTGTATCGTGGCTCGGTTCACGGTTTAAGAAACAAAGGATAAAGGCTCAAAGTTATATTTGTACCCACCCATTCTTCGTGATGTTCTCCAATCCTAATTCAGTTAACTGGATACGAACGCTCATATCTCAAGCGGATTTACTATGGTCGAGAACTTATCAAGGCTTTGGACATGGCAGTCACTCACCTATTTCTTTTGGCAATTGGTCATACGACCTTGTTCTTTATAAGGATTCAAAAACTAATGGTTTATTGCTCTTATTCCCTAACTTTTGCCTGGACAGCGTCTATTGATTTGACTTTGGAGTCCAGCGGGATGCCCCAGTTTTGCCTAAGTCTCCTTCATAGGTTTTGACTTAGCGGGCTCTTATTTTTTTTTGAATATTCTTTTATGCACAAGTCGTGTAAATCTTTTGAAAGGCTCGTGACTGCCCCACTCCTTAGGTAACTGAGGGATAATCATTGTATTGGACTTCTTAAGATGCTAAGGATAAATTCTCGAAGGTTTGCTCTTCCCTTTTTGAGGATCTAAGCGCTCGATCGGTTTAACTGAAACCTACCCTGCCCCAGGTTAAGATGAGAGTTTTTTAAAAAAAAAAACTCCTACTTCAAGGCTCAAAAGAGGTTAACGAGGGATTAACATCCTTATATCTCCAGTGTTTAGGATTTGAAACAATGCCTTACATCATCAGCAGGTTTTGATTGAAAGCATACGACAAAAAATCTGACGTTTTAGGTTCGTCATCCTCCTCCCAATTCTCCATCAGAACAAGAGATCGGGTAAAGTTGGCAATATGATTTATGAAAATTTTTTTTGAATGAGTGAAACGAATGGATTTATTCAAGACAAACATATGCGCTGCATTAATTAATCAAAGATAAACAAGTTCGTACATGCTAAATATGCTTAATCAAAGAGAAATGCATATAAATAAACAAATGAACTGTCGAAAAAATCCTTCTAAATGTTTATGAAATCTTGCATTCAAACGTAACAGTCTCCTTTGGCGGAGCCTCAATGGAAAGGACGTCTGGTTCATGATCACTGTGAGTCGTCATGGCTTGCCCCAATTATGCTGGTCACATCTTCAACAGTTTTTAGTCGTTGCTTCAAAATAACTTTCCCAGATCCTTTGTTGATCCCAGTCATACCATCTTGAGGGTTATTGAAATGAAGCGAGCTAGGCCTTTGAATAATTACTGGATTCGGCTGATTTGCCACAGGAGTAGCATGCTTTGCAGAATTCGAACTCGACAAGTGAGGGACCCTGAGAGGAGTCTCGGTCTTCAGCTGAGCATCGCCAAAAGACAACTTCTTCGTTTCTAGCAAATTTCTGACAACTTTCTTAAGAGCATAGCAATTCTCTAGATCATGGTCGGGCGCACCCTCATGAAATAAACAATGAGCGGTAGCGTCGTAACTTGCAGGTAATGGATTAGGTGGAGGACCCAAAGCACTGGTGGTAATCAGACCTTGTTGTACCAAATGGGGGTATAACTCAGTGAAAGTCATCGGAATTGGAGGACAAGGCTTATACTGACTCTTACAGGGATAAGGAACCTGATCCTGTGATTGCTGGTGAACAGGAGCGTTGGGCGCTCGTTGACTGTTGATAGGAACTTGCATAGGCGAATAACCGGAAGGTTGTTGATAAACTGGTGCCTGATATACCGGAGCTGACTGTACAGGCTGGCATGCAGGAAACTGCTGATCGAAAGGAGGTGCAACAGTAGCTACATAGGGTTGTTGAACATATAGAAACGGATAACCTTGAACATAACTCTGCTGATATTGTAAAGGTTGAGGAGTAGCCTTTTTGCGGTTCTTTGAACGTGTAGGTCCTTTACCATGGTCGGAGTTAGGAGTTTTGCACTTTGGAGGGGTAGCTCGTCGAACTGGTCGAGCACTGGGAGGCACCAAACCGGATTGAAGACCGTGAGGAGGTACATTCTCGACAGTAACAGTTGGTTGAGGTTCCATAACGGTATTAGTCTTAGAAACAACAGTAGACTGAGCATCCACCTTCACACTAAGAGCTCGTAACATCTCCAAAATCTGCCCTACACCTCCTCGAAGATCTTCGAATTCCTGGCTGACACGGTTGATCTCTTGGTTTTGATCTTCCATTCTTTTGAAGGGTCGTATTGATGCAGAGAACTCAGGGTGACAAAACTGGAGGGTGAGAGAACCGAGTATGAGAAATCGGGAGACACATGCAATGCAAAAGTATGATGCTAAAATGTGAATGCAAATGAAGAGTTCATGGAATTCAAACATTTACGAATGTCGTGGGGTACCAAGGAAATCCTTTTCTTTATTTTTTTTTATTATTTTTTTATTTATGGTATCCCGCGATATCCATAAATGATATTTGAATTCCATGAAATGAGATGCTTTATGGATGCAATGCATGAAAACACACAAAGTCCTAGGTTAAAGGAACGTGAGCGGAGTCAAGGTCTACCCATCCCAAAAGGAGTGTACTATAGGTTAGTTGTACCTGCCGAACAAGGTTCTACAAAGTGCCCAAAGTCATCAGCCCATCTTTCGGATATTATCAACCTTCCGACTGACTCGGGGGTGAATAATATTCTCAAGAGAACCTCTTTTGAGTGTAGTATCGCGTAGCAGCCGTTGTAGGATTACTCCCACATAGCTCCCGCACTACGTCCTAAATAAGGCCAAGGTGGTGTTAAGGTTCTACGGTCCTCAATATCACAGACTCCAATCGACCATGGAAAAAGTTTTCAACGATTACTCGTTCAACCGAACCATTTTCGAAAAGGTCTCAACTGAGCGGTGATTCTCGAATCAGCTTGGTCGGGATTCACTCCCTATAAGCCTCATCGAATATATCCCCATCCTATAATAATGTCACTAGTCCGGGCGTAGGACTTATCTTACAGCACAAGGAACAGTCCCACAATCAAAGCACAAATATATACATGCAAATGAATAATAACACAGATAGTAATAAATATGAACAAATTAGGGATAACCCTCAATAATTTAAATTCCCCAGTGAAGTCGCCATTTTCTGTTGCGGTGGAAATAGGATCACAAACTATTAATGAGTTTGAATCGCAATTCAATTCACAACCGCTCTTTGATTTATCCAAAGGAAAAGGTCAAAAAGGGAAAACCTATTTTGCATCGTAAATACAATGCGGGGAAAGATCTAGGGTTCGGGGGTTGGTTAAATTTAGGGAAGGTGTTAGCACCCTAAACTTCTGTAGTACTCTACAGGAACCTTTTGTTCAGATGTTTACTATTTGCTTTATTATTCTTAAGGTATATGTACAAAGGGATTAAAAGTGAGAAAAGAGACCTAAGGGGTTAATTCTAAGTTTACTCGGCAAGACATCGCATCTTGTGCCTACGTATCCTTACGGGAGTGGAATCAGAGTAATCGTAGTTCCCCTCAAAAGGGAGGTTAGAGACTTCTTGACTATGGTCAAGGTCTCAAGGGGAATAAACATGTCTTAAGGACATGCTTACGCGGAGTGTAGAAACTCCAAATCTCTACGTTGAATTATTAAGTTGTAATTAGGGTTAAATTAGGTTAGGGATTCCACGGCGGGAAACCCTAAAATGAGCGCGGCGGCTCTTTGACCTAATGCTAGGGGTAAAATTGTAATCTTGCCTGCGGCGAGGCATTTGTGAAAATTTAGGGTTGAAAAGGTGTAAGGGTTGAAGGTGAGGACTATTGGCATGGCGGTCAAACGGCTAGACCTAATTCCTTCGGAGGAGTGAGATTATTGGTAAAGACGCGATAAGCATACAATGGCAGAACATAAAGTGCGGAAAGATAAATGCGACAATTGTCTCGCAAAATTACATCCCATAAGCGGTTACAAATATCATAATTGAATATTTAAACTGAAAATAAAATCAATTGAACTTAGTCAGCTGCAAAAAACCAAAACAAACCGAGACTGTTATTATACGGGGTTAGACGAAAAAATTAGACGGGAATGTTAGGAATTTAAGTAGAAAATTATAATTAACGAAACAAGAAAAAAAGTTAGAAATTTGGATCTTAAAAATGAGGATGTTAGCGAAAAATTAATAAACAATGAAAATTAATACGCAATGAAGATGATGATAATATACAAGTGATAATGGAATATGAAATAGCAACGATGATGTTAGATTATGTACAAATATAAAAATAAATACAAAAATAAATAAATAAATATTAGTGAACAGGTTCATGGATAATCAAGAATACTGTTAGGAATGAAGGATGAAAATTGGAATTGACGATAATTAGAAGTTAAGTGATGAACGTTTTGAGACGATGAGAATTTAGGTAATAAGAAAAGAGTTAGAATGGAATTAGGTTTTTTTTGTGAGATTTGGAAAAGTTAGAGTTTTTAATGTGATTAAGAAAAAGAAAATAGATTAAAAGTTAGAATTAAAAGTTAGCAAAAAAAATTAGAACTTCGAAATTTGGTTTTTAAAAAAAAGGTTAGAAAATAAAAATAAAAGTTTGAAAATAAAAGAGAAAAGGTTAGAATTTTAATAAAAAAAGAGTTAGAATGTTAGAATTTTAATTAAGAAAAAATGGTAGAAATTTTGAAAAAAAGATATAAAAAAGATTAGAAATTAAAAAAAAGAAGAGTTAGTTACTTTTGATGAAGACTGTAAGAGTTTTTGATGCTTGTCGATCCCCTGTTTTGTTGCTCCTGAGGGTCCTTTTATACTTGATTTTTAAATCTTTTTCAATCTCAGATTTGATTTGAATATCTCAATCTTTTTCAATCTCTGATTTGATTTGAATGAATTTTTATGATGATTTCAGATTTGATTCAATGATGGTGATGTTGATATTTAGATCTGATTTGATTTTGCTCCATCTGGAATTCATTGGGATTGGATTTGATTAAAAAAAAGTGTTGGGATTTAAATTTAAAAAGTTAGCAAAGAAAATAAGAGTTTCAAGTTAAATAAAAATTAGAGTTTTAAGTTTAAAAAAAATGAGTTAGAATTTTAAAATAAAAAACATTTGAATGTTGATTTTAAAAAATGTTAGAATTATTTTGAAAACTGTTAGAATTTAATTTTAAAAGGAATTTAGAATTTTAATTTGAAAAGAAAATAAAATGGCATTAGAAATTAATTTTAAAAGGAATTTAGAATTTTAATTTGAAAAAAGGATGGTGTCAAAAAAGATTTAGATTTAATTTTTTAAAAAAAAGGATAGATTTAATTTTAAAATAGTTAGAAAAAGAGATTTAATTTTAAAAAGAAGTTAGAGAAAAAAAAGATTTAATTTTAAAAAGAAGTTAGAAAAAAAGATTTAGCTTTTTTTAAAAAAGTTAGAAAAAAAGATTTAACTTTATAAAAGAAGTTAGAGAAAAAAAGATTTAACTTTAAAAAAGTTAGAAAAAAAAAGATTTAGCTTTAAAAAAGTTTAGAAAAAAAGTTTTAATTTTAAAAAGTTAGAAAAAAAGATTTAGCTTTAAAAAAGTTAGAAAAAAAGATTTAACTTTAAAGAGGAGTTAGAAAAAAAAGATTTAATTTTAAAAAGGTAATAGAATTTGATTAAAAAAATGTGTTAGAAATTAATTAAAAAAAGTTATAAAAAATTTACTCTTGAAGAAAAGAAGAAAAAAAAAAGTTAAGTTTTAATCTAAATCCTAAAAGTTAGTAAGAAGAGCTTAAAATGATTTAAATAAATAAACTAAATAGAAAAAAAAAAGTTAATAAAAAAACATTAGTAAAGTTATATAAAAAAAAATTTAATTAAATTATTATTAGTTAAAAAAACAAGATTTAAAAAAAAAAGGTTAATTTATTAAGTAAATCCGAATTTAAAATAAAAATAAAAAAGAAAGGGTAAAATTTGGGGTATTACAACATCATATTTGGATCAACTAACATGAATCTTGTAAGGGAGTTTTCTAACCTAATGTAGGGAGAGTTCGAGATGAGTATGATGAGGGAGCTCACATATTTTCTCGGATTACAAATCAAGCAGCTTGAGGAAGGAACTTTTGTGATCCAGAAAAAATATTGTCTTGAGCTTCTCAAGCGATTTGATATGGAAAACTCCAAAGCCATTGACACACCAATGCTAACATGTGCAAATCTCAGTCGAGATGAAAGTGGTAAGGATGTAGAAGTAAAAAGATATCGAGGTATGACCGACTCTCTTCTTTATCTTACCACCTCTAGACCCGATATTATGTTTAGTGTATGTATGTGCGCTAGATATCAATCCTCTCCTAAAGAATCCCATCTAAAAGCAGTTAAGCGCATACTTAGATACCTTTCGGGTACTCCAAAGTATGGGCTATGGTATTCTAAGGGAAACGATTGTTCCTTGGTTGGATTCTTCGATTCTGATTTTGCCGGGTGCGAATCGGATAGGAAAAGTACTAGTGGTACTTGTCACTTATTTTCAAACTCTTTGATAAGTTGGCATAGCAAAAAGCAGGTATCTGTTGCTTTGTCAACCTCCAAAGCGGAATACGTTGCTGCCGGTAGTTTTTGCACTCAAGTCCTATGGCTTAAGCAACAATTGCTCGATTTTAATCTCAAACTTGAGTGTATTCCGATCTTCCGCGATAACACTAGTGCCATCAATCTTACCAAGAATCCCGTGTTGCATTCACGCACCAAACATATCGAAATTCGACACCATTTCCTTAGGGATCATATGGATAAAGGCGATGTGGTTTTTGAACATGTTGATACTAAATATCAACTAGCTGATATTTTCACAAAACCTCTTGCTACTGAGCCTTTCTTTCATATCTGATGGAAACTAGGTATTCTCGATATTTCGGATCGTGTTTAGTCAAATTTCTTGCACATTATATATATCTGTCTATATGTACTTTGATTATCGGATATCTAACAACTGAAGATGTTAAAAGTATATGTGTGTGTTCATCTAGCTATATTTAGAATTGAGGTAATATCTTTCCTCAACTAACTCTCTCTCTCTCTCTCTCTCTCTCTCTCTCTCTCTCTCTCTCTCTCTCTCTCTCTCTCTCTCTCTCTCTCTCTCTCTCTCTCTCAATATTCATGTTCACAAAATGTATCAGGTCGACTCAAATATGTCTTCAAATTTGCAATTGAGTCGGGTATGCTCAGGTCGACCTACCGGTCAACACATACCTCTTGTTTTTTGAACGTGTATTTTTAAACACGGTATGCTCGACGCATAGACAAAGCGGTTGACGCATCGCGCGATTTCTTTCAAAAAAAATTCTGAAAACCGTTCAAAATTCCCTCTTAAATCACTTTTATGAATCATACTCATGTGCATTATTACATTTTCATAGAAACTTGCTACCTACATTAAAGGCTAGTCTACTATTCTTCTCTTCCCAAAACCTATAATCTACTTCAAAAGAGGCAAAGTCATAAACACCTCTCCATCTTCAAGAATCCGATGGGAGTGATGATCAAGAGGAAGAGGAAGAGGAAGAAGAAGATGAATAAGGTAATAGACAACCGATGGAAGTTGAAGACAACATAAATGTGAGTTGGGTTGACCAATCTCCTACCACAGATCAAGGAAATGATCAAGGTTGGGGTGAATGGCAAAATACCGATTGGACTTTGTTACGCGACAACTATCAGCCTCCATAGTATTCGAAGTATCAGGAAACTCCACATTGGGGCTATGAGGAGCCTCCACATTTGGGTTATGAGGAGCCTCCACAGTGGGGCTATGAGGAGCCTCCACACTTCACGAATTCGCCACAACAACATTTTGACGAACTCCTCGAGATGATGAGGAATATGCAATTATAATAGCGTGCTTTCATGAATACTCAGGATAAGCGTCTCTCGCAACTTCAGAGTCAATTTGAGACGCATATTGAAAACTTCAACACATTCTCCTCTAATGCCAATCAACGGTTCGATGGTCTGGTTGAAATAACTGCAAATCAGTACCGAGCTCTTGTCACAAGCTTCAATACCTTGAACAGAGCGGTTTTGGAGTTTACTGAAAGAGATGAGGCTCAACTACCTCCGCTGTATCCGTATCATGGGAGAGGCCATCATTTCAGGGGGAGGAGACCTTGAAGGCTATGCATTCTGCATAATTGCATTTCACCATTTTGTTATGTTGTTATGAATATTTTGCTTTGTATTAAGTACATTTCTAATGTGTTAATGTCTTGCACCATGAACTTATATGTCATTACTTGTTTGTATTTTCTAGCAACAATTACTATTTTTTGTATGTGTATGATGATATTTATCTCTTTGTTCTTTGATCATTAACTTCGTCATGTGTGGATGATTGTTAATGTTTATCCTATTGTGCACGTTTTGATATGAGCATATGTTATTTTTTATCATTTCTTGACAGGAATTTATTTCTTTTTGATGTTGTCAAAGGGGGAGAAAGTGTCAAGATGTTTAATAGAACCATAAAGATCAAAAGTGAAGACGTCGCATTTAACGCAAATGAGTAAGTAAGAATGAAGGCATCAAGCAAGGGGGAGGAAAATGCCGCATATCATACAGACAGGCTCCACGTGTTTTGCCATCATCAAAAAGGGGGAGTATGTAAGGACAAAGCCTCATATACTAGATATGCGTGTTTCGATGATGTCAAAACTTAGTCGCATGGAAGAATAGATGTTCAGCGTTATCACCATGTTGCATGAGCATACCTTATTTCTCATTATTTACTTACTTGCATAAAATGTCTCGAGTATTGCATATAGAGTTGTCAAAATATGCGTCGTACGAGTTAAACTTCATTGGTCTATCACAGGTATCATCTAAGAGAATCAAAAATATGAAATTATGCATTTTCTAAAATTTTAGGTTTTTGAGTCGACCAAAACTCTGCTCCGGTCGACTCATGATATGTGTCTTAAACTTGCATTTTCTTCTGGTTAGGTATGGTTGAACTACCGATCGACGCATACTGTTGGCATTTCCATTTGTCTAAGAGTTCAGGCTATGCACCGACTCATGCCTTGTTCCGGTCGACGCATGGATGTGTGTTTTGCACAATCCGTTTCCTCGGGTTAGCTCAGGTCGACCCTGCATTCTGCATGGGTCGACCGCTAGTTGTTTTATGCATATTTCCTGATTTGTCTATTATTTTTGAAAAGTGGTTTTATTAGTTATAACAGTTTTGTCTGGTATAAATATTCAGTTGCTCTTTTCACTTCACATGAATTGAATCATTGAGAAAAACAAGAAAAGTGAAATAGGTGTCAATTCAAATTCTCATCATCTTCATCTTCTACATTTCATACCACAAAAATCACACACAATAATCTTTGTTGTGCATTATGCATTGTTAGAGGTGATAACGTTCGAAACTGCTGATTGGGTAATCCGGTTCGGGTTGAGGAATTGACAGGTTTTTCTTGAATAAAACCTCTAGGATTTTGTCCTCCAAGATTCTCTGAATTTGGGGGTTTTTGCACGATTTTTCTCAACACATATTCATCTGAGTGAAGGTGATCGAGGAGCGATGGGTTCCATCGATCTAGTAATGGTGAGCAGAGGATTGTGAAGGAGAGTTTCGGGTTCGACACGTGAGTGATTGAAATCAGTCAGGCTGGGTTTGAAGAACGGAAGGTTGTTCAAACATAGAGTTGTAATCGAAGGTTTGTTCACAAGCTATCGAAGGACTTGATTCGACTCGAATCAAGGGGCAAGAGGAGATAATATCTACAACAACAAGGGTGTTCTTCTTGTATATACGATTCTACAACAGGTTAAATTTATATTATAAGGTATCAATTCTATTGTTAGAATTGAGGGAAAACGTACCCCGAAGCGAGGACGACGAGGGAACTGCCTCAACAAATCCTTGTGCCTTTTGCCTTACGTTTTTACATTGCTTAATATTTGTGTGGTTTTAGTGCAAACAATTATATCAAATCTAGGACTACTTTGAGTAGTGCTAAACTAATTTTGACTCTAGTACAATCTTTGATTGTACAAGGAAACTAGAGCAAGTCACTCAAAATGGAACTTACTTGTAGTGCTCCGCATGTCAAGTATTTGATAAATTGTCTGAACCAAAATCCTTGTGTGCTGTCCATTTATTGTGTTGATAGTTTAAGACATTGGAACTAGTCATACCACATAGTGAGCTAAATCAAATTGATAGTGTGACTAGCGTAGTGATTCTCATTACTTGCTATCGGTTTCAATAGGCTTGACGCATATCCGGTTTTCTAGTAACCGTTTGTTATAGACGGCATTTTTCCTTGGCCGCTTCCGCAAATTAAACCAATTTTATTGGTAGCGCCGACTCTTTTTAAGCAAGCGATCTATTCAACCCCCCCTTCTAGATTCGCGCCATCGTCTAACACGGTCAATGAAACGGATCAAAAAAAGTTAAAGAGGAGAAAAAATGAAGAAGAAAGACCAAAGAATAAGGAAAAAATAACTAAATGTGAAAAAATTGGACTTAGTGAAAAATCAGATGAAAATGGAACAAAAGCGTGCAGCTACTGGAATAATCACGTGTAGCATTGCACGTGCGATAAGGAAGACACGACAACATCATGCACGCGATGCGGGTGATCACGCATGCGATGACCCCTTTTTCTGGGCTTTTTTTATGCGTTATGATCCATTCTGAAGGCTTTTTAAGGGGATTTTATGTGCTTTATCAAGAGTTACAAAATTTGACACAACAAGTACGATTTTTACAGCATCATAAGTGATTTTTGAGAGCATTTGAAGTCACTGGAGGTCAATTCTTTAAGGGATATCATATGAAATTTTCTTAATTACTTTTGGTATTGTATTTTGAATTATGAGTAGTTAAACTCCTCTAGGTTAGGTTGTGTTTGATGAATATGTTTCAATATTATTGGGACACATGTTGATTTGACTTTGCATGAATATTATGATCTATAATTCTATTCAATTGCTTCTTGTTCGTAATACTTTTTATGTGAGATACTCTTTTAATCTGATTTTGGGCACATAATAAATACTGACCATTAGTCTATATGCTGGACCTAGAGAATTTTTGAGATTACACTGGTCGAATAAGAATAGGAGACACCGAGTAGTGGCTAGTGAATTAACACTCTGTTGCATCGCCTAATCCTGCTTACGCTAGTGGACTAGGGATAAAAAAAACTTCAAGTAGTGATTAGTGAGCTATATCGCAAGGGATTGGTTATAACGGTGTGAGATTATAGTGATAAGATTATTCATGTAAGGCGTCGAACATCAACAATAGAGAAATAGAGAATTATATACATAGCCTGACTGATTTTTAATAATTGACCGAACACTTATTTAATTTTCGCATTGTAAACTAGAGAATCCTCCCAATTTACTATTTCTTACGCATTGCACAATTTTATTTTATTAAAGAGTAGTTCATATGGATCCAATCTTATTTAATTTATCCCTCGTGACCAAATGGAAATGAGAATCCTTAACGAGGAAGACTCTATTTAGAATGGCTTGTTAGCATATAAGTATGGTGATATCAAAACTAAAATACTTGAAGAGATAATCGTGGCTTGGTCTACCTTCATTGTTTTAAAGAAACTGAATTAAGTGTGCATATGTTTTTGAAGTGTCCTCTTACTAGTATGACATTAGAGCAAGTTTACTATTGAATATACATGGCTTTAGTTCGAGGGAGGGACAAGCTAGTAGAAAACTTTAGACAGTTTAGCAGAAGACTTAAAGGTAAGGTTAAAAATAGTTTTAGTGGATTGTTATGGATTGTAGTCTATTGGATGATTTGACTTAGTAGAGATGGATTTTTATTTAATAGTGGATTAAAGGATATTGCTTTGTCCCTGTATTGGGTTAAGTGGTGGCATGAGATTGGTTAGTTTCTTTAAGGAAAAGTTGATTGTAAGATAGTAGGCTTGTTTTTTTATCCTTTTCCTTGATTTGAAAAGGTCTTGTAGCCTAATCTTATGATGGATTGAGTCTCTCTTATATTCTTTTTATTTGATCGAGCACTTTGCTTATAAAAATAATTAGTAAAAGATATAAATCTCATATATGAAACCTTAGTTATTGAGTTAGCACAAACCAATAAATGAATTTCTCCTTTCTCATGCAAATTTACTTTCACATATATAGGCTATTTTAAGAAGACTAATATAAAAAGCTACATTGAGGTTAACTTTAAACTTAACAATGACATCATCATGCATCTCTGCAAGATTGTTTTTGAGGGCATACAAGATCTGTTACTACATAGAGTCTCAAAATTTTCAAGATTAAGGTATAGCTAAATTGGAAATCATAAAATATTTTTAGGTTAAACCATAGTAAAGACTTTTATTTGTTTTCCTCTTATTAAACTGTGACTAATTTATATTGAACCTCCAAAAACTTAAGACGACTATGCATCTCCGCATGAACAGATAAACCAACTGCACTTCGTAACTTTAGCAAGAATATTGCACATATTATTTGGACAACTTTCGTGACTAAAACATAGTTGATACGCTGCCATGTAAAACAACAACAAATAACAATGTTACATAAAGAGATAAAAAAAGAAGTTAATTTCAAAAAGATGAGAGAAAGGATTTATTACCATCACATAAAACTAGAGATAGGAAAAAAAGGAAGATCATAACATTAACCAACACAAATATTTCAGCCATGTTTTTCTATATTTACATCTAGTACTCTTTGCTCACTTTATATTGTAAAGTAAATGCTTCGTTTTATTCAATTAAATATGATTTTTAATTTTTTCACCTATATGGAGTTACAAGAAGCTTTTCCAAAAATCTGAACTAATATTAGATGTCCTTTGAATACATTGGTGCTTATGTTTGTCTCTTTAACTCACTTAATTGATCATTTAAGTTTAATAATATTTTCATTTTACAGCATTTACTACAGAAAGTTTACAAAGAAGGAGTATTTATAACCAAAAAAAATATATATTTTACGTAAAAGAATTCCACCGTTTTCTTTTATTAAAAAAACATATTTATAACATTGTTTTTTTGAGCAATAAACAAAATTGTAAATGTATTTATATTTTTATTACATTCAAAAACTATAGTAACAATATCGCACACATTTAAGATTGAAATGATAATTTGTCGATTTATTTTAATTTTTCTAGAAAAGTAATGTGTACTTTTTAGTAATTAAATAAGAGTACAATGTGTTTCTCTTATGGGAAAAGAGTAAGGTGTGTGTTAATATTGTACAGTCAGGAAGCAAAAATGGCGTAACTCCTAATTCAGTAAAAATGTTTCTTGCTTAAAGAAAAAAGTGACATAGGCTTTATATTAACAGGCTTAAGACCACTCAAACAAGAGAAAAGAGAAAATGTCAGTTGGCTTAATTGATTCTCTAAAGGAATTGGTGTTCCCAAATTAATATTAAAGATTGATCCCACGAGCTAATAAAAAATTTAAACTACTACTAGAATTTAGAAATATACATTCGAATGCACCTCATTCTGACACATTATTTGTTATTGAGGCAGATTCTAATTTTATTTCAAAAATTAATACGTAAATGCATTTCTGTATAATTTAGGGAGATGCACTTTCGAACACGTTTTTAATTTTAAAAAAATACAGTAGACTCTTCTCCTTCCTTATTTTTTTTGTTGAAATTCAACTACGATATATGATGAATTCTTCTCAATCTTGATCTCAAGATTCTAATGTAATGACAATAAACAAAAACAAGAACACGTTTAAAAAAGATGAGTATGAACTGCAGAGTAACTCTCTGTCCACAATTGTAGAATTTTATTATCACTTTGCAACTGCAAAATCGTGATTATCAAACTTGATTATTACAATGAAAAGGGTTCCTCCCTATTTATAAATTTAAGTTAACTTGCATCTCAAGTTAAAGCTCAAACTATAAAAGCCCAAAAATATTTAATCTAATCTTTCTAATTCAAATTTGATCTTTCTAAATCAAATATAATCTTTCTAAAACAATGAATTACATATTTAACACACCACCTAATTTATTGTGTCTAAACTATCTACATTCATCATAGACCTTAACTTCTTGAACACTTCGACTTGCACTCCCTTCGTCATGATGTCTGCAATCTGATTCTCATTTCTGTAGTGTTCCAAGTTCATCTTCTCTTCTGTTATCTACTCTCAAAGATAATGGAACGTCATTTCGATATGATTGCTTCGACCATGTGATATCGGATTCTTCACCAAGTTGATAGCTAACATTTTGTCGATCTTCAGGGTAATTAATCCATGACTCTACGTTGTGATCTCTTCGACCAGGTTCACCATCCATGTTGCTTGACATGCACAAAGATAAATAATTATGTACTCTACTTCGCATGATGACAATGCCACTACCGATTCCTTTCTCGAACTCCAAGCAATTGGTGCACCACCTAACATAAACACATAGTCAGCTGTGGATTTCCAACCCTCAACATCATTACACCAACTTGAGTCAGTGTATTCCACTAACTTGCATTATTTTCCTTCATCAACTGCAGAAAATAAAATATCGATGCCAAAGAAATATGAGAGATTTCCCAAGTCTGACATTTTAAACTCCTCACTTAGGTCATGTTTGAAATCTTTGATCTCCTTCTTGCAGCTTCCTGTTATCAACAGGTCATCGACATAGAGGCATAGTATAAGAAATTCACTACTGCTTCTTCTTACATACACTCCATGCTTATTCATACACTTTACAAATTCCTTCTCCCTTAAGAAGCTGTCGATTTTCTTATTCCAAGCTCTTGGAGCTTACTTAAGTCCATACACGGCTTTATGCAGCCTGTACAGCTTTCTTTCTTCGCCTCGTTTCACATACCCAGCTGGTTGTACGACATAAACTTATCCGTCTAAGGGGTTATTAAGGAATGCATATTTCACGTTCATCTGACATGTGTGCCAATTGTTCATATTTACTAGACCAACAACCAACCTAATTGTTTCGATCCTAGCAACAGGTGCAAACACTTCGTCAAAGTCGATTCCTTCCTTCTGAAGAAATCCTTTTGCCACAAGTCTCGCCTTGTGTCGAGTTACTTTTCCTTTAGGATTCACTTTCACCTTGTAAACCCACTTCACATTAATTTCCTTCTTGCCTTGAGGCTATTCGACAAGTCACTAGGTGTTGTTGAGTTCGATGGAGTCTAACTCCTCATTCATTGCTTTCACCCACTTCGAATCTTTCAATGCCTCAGCTACATTGACTAGTTCGACATCTGCGTAGAAAGCATAGTGTACCATCTCATCTTCTTCATCAACCATATTATCTAATGTAATCACACATTCTTGCAACCTTGCCAACATGTGTCTTGTTCGTTGAGGCTACTTGGGCCAACTTCACATTTGACTTCTTCTTGTCGAACTTCTCTTTCAACTTCAGTGACTGGTTCTTCACAAGAGATTCTCACTGAATCCTTCTTGACATTCTCAGTCCAATCCCATTCTTTAAGCTCATCTATGATCACGTCCCTGCTAATCACTACCTGCTTATTCACTGGGTCGAACAACTTATAACCTCCAGTTGAATGATATCCTATCAAGATCATCTGATTCTACTTGTCATCAAGCTTCCTTCTCAACTAATTTGGCACATGTCTATGTTCTACGGATCCAAACACCTTCAGGTGACTGAGGCTAGGCTTGACACCCGACCAACATTCTTCTGGTTTGATTCCTTCAAGCTTCTTCGTCAGACATATGTTTAATATGTATGTTGCTGTCGAAACCGATTCTCCCCATAATTTCTGGGGTAGATGCTTTCCATTCAACATAATTCTCACCATGTTCATGATGGTTCTGTTCTTTCTTTATGCAATTTCATTTTGTTGTGGGATTTAGGGTGACACCACCTCATGCACAATCCCTTCTTTTTCGCATAATGCATCGAACTCTTTCAACACATACTCTTCACCACCATCAGTCATCAAAATTTTTAGCTTTCGACCATAGTGTCGCACCCTAATTTTTGACCTTAAGATTCCACCTTCTTGTGCATTTTCTTACGTTTTGTCTTTTATGTGCAACTAACGAGTATGTGTCGGTTCATTTTGCTTAAAGGACGTCTCTGGCGGTTTTTTGTGATTAGATCCTCTTAAATCGAGATTTTGGTCCCTTTCAATTTTTTCTCTTTATCAAGGAAAGATTGCCAGGACAAGATTCGTACAGGAATTGTGATCATGAGATCTTAGTAATTGAGGCATTTGTAGTGCAAGATATTTCAGGTTCAAGGTTTGAGAATCGTTCATATCCAGCGGTTGTAATTTAATCAAATGGGGTTATTTGGTTTGTGGTGAAATTTAACTCGTACCATGTTGGATTTGATTTGGTGCACTATATGTGGATTTAATTGGTGAATATAATAAGGTTGTAGCATCCGAGCACGAGAGATCCTCAAAGTCATGTTCATGTGGATTACGATTATGGTTGACGAGTGAGAGCATCCGAATACCCAACCTTTGTTAATTGTGTTATGGAAATTAGAGACTCTTGTTCTTCAACGAGCTCAGATCAAAATTCAAACCCGTCTCTGTGTTGATCTAAATGCTCAAATTTTAAGAATTTATAATTTAAGGATTGAATATAAATTACGGGTTAGTTGGTCAAGCTTCAAAGGAGTACACTTAACTTTGATTAGAAAAACACCAACAACATTTAATCATTAATATTTGTGGATAACTACAGCAGGTTACACGATGGGTAAATGAAGAAGAAAATCAACTTTATTCACTTCTAGCGTGGCTAAATCAAAAGTGATTACACAAACTAAAGACACTGTACTACTACAATTGAAATGTCATGTGGGTAACCCTTGCAAGATGGTTTTCGCAACAACTTTCAGCCTTGTCCTCGAAAGCATCTCGACCAAAGAGCGTCTTCAAATTCTGCATTAATGGTTGTACTACGAGCATGAGTAATAGTCTGAAAATCGAGAGATATTTCATAAGCCATAAGGAGACTTCCTGTTGATAGAGAAATAAGTTAGGTTGGCGACATCGTCTGTACCACGAAAGAGAACGTCAGTTCCGCTGTGAAATAATCCCTGTTTCATGAAGACATTAAGCTCAGAACAACAAATAGCAAAAGCTTCACCTAGTATGTTCAAGCTAACCATGCTATCCATCAAACGGATCCAAGAACCTTTTCAGCAACCTGTAGTCCAAAACCGACAGACAACAACCATTAGCAAGCATACAAGGTTCATAAATACACTACACTTCATAACTCCAGGCATTTCTTTGCATCTGACTTTGGGCTCTAAGCTTCAAAACTCTAAGGTGTCCCGGGCCGTCACAAATAGAAAAGGATTTATCACAAGAAAACACTGCAATTGTCGATACTATCTCACGTCATACTCGTTGTGTTCTTCAAATGTGGCTGCACCTGTGTTCAAAAGGAACATTCCAAGTTTAACTTCATGAGCAGTCACAACACAAGTCAGACAGTTTATTTTAAAAGAAGAGAACTTCATAATCGAATTCCATACCTATGAAGTCGTCATTGGTTTACTTCTAAAGCGAGAAAAGAAGTAGTGCTCAGTAATTCGCACATTGGAAATGGAATAGGAGTTGAGACCGAATGACAACCCTCCTTCTCCATACTCGCGACACAAACGTCAATCTCGAACTGTCATACACCTGTAGAGAAGAGAAAAGCAAGTTTAGATGCTAATCAAAGGAGACGAAGGCTACAGTCAACTGAACTTCAAAAGAACTTCAAAAAAATGGTGAAATATGAAGGTCCATATACCTTGCCAGCTTTGTCGGTTTCGCCGTAAAAAGAATTATGTATCCCATGGAAGCTGTAAGGCCAAGCAACTTCCAGCTTTCTCTTATTCTGTTGAAGATGTGTGGTTATAACGAAAGAACTTCCCGCATAAGTGAGCCAAGAGGATTAAAACATAGGTCCTACCGCAAGATCTGGGTGTATGATTTGAATTAAATTTGTTGCTAATAAGTTGAAGAACACTCCAGGTCTCTCGTTGGCTTTCTTTCCTCATTTCCTTTTGTGAGGCGTCCTTGATTCACCTGAATAACCTGGACAAGAGCAGTAAAGGAGCATTAATTCAACATTCCAAGAGCAATCAATTTTCGATTTGAATGACTTAGAACAAATTCAGAACATATCCGGATTGGAATAGAAATAACACTGCAGGCATTACTTCCTTCCCAAATTAAAACCGACAACATTTACTACTCTCAATCATTTCCTTCTTCTGAAATTGCTATAAGAGGAAGAATAATTCAAGAGAAAAGGGGGTCCACTCATAGACAGAAAATTGAAAATCCCAATAATCCCCAAACCAAACCTTAGGAGTTCACACACAAAATCACACAGAAATCCCAAATTCAAACAATCCCAAATTATGAAACCCTAAGTATTTGTGTGAAGAGAAAATGAAAGACTTATATTTCTTCAAACTCGTCACCGGAAATCTTCGCCGCAAACCCTTTCAACAAACCCCCGCACCGTCCGTGAATCATCAACCTCGCCGAACCTTCACGACGACGACCAACCATCGAACACGGGCTCGATCCGCCGATTCGTTGAGCTGTAATCTTTTCTTTTTTTCCCTTTGTGTTTTAACATTTTTCTTGTGTGTTCAGGGGCGTGGACACGGAGAACGAAGGAAGAGAAAATCGGAGCGATCGGAAGAGGGAGGACGGAAGGTTGAAGAATAGAAAAGGAAGAGAACGGCGGTGAAGAGAAGAAGATAGATTGATCTAGGGTTTTATTTTCTATTAATTTCTTGTTTTATATATTGTAATTCCCTGCGCACACACACACCATATCACCATACACCAGCACCATCGTAGCCTTCCTTTCCCTGTCAGATCTAATCAGACGATCCAACTCGCACGCCCACGATAAGCATCCGCAAACTGCCCTCACCTGATCATTTTTCGCCCCATTAACCTTTAATTACATCTAATTAAACCATTTAATCTACCATCAGGGCGACTAATCACTTTAAAAACCTAATTAACCTTTTTCAATTAATATAATCATAAGTTCCTTTATTCAATTAATTAACCCAATTTATTTAATTAGCCACTTTAATTTAAAACTCATAAATCACTTTTAATTAATTCTTTTTATAAAATAATTTGTTCATTGAAATCTATAATTTGCTTTTCACTAATAGTAACAACAAAAACTATTTTATTTAGTAGAGAAAATCATTTCATAATTTAATTAATTTATATTCACTTGTTAAATTAAAATTATGATAATATAAGAAAACCTTTTTTAGCAAGAAAGCTAACCAAAACTTTTTTTATTAGTAAAACCTTCTCTTAATAAAACTAACCTTTTATATATAATAACATTTTATAAAATAAACCATTCCAAACCTCTTAGTTATTTAGGAAAATCTTGTTATTAGAATTTAATCAATTTATAACTAAAAACCCACTTATTTAATATATTAACTTTTATTCAAACTCCTTTCTTTTAAATCTAATTAATTTATAATTTGATCTAAAACGAAAACCAGAAAAATCTAATTTACATTCAATTCCCCCAAAGTAATAATAAAATAAACTTTTACTAAAACGAACCTAATATAACTTTCTTCGTAAAATCAATCTTAATTAATCCAACTTTTCTTAAATCAACCTCACCAAAAATAATATTCTCGTAAGTACAATTCAACTAAAATTAATCAATTCTCTCAACTCGATCCATCGTGCACGCTTCACCTATTCACAATACACTCGCTTGTGCACCTTAGCGCTTACATGCGTCTGCGTATGGATTTATTTATCTGCCTTTATTTCCCACAATTTATCTTTATCGCAATTTATCTTATCGCATTGCATAAGCGTCCAAAGGAAGAACCTGCACATGACTTAAAAAATTGTGCGTATGCATTACATTTGCATCATTCTCCCCATTTGATCCTTGATCCCATTCAAGTCGATATTCTAAGTTTAGATCCTACCCATAGGAGGACCTTTGTCTTTTTTTACAACTTAGACAAACACATTCAAAACCTCTATTCAAACTATTCAAACATATTAGAGAATAAGATGTTAATCATCTTAAGCGAGATAAAACTCCTACCCCATAACAATTCAATCAATATGTAGGGACTTTGCCTTAGGAGAGATAGAGGCGTACTTGTTGACAATCCGAGTACTTGAGCCCTTCTCTTAAGAAGATGTAAAGACTATTTTCGTACAAAGTTGTGGTGGTTAAATCAAGTAATCTCCCTTAAAATGACAACTCATCTCTTATCCTAAAATCAATCAATCAACTACCTTTATCCCGTAGGAACTTTGACCACAGTCAAAGAACTCCTCAAACCCTTTAGGGGAACTACAGATACTCTGATTCCACTCCCGTCAGGATATGTAGGCACAAGAAAACTCAAAAGACAAATACAAGAGGCTTCCCTTATCATTGAAGATCAATAGAAGTTTAAAAGACTTTCATGCATATTGAAGATCCAAGAAAACAAGGGATTCCTTTCTCACTTTCCAACAAGAAGAAAAGAGAGATGGAGGATTTATTTTCCTCTATCAGACTACTCTTTAGATGTTAATCATCGACAAAACTTATATTCAAGAAGGTCCAGCTAGAAGAGAAAAACAAGAAGCAATACAAGACTTCCTTAGGACTTTTACTAGCTTTTATTTAGCTATTATGTTAGGACTCTTATGAGAATATTCACTTGCAATCCAATAAAAAGATTTTATTTGGTATTCTATAACGTTTATATTTGAGTTCCATGAAACCCTTCTACATTTTGCATAACATCCTACATGTGCATGTGTCTCTTCTCCTATGCGTCCTCATCCAGATTTTTATCCTTATCCTGTCAGCTGACATCTCGACCATCTGACCAAACTCGAAGTATCTACTAAAGGATAGTAAAGAGAACGAAGGATATGGATTCCATGACTGATTTCAGAGTAAGGACTAATCTGATATTTGATCAGCAAGTGGATGTTCCTACGCAACCTCAGTCTAGGCAAGATAACTTGGTTAATCAAGTTGATGAAAGAGTTTCTCAGTTTCCATAGAGTATACTGAATCCTTAGAATATTCATACTAAGATGAAGATAGACGACCCTAGATTTATAACTGTTGAGAAAGGATTTCATGATCTTGAAGAACAATGCAAGGTGATGAAACAAAGCTAATGCATCTAGTCTTGATGCTCATGACCTGTGTTTAGTTCCAGGCGTAATTATTCCTCCAAATTTTAAGATGCCTGCCTTTGAAGTATACAAGGGTGTTAGTTGTCCAAGTTACCATCTGACGATGTTTTTTCGAAAGATGACTGCTTTTATTGGCAATGACAAACTGATGATTCATTGCTTTCAAGAAAGTTTATGTGGGGCATCCTTGATATGGTATATGAAGCTACAAAGGAATCGTATTCATTCTTGGAGAGACTTAGCTGATGCTTTCATGAAACAGTACAATTATAATTTGGATATGGCTCCAGATAGTGATCAACTGACAAGAATGAGTAAGAATCACGATGGATCTTTCAGGGAATATGCACAACGATGGAAAGGGTTGGCAGCCCAAGTTCATCCTCCACTTCAAGAGAAAGAATTAAGCAAGATGTTTATAAGAATGCTGCCAAGCTCTTATTATGATAGGATGGTAGGCATTGTGCCATTAGATTTCTCCAAAATTGTGGAAGTCGGAGTAAACATTGAGAACGCACTCAAAAGTGGAAGAATTCAAGATGACTTGAATAACCAAGCTGATAAAGAGATCTCAGTTAGGGATTCCGTAGAGGAAGGAAGTGTCGATGCTAATGCAATTTGGGACTCCTCTCAAATCCTGTCAGATCCAGTTCCAGTATCTTATCCTTAACATCTGTATACAGTGTCTGCTCAGCGCAAGCCACAACCACCTCGTAAACGAAGGGTGACATCTCTAGATCAGCATCAGAATCGACAGGTTCGAAGACGGTTTCAGAATCAGAAGACACCTCTAAATTCTCCAAAAGAAGAAACTCGCTGGTTTTATCTTATCCCAATGACTTACCGTCAAATATGGTTTTATTTTGCTAGAAACTCAGTGATGACACCCAGAAAGACTAGAGTCATGAATTCTCACCCACCGTGGTTCAACCCGAACACCAGCTGTGAATTTCATGATGGAGCATTGGGGCATTCGATTGAAGAGTGCAAAGTTTTCCAAGAGAAAGTCCAGGATATGATAGATGATGAAGTGCTAACTTTCAAAGGAGGAAACCCGATCATGAATGGAATACCGTTATGCTGATATAAGTAAAAACTCCAGAAAATACTGATCATCAGCTGTTTATTGTGTTTGCTTATGTTTACTTTTTATTTCTTTGATTAAAAGCATAATTGGCATGTAAGAACTTATTATTTTGAATAAGTAATGCAATAAATGTTTGTCTTGAAGGAACCCATTCGTGGTCACTCAATTATTTTTTATATACAACTTATAATGCCAACTTTATCCATTTTTTTCTCACTTTGAGAAAGGATTGGAAGGAGGATGACGAAGTAAAACGCAAGGTCTCTTGATGTATGCTTTCGAATAAAACCCTACTGATGATGTAAGGCATTATTTCAAAACTCCTAAACAAAAAATAAAGCGGTTAATTCCTCTTCAACCCTTTTCAACCTCATTTTTTAACCTGGGGCAATTTTCAATCAATTTGATGGAACACTTAAAATTTTCAAAAAGAGTAAACATCTTTCAAAAATGGGTGGGTACAAATATAATTTGACCCTTATTCCTTTATTCTACAAATCGTAAACTAAACCAGAATACAACCTTCAAAAGTCCTAATTGAAGTAAGGTTTATTTTGAAAGCATGCTCGATGAGTTAACGTTTCCTGACTCCTGTGAGCTATGCTCAATTTTGGTATTGGCCTATAGATTCATATCCTAACTAGTGATTTTGGTCACAAGTTATCGTGATATCTCTTTTCAAAACTTCAAGACAAATGTGTGTTGCATTAACAATTTCGAAATTAACATTTCTGACTTGCTAATTTTACTTGATATCTTAGAAAGATTACGTGACGACATTACTGATTAAAATTTGAAGACTCTGCAACCTGGGACAGGTTATTTCCAAGTGGCTTGTTGCTGACCTGGGGCAGGTTATTTCCAAGTGGCTTGTTCTGCACAAATTTGACTTCACCTATAGAGCTATTCTTGAAGACTCAGACATAATATCGTCAATCAGGGCCAGTTACGTCGAGATTTAGCGAATCTCTCCAGAGAGTTTGAAAACAATGGGATGCCAAGTTTTCTGTAAAATCCTCCTAGAATGACTTTCTTTCATATAACTTGGGGCAATTGAGACATGAAGGTTATCTTACCCACCCACAACAAGTTTTTGCTCAAAATGGCGACTACCATTACGCAATCCATCAAGACGAATTACTTTGTTGTTACAATATTCTTCCTCATATCCCTGGTAAATTATTCTTCAGGTGGTCATGACATTTCTCCAATGAAGTTTTTCGATGCAAGAATTCCCAGTGATTTGCTCAACTTCACTTTCCCAATGAAGTGGGTGATTTTAATCCTCAGTGAATCTTCGTAAACTTCACCTTCCCGATGAAGTGGATGTTATTTCAGTTCCCAGTGGATCTCTATCAACGTCGATCTTCTCCAACGAAACGGATGTTTATTTCATCCCCGTGAGGTTCTCCAACATATTTAGCAGCTTTGCTGACCCAGGTATCTCCATTTGAAGTGGACATTTATTTTATTCCCTGTGAAACTTTAACTCGGGCATCTCCATCTACAACTCTAGTAGGAATCTCTCCAATGAAGCAGATATTTATCTTATCCATGGAGTTCTCCGACTGTGAGTCTGATCCTCCTCCAGACGATCTTTATTCTCATCTTCAACAGGATAACCGGATAATCAAGATGTTGCATCCCCAAGCGGAATGTTTTCTATTCCCCAGAGTTTGGAAGCTCTGAAGCAAGAGTGTGATCCCGTATCTAGTTCTCCACCTATCATCAGTAGTACTTCTGTCTTCGAAGATTGGTCGGACGTTTGTTCTGTGATGTTTATTTCATCTTCGTTTGCCTTTGTTCGTTTGTTTTATCAGCATAAGCATACGCATAACATATAGATAGATAGCATGGCATATGCATCCTGCATCTTTTTGTTTTTTCCGGCACTTTGGCCATGTTTATCCCCAAGTGACTGGGTGTGTCTCCTCCTTCCAAGTAGAGTTGTCAACCCTAGGAAGAAAGAGCACAATATTTCTATTTCCCCACATAGTTCGACCCTTGTGGAAGGCGGTTACTTTAGTTGAATCCCATTTGATCTCATACCTCAATGGTCGGGTCTTGTTTGACAGTCTCTCTTCAGATATTTCCTGAATTGAACTTCGGTCCCTGACAATCACATTTTGGATATCTCCAGACTTTTCAACTTGGATTGGGCGTGCATTTATTTTGCACTTTGACTCTCCAAGAGAATCTCTATGAAGATCATCATTAAAGACGAATACATCTCCAACTCTGGAACCTGGATTAAGTGTGCATTTATTTTGCGCCTTATTCCCCAAGAAGAATTCTTATGAGGATAACTATTGAAAATGGGTATTTCTCCAACAGTGTTATCAGAGCTTCTCAACAATTTATATCTGGACTACGAGCAATCTTTTTATTCGAGCCACTCGTTTTGATCAAGATCTTATTCAAAACAACAAATGGAAATCTCTTCAGGACGGCTTGTCCATCCCCAGTGATTTTATCAAGATTATCAACCTGACAGATTGCATCTCTTTGGAAATCCGTCAGAGAAGTTGGTCAAAGACTTTACAGATATTTTCTCTTTATTTGAGAATCTACAGAGTTTCAGACGTATTTTATAACTACAACAAAGAAGATACTCCTCAGGAACGTATTCCCCGGTGAGTTCATTACACAAGATTAATTCCATCAAATGGCATCTCTCTCGAGAAATTTGGTGAAGATTATTACATTGGATCTCTCTTTATTTGAGATGACACATTTGCAGATCAACTGGCTTACATCTCTTCCGAAGATACCTGGTGAAGTTTTACAATCTCCAATACATTAGGATTTACCGCTGAAGTCTTTAACCTCCAGTGAATTTTCAATCTCCTGTGAAGAAGCTCTCCCGAGTAATCATCATTCAAAGAAGAAGCTGAGACTCGTTCATGGCATACCACCTTGAAGCGTGGGGAGGTTCTTTCGGCTATTACCTTTTCTTAGGCTATCATAGGTTTGATAGTAGGTAATATACCGTCGTTTTGGTCAGACACCTTTTCTTAGGCTGCCATATGTTTGGTAGTAGGTGATCTCTCCTTTTGGTTATTACCTTTTCTTAGGCTATCATATGTTTGATAGCAGGTAATATACCGTCTTTTGGTCAGACACCTTCTCTTAGGCTGCCATACGTTTGGTAGTAGGTGATCTTTCCTCCTTTGGGTTATTACTTTTGCTTAAGCTATCATATGCTTGATAGTAGGTAATATACCATCTTCTTTTGGGTCAGACACCTTTTCTTAGGCTGCCATGTGTTTGGTAGTAGGTGATCTCTCCTTTTGGGTTATTACCTTTTTCTTAGGATATCATACGTTTGATAGTAGGTAATATACCATCACCTTTTGGTCAGATACCTTTTCTTAGGCTACCTTGTTCGGTAGTAGGTCATCTTTCCTTTTTGTGTTCACCTTTTATTAGGCTATCATATGTTTGATAGTAGGTAACACATATCGTTTTGGTCAGACACCTTTTCTTAGGCTGCCATATGTCTGGTAGTAGGTGATCTCTCCTTTCAAGTTTATTACCTTTTCTTAGGCTATCATATGTTTGATAGTAGGTAATACATCTTGTTTTGGTTATTACCTTTTCTTAGGCTATTATATGTTTGATAGTAGGTAATACACCTTTCTTTTGGTCAGATACCTTTTCTTAGGCTATCATACTCGGTAGTAGGTCATCTTTCCTTTTGTGTTCACCTTTTCTTAGGCTATCATATGTTTGATAGTAGGTAACACATCTTATTGTGGTCAAACACCTATTCTTAGGCTGCCATGCGTTTGGTAGTGGGTGATCTCTCCTTTTGGGTTATTACCTTTTCTTAGGCTATCATACATTTGATAGTAGGTAATACACCGTGTTTTGGTTGTTGCCTTTTCTTAGGCTATCATTGGACTGATAGTAGGTAACATGTGTTTCTTTGTTTCAACCGGTTGCTTAGGCTGCCACGCGTTGATAGTAGGTTATCCTTCACTTTCAGGTTTCTCGCCATTGTTCAAGCTACTATACTCTTGGTGGTATTATTATATCTTACCTTTATTTTGGAGATTCCCCAATGTTTGTTGTTAATCTTTCCCCGCGGAGTCTAGCTTTGTTGAGCCTTTTTCCTCGCGTGTTGTGTCTAGTTTCTCCTCTGTGGCGTCATGTCTCCACAGGACCGTCTGTCTTGTATTTCATATCATATGCATTCGGTGGCTTCTTAGGGCCAAAAATTTTGCGCAATGTTTGTATTTAAGTCCCTCCTATCTCGTCGAGACGAAGACTTTAATCTCCATATCTCCAAATAAAGTAACTTAAATAGGGGCATCTGTCGCACCCTAATTTTTGACCTTAAGATTCCACCTTCTTGTGCATTTTCTTACATTTTATCTTTTATGTGCAACTAACGAGTATGTGCCGGTTCATTTTGCTTAAAGGACGTCTCTGGAGGATTTTTTGTGATTAGATCCCCTTAAATCGAGATTTTGGTCCCTTTCAAGTTTTTCTCTTTATCAAGGAAAGATTGCCATGACAGGATTCGTACAGGAATTGTGATCATGAGATCTTAGTAATTGAGGCATTTGTAGTGCAAGATATTTCAGGTTATAGGTTTGAGAATCGTTCATATCCAGCGGTTGTAATTTAATTAAGTGTGGTTATTTGGTTTGTGGTGAAATTTAACTCGTACCATGTTGGATTTGATTTGGTGCACTATATGTGGATTTAATTGGTGAATATAATAAGGTTGTAGCATCCGAGTACGAGAAATCCTCAAAGTCATGTTCATGTGGATTACGATTATGGTTGACGAGTGAGAGCATCCGAATACCCAACCTTTGTTAATTGTGTTATGGAAATTAGAGACTCTTGTTCTTCAACGAGCTCAGATCAGAATTCAAACACGTCTCCGCGTTGATCTAAATGCTCAAATTTTAAGAATTTATAATTTAAGGATTGAATATGAATTACGGGTTAGTTGGTCAAGCTTCAAAGGAGTACACTTAACTTTGATTAGAAAAACACCAACAACATTTAATCATTAATATTTGTGGATAACTACAGCAGGTTACACGATGGGTAAATGAAGAAGAAAATTCAACTTTGTTCGCTTCTAGCGTGGCTAAATCAAAAGTGATTACACAAACTAGAGACACTGTACTACTACAATTTAAATGTCATGTGGGTAACCCTTGCAAGTTAAATTTCACAACAACTTTCAGCCTTGTCCTCGAAAGCATCTCGACCAAATAGCGTCTTCAAATTCTGCATTAATGGTTGTACTACGAGCATGAGTAACAGTCTGAAAATCAAGAGATATTTCATAAGCCATAAGGAGACTTCCTGTTGATAGAGAAATAAGTTAGGTTGGCGACATCGTCTGTACCACGAAAGAGAACGTCGGTTCCGCTGTGAAATAATCCATGTTTCATGAAGACATTAAGCTCAGAACAACAAATAGCAAAAGCTTCACCCAGTATGTTCAAGCTAACCATGTTGTGCACCAAACGGAGCCAAGAACCTTTTCAGTGACCTGTAATCCAAAACCGACAGACAGCAGCCATTAGGAAGCATACAAGGTTCATAAATACACAACACTTCATAACTCCAGGCATTTCTTTGCATCTGACTTTGGGCTCTAAGCTTCAAAACTCTAAGGCGTCCTGGGCCGTCACAAATATAATAGGATTTATCACAACCAAACACTGCAATTGCCGATACTATCTCGCGTCATACTCGTTGTGTTCTTCAAATGTGGCTGCACCTGTGTTCAAAAGGAGCATTCCAAGTTTAACTTCATGAGCAGTCACAACACAAGTCAGACAGTTTATTTTAAAAGAAGAGAACTTCAGAACCGAATTCCATACCTATGAAGTCGTCAGCGGTTTACTTCTAAAGCGGGAAAAGAAGTATTGCTTAGTAATTCGCACATTGGAACTGGAACATGAGTTGAGACCGAATAATAACCCTCCTTCTCCATACCCGCGGCACAAACGTCAATCTCGAACTGTCATACACCTGTAGAGAAGAGAAAAGCAAGTTTAGATGCTAATCAAAGGAGACGAAGGCTACAGTCAACAAAACTTCAAAAGAATGGTGAAATATGAAGGTCCATATACCTCGTCAGCTTTGTCGGTTTCGCCGTAAAAAGAATTATGCATCCCATGGAAGCTGTAAGGCCAAGCAACTTCCAGCTTTCTCTTATTCTGTTGGAGATGTGTGGTTATAGCGAAAGAACTTCCCGCATAAGTGAGCCAAGAGGATTAAAACAGAGGTCCTACCGCAAGATCTGGGTGTATAATTTGAATTAAATTTGTTGCTAATAAGTTGAAGAACACTTCAGGTCTCTCGTTGGCTTTCTTTCCTCATTTCCTTTTGTGAGGCGTCCTTGATTCACCTGAATAACCTGGACAAGAGCAGTAAAGGAGCATTAATTCAACATTCCAAGAGCAATCAATTTTCGATTTGAATGACTTAGAACAAATTCAGAACATATCCGGATTGGAATGGAAATAACACTGCAGGCATTACTTCCTTCCCAAATTAAAACCGACAGCATTTACTACTCTCAATCATTTCCTTCTTCTGAAATTGTTATAAGAGGAAGAATAATTCAAGAGCAAAGGGGATCCACTCATAGACAGAAAATCGAAAGTCCCAATAATCCCCAAACCAAACCTTAGGAGTTCACACACAAAATCACACAGAAATCCCAAATTCAAACAATCCCAAATTATGAAACCCTAAGTATTTGTGTGAAGAGAAAATGAAAGACTTATCTTTCTTCAAACTCGTCACCGGAAATCTCCGTCGCAAACCCTTTCAACAAACCCCCGCACCGTCCGTGAATCATCAACCTCGCCGAACCTTCACGACGACGACCAACCATCGAACACGGACTCGATCTGCCGATTCTTGGAGCTGTAATCTTTTCTTTTTTTTCCCTTTGTGTTTTAACGTTTTTCTTATGTGGTCAGGGGCGTGGACGCGGAGAACGAAGGAAGAGCAAATCAAAGTGATCGGAAAAGGGAGGACGAAAGGTTGAAGAATAGAGAAGGAAGAGAACGGCGGTGAAGAGAATGAAAGTACAGAGTATGCCTAAGAGGGGGGGGGGGTGAATTAGGACTTTAGAAATTTTTCCGGTTTTTGTGGTTTCTTGAAATTTTACTGGTTTGTGTTCTTGGTTATGAAAGCAGTAGAAAATAAAAGAACAATGGACACCAGGATTTATAGTGGTTCCCCTTACAATCCGAGAGTACTCCACTCCCCTTTCAACACGAAAGAGAGTTTTCACTATTGTTTAATAAAGTACAACCTATCACACCATCAACCGGTGAGGCCTACTATCAAACAATAAAACTAACAAGTGTACAAGAACAATCCTCTTGTAAACACTCACCCTTGTGTCCAACAATCCTGGATCACAAGTCAGAATACAAATACTTGTAAAGATTCTTTGTTTTGAGAATAATAATTATCAAGGTTGATCTTCTCCAAGTGATCAAAATTCACTCTTACAATTTTCAACACAAGTGTTCAAAGATGAATATGAAATTTTATGCACATATGAACACTTAATAAAAGATTTTGAAAATGGTGAATTTGATTCTAAGAAAATTTGAAAATGAATGTAGAAAGTGTTTGGAGATTGGAAGTTTTTTAGTGTTGTTTTTCAAAATTGAAAAACTCAGAATTTATATGAGTAAAATACCCTTTCAAAAAGGTATATTTGAGTAGATTTCAAAATATGAAATGGTGTAATTTTCAAATAATTTTTGAACTTGAAACAAAGCCATTTTTCACTGTACGTTCAGTGTTAATCGGTTAACCTATATGGTTAATCGGTTAACACTGGAACGTTAGCCCAGATTATTTAAAATTTGAAATGGTTAACCGGTTAACCTATATGGTTAATCGGTTAACACTGCTATTTTTCAGAAAAATGCTTTTAAAAAATAACTTTATACCAATTTTAAAGTTTCAAAAACATGCTCATGTATTATGCTAAAATGCTTGATGTTTTTGAACACTTGTATATCAATTATAAGGATGGATTTTGATATACCCGCAATACGTCCAAGTCTTGAAGAATCATAGTTCCATTTGTAGCTTGACTTGAAAGATTGTTTGACTTGATCTTGATAACTTTGAAAGGCTTGTCTTTTTGCAATCAAGAGATGACCTTGAGTAGTGTTGACATCATCAAAACTTGAGATTGAAGCATGCTTCTACATTCTCCCCCTTTTTGATGATGGCAATCAAAAATGTTGTGCGATATCTCTTGGTTCTTGATATGGTTATTGATATGTTTCTCCCCCTATGTCTAGCAACTCCCCCTATCTTAACAGAGAAAGAAATCTGCACACAGAGAGACATTAACAGAACCAAGCTCTTCTCCCCCTTTGACATCAGCAAAAAGGAAGAGCTTTCAAAGACAACACAAGATAGCAGCATATATAGTAATAAGCACATGCAAAGCCAAGTAAACACAAAGCATAAGAAGTAGTACATATAAAATGCAGCAAATAAAAATTGTACTTGTTACAATAAAACATAGTTCAAATGGAAGCATAAAACTTAAGACTAGAAAGCAAAGCAATAAAAACAACAACAGGAACATATTTTCTAAGAATCCTCATCCGTCATATCCTCCTTCTCTTCTTCCTCTTGTCCTTCATTTTCTTCATCAGATACAACAAGGTTGTCAGGGTTGGTGTGGTGAGAGGAAAGTACAAGGTTCCAGAGAGAAGCAATGGCCCTGGAGGTTTCTCTATGCTGAGTCATTATAGTTTGGTAAAGGAACTCATTTGTAATGCCTCCTTCAGGTACGGGATAGGCCTGGTTAGCATTGGCTCCTTCATCTAAATACTTGTAAGTACCGTCAGTATCCTTAAAAATTACAGTATTCTTGACCATTGTAATCTCGTTGATCTCATTGGTGGTTGATTTCATCTTGATGGTTGGTTCACGGTTAAGATCCAAAGTAGTCAACTCCAAAATTCTTGATACCAGCCGTGCATAAGGAAGACGGGTTGAAAGAGATAGTTATTGTTGAAGGTGATACATGATGGTTAGAATCCAATTGACACGAATCTTGTTCTTGATGGCGAAAGGATCTGGATTTCCAGATCATTAATTTGTGCATGATTCGAATCCTTAGGAATCAGCACATAACAGATTATGTAGTGAAGCATCCGATCAGAAACGATAAGATTCTTTGCATAGCACAACAAACGAGCAGTGCGTTGGTTGGCGATAATCATCTCTTTTGGAAGTTTGCAGATCTGATAATAGAACTCCATCTTGTCGTAGTTGGACCATGGCCCTTCCACGTGGTTAACTCCCTTTCTCAGAAAGTACCCAGATGATGGTATGTTCAGCATTGCAGCAACATCAGACAGATTTTCTTCAACAACACAGTCTCTAACAATTATTTTCATAATATGCTCATCATTTGCATTTATAAACACAGACAGTTTATGCAAAAAGGATTTGACAAGATCCGGGTAGCAGTTTCCAGAATCAGACACAAATTTATCGATCCTCTGATATTTGAGCAAAGCAGGAAAATCAAAAGATGATGCGGGAAAAGCCTTAAGATTCACGTACTTTACCGGGAGGATGGAACGAACTCGGACTTTGAAATCCATTCTGCGCTTCTTGGTTGTTTCCATAGGGATATCTTCTTCATCAGATGCAAAATGATGTTTTGGTACCTTTCCCTTGCCGCGATTTGATGTTGAAGCCATGGATGAAGGTTTGAGAGAACTGAGGTTGTGGGTTCTGAGGAAGTTAAGGTTTGAGAAGTTGTGGGGAGTTTTCCAACTTTAGAGAGTGGGAGAGAGAAGTTAGGGTTTGAAGAGGGAATATGGATTTTGGATATGGATTTGGATATATGAGAGAATATGGACCATATAAATCATTTAAAATATATAATATTTTAAAAAAATTAATTAATTTTCGTTTCTGGTTTTTAGAAAATTTAACAGTGTTAATCGGTTAACCATATAGGTTAATCGGTTAACACATTAAAAAATTGAATCAGAATTGAAAATTCAACAGTGTTAATCGGTTAACCCATATGGTTAATCGATTAACACACTCGAATTTTTGAAAAATACTAAAAAACAGAATGCATACACATGAAAACATATCACAAATAATGCATACACATATTAGAGAAAAGGTCAGATGTCACCTTCATCAAGAATCCCAAGTTCTCTCCGAATTTTGTAGAACGGTTCTTTCGCCAAAGGCTTGGTAAAGATGTCGGCGAGTTGTTTGTGTGTGTCGACGAAAGTAACATCAACATCTCCGTTCAAAACGTGATCTCGAAGGAAGTGATGCCGGATATCGATATGCTTTGTTCTGGAATGCATAACCGGATTCTTCGTGATATTTATGGCACTAGTATTGTCACATCATAGAGGAATGCATCCGAGATCAACACCATAATCCATAAGTTGTTGTTTCAGCCATAAGATCTGTGCACAGCAACTTCCTGCGGCGATGTATTCTGCTTCGGTGGTGCTGAGTGCTACACAAGCTTGCTTCTTGCAGGCCCATGATACTAGAGCATTTTCGAGAATGTGACATGTACCACTTGTACTTTTTCTATCGGTTCTGCATCCTGCATAGTCAGCGTCAGAATAACCAACTAAAGAACAAGTACTACCTTTAGGATACCATAATCCGAAGTTGGTTGTTCCTTTGAGATACTTGATAATTCTCTTCATAGCAGTGAGATGCGATTCCTTCGGATTCGCTTGGAAGCGCGCACACAAACAAACACTAAACATAATGTCAGGACGGCTTGCCGTCAGATATAGTAATGAACCAATCATACCTCGATATTTAGTAATATCAATTGGAGTACCAGATTCATCTTGATCAACATACGTTCCGGATCCCATAGGAGTAGACATCATCTTGTAACTTGCTACCGGAGCGAATGTTTCATCAAAATCAATTCCTTCCTCCTGGTTGTAGCCTTGTGCGACCAATCTTGCCTTGTTACGAACTATAATTCCATTCTCGTCAAGTTTGTTCTTGAACACCCATCTGGTTCCTATGATATGCTTATTATCTGGTTTTGGTACAAGGGTCCAAACTTGATTTCTTTCAAATTTATTAAGTTCTTCTTGCATTGCTATAATCCATTGGTCGTCGCATAAAGCTTCATCGATCTTTGATGGTTCAATTTGTGATACAAACGCCATGTTGAGACAAACATCCTTTAAATTAAGTCGAGTTGCAACGCCTTGACTAATATTACCAATAACTTTATCAATAGGGTGATCTCTGTGTGTTCTCCATTCTTTCGGAAGATCTTGATTTTCTTGAATAACATCTTCTCGTAATATTGTTTGATCATTTGAAACAATTTCTTCATTTTGTGGAGTATCTACAAAATCATCATCATCATCCAAAACAATATTATCCTCTTTCGAGGGGTTAGTCTCATCAAACGAAACATGAATAGACTCTTCAATGGTAAGAGTTCTTTTATTAAAAATTCTAAATGCTTTACTATAAAGAGAGTAACCAAGAAATATACCTTCGTCGGACTTCTCATCAAACTTACCGAGATTGTCCTTATTGTTGTTAAGAACGAAGCATTTGCAGCCAAATATGTGGAAGAATGATATATTTGGTTTTCTTCCCTTGAACAACTCATACGGAGTCTTTTTGAGTAACGGTCGAATATTCACGCGGTTGCTTACAAAACACGCCGTGCTTACTGCTTCTGCCCAAAAATATTTTGGAAGATTTGTGTCGCTGAGCATTGTTCTAGCAAGCTCCACTAGTGAACGATTCTTCCGTTCTACAACGCCGTTTTGTTGAGGAGTCCTTGGTGCCGAAAAATTATGAGAAATTCCATGCTCTTCGCAAAATTCTTCAAAGTCTGAATTTTGAAATTCTCCACCGTGGTTGCTTCTTATGGAGGCTATAGTGAGTGATTTCTCATTCTGAATTTGCTTTGCATATTTCTTGAATGCTTTAAAAGCATCACTTTTCTGCACTAAAAACAATGTCCAAGTGTATCGAGAGAAATCATCAACAATAACTAAGGCGTAGAAATTACCTCTGAAGCTTTTTGTTCTCGATGGACCAAAAAGATCCATATGCAACAATTGAAGTGGTCTTGATGCAGAAACCACTTGCTTGGATTTGAAAGTTGTCTTGGTCTGTTTTCCCTTTTGACATGCATCACATAACTTATCCTTGATGAATTTTATCTTCGGAAGCCCAACAACCAGATCATGTTTGATTAATTTGTTTAGATGCTCCATGTAAATGTGAGCAAATCTTTTATGCCAAAGTCATGCCTCGTTGTTGTTTGCCATAAGACATTTTACCTTCAAGTAAGAATCATCAAAAGAGATCATAAAAATATTATTATATCTTTTACCTTTTAGCAGAATCTCATGAGTGACTTCGTGTTCGATCAGGCATTCCTCCTTTGTGAAGTTGATTTTGAACCCTTTGTCACACAATTGACTGATGCTAAGCAGGTTACGCTTAAGGCCTTCAACAAAAAGAGCGTCTTCGATGATTGTACATGGAGGTGTACCAATGGTTCCAACTCCAAGAATTTTTCCTTTATTATCATCACCATAAGTGACGTATCCTTTGGCCTTTAATGATATACTTGAAAATTTGTTTATGTCTCCGGTCATATGCTTCGAGCAACCACTATCAAGATACCATTGATCTGTGGTTGTCTTCAAGCATACCTACAAAACAAAATTAGGTAGTGTTAGGTACCCAAATTGCTTTGGGTCCTTGATAGTTAGTACCCTTTTCAACCCACACATAATGCCCCTTTGCAACACCAATGTTACGTACATAGCAGGCATTAGGTGTGTGCCCTTTAATTCCACAGTAAAAACATGTAGGTTGAAAATGACTTCTATATCTAGGAATATAATTCTTTTTCTTATCAATTCTTTTCTTGTTATGATTTTGATGCTGAATTTTAGAAGAGTTTGTCCCTTCTTTAACAATTTGTTCACTTGCTCTTACGAAAATGGTCTTATTGGTGCTTGGTTTTGAAAATTTAGAGTATCCCAATCCACTTTTATCATTAGGATACCTTTGATGTTTAAGAATTTCTTCCAAGCCAATTTGACCTTTTTCATATCTTTCTAAAACTCTTTTAAGTTGAACAATTTGAAAAGACAAAGACTCACAATTCTTACATACAAGACTTTGTTTTTCATCTATCATTTTTTGTTTTTCATCTTCAATATTTTTCAGAAAATCAGAATTTTGTTTTTCTAAAAGTAAAATTCTTTTCTTTTGTGATGAGATGTCTTTATACAAAGTCTTGCACTCTTTTAGAAGTTCATTTATAACTTCTTGTGCATCATTATCATAGACAGGAAAATTACTACTAACCTCATTTTCGTCATCGGAATGGTGAGAGGCCATTAAAGCCACATTTGCTCATTCATCGTTATCTGATTCCGATGATGAACTCACTTCGTTGTCATCCCATGCGACATAAGCCTTCTTCGTTTTGAAATCCTTCTTGCCTTTGAATTTTCCTTTATTTGCGAGTTTCGGGAAATCTGGCTTTATGTGACCTTGTTTTCCACATTCATAACATGTAATTTCTTGGTTTGATGTGGGTGCCTCCTTTTTCCTGAAATGTCTATTCTTTTTAGAAAAAGAAGAAGTTTTATTATTATTAAAAAACTTACCAAGCTTCTTTACTAGAAGCATGAAATTTTCGTCTTCGGAAGATTCGTCATTTTTATCATCCCTTGTGTCAATCTTCAAGGCAATTCCTTTGGCCTTCTTGTCTTGACTTTCATGTTTCTCAAGCCTTCCAAGTTCCAGTTCATGCTCTTGAAGTTTCCCGAATAATGAAGCGGATGTCATTGTTGAAAGACTTTTCTTTTCCGAAATGGAGGTCACCTTCGGTTGCTATTCTCTTGTCAAAGATCTTAGGACTTTTAAGTTGAGATCATCATTGGTGAAGGTCTTCCCGAGAGCAATCAGATGATTTTTCAGATGAACGAACCTTTTTTGCAAGGCAACAATAGATTCACCGGGCTGAATACGGAACATCTCATATTCTTGACTTAACGTGTTAAGTCTTGATCTTTTTACTTCTGTTGTTCCTTCATGCGTTTCTACCAAGGTATCCCAAATCTGTTTTGCTGATTGACACTGTGATATGCGAAAGAATTCATCCATACTGAGAGCGCTTTGAAGTATGTTGATTGCTTTCTTTTCATTCAAGATTCTCTTCTTGTCATCTTCATCATATGAGGATTTAATCTTTGGGGTTCCAACACCATTTACCACACTTGTACGAACATGTGGACCAGTTTCAACGGTTTCCCATATACCATCTTCTTGAGCCTCAAGATGTGCCTTCATACGGATTTTCCAAAAATCGAAGTATTCTCCAGAAAAGAGTGGTGGCTTGTTACTACTTCCACCATCTTTGAAAACCGGGTTAGTACTAGCGGAAGCCATTAGGATCGATAGGAACAGGTTACCTTAACCTGCTCTGATGCCAATTGAAAGTACAGAGTATGCCTAAAAGGGGGGGGGGGTGAATTAGGACTTTAGAAATTTTTCCGGTTTTTGTGGTTTCTTGAAATTTTACTGGTTTGTGTTCTTGGTTATGAAAGCAGTAGAAAATAAAAGAACAACGGACACCAGGATTTATAGTGGTTCCCCTCATAATCCGAGAGTACTCCACTCCCCTTTCAACACGAAAGAGAGTTTTCACTATTGTTTAATAAAGTACAACATATCACACCATCAACCGGTGAGGCCTACTATCAAATAATAAAACTAACAAGTGTACAAGAACAATCCTCTTGTAAACACTCACCCTTGTGTCCAACAATCCTGGATCACAAGTCAGAATACAAATACTTGTAAAGATTCTTTGTTTTGAGAATAATAATTATCAAGGTTGATCTTCTCCAAATGATCAAAATTCACTCTTACAATTTTCAACACAAGTGTTCAAAGATGAATATGAAATTTTATGCACATATGAACACTTAATAAAAGATTTTGAAAATGGTGAATTTGATTCTAAGAAAATTTGAAAATGAATGTAGAAAGTGTTTGGAGATTGGAAGTTTTTTAGTGTTGTTTTTCAAAATTGAAAAACTCAGAATTTATATGAGTAAAATACCCTTTCAAAAAGGTATATTTGAGTAGATTTCAAAATATGAAATGGTGTAATTTTCAAATAATTTTTGAACTTGAAACAAAGCCATTTTTCACTATACGTTCAGTGTTAATCGGTTAACCTATATGACTAATCGGTTAACACTGGAACGTTAGCCCAAATTATTTAAAATTTGAAATGGTTAACCGGTTAACCTATATGGTTAATCGGGTAACACTGCTATTTTTCAGAAAAATGCTTTTAAAAAATAACTTTATACCAATTTTAAAGTTTCAAAAACATGCTCATGTATTATGCTAAAATGCTTGATGTTTTTGAACACTTGTATATCAATTATAAGGATGGATTTTGATATACCCGCAATACGTCCAAGTCTTGAAGAATCATAGTTCCATATGTAGCTTGACTTGAAAGATAGTTTGACTTGATCTTGATAACTTTGAAAGACTTGTCTTTTTGCAATCAAGAGATGACCTTGAGTAGTGTTGACATCATCAAAACTTGAGATTGAAGCATGCTTCTACAGAGAAGAAGATAGATTGATCTAGGGTTTTATTTTCTGTTAATTTTTGGTTTTATATATTGTAATTCCCTGCGCACACACACACACACCATATCACCATACACCAGCACCATCATAGTCCTCTTTTCCCTGTCTGATCTAATCAGACGATCCAGCTCGCACGCCCACGATAAGCCTCCGCAAACTACCCTCACCTGATCATTTTTTGCCCCATTAACCTTTAATTACACCTAATTAAACCATTTAATCTTCCATCAGGGCGACTAATCACTTTAAAAACCTAATTAACCTTTTTCAATTAATATAATCATAAGTTCCTTTATTCAATTAATTAACCCAATTTATTTAATCAGCCACTTTAATTTAAAACCCATAAATCACTTTTAATTAATCCTTTTTATAAAATAATTTGTTCATTGAAATCTATAATTTGCTTTTCACTAATAGTAACAACAAAAACTATTTTATTTAGTAGAGAAAATCATTTCATAATTTAATTAATTTATATTCACTTGTTAAATTAAAATTATGATAATATAAGAAAACCTTTTTTAACAAGAAAGCTAACCAAAACCTTTTTTTATTAGTAAAACCTTCTCTTAATAAAACTAACCTTTTATATATAATAACATTTTATAAAATAAACCATTCCAAACCTCTTAATTATTTAGGAAAATCATGTTATTAGAATTTAATCAATTTATAACTAAAAAACCACTTATTTAATATATTTACTTTTATTCAAACTCCTTTCTTTTAAATCTAATTAATTTATAATTTGATCTAAAACGAAAACCAGAAAAATCTAATTTACATTCAATCCCACCAAAGTAATAATAAAATAAACTTTTACTAAAACGAACCTAATATAACTTTCTTTGCAAAATCAATCTCAATTAATCCAACTTTTCTTAAATCAACCTCACCAAAAATAATATTCTCATAAGTACAATTCAACTAAAATTAATCAATTCTCTCAACTTAATCCATCGTGCACGCTTCACCTATTCACAATACACTCGCTTGTGCACCTTAGCGCTTACATGCGTCTGTGTATGGATTTATTTATCTGCCTTTATTTCCCACAATTTATCTTTATCGCAATTTATCTTATCGCATTGCATAAGCGTCCAAAGGAAGAACCTGCGCATGACTTAAAAAATTGTGTGTGTGCATTACATTTGCATCATTCTCCCCATTTGATCCTTGATCCCATTCAAGTCGATCTTCTAAGTTTAGATCCTACCCATAGGAGGACCTTTGTCTTTTTTTACAACTTAGACAAACACATTCAACAACTCAATTCAAACTATTCAAACATATTAGAGAATAAGATGTTAATCATCTTAAGCGAGATAAAACTCCTACCCCATAACGATTCAATCAATATGTAGGGAGTTTGCCTTAGGAGAGATAGAGATGTACTTGTTGACAATCCGAGTACTTGAGCCCTTTTCTTACGACGATGCAAAGACTATTTTCCTACCAAGTTGTGGTGGTTAAATCAAGTAATCTCCCTTAAAATGACAACTCATCTCTTCTCATAAAATCAATCAATCAACAACCTTTACCCCGTAGGAACTTTGACCACAGTCAAAGAACTCCTCAAACCCTTTAGGGGAACTACAGATACTCTGATTCCACTCCCGTCAGGATATGTAGGCACAAGATGCGATATCTTGTCGAGTATACTTAGAAATAAACCATTAGGTCTTTCATATTTAAGCAGATAAACCTTAGCAATAAACAACATTAAAACAAGAGGTTCCTGTAGAGTACTACAGAAGCTTAGGATGCTAGCACCTTTCCTAAGTTTAACCAACCCCTGAACCTATAACTCTCTAGCTTTTGCATTTGCATTGCATTGTGGGTAATTCGATCTTTTTCCCTTCCTTTGGAAATATTAAAATTCGGTTGCAAATGAATTAGATTCAAGCTCATCAATAGCTTGGTATCCTAATTTCACCGTGACACATAAATTTAAAACTAGCATATACCTCAACCACATCACTTTTCTTCTTGATGAGGTAAGTCCACAACTTTCTACTGTAATCATCTATAAACATGACAAAGTATTTTTTGCCTGCAGTCGAATCCACCTGGATTGGACCACATACATCATAGTATATGACTTCCAAAATTTCCTTTAACTTCCTTCCCGCATCCTTGATGAAGCTATTCTTGTCTTTTTTTGATTGAACACACTATTCACAAACTTCATTTGGAATGTCAAATCCAGGTAATCTTGAAGCTATATTTCTACTCTTTAGCTCTCTGATGTCATTGAAGTTGAGATGGCCTAGTCAAAAATTCCATAACCACTCATCTCTGTTGGTTGTAGTTTCTAAGAACTTGTGCTCCATCACATCGAGTTCAATCTTGAAGGTCCTATTCTGAGACATTGGAGCCTTCAAGATCAACCTACCACATGCATTGAGAACTCTCATCATTTTGTCTTTGACAACTACCTTGTAGTTCTTTTCAACAAGATGTCTTATACTGAGCAAGTTACTTTTCATGTCTGGTATGTATAACACATTAGAAATTATTGATTTCTTGCCATCCTTCCTCACTATCTGAACATCACCAACACCTTCAGCTGCTAGAGTGTTATCATTTGCAAACTTCACCGTGTTCTTCAACGAGGGCTTCATGTTGACAAATTAATATTTCCTTCCAGTTATGTGTGATAAGCATCCTGAGTCTAAGTACCATTGGTCTTAGAATCTCTCTTCGTCTCTTGTTATGACCATCAACAATATCTCTTCTTCTTCATGTTTTGCCAACTTTGCATCAGTTTCTTGATTCTTCTTCTTTTTTGGACATTCACTAAAATAGTGAGCATACTTCTGACAATTGAAACACTAAATATGACGTTTGTCAGACTTTCAACCACCACCTCTTTGGTTGCATTGGTTCTAGGGTTTTCTCTGATTCAACCAGTTTTCATCATGCCGATTTTGACCAGTCGAATTGGTGTAGTCCCCTCTACCTTTGTTGACATTCCAACTTCCTTTTCCTTTCCTTTCTTTTTCTAATTGCACCTGCAAAGCCATATAACTCTTCAATTTTCATGCAGCTCTTTCAGCCATCCTTTGTTCATGAGACACAAGAGTCCCTTGAAGCTCTTCCTTCATCAATATTGACAATTCTTTTGACTCTTCTATGGCTACTACCACATGGTCGAATTTTGGAGCCAATAACCTTAAGATCTTTGACACAATTGATCTTGATGTCAACACTTCTCCACATACCTTGATTTGATTCACCAGCTTTGTAACTCTGGTGAATAAATCTGTTATACTTTCATTGTCTTCCATCTAAAGTAATTCATAAGTCCTTTTGTGAGTTTGTAACGTCACCTCTTTCACCTTCTATGCACCTCCGAACGATTTTCCAAGAATCTCCCAAGCTTTTTTTATTGATTCTACATCACTAACCTTTTCAAAGTTATCTGGATCAACATATTGATGGTTTATAAAGAAGCTTTATAATCTTTCGTCTTCAATTCTTTATATGCTTCTTTTTCCTGATCTTTCGCAGTTTTTGCAAGCGGTGATAATCCCTCCTTCACAAGATCCCAAAGATCTTGGTAACAGAAAACCACCTTAATTTGCTTGCACCAATTCTCATAATTATCTTTCTTGAGAATTGGAAGATTTGCTGGAAAGTGACCATTCGAGTGATTCATCACCATCACAGTTGTTTTTCCCTTGAATCAAAACCTGAGCTCTAGATACTAGATGTTAGAGTTCAACCACGATCTATGGTGAATTCTTCTCAATCTTGATCTCAAGATTGTTATATAATGACAATGAATAAAAACAAGAACACTTTTAAAGAAGATGAGTGTGAACTGCATAGTAACTCTCTGCCCACAATTGTGGAATTTTATTATTACTTTGCAATTGCAAAACCGTGATTATCAAACTTGATTATTATAATGAAAATGATTCCTCCCTATTTATATATTTAAGTTAACTTGTATCTCAAGCTAAAGCCCAAACTATAAAAGCCTAAAAATATCTAATTTAATCTTTTTAAATCAAATCTAATCTTTCTAAAACAATGAATTACATATTTAACATTTCTTTTACTCTCTCAAATTCTCTAATACTCTCAAACTCTCAAAATCTCTCAAATTCTCTCAACACGCCTCCAAGTTTCTACCATCAATATCCAATCGATCAAATAGCTCACAATCAAACTCAAATTTGATAAGTTTGTAATTTCCTATACATTTTTTATTTCTCTATACATTTTTAGAAATTGAGCAATGTGTTAGATAGGTTATGTAATAGGTGGTTTAGATAGGTTATTTAACTAAACAAGGTGTTTGATAGGTGGTTTAAATGGCCATGTATTTTAAGGAAGTTTGATTTCCATGCATTTATGTCATTTTTTTGTGTTTAATGAGTTGCAGCTTAATACAGAAATGCATTTTCATATTCGTCCAAAATTTGATTTTCTAGAAATCCAGAAATGCACTTTTGTATTTGGTCTGTCTGCAATGTTTGCCTTGATTTTCTTTGTGTTTCATCTTGAATTAATTTTTTTCTACAATGTAATGCTTATGTGTTTTAATCATAGGAATTACAGATGATAATCAAGAAAATTAAGGCTCGGTAAAGTGTCAGAGCATACCGATTTGTAGGGAAAAAGCCTAACTTTCGCAACGATCAGTCGGTTCTAGTTTGCGTGTGTGAAGACATCAACTTCTTGGTTTTATGCATCTTCAACTTCGTCTTCCAGGAGGAGGAAGGTTTCACCTCTTGATGCTCCAGAATCTCTACATGTCTAGGTTGAGGCACCCCAAGTTAATGTCATTCTTGAGGGATTTGGAGGAAGCTCGTCCTACTTATCGTTGCTGCCTCAATATTCAGACCATGCTGTCAGACATGTGTAGAACAGAGAGGTAAAGTTCTATTGTATTCATTCTTTAAAGCATATTTGTTATAATATTAAAAGTTTGTGATGATGATTTATTTTAATGCAGGACCATGTTGCTTTAAAATGAATCAACCATGTCCAGAAGATTGTGAAGTTTCCTTAACCTCAGGAGCAGTGCTTTCACGATGTGATGTAGCTATCTGGGTTGCGATACTTGTGCAGGACCAAGTGTTCTACTATTATAGGGTGTTATATGCGCTTATTGATACATGCATTAAAGATATGCCATGTGCTTGTGCATCTGTTCCACTCAGAGGGAATCAGGTGACCGAGCCCTTCAAAGTGTATCTCACTACTACAAAAAACATATACAACAACGATTAAAAAATGGATACCATCACAGGGATCAATGCGATATGAACGCCGTTCAACGGTTTCTACATTTCTAAAAATTTTGTTCAAAAGTTTTGGTTTAAAAGGTTCAAAGAACCAAGAATAAAAATAGGAAATATAAAGACGGAAAATATAAAGTAAAAACTGAAATATAAACGAAGCCTTGTTGGGATTGGATCTCATCAGTTGATAACATATGCACTCTTCTGATCAAGTTAAACGCAACGCAATCATTCGTCTAATACACTTACGTATCACCCATGACAGAGATCATCTATAACGCAACATCGAGAGAAAAACCGTGTTGTCTCATTGGTGATATCTCATCCAACAAAAACACAACATAGAGCATTAAGAACTGATACTCAAGTAAATGCTAAGCCTAAACCTATCTCTAGCGTTTAGGACCTAACAGGTAATCATCCTAGATCCAGATCTGAAGAGTATATGTCTATCACGGTTCAAATCAAAGATAAACAGGTAAACAAAGACGACACCCATATCAGATAAATGATTATTTTGTATAAAACACAATGATCAAAATACGTACACACATTTAACCCTTTTTACATGTACTCATCTAATCTGCCAAATGTAGGTGAACATCGTTCTTCATCACTATTATCACGTACCCGCACAATATCGTATTGATCCTACTCATGCTACCCATGCTACTTAATCAACATAACACCATAGAAGATACAATGAGTATCAACTTGAAAAATCATGTCAAAAGTTTGTTCATTGATAGATGAAAATCTTAGATCAAAGATGTGAAAAAGGTTTTGTCAAGACCCACAAACAAGCAATCAAAGATAATCAATCAATAGAGAATCAAAACTAGTTCACAAACATATATTAGATGAAATACATAAGGTATCAAAAGATTACATCCAAACCCCAACAAGAGATCAAAGATCTTACCTCCTCCCTCTTAGGGTTTTGTGTTTCTCTCTTTAAAATAGTTGAAATGAAGAGAGATAAGTTCTGATATGAAAAATATTACCTTCCTTGGACAATGACCTAAAAAGAAATAAAAATACTTATATAGTACATTCAGGATCTGTCATGTTCGCCTAGCGAACAGATCCTTCGCCTAGCAAACATCAAATTAGGCACCTGAGGTGCCTCTGAACAGTTAAACCACCTCTGAGACTTTTCCAAACGTTCGCTAGGCGAGTAATCCTTCGCCTAGCGAAGCCTTCGCTGTGAACTTCTCCTAGCGAGTTTATGGCCCTTTCACCTCTATCCCAAGTCTGGGAATGTTCGCTAGAGCTTCGCTGCTTCTTCGCCTAGCGAGTTCTTTGCTACATAGTTTGTCTAGCGAACTTTGTGAAGTTTTCTGGTAAGCTTCGCTCGGCGAGTTTTATGATGTTTTTCTGCTGTCTTGGTTTCTTTTCCCAATTTCTTGTGTCTTACTATTCAATTGTTTTGTGCCTAATTCCTGCACAATAAGACATAAATCAAAGCAACCAAGGAATTTTTCAACAATGAAACAAATTATCTAAAACAAGAGTGATTCTAATTACTTTACCTACAAAAAAGAATGGAAGATGCCAACATTTGATATAGCAAATAAGCAAAGTTTGGCATCTAACAACAGGTTCGATTTTCAGCAACGCCTTTTTGGTATATATATTATTCTAGACAAAGTTCACTCTACAACCGTGGTCATACTTAATAACCATCGTTAAATTATCTGCTTTTTAAAAAAATATTTATACTTTTTGAAAACTTTCCATTTTTTAACCTGTATTTTTATGAACTGTATCAGAACAGAAACAACAATTGTTTCATAACAATAATTGTATTGTATTACATCAAATTCATATATTGGATTAAGAACTAAACATTGTATATGTATATCACATCAAAAGAAAAAGGCACAAAACAACCTACAACACATTATATAACATCACATAGTTGTATCTTAGTGTTTTGGTTTATTCTCTCTTGGTGTCTTGACTTTAAACACCTTCAATTTCAAATTATCATACTTGTTAATAAATATACTTAGAAATAATAACTTACATTAAATTATAAATAAATAATAAAATACATAATTGTTAATTTTCCCATATGCCTTCATTATGATCGATACAAATAGCATGCACACGATCTCTATCGACTTCATCATATGTAGTAGGCACTTGTGTTGTATAAGAAAGAGTAGAAGAAGTATTAAAACTTTCATCTCTACTAAGAATGTATTTTCCTCGGAGAACAATTGACCATTTCCCCGATGTGTGCGGGGGGTCGGTCACACATAAAACTTGTTTTGCTTATGAATCCATGATGAATGGTTCAGTCATACAATTTTCCTTGCCAAGGTCAACCTAAGTGAATCCATAGTCATCAGTTCGTACACCATTAATATTATTGGGAACCTACTTGCATTTAAATAAAGACACTTTGAAGATAACAAAATCAATCTCCAAATCTCCTTAATGACACCATAGAACACACTAGATGCCAATATTAGATTCTTATCTTTCGAACTAGAGAAATACATGGATTCAGACTCAACCATAACCCTACTATTTTTCATTTTACTACGATCATCTTTTAATTTTGTATAAAAGGTATAATGACCAATGTCATATGCAGTCCAAGTTATCACATTAAATTTTGGCATGTACGACAACCATTTAACTGTCTCAGATGCACTATGATCATTTAGTATCATTTTATTAAACCAATCTAGGAATTTCTTATAATGCTCGATCAACAACAACTTTTCACTCATTTGTGGATATCTTTTCTTCAAAAGTCTTTTGTGAGTAGCCACGTAGGGTTGAACTTCTTCAAGATTATTCAATATATAAAAATGTGCCTGAATAACTACATCCCAAGCCATTGACTTAACATTTAAACCTTGAATACCTCTACCTTCAGTGTCAGCATGACGAGACTTTGGAATTCCTATAGACTCTGCTTCCAACAAATAGTTTGTATAAAACTCAACAACTTCTACCGTAATGTACCATTCAACAATCGCAGCTTCTGGTCGGTGATGATTCTTTGTATATTGTTTAAATATCTTCATTTATCTCACTATTAGATACATCCACCTTAAATAAACTGGACCACAAAATCTGATTTCACTGACTAGATGAACAAGTAAGTGAACCACAATGTCAAAAAATGATGGAGAAAAATACATCTCCAATTGACACAAGATTATGGCAGCTTCATCTTCTAATTCATCTAATTTTTGGAAATAAAGAACTTTATTACATATGGCCTTGAAGAACAAACACAGTCTGATTAAGATTACTCTCACATTTTTTGGTAGGATGCCACAAATAGCCACTGGTAGAAGTTGTGACATCAAGACATGACAATCATGAGATTTTAAACCAATTAACTTGAGATCTTTCAATGATACAAGTTTATTGATGTTTTATGAGAAACCTTGGGAAACTTTGATACCATGCAAACACTCACAAAAACGTTTCTTTTCCTTTTTACATAGAGTGTAACAAGTCGGAGGCAAATAAGTTCTTTTCCCTTTTTCTATTCGAGCCAATTGTTTTCGTATACCCATCGCCTTCATATCAAGACGAGATTTATTACTATATTTAGTCTTGTCTGGAATGTTTAAAAGTGTTCCAATCAAACTATCGCACACATTTTTCTCCACATACATCACATCAAGACAATGTCTTACGTCGAGACTTGACCAATATGGAAGATCAAATAACACATACCTCTTTTTTCATATATTTTTCTTAACTGGCCCTTTTTCTTTTTCTCTCTTTGTAATGACAACATTAATGTGTTTCTACCGTTGATAAACTTCAGACCTGGTTAAAGGTTTAGGAGCGATATCAAACTTCTACTCTTCATTAAAAGTCTTTCACAATCTACGATAAGAATGATCGGGTTTTAAAAATTTCTTATGCCCATGGTAAACGCTCTTTTTTCCAAACTCAAGTTAGTGATAAAAGGTATTAGATTCACAAATAGGACACATTGTGCGTCCTTTGACACTATATCCAGCCAAATCACAATATGCAGGAAAGTCGTTGATTGTGCAAAATAACATTGCACGCATCTTAAACTTTTCACCATAATATGCATCATCAACTCCAACACCTTCCTCTCACAAAAGTATTAAATATTAAATTAATGGACTTAGATAAAAATCTATGTTGTTTCTAGGTTATCGGGGTTCATAAATCATCATATATAACAACATATACCTGCGCTTCATGCACAACCAAGGAGATATGTTGTAAATTGTGAGAAGAATAAGCCACAAAGAATGGTTAGTACTCAGATTCTCAAAGGGGTTCATTCCATTAGTGGCAAGCCCAAGCCTATAGTTTCTTAGCTCAGTTCTAAAATCCAGAAACAACGAGTCAATTTTCTTCCATTGCAAAGAATCAGCTACATAGCGTATGTTTCCATCATATTTTCTTTATCTGCATGCCATCTAATATTCTTTGTGTCATTCGCATTAGCAAAAAGTCTCTTAAATTTTAAATTATTAGCAAGTACCATAACATTTTAGCAGGAGGACTCTTCCTACTAGCATTGTCATTGTCATTGCCATTGTCATCACCATTGAGATCCTTTAGCTTATAACGCGACACCCCACATTCCAGACATTGATCCAAATTTTCATACTCCTTTCTGTGTAATATGCAGTCATTATTGTTGCAACCTAAATTTTGACCCCTTAGATCTTCATCATCATCTTAGGATCATATTCATTTGATTATCTAACCTTAACCCATTTCAAGTTTGTCTTTGTTAAGATACAGGTGAATTAGGGTTCCGTACAGCCGAGAATCGAGATTTCGACGGTTTAATCAGTCAATATATTAGATTTATTTCCCATGAAATAAGTCTCCACATCATCAAATATACTCCGTTGGGTCAAGTATGAATCCAATCTGAGGTTGTCACCCAAGGATCAAGAACAGTGCAGTTCAGGATACCCGATTAGGATTTTCGATCAAGAAAAGTCAACCGTAGTATGACTTTTGTTTTAAATGGTGTTCCAATGGTGGGATCATGGTCCCTGAAGTTCATATGGCTTAGTAAAGTCTACTCAAGAAGTTTCAAGGCCTCAAAAGACTCAGAACATCAACAGTCGACTCGGTAGGCATCGATCGATCGTTCGGTTGATCGAAAAGTCAACTCTTCACTCATAAGGAATTTGACCTTAAAATATGAAGCAAAAATGTTCCTAATGCCATATTACACCTGTCCATGAAGTTTCATGACCATTGGATCAAGGATTCAGGAGTAATTGAAAAATCGGGAAATTAGGGTTTTGAAAGGGGGAAGACCATAACTCCCTAACCACACATCCAATTGAGTTGGTTCAAAGCTCATTGGAAAGTTCTTGACAAGCCCTACAAAAGTCCCACAGTGGTCCATGATAAAAAAAATGTATAGATTTTTAGTTATGGCCAAAGTCATTTCAAGAGGGAAAAATAACTTAGAAAAATTCTAAGTTATTGGCCTTTTTAGGCATATTTTTCAGCAACTTTGAGAGGTCTTTTGACCTAGTTCCATTGGGAATCTGAAGCTCATGAAAACATGAAAGTTGTAGAGCTACATGAGGGCTTTCCAAAATGTACTAGAACTCCTCCATAGCCCTTATGAGCTGAGAGTTATGGATCCAACAAGATGAGGTTTCAACACTTGAGTCCAACACTCTCACTTTTTCACAAACTCATCCTTTGATCACTTGAGATATTCTCAGCCCTTGGATCATGTTTGTATCTGATATTTAGGGAGTATAATGAAGCAAAATGCAGAAGAAGTGAAGGATGTGAAGGAAGAGCAAGTTGCAATAAAATAATCAAGAAATTCAAGAGAGGAAAGAGAAACTTTTTGGCTCAAATCTGTAGCAGCTGTGACATCTACACTCTATGCTCTATTCAGTCACCTCAAGTCACTACTTCCACTTGATTTTCTCCTTACATTGAGCCAAGAGAATGATGTATGCAGCTGCATCAAGATCTTGTGCAAGATTTCTTCAAAATCTCCCTCCAAAAGCCAAAATGCAAATCTGCCCTCACCCTTCATTTTTCCTATAAATAGAGGCTCCCTCTATGTTACTTATTACACCAGAGCACTCTACAACCCAAGAGAAACTCATTGCTCTCATACTACCTTGCATTTTCTTACAAGTGAAGAAACCACCCCAAAAATCTCAAAAAATTTGTCTTGAGCAAAAGAGCTTCCAAAACCATTTTCACTCAACCAAAATCACCACAAACTATCCACAGAATCCACAAATGATGTGTGGGAGGTGTTCAATCCTTTAAACCAGAAAAAACTTCATTTCCTCAAAAGTCAACTTTCAACCAAGGAAAGTTTGACTTCACACTCAAAATCTACCAAAACACATACCAGGCATGTTTTGATCTTTGTAAACCTCCAAACACCTTAGGTTTATAGTATACCAATTGTCCATAACCTAAAATCTCATCATCATCACTTATTTCAAATTCTGGTCCAAGATCCACTTGTTTACTTCAAGTGCAAGAAAGGCCAGCAGTCTCACCAAGGCATTGGATTGGATTTCATTTGGAGGCTCCAAGGTTTTCCTTCTATATTTGATTGCTTGGAAGTCTACAAGAGGTTGGTAGTTACTATCTCTTTTTCTAACTGTCATGAACATGATTAGTATACATTAGTTGTTACAATGTGCTTTATGTGTATGTGTAGTTCATGTTTGAATCTACCACATTTTCCTTGCCTGCTCATTAATGTATTTTTTTCTTATGATCATTATACAATATGTTATGTGGCTGTGTGTTAAGCCTTGAGGTCTCTTGAGTGATATTATATGTCATGTATGAACATGTGAGGATAGTTGCATTTGTCATGCCTTAATGCTGTTTGGTTCTGTTTGTGAGAATATTGACTTGCTTCTGTTGCATTACCATTTTTCATATCATGACCCTGTTAGTTAACATTTTGATTTGGAAACCTTTACATATTAGATCCATGTGATGTTGGTATCATTTAAAACTGGTTAGGTTTTGTTCTGCACAGTTTCTGTTCTTGCATTTCTCAAATCATGTGCATTTTCAACTCATAGGTCATTTCTAGTTCTACCATCTTTTGAGATCATATGTGTGTTTGAGCTTGGTCTTTAATACATTTTGAACATGCTTGTAAGTGGTTCTGCTTCATTGGACTTGTCAAAGGTCATTGAAATGACTCATGAGAATGATGAGGACCAATACCTATCTTTGCTGTCTTGATGTTTGTAATTCTCATGATATGTGCTTTAAATTTGATACTTGCCATTGTTATGTTAAGTGTGCCTTCATGTTACTTTGAACTTTTGCTTTGTGTTTTACTTGTGAGTCTTATACCTTGGAATCATGTGTTATGGATGTTTGGCACTGTTATTATGGCATCAGTTGGTGTTTTCATTTGGTTTATATGGTATGACTGTTTTCAAGCTTGATGTGTTCAAATTTTATTAAAGTTGTTACCTGTCATTGTCCATTCTTGCATATGTTTGTTAACATGAAAATCTGATACTCTTTGAATCATGGTATTGTTTATACTTGCATCATGCTATTGTCCTCCTTTTAGGCATCATAATAGGGCTGTGGTTGTAACCATGATTTTGTCCACATTTGTTTACTTGGCCAACTGTGATAAGCCTGTATGTTTTGCTTTGGTACATTGCAAGCCTTTGGTGTGAATCTGTTTTGAATTGCTGTTCAGCCTCATTGATTAATTTTTTGAGTTCTTGCATCCTTGTGTCATGTATTTTCTGTTGAGAACCACACTGTCATGATGCCCTTGTTAACTTGCAACTGTCATATGCATTAGGAGTATTAGGACTAGTTGATGTTTGTGCTAGCCTTGCCTTTTTAAAATCCATGCCTGCTGCCACAACTGCCTAGATTCATGAACACTACCATGCTGCTTTGATTTCTTCCAACTTTGTCAAGTTTTTGCTGATATGCCTTACTTCCAACTTTGTCAAGTTTTGCATTTGTGATTTGTTTGTAAACCAAGAGCTTGCCTTGTTTGGTGCTGATTGTGATCTTGTACTACTTGCTGCTAGCATGATATTCTTGTTCGAAATCTGTCTAGGTCCATTATCCTATGTTTGTAAACTTCACTTTTTGAGGCATGATATGAATTTGATGTGTTAGACTTGGCATGATTTTAAAGACCAACTGTTGTTATGCATATGAGTTTTCTACATATTGGATCCAAATTGGTTTAATTGTTAGTCCATGAGCACAATACTGCGAAACTGTCAAGAATAGACCAGCTTGTTTGAATTGATGCAATTTTCTTAGGGTGCATTGCTTTAGTAAAGGCATTGCAGAATTCATGATGTGTGGATAGTTGATATTTTGCTTTTGATTGCCATATAATTTGCTGTCAATTTCTGTTTTTCTATTCCAACTCAGTGTGCCATCAATTTTTGTTAGTTTCTTGCAAGTTTGTTTTGAATACATGTTTTGACATGTGAAGATCACCTAATAAGTGTTGTTTGAATTGAGTATGTGTGTTGCCTCATGATTTGTTTTTATCTGCCAAGACAGCATTTCAACATTGTTGTTCCATTCTTGCCACTTGCATGCTAGATTTTGTTTAAAGTTGTTTTTGAGCAGTCTTTACATCTAGAATCCTTGGTTTACATGTTTGAAACTTGTGCATACCATTACATAGCCTTATTTACTTTTGTCATGAGTTGTGGCTGACATTTTGCATTTCATAGGCTTCACTTTACATGTGCATTCGAATTTTAATTTTGATGCATTATCTTGAAAAACTGAGATTGACATTGTATTCCTTGAGAAATTTCACATGAGTTAGACTAAAATTTTGCTAAATTTGGTTGAGTTTTGAGTGATTTATGGTGTTTCCGTTTTCATGCTTGACTTGCCTTCCATGCTCACCTTGCCTTGGCCCAGATTTACTCACTTTGTTAAGTATTTCTTTATTTTGGGGTGGCATAATACTTGGATGTATCGCCACCCCAATGTTTAAGCCTTCACTCTCATAATGCCTTGCACTGCCTGATCCTGGGTTTGGTCCGTGTGGAGATCAACCCTTTTTATTTATTTTCATATTATCCATGTTTTTCATACTTTGCTATTTGCTTCCATGCCATAACATGCGCGCGCGCCTTGGCTCACTTGGTAAGATTTTAAGTTGGCAGCCGTGAGGTGGTGGGTTCAACACCCACCAGGCGCCTCTCTTTTTTTTTTTTCCATTACTAAATCCTTTGGTTTTTATTTAATTGTTATTAAATTTCTAAAAATCGTAACTTCATTAATTTTTGTTATTTTTGATTGGTTCTTTTTGCAACTATCTCGTATTTGTGCGTATTTTCATGTGGTACATTAATATTCTAGAATCTTTCATTTTTGAAAACAACTTTGCATTGAAAACGGTCATGCTTCTTTTAGGGTTTTTACCCTCCTAATCATTCGAAACTTTTGATTCATTTTTTTAGTTTTTTGTTGTGCTTGATGTGAGCTTTTGTCAAACTCTTTGTGTATGTAATTGTAATTACTTTTGCTTGTGAGTATCATGTTTGATTCATTTGATTTCCATCCCCATGAGGTTATACTTGTTTGCATTGGTCGTTACCTTCATCTTTGTCAAGATATGCTTAAGTCCTTATCCTTCATTTAGTCTTGTAAGAACCCATCTCTGCTTGCCTATTGTTATATGCTTGCATGTTTTTGGTTGTGACCATCTATTTGATTAAAATCATTGATATTGTGATATCCTTATGCCATGCTTTGGTTGTAACCATTCATCCTATTTGAAGTACTTGCTTATTGTAATATGTTTGTTTATTCTTGGTTGTAACCATGTCTCTTATATTCATCATGTTTGATTGTTTATGCTTTCTTAAGTTTATTTTACCCAAGTGATGGAACTCTTTAGTTCACATCCAAGTTGCCTCCCCCTTTTTATCCTTCCAAAGGAAAGTCTCTCTATTGACCATTGGGTCATAGATAGCTCATCACCCTCCCTTGACTATGTTAAGTCATGCATACACTTAGTTAAGTTAGAACCTATCCTTTAGACTTTGCTCAAGTCTAAGAAGCCTACCCCCTTGTTAGGAGTGCTTTTTCAATTAGAACTTAGGATAGAGTTTGTTAACTCTATGTAAGAGTCATGGAGATGATTACTTACTTCCTTTTCTTGAGTGTTCAACTTAGATCTAGAGATTTTTCTTAAACTCTACACAAGCATTGTAATGTTTGTTCCCCTTTGAACCTTGGTCATAATCAAGTGTTCTTTAACCCTAGTGAGGTGAACTACGATTGCTCTGATTCTATCCTAGTTATGATACGTAGGCAGAGGATGCGATGCCTTTGCGAGCAAACTTAGAGACTATCCTTAGGTCTTAACCTACACCTTTTACCCAATCCCAATCCATAGCAAACATTTAGCAAACTTAGCATACAAACAAACAAAAGGTTCCTATAGAGTACTACAGATGTTTAGGATGTGAAATACCTACCCTAGGCATAACCAACCCCCGATCCTCAAATCTCTTAGCGTTGTTGTTACATCGCGCAAAAGGTTCTTTATTTCTTTAGACCTTTCCTTTGGATAAATTAAAGTCCGGTTGTGAATTTAAGAATTTAAGATTCAAGTTAATCAATAGCTTGGTATCACGATTCTCACCGCAACAATTATGGCATGCATGTATTTTGATATACTCTTAACCTATTGGACATAATAGCTTCTTAGCATCATAAGAATAATCAGGTAAATTGTTATCTTCTTGTAGCTTTTATTTTAACAAATAAAGCAATTCCATGAAACTTTTACCCAACCATCCATTTTTTTGCTTTCAGATAAAACAATTTTAACACCACAGACAATCCTATAAAACTTGTGCACAAAACATATCACAAAATTAAACAAGAATGAAGATAGTGAAGATTATCAAGAATTAGGAAGATGAGGAAGAGAGTAAAGTTTGAACGAAACAAAACCTAATTCAAAGAGGAAGAGACCAAGAATAAAGATAGTGAAGATTATCAAGAATGAAGATTCAAATGAACGAAGATTGTGAAGATGAAGATTTTTCTATCGCTATCATTGTCGTCTCTGGTTTGCTGGTTCGCTTAGGGCATGTTATTAAGAAAATAGTGAATCTGTTTTGTCTTAAATTTATCATAAAAACCTTTGACCGCGGTTTTTATATCCAACCGTAATGAAATATAGATCTTATTACAGCGTTTGAGTAGTAAAATCATGGTTAAATAGTTTTCAATTTTTTATTTATTTATGAACTTAAGTTACACGCACTTTTTGTAATAGGAAAAATGGAAAAATATAGTTGCTAGAATTAGAAGCTTGTAACACTTACTTTATCACTACAGTTGTTTATCTCAACCGTGATTAAATAAATTTCAAAAAAATAAAAAATAAAAATATATTAGGCGCATCGAGTTTGCGGTAATACAATGGTGGAAAGCATAATCGTAGTAGTATTGTTATTGAATGTGTATTTTGTAGTAGTGTCTAGACTGCATGGTAGAAGATGATATTCACTTTCAGTAAATAAATCACCTTCAGACGCGTCCCTTGGACGACATAGCCTTTTACTTTGAATGGTTGGCTTGTGGGTCATGTCTGATGTATCCACATCTGCCTGAGCGTGTCATGCGCCAACTCGGGTATATGAGTTTATTTCCAAAGACCCCTTTAATTATGATCCTTATACTATTGTCCACAGTGATTTATATGCTTTATATGACACCAGATGCTCTAGGAGACCCACCTAGTTTGCTCATCAGGTGATCCTAGAGGATGAGCAAGCTAGGGTAGATCATGTTGTTTATGTGTTGCCTAGATGTATATTTATCATGGATCTTGCACAAGCATGATATAGACAGAAGTTTCTTTCTGAAGGCTATCCTGGGTGGGACATTGTAGACTTCATTCTTACTGGGGTACAAACGACACTTTAGTATAGGATCCAGAGAAGGAATATGTGGGGTTCTGCATATGCAGTAGGGTAGTATTTGTATTATGTGATATTTGTGTTGTGAATTGATGTCGTCAAGAAGAAACCATAATATGAGAAAAAGTTTTAGTTTGTTGAACAAACACAAGAAACCCTATTAGATTTTAAAAAAGGGAGAGAAGAAGAAGAAAAGGAATTATTTAAAATTGTTTTACTATTCACTTAGTCAATAAGGGTTCAAAGATTACAAGTGAATACCAACAATTAACCTCTCTCAACAACCTGAGAGAACTAGTATATTTATAGAATACTAAGCTAACTTAACAATTTGACTTAGAAGCAAGGCCCAATTTGACATACTAACTTAAATTACAAGTTAATATATTTTGATATTATACTCGAACAGACTTCGACTATAGCATACACATCTCCTGTTGAACCATGAAACTACCCGTGTTGGCACTAGAGTTCGATCCAAATAGCACAAGTCTCCACCTTGGAACAAACTCTATAACAAGGGAACAAACTATCTTTCATCATGCAGCTTTATCAACTGCATACAGTGGAAAAACATGCTACATTGCAATGTCTTGGTGATCATATCAGCGTCATTATCATCAGTCAAAACCTTCAGCACTTGGACTTGTCCATGCTCGATTATATGTTTGACAAAGTGCAGCCTCACATTGATGTGTTTGGCTCACTTATGATAGGTTGAATTCTTCAACAGGTGTATTGTGTTTTGACTATCACATTTAACAGCAATAACTCGACCTTGAAGTTTTAGCTCCTTAGAAAAACCTTCAATCCATAATACTTCTTTCACAAGTTCAGTGAGGACGATATTCCTCATGATTCAACGGGTTCTTCTCAAATTCATCTGCCTCATTGTCCTTAAAGATTTATCCATCTAAAAAAGTGTTAATCAAACCTATGGCGTGTCAAAATATTATCCTTAAGGATCTATCTAACTCATAAACGCAACCTCCTCATGATTCAACGGGTTTTTCTCAAATTCTCAATATGAATCTGAGGTATCATAACAACAAGATTAATATCTAGGATGGATGGAAGATGTGTAACAAAATATAGATGAGTTATAGTTTTTTCACATTTCTGTTTTTCTGTCTCACATTTTTTTATTTATAAAACGTGGGAGGAGTAGTTATTATATGATAGAGAGATAATAAGTGAGTGATAAATTAGAATAAGTCAAGTTAAACAACATTATTAGACCAAGTCAAATTATAAATAAAATAAATAATAATAATTTTTTAATAAAATATTTTATCATATTTTTCACTTAAAATTATAAGAAAATTAATTTTAAACTTTTAAAATATAACTAAAATTTACAAGAACCATTTGTGTAATCTAAGAAAATTAGCAACATATAACAAAGACACCAACATGAACTTCAAAGTCACATCACACAACACTTCATCTAAAATGATTCAGACCATAAAAACATACTAACTAGAAATATGCAATAGATATAGATCATAGAAACATACTAACTAGAAATATACACAACACTTCATCCAAAATGATTCACAAATTGAAGTTATAAGAAGACACAATATTGACTAAGAGAAAACAACACATGACTTATTCCTAACACAAATTTAAACATGTGTAATAAGCTAATAAGTGTTGGATAAAAAAACAAAGAAAAGAGAAAAAAGAGCAACACAATCACAACAGAAGAACATAACGTGGAAACTCCAAAACCGGAGAAAAAACCACGAGCATTGTCAAATGACAACCAGAGAATAACATTATGTAAAAAATGTTACAACACATAATATACTCTCAACTAACTCAAGCCTTCGGTGCACCCGCACCCTCTTAAACAAATATTAACTGCATATCACAACACTATAATAAAAGAGTATAAGATAACAAATAAAGTCAAATACAAATTTAGAGTGTTTTTGACAGGTGCATCTTGGGACGAACAACTGGAATCTTATATATAGCATTGGATTCTCACTTCCTTCACAAAACTAAGTTATATGGGACTTCAAATAACTTGTATCTTATATATAACCTTGAACTCTCTCTTTATTCACAAAACTAATCGATGTGGGTCTTCTTAAACATGTATATTTTCAACCAACCCCAATAATCTCATATTGATTGAAAACAATACAAAAGTTTTCATTGTCGTCACCGACAATAATACTCCATCATAAAGAGTATCAACTTGTATATTTTCAACCAACCCCAACAATATCCACCTTGATTGAAAATAATACATAACTCTCATTGTCTTCACCGACAATAATACTTTATCATAAAGAGTATAGTCACTTGAAGCTACATCACTCCAAGAATTTTTACATTTTCTTCACTAATAATCATGGTTTTGAAAACTATCATACTCTCGCATGAAGAATATATTTCACTTGAAGATAAAATACTTCAAGAATTTCACATTGTCAGCACCGACAATCATATACTTTATCATGGAGAACAAATTTTACTTGAAACTAAACCACTCAAAGAATTTTCACATTGTCTTCACCGACAAATCATAGTTTTAAAAACTATTATACTCCACCTAAATAAGAGTATACTTCACTTGAAGTTAAACTACTTCTAGAATTTTCACATTATCTTTACCGAAAATCATAGTTTTAAAAACTATCATACTTCATCTAAATAAAATTATACTTCACGTGAAGTTCAACCACTTCAAGAATTTTCATATGTCGCAAACCAGGTTGAAACATTATGGTGCAACTTCCTTGTTGGCAGGAAACTCTTCAACCACCGACATAATCTTGCATCTTATCTAATCTTGATTGTATCAACACATCTTTGACTTAAACTTTTCACAAGTAAAAAAAATTATTCCATCAATTTCTCTAGCCCATACTGCACAGTGAAATTTGTGATTGTAGCTCAACAACTCTTTCACAACACTACCCTTCTTTTATGATGGGGAAGATCAGACAAACTGCAACCACAAAGCATACTAAGAACACTTATCTTTGGATCGAACTAAAAGCTCTGATACCATTTGTTATGAAAAAACATACAAATCATAAAGAAAAAAGAGGAAAATAATCACAACACAAGAACATAAAGTGGAAACTCCAAAATTAGAGAAAAAACCACGACCATTGTCAAATAAAAACTAGCGAATAACACTATGTAAAAATTGTTACAACACATAATATACCCTCAACTAACTCATGTCTATAATACACTCACACCTTCCAAAATAAATATTTAACTACATCTCACAACACCCTTATATAAGAGTATAAGAGAACAAATAAAGTCATATAAAATCTTAAAGTGCTTTTGATGGATGCATCTTGGAATGAAGAACTTGAATCTTATATATAACATTGGACTCTCACTTCCTTCATAAAACTAAGCGATGTGAGACTTCAAATAATTTGTATATTATATATATCCTTGAACTCTCTCTTCATTCACAAAACTAAGCAATGTGGAACTTCTTAAACATGTATATTTTCAACCAACCCTAATAATCTTCACCTTGATTGAAAATGTTACATACATTTTCATTATCGTCACCGATAATCATACTCCATCATAAAGAGTATCAACATGTACATTTACAGCCAAACACAACAATAAGAAGACACAATGTTACTATATCTAACACATGTTACAATGACTATTTCTAAAACAAGTTACAGACACATTCAATGAACATGATTAAAGATTAAAACAATAATTTATGATGAATCATTTCAAGAAGAACAACATATACGGATAATACATTTCAGTGACATTACCATTTCTATGAACATTTCTAAAACTATAATCATTTTTATGAACATTTATAAAACTAACACGATTTCAGTTAGTACATAACACCATAGTGTGTAACAAAATTTCTAATAACATTTCTGACAACATTTCTAAAACTAACATCATTTTAGTGATAAACAACATCTTAGTGGTGCGTTAAATACCTAAAACATGATGATGAATCTTCAACAAGTAAGGTTGAAAGAGTTGATGTTGAAAAGAGATGATGGAATCTGAGTTTTGATGAAAATCGCCTAGGTTTTTGTTAAGAGAATGACGACAAAACGTGATGGGTAAATGAAAAGTTAGAGTCTAGTTATATGAAGTATTCATGTAAAAGAACAAACACGTCGGTTTTTAAAAAAATTTTAGAAAAACCTGGGGGGGAAAATTAATTATGATTTTAAAAAAATAGAAAAATGTCAAATTCTAGGAATTCGTGTAAAAGAACTATCACCTCGAATTTGAGACAAAACTGAAGGAATAGGTTATTTAATAATTAAAAATAAAAAACAAAAACGAAATTTGAAAATATTAATAGAAATGATGCCATTTGAAAATATTAACTTCCTAATTCAAATAAATAAATAAATGGAAAATGAAAAGGCGTCACGTGAGAAATAGTGACCCTGAACTAATTGAAAAAAAAAACATAAAATGAAGTATATGAGATTCGAAGTGAGGTCCATAGTAGTTATATCCCCTCGATTTTGTGCAAAATCGAAGATATATGTTGCATACTTTTAAAAATTTTAAAAACATGACACTCTTAGGATATATATCTCGGTTTTTAGTTGTTCGAGATAAAAATTTTGTCATAAAAGCATAATTTGTAATAGTCGATATTCATTATGGTAGGTTATGAACTTTAGTTCAACTTTACATCTTTAGTTTATTTGTGGGTTTGTTCTCTCTCTCTCTTTATATATATATATATATATATATATATATATATATATATATATATATATATATATATATATATATATATATATATATATATATATATATATATATATATATATATATATATATATATATATATATATATATATATATATATATATATATATATATATATATATATATATATATATATATATATATATATATATATATATATATATATATATATATATATATATATATATATATATATATATATATATATATATATATATATATATATATATATATTTGTATATTTAATATGTTGTGCACAAATGTGTTTATGAAATTTTGAGTCCCTAATTTAGCTATACAATATAATAATAAAAGCATAAGTCAGTGAAATGACAATTCTTACTATTTTATTGCAAGATAACACTTCTAATAATTCAAAGATCTTTATTACAGCATGTGTTGAGCAAATGCATAATGAGTAATAGAAAAATCAATGTCAACCCTTTATTTAAGCCAACAATTCTTATATCGCATCTTCATGATTTGTACTCGCTAGTTAGAGCTCTATTTTATAAAAACTACATAATCAAACATAATGTCAATTAAATAAATAATTTATATATATATATATATATATATATATATATATATATATATATATATATATATATATATATATATATATATATATATATATATATATATATATATATATATATATATATATATATATATATATATATATATATATATATATATATATATATATATATATCACATATAAAATTATAGGTTTTTAAGTAATAAAGAAGAATTTTTAAGCTTAACTGATTTATAATGTACGCATATACAACGAAACCACTGACATATTGCAAATTCAACATGGTTACAGAGATCATCATCACAATTTTTGGTAAATATACACATCTTTGCTGCTATTGAAAAAAAAAATAAAAAATGTTACAAAATGAGAATGAAAGATGACTCTAATGTAAAAAAAAAAGTACATATAAAGAAAGTGAGAAAGAGGTTATAACCATTAGCCACAGCTAAAAATAGGAAAAACAAGAGCATCATGACTTTAAGAAATTTAAACATTTGAGACATACTTTTCCTTCTTTGTACAAAGAAACTAACTATTTGATCACTTTATAATGAAAATAAACGACATGCTCTATTTTATTTAACCAATCTTGTTTACACCCATGGAGTTGCAAGAATCTTCCTAAAATAATATTTGTTCTTAAAATGTCTCTTTAGCACATTGATAAGTCATGTATGTTTCTTTAATTCATTGATAAGTCATTGATTCTTTATTTTTCTTAAACCTTTCATTATACTACTATTAATGTTATGTGTTATTTTTTAATAAAAAACATTATCAAAATTTTAATTGATAAATGTAAGGATGTATGAAGAGGATTTGTATTTGAATTTAAGATAATAAAATTTTCATTAGTTGGATTTGTTTGGTGTGTAAGATAAAATAGAAAATTAATAGACATTTTAGTCTAGTTGATATGACATCATACTTGTGATTTGGTATTATACTCTGGGCATTATATAATTAGCTAGGACATTTGGTATCATATTAGTTAGAGCATCTCTGATATATGTTGCTTAATTTGTGTCTGTATGAAATATTTAGTTCTATAGTTTAATATATTTGAGCATTGGATATTTGTGTCAGTTACCTCTTGAAGCAATGCATGAGATGCATTGCATATAATTAACAAAGAATTTATTTCTCTTCACAACTCATAAAAATAATAGTGGAATATTTAAGGTAAACAATAAATATTAAAGTATATTATATATAATACCACTTAAGAGATTGTTGGCAAACAACCATTCATTGAAGTAAAATCAATGCAGGTTACTAAAAAAATAATTAGGTTGGGGAGACCAATGGAGTGACCCAAGTTAATATTATTAATGTATGTAACATTGGAAATGTAGATCCAATGTATATGTTTTGTAACTAACTAAATTGATGTGGTACACTAGTTACAAGACTCTATTGTAATGATAATATCTTGCATAAATTCTTAAATTCATTACTCAAAGCTAAAACTCATCAATTATGTTATGAACTCAAAAGCACAAAGAAATTAGGTTGTGCATTGAATGAGTTTTTTGTCCTATCAAAATTATTGCCAATTCATTATTTTATTTTTTTCAAATTAAAAATATATCAATGCTATTGTAGATGAATTTTCAAAAAATAGTTTAATTTTCTTGTTCTCATAATCTATATTTGTATCCATTATCTTTCAATTGAAGAGGTTGAATCTATTTTTAAGGTGAGTTAAAATACATACCTAAACCGAGTAAGTGTTTGAGCATTTTGATTTTATTGTCATGTGTTTTGAGAATAACATCCAACAATCCTCGGTGGTCTTGCTTTTTATCAGTTCGGGGTTTTTGTCGTCTTAAACATAGATAGTTTTTTGTATCATCTTATTTTCCTCAATAAAACTGTTGAAATACGATCTTTTGATCATATGTATTGATTGTCATTTATTTGTTGTTTGCATTTATAGTCATTCACAAAATCTACATGAATTGTCATGCAAAAATCAGAGGAACTTCTTTGTCTTCCTTATTATCCATGATCATGAAGTCGACTTGAAACTAAAGAATCTCTACTTGCACTATTATGATTTCTGCAATTCGAGTCAACTATTTGAAGGACTTGTTGGTGAACTACAATATTAACTCTGTTTCTTTTATCTCTACATTTTTAAGTATCGCATCTATTGTCAAGGGCATTAAGTTGACAATGGCTCCTAAATCTACAAGATCTAGTGACAAGGGCATCGACTAGTGAAGACTGTCATGACAAAAATAAGTTATGATATTTGAGATCAAGCCATGGTAGATGTATGGATTTTTGTTACAACATTTTAAATATTTTTGCATGAGACAAGGGATAAAACACATATGATACATAGGATTAAATTTCTAGGAAATTAAGGAGGTTTGGAGTAGGAAACATGTAGACTACTCTATTTTTAAGGTCGTCAAAGCTATTCTTATTGATAAAATCATGCTAATTCACCTTGATGCAAAGGTTGTGAGTTTTATCTTCAATAGCTATCCAAGAGGTGGGAAGGATTATTGCATGTGGGAAGGGGAATCTGGAGGATCAAGGCTTACCATTTGTAGATGTATTACTTTCAATGAGTTCCAAAATGGAGGAAGAGTAAAGACCTCGCTACAACAAATAGTAGATTTCATAACAAACTTTTACCTCGACCAATTAATCCACCGAGGTAAAATTAATTCCATTAGGCGTATTTCATTCATTTTAGTTTTTAAGCCACTTTTCACTTCGGTCAATGTTATCAACCGTGGGTAAATGTGGTGTGTTTCTTTTAATTTTATTTTTAAATTAAAATAAATTACTTTTTCCCTCCGTCATCTTTAACAACCACGGGGAAATGTCCCTCAGGGATACCCTTCGAATTCCAACATCATCAGTTTTATTGTTCATTTGATTTTAAGCCATTTTCCCCTAAGGTAGTTTACCAATTGTGAGAACAATTATATTATAATGAAAAATAGTAATGATAAGAAATTAAAAAGGAAGTACCACATTGTGAAGAATTAGTTTGAGGTGGAAGTTCCTACTATGGTACTAGTAGTAGTGTGGGAATGATTACAAAAACCACTGATTATCATTCAACTCGTGATACGATATGGAGGAAGATTATACCATCTCAAAGATATAGTTATATCATCCCTGGTAGTTATGCTTTGAATGTGGATGAAGGGCTTCAAAACTCATAAACATGATTTTCTTTGAAGCATTTGAAAGCAAGTGAAGTTAAATATGGTTGTAGGACCATGTTTCTATGATTGTTAGATTACTAAGAAGGAAAATATGGTTGGAAGCATATGGATTCAAGTGACAAGATCAAGGTTCATGCGTGGCTTGAATTTTTTCCAATTTATTGAATGATGGTTCAAATCAGAGAGAGCGTCAAGGTAGTTGATGGGTAAATTTCCATCATCGTTGTTTAATGTTAAGATAGAGACATATAGAAGTGTGTCTTGAAACCTCAAGTGATGATAAGAAACAATAGTTTTCGAGAATGCTAGAAATTACAAAATTGAAAAGTATCAGAAAAATTGATGGAAGACGCCAAAGTTGTAGTAGGAAGTCCATCGACCGACCAAGAAGTCAATGGCATAGGACTCACGCTAGTGGAAGTCATAGGCAGAGGAATGATGGCCTCTCGTTGGAGTTAGCTATTGTGCGGGAGTTTCCATTCAAAGTATGGACGTCGGCGGCAAAAGAGCTCTAACATCCAATAGGTTCGGGCGGCGACTAGCAACGTTAGGTCTAACATGCGGTAGGTCAAGTCTGTCAGACCTCGTTTCTAGTTTTGGTTGTTCACATATATCGAGCTTGACCATTCTGGGTCTTATATTTTTTAGTTAATCAATCGGGTTTTACGATTGTTAAAGATTTATTGGATTTTAACAGTTATAAATATATATATATCTCTTTCATTTTTATCTTAACAATCTTAATAACTTTATAATGAAAGACATAGAAAAGTGTTGAGAATCCTAGGGAAAACTTAGAAGGCAATGGTATAAATTTCTATGATTGTGTTCTTGGCATTTCAGAAACCTTTTGAAGTCTCTAAAATGATTGAGAAATACTTTTTAAAAAAAGATGGGTAGATTGAGAAACACTTAGGGTAGAGAATAAGGTTTGTTCTTGGGAACTTGGGTGATTATTTTATTGTAACTCTTTTGTAATCTCTTGTGACAATTCTCTAAATTATAGTGATTTGGAGAGTTCATCTCTCCACCAGAGTATATCGGTCAAACTAGATAAACAATTTTATTTGTGTTCTTCTCTTTTATTTTCTTATTACTTATTATGGATTTGTTTACATTGATTATAGAATTTTAAATGCTTATTTATTTTGTTTGTCACACACTTTAACTTTTTGATAAATTTTATAATAAAATAAAATAAAACAAAATATTAATCTGTTTGAACTTATCTACAAATTTACTATAACATTCTCTCTAACACTCATTTTTTTAATGAATAAAAAAATGTGGATCCCTCACTTTGAAAATAGGTTGCACATAAAATTCAACACATGTGTTTTATTAAATAAGAAAAAGTATGTGTTTTTAGCATTCCTCATTCTATATATACTGCACAAATGAGTTTCTGAAATTTTCAGTTGTTAGTTTAGCTATACGACGTAATTATTGTTGGAAATTCACCTCACACCCTATGAAGAATTCCCTTCAATCTTGATCTCAAGATTGATGAATAAACCCACAATATGATAGTAATGGTAATAACAAGTAATTATCAAGAACAACAAAAGAAAAGAAGAACACACAAGAAAGAGAAGAATGAGAGAAGAAAATATTTGGAGAGAATATGTTACCCACAACTGTGGGATTTCTTATTGAACTTTCACTTGCTAACTGCAACTATGAAATCTGTTCTGTTGTGGTGTAGAATACAAAGCAAGGCACCCTATTTATAGTTTTAGGTTTACACTAGCCCAAAACATAAAAGGCCCAAAATATTCTAAGTCAAATCTAATCATATGATATCTAATCATATCATATCAAATTAATCATATGATATCAAATATAATCATATGATATCAAATCTAATCATATCAAATTACAATGAATTATATTTAACACACCACCTAATTCATTGTGTCTAAACTGTCTACATTCATCATGGCCCTTAGTCTTCTGAAGGCTTCGACCTGCACTCCCTTCGTCATGATATCTGCAATCTGATTCTCAGTTCTGCAGTGTTCCAACTTCATCTTCCCTTCTGCTACCCGCTCTCGGAGATAATGGAACCTCATTTCGATGTGCTTGCTTCGACCATGAGCTATTGGATTCTTTGCCAAGTTGATAGCTGACATGCTGTCTATCTTCATGGTAATTGCTCCATGGTTCTTCCCTGTGATTTCTTTGACCAAGTTCACCATCTAAGTTGCTTAACATGCACAAAGGGAAGCAGCTATATATTCTGCTTCGCATGATGATAATGCCACCACTGGTTCCTTTCTCGAATTCCAAGCAACTGGTGCACCACCTAACATAAACACATATCCAGCTGTGGATTTTCGATCCTCAGCATCACTACACCAACTGGAGTCTGTGTATCCCACTAACTTGCATTCTTTTCCTTCATCAGCTGCTGGAAACAAAATGCCATAGTCGAGAGTTCCTTTCAGATACCTCAGTATCCTCTTCGCCGCTGCTAGGTGTGATACCTTTGGTTTCTGCATGAATCTACTTATCATACTAACACTATATGCTAAGTCAGGTCTTGTGTGACAAAGGTATCTAAGTGACCCAGTAAGTCTTCTGTATTGGGTTGGGTCGACATCATCTTCATATGAATCCTTTAACAGTTGTAATCTGGGCTCAGCTGTATTGACTGGTTTGATGGACTCCAACTCTTCAATCATTGCTTTCATCCACTTCTAATCTTTCAATGCCTCAGCTGCATTGACTGGTTCGACATCTGCGTAGAAAGCATAATGTACCAACTCACCCTCTTCATCGACTACATCATCTGATGTAATTACACATTCTTGCAACCTTGCAGGCATATGTCTTGTTCGTCGAGGTCTACTTGAACCTGCTTCATCTGCAACTGGTTCCTGTCGAACTTCTATTTCGACTTCAGTAGCTGGTTCTTCACAAGAGATTCTGACTGAATCCTTCTTGGCATTCTCAGTCCAATCCGATTCTTTAAGCTCATCTATGATCACGCCCCTGCTGATCACTACCTGCTTATTCACCGGGTCGAACAACTTGTACCCTCCTGTCGAATGATATCCTATCAAGATCATCTGATTTGACTTATCATCAAGTTTCCTTCTCAACTGATCTGGCACATGTCTATGTGTTATAGATCTAAACACCTTCAAGTGACTGAGACTAGGCTTGACACCAGACCAACATTCTTCTGGTGTGATTCCTTCAAGCTTCTTCTTCGGACATCTGTTCAATATATATGTTGTTGTCGAAACTGTTTCTCCCCATAATTCTTTAGGTAGATGCTTTCCATTCAACATACTTCTCACCATATTCATGATGGTTCTGTTCTTGCGTTCTGCAATCCCATTTTACTGTGGAGTGTAAGGTGGCACCACCTCATGTACAATCCCTTCTTTTACACATAGTGTATCGAACTCTTTCGACACATACTCTCCACCACCATCAGTCCTCAGAATTTTCAGCTTTCGACCACTCTGTCTTTCGACCATGGACTTGAATCTGGAAAATACCTCAATCACATCACTTTTCTTCTTGATGAGGTAAGTCCACAGCTTTCGACTGTAATCATCTATAACGTGACAAAGTATCTATTGCCACCAATCGAATCCACCTGGATTGGACCATATACATCAGAGTATATGACTTCAAGTATTGCCTTCGACTTCCTTCCTGCATCCTTGCTGAAGTTATTCTTGTGTTGTTTCGAATGAACACACTCCTCACAGACTTCACTTGGAATGTCGATTTCTGGTAATCTTGAAACCATATTTCTTCTCTTCAGTTCTCTGATGTCATTAAAGTTGAGATGACCTAGTCGAAAATGCCATAACCACTCATCTCTGCTGGCTGCTGTTGCCAGACACTTGTGCTCCATCACATTGAGTCCAATCTTGAAGGTCCTATTCTGAGACATTGGAGCCTTCAAGATTAATCTACCACCTGCGTCGAGAACTCTCATCATCTTGTCTTCGACAACTACCTTGTAGTTCTTTTCGACAAGCTGCCCTATGCTGAGCAAATTACTCTTCATGTCTGGTATGTACAACACATTGGAAATTGTTGACCTTTTGCCATCTTTCCTCATAATCAGAACATCACCAACACCTTCAGCTGCTAGAGTGTTGTCATCTGCAAACTTCACTATGTTCTTCGACGAGAGCTTCATGTTAACAAACCAATCTTTCCTTCCAGTCATGTGTGATGAGCATCCTGAGTCCAAGTACCACTGATCTTGGAATCTTTCTTCATCTTTTGTTGTGACCATTAGCAACGTTTCTTCTTCTTCATGTTTCGCCAGCTTTGCATCAGTCTCTTGATTTCTCTTCCTTTCTGGACAATCACTAGCATAATGACCATACTTCTGGCAATTGAAACACTGAATGTGGCTTTTGTCTGGCTTTCGACCACCACCTCTTCCTTTACCTGCAGCACCACCTCTTTGGTTGCCTTGGTTCCAAGGTTTCTTCTGATTCAATTGGTTTCCTCCTTTGTTGCTATTCCAGCTACATTTGCCTTTTCTTTCCTTTTCTGTCTGCGCCTACAAAGCCATATCTTTCGACTTTCTTGCAGCTCTCTCAGTCATCCTCTGTTCATAAGACTCAAGAGTCCCTTGAAACTCTTCCTTCGTCAACACTGATAGATTTTTTGACTCTTCTATGGAAACTACCACGTGGTCGAATTTTGGAGCCAGCGATCTCAAAATCTTTGAGACAACTGCTTTCGTCGTCAGCGCTTCTCCATATACTTTGATTTGATTCACCAACCTTGTAACTCTGGTAAAGAAATCTGTAATGCTTTCGTTGTCTTCCATCTGAAGCAACTCATAGGTTCTCTTGTGAGTTTGTAACCTCAACTCTTTCACCATCTCTGCGCCTCCAAACGACTTTTCAAGAATCTCCCATGCTTCTTTTGCTGAATCAACATCACTAACCTTTTCAAAGTTATCAGGATCGAAACACTAATGAATTATAAAGAGTGCTTTATAATCCTTCTTCTTCAATTCTTTGTGCGCAACCTTTTCCGCCTCCGTTGCGTTCTCCCCAAGCGATGTTACTCCATCTTTCACAAGATCCCAAAGATCTTGATAACAGAAGATCACCTTAATCTGCTTGCACCAATTCTCATAGTTGTCTTTCTTGAGAATTGGCAGGGTCGCCGGAAAGTTGCCGTTCGGATAATTCATCGCCATCACTATTTTCCTTCCTTGAATCTCTCAACCGGAGCTCTAGATACCAGATGTTGGAAATTCACCTCACACCCTATGAAGAATTCCCTTCAATCTTGATCTCAAGATTGATGAATAAACCCACAATATGATAGTAATGGTAATAACAAGTAATTATCAAGAACAACAAAAGAAAAGAAGAACACACAAGAAAGAGAAGAATGAGAGAAGAAAATATTTGGAGAGAATGTGTTACCCACAACTGTGGGATTTCTTATTGAACTTTCACTTGCTAACTCCAACTATGAAATCTGTTCTGTTGTGATGTAGAATACAAAGCAAGGCACCCTATTTATAGTTTTAGGTTTACACTAGCCCAAAACATAAAAGGCCCAAAATATTCTAAATCAAATCTAATCATATGATATCTAATCATATCATATCAAATTAATCATATGATATCAAATCTAATCATATCAAATCACAATGAATTATATTTAACAATTATAAAAGCACGGGCCGACAAAATGACAACTTTTACACTTTCCATAGTAAGATAACACTTTTACTTCACATTAATCTATTACAACATATTTTTAACAAATGCATTATTTTAAAATGAGTAAAAAGAAAATCAATTATTAGTATATGTCAACCACTTATTTAAGACAAAAGTTTTTAATTTGCGTCTTCATGAATTGTACTAGCTAGCTATAACTCCACTTTATAAAAGCTACATAATCAAACATAATGTCAATTAAAAAATTAATGTCTATGCAATGTTTATAATATATATATATATATATATATATATATATATATATATATATATATATATATATATATATATATATATATATATATATATATATATATATATATATATATATATATATATATATATATATATATATATATATATATATATATATATATATATATATATATATATATATATATATATATATATATATATATATATATATATATATGTTGGACTTTCAACTAGGAAGTATTGAACATAGTGGGACTTTTTTCTAGAGCAACCTTTGTGAGAGACACACCACATACTCACCCAAAAACTTAAGGTAATAGGTGTATAAATGCTCAAGTCACCACATTTCTATCCAATGTGGGACTATTATCCACCCTACTCACACTTGTTAATACTTAACACTCTCCCTCAAGTGTGAGTCTATCCCAATGCTCTCCCTTAAGCAGAAACTTTAACTGTGCAACTGCACCCTTGTACCGCCGTTGACATTCTTCAACGAGACACTCAACCCACGACCTATGGGGATACTTGCGATACAAGTAATTCGTTCCCTTTATTCGAACCAAAGGCTCATGATACCACTGTTGGACTTTTAACTAGGGAGCATTGAACATAATGAGACTTTTTTCTAGAGCAACCTTTGTGAGAGACACACCACATACTCACCCAAAACCTTAAGGCAATAGGTGTATGGGTTATCTCACTTATAAATGCTCAAGTCACCATATTTCTATCCAATGTGGGACTATTATCCACCCTACTCACACTTGTTAATACTTAACAATATATATATATATATATATATATATATATATATATATATATATATATATATATATATATATATATATATATATATATATATATATATATATATATATATATATGTATATATATATACATACATATATATATATATATATATATCTATATATATATATATATATATATATATATATATATATATATATATATATATATATATATTGTTATGAATAGGATGTCTTGAAACAAAATATAAACGTTTTTTTTATAGACAAGAAACACACCAGGATTAAGTTTAACAAAGAAAAACAACAAGGATTGGTTATAACCTGTTATTTTTTCTTTTATCTATCAAACAAGATTATAAGTATACAAGAATAACAGATAGTCTCTCTCTCTCTCTCTCTCTCTCTCTCTCTCTCTCTCTCTCTCTCTCTCTCTCTCTCTCTCTCTCTCTCTCTCTCTCTCTCTCTCTCTCTCTTGAATTAGGATTTTATCTTCCTATTTTACCTTATGCAAGATGAGAGACTAGCATGCTATTTATAAGAAAAATATCACACTAACCCAATGTGCTTTTTAACAATTACCCATTACAAGCTAACTTAAACAATTAGACTTACAAGTAAGACCAAATTCAACATGCTAACAAACCTAGCAATATTGACTAATGCATGTTAGAACAAACTTCGACTACAACACGCATTACTCCGACAACATACTAGTGTTCGATCCAATATCTCACAAATCTCCACCTTGGATCTAACTCTATAACATCAAGAAACTAGATTTCTTCATGCAGCTTTATCAACCGCATATAGTGGAAAAACTTGCAACTGGGCAACGTCTTGGTGATCATATCACCATCATTATGATATGTCGAAACCTTCGGCACTTAGACTTCTCCATGCTCGATTACCCCTTTGACGAAATGCAGCCTCACATCAATGTACTTGGTTCGCTCATGATAGGTTGAATTCTTCGACAAGTGTATTGCACTTTGACTATCACATTTAACGGTGATAACTCGACCTTGAAGTTTCAGCTCTTTTGTAAAACCTTCAAGGCACAATGCTTCCTTCACAGCTTCAGTTAGGGCGATATATTCTGCTTCAGTGGTAGATAAGGCAACAACCTTCTGAAGTGTTGCTTTCTAATTGATTATTGTCCCAAACATAGTGAACACATATATAGAAATAGATTTTATGGAATCCATACAACCTGCATAATCAGAGTCGACATATCCTTCAATTGTTGCTTTACTATCTTCACCCAAGGCTCTACCATAAATTAGGACTATATTCAAAGACCTATTTATGTACCTTAGAATCCACTTCAATATTTTCCAGTGATACTTTTTAGGATTCGCCATGTAACTGCTTACAAGACTTACTGCATATGCTATGTCGGGTCTAGTACATACCATATCATACATCAAAGAACCCACTATATTAGCATATGGAATACTATTCATGTAAGTTCTTTCGACTCATTGCTGGGACATTGGTCTATACTCAGCTTGAATTGAGGGTTTGTCGGAGTCACAACAGACTTTGAATTCGACATACCATACTTTTCGAGAATCTTCTGTAGGTATGCCTCTTAAGATAAGTATAATTTTGACTGCTTTCTATCTCTTCGGATATCAATCCCAAGAATCCTGGACGCAACTTCCAGATCCTTTATGTCAAACTCATTATTGAGTTCAGCCTTCACCCTCATTACATATTCGACATTGTTGCTTACTATTAGAATATCATCCACACAAAGTAACAGAATAACAAATGAATTACCAGGTTGAAATCTGAAGTAAACACAGTGGTCGAACTGACTTCTAATAATTAAAACTTATGCGTGCCATGAACTTGTCGAATCTCCTATTCCATTGTCGAGGAGATTGTTTCAGTACATATAAATATTTATTCAATTTGCACACATAATCTTCCTTCCCTTTTTCGACATATCCTTCAGGTTTCCTCATAAAGATTGTTTCATCTAGATCACCATACAAGAACGTAGTCTTCACATCCATCTGTTCCAGTTCAAGGTTGAATTGTGCCATTGTGGCAAGTAAAATTCGAATGGATTTGTGCTTCACAACAGGATAGAATACATCATTGAAGTTGACACCTTCTTTCTGAGTGAACCCCCTAGCAACCAATCTTGCCTTGTATCTCTTTGACGTCACTCCTTCGACCCCTTCCTTAACTTTGAAAATCCATTTACACCTGACTAACCTGGCTCCATCAGGTTTCTTGATCAGTTCCTAGGTGTTGTTATCATGAAGAGGTTTCATCTCATCATCCACGGCCTTCAACCATTCAGTCTTCTTTTGACTCATCATAAATTCCTTATAGTTTTTAGGTTTTTCATCTAGAACCTCACTTGCAGAGATTAAGGCATAAGCTATAAGACCTGCATACCCAAGTCTCTGAGGTGGCTTGATGACTCTCTTTGACATGTCTCTTGCTAACAGGTAGTCATTATAAGTCTCCTCATATTTGACAAGATCTTCTGCGTCTTCTTCGACTTCATCTGGGATACACAATTCAGCATCAACATGTTCCACCTTAATAGAAATCTCTCCCAGTTCTAGCTCTTCGTAAGCATCATCAGTTTTCTTGAAAGTCATCTCTCTTCATTGAAAACTACATCTCGATTGGTAATACATATCCTGTGATCTGGCTCTAGGCACCATAGCCTATAATCTTTGACTCCTTCAGGGTATCCCATGAACATATATTTTAGAGCTGTAGGTTCGGCCTTATCTTACCTAATATGAGCATAAACCATGCTATCAATTACTCTCAGTCTGTCGAGACTAGGTGTATGTCCCGACAAAACTTCTTCAAGTGTTTTCATTCCCAAGGCAGTCGAGGGACATCTATTTATCAGATAAGCTGCTGTCGAAACAGCCTCCGCCTAAAACATCTTCTTCGATCTAACACTAACCAACATGCATCTAACTCTTTCAAGGATTGTTCGATTGAATCTCTCAACTAAGCCATTTTGTTGAGGAGTACCTGCTACAATCTTATGCCTTGCAATCTCAGACTCAACATAGTAACTATTGAACGCTTTGTTGCAGAACTCAAGGCCATTGTCGGTTCTCAGCATCTTAACCTTTCTGCCATTTTGAGTTTCGAACAGAACCTTCCAACTTTTGAAATTCTCAAAAGTTTCATCCTTCGTGTTCTAGATGAATACCCCTAGCTTTCTAGAATAGTCATCAACGATGGATAGAAAATACCTTGCACCTGAGTGTGAAGGATTCCTTGTAGGCCCCTAAAGATCAACATGAATGTAATTTAGGGATCCATGTGTTCTTTTCTTTCCTTTTTTAAACTTCTCCCTACAAGATTTACCAAAGACACAAGATTCATAAAATTCCAACTTTTCGACTTTGTCACCTCCTAGCAGGTTCTGCTTCCCTAATTCGACTAGACCTCTTTCGCTGACATGGCCCAATCTCATGTACCATTTACAACATTTATCAAACCACTTACAACCTCAGCCTTAAGGGTATATGTTGCACCCCAAAATTTGACCAACAACTTCTTTACCTAGCTTGTGTTTCATTTCATTCACATTAGCATTATCATTTGCATTTCATAGACATGTATGCAGGAGATCAAGAGGTATGAGTACCAATCAAGAACTTTGAAGATAGCCAAGAAGGTTATTCAAGTGTTCAAGGGTTGATATCCTTGCCAGAGAAGTTAGAAGATCCTCAGAAAGAGTGGTTGAAATCAAGAGTGTGTAGGCCTCCTAACTTGAGAGCTGTGGGGAAGTCCTCAGATGATTCTGAAGCCACGAAGTTGGACTTGAAGCCTTGAGAGAGCTTATGAGATGTCTTGAAAGCCATCATGAGGCCTAGATAGGTCATTGTGCAAGTTTAAGAAGACTCAGCCATGAGTGGTGCAATTAGGGTTTGACTGGGTCAACCCTAGGTCAACTGATGATTTGGAGAAGGTCAGACCTAATCCAAGAGCCATGTGATCATGGATTGAAGCATTGAGATGTTATAAGGATGATTCCAAGGTCAACTCCTCATGATTGAAGAGTTTGAGAAGTTTCAAGCTAGGGTTTCTAAGGCTTGACAGTGTAAAATCCCCTAGTTTGACCCCTATCTTCAAGGCAGTTTAGCTCAAGATGTGATTGTCATCTCATCTTACCCCCAACATGAATGTTGTAGAGCTTTCTCTTAGATTTAATTTGAGTACTAGAAGTCCTTGATAGGACTTGTAGAGCTCAATTTATGACTTTGACAAGTTACAGGTCAGCTGAGGTATGTGAATCTGGGGCCTTGAAAGTCACCCAACTTGCATCCAACTTTTGCCCAAGAAGGATGATTCCTATGAACTTTTGGTCAACATGAATGTTGTTCCTTATCTTCTTATCTTTCTAGAGAGTACTAGAAGTCCTTTATAGGATTTGTATAACTCAAGTTATGGCTTTGACAAGTCAAGGGCATTTTGGTCATTTGGAGATTATAGGTCATTTCAAGCATAAGACCATAACTCCTATTTCCAAGCTTCAAATGGAAAAATCTTCAACATCAAACTTGCTTAAAATGATGTTTTAAGGCTAGTAAGGAGGTCATGAGATGCTGAAAAGGCTTGTAGCTCAAAGTGATAAAAATGACCTAAAATGGAGGCATAAGTTAAATAAGTCAAAGTTGGAAATTGAAATTTTCAAGCTACACATCCAAACCATGGCATGTAATATACCATTTGACTCTAGAAAACATTTTAGAAACAATGGTTCAGCCACATTTTTGATTTGAGGTTTAAATCATGGACTTGCTTTGGAAAATGGTTACTTGCATATTAAGGTACATATGCAAAACATAAGGAAAATCAATACACAAGCTAGCAAAGCATCCTAACATATCATGCATCTCATCTAAGGAGATTTTCAAGTTAGATACAAGTGCTGCAATGAGCCAAACACAAGATGGTGTATGAGATGGATTGAAATCAAAAACTCATGACATGAGAATCTCAAATTCTCATTGGATGATTCCAGAAAGTTCTGGATGGTTTAGAACCATCCTATATATTGATTAGAACTTGCTCAGATGCAAGGTTGGTGAGAGATTAGAGAGGAGAGTGAGATTGCCATTTCATTTTCTTCCATTGCAAGTTGAAATCAATTTCTATATTCCACACCATTTCCATTGATTCTTTCAATCCTAACACCTTCCATTGATCATACTGAGTGAATCCATACCAAATTGAGAGCAAGATCATGTGGGATTGAAGAGATAGCATTTGGATTTTGGGAGCTGCAAGTCACTATCGGATTTGGAGATTCAAGCTTCTTGGATCGAATCTTTTGCAAACAGAAGCCCTAACATCAATTAAGGAGTGATTCTGAAGAATTTGAGGTGTTGAATTGAAGATTTGATCTACCTGTCACTCAGAAATTTCCAGGTTTGCAACTTTTACTCTACACCCTAATTTAAGCATAATTAGTTAGATTTGTTAGGTTAGAGATGGTTAGATGATGGATTCTGGAAAGTTTGAGGGCATTTGGTGAGGTTCAAGATAGTGACCCCATTTCTGTTTGGACCAAGAACGTGTTTGATATGGTGAATTGATGAGAGTTTTATAGCAAGAATTAACCAGTGTAACATGAGGAAGAGATTGATCACTTTAATTTCAAGAATGGTTAGAGTTGAGGTTTGACCCTAATTTTGATTCATTATCGGGTTCAGAGCTTGAGGGCATTTCAATGAAATCTAAGTGGATGGTTGAGATCAGGGATGAATTTAGAACAGATTAGGGTTTTGAACCATGGATTTTGGTTGAGTTTGGATGGAGTCCGAGTGAGGAAGGTGAGGCAGATGAAGCTCTGCAACCATGGTGGTTTCCCTCCTTTTTCATTTCAAAGGAAAAAGATAATGTTATGGCCGTTGGATCATGCAAGGACTCGTTGACTGGGATCAGATCGTGTGGCTGAGATTTAATTTCACGTTTGAAGAGGGAAGTCTGAAGACAACCAAACGCGGCGTTTCATTAATTGGAGTCTTGGGCTTTATAGCTATACACACCCCCATCCACGGCCCAGTGATGATTTGCACTGAATTTCTTTACTTTTCACACCACGCTTTTGTCTATTTCTTTCTAATTTTTCTCATTTAATTTCTGAAAATCATGGGCCTAGCGCATTTGCTTTGTGTACCCTCATTTAAGCCCATCATCCATAATGAACTGCATATCATTGCTATCTGCACCACACATTTCACATTTTATTTTCTTTTTCTTCATTTTTCTTTAAACTTTGGAAAATCATATAAAATAGGAAAATCATGATTTTTGCATGGGAGTTTTTGCTCCCTTTTCACATTGATGTCTAGAAAATTATAAAATCAAAACATTTGCATTTCATGCATTTTTAATATTTTTTGTGTATTTTCTCTTTTAATAGCTTTTTAATTCATCTTATGTTGATGCATAGTTTTGTAGAATTTTGTTTAGCTAGTTCCCTTCATATTTTTGCACCATTCCTTTTAGGATAGTTAGACTAGGAGTTTAGCTCCCCTCTGGATTTATTCCATAATTTTGTGATTAGTTTTTGATTAGTTTTGATTAGATGACTTTAGGTTGTGTAGATTTAGGTCAATCCTTAGCATAGGTCCACAATAATACTAGAATTTTGAGTTTTCAGGTCAAGTTAGATATTGGGACATATAGGGTATTAAGGGTAGTTATATAGGATCCCCTAGAAATTATATTAGATTTTAATATGATGGTATACTATTTTTAATTGATTTTTGTAATTGATTGTTGTTTGTGTTGCCCTTGTGGGCTTGTATTTTGTTTTGCTTTGCTTTGTGGGCTTTTGCTTGGCTTGGTGGGCTTGGTCTTGCTTTATGGAGCATGGAGAAGCGTAGTGGAAGACTTGAAGATTGAAGAGGGAGCTTGAGAGCTTGAAGACTTGTTTGTTTTGTTGTTGTTTTAGGGTTAGGAATTAAGTAGAGCTTAGACTTAGTTAATTTCTTTCTTAAACATGGATGGTATCTTTCACCTCCATTCTTACCCATGATTCAAGGTCCTTTCATGGTATTCACCTCCCTCCTTTGGAGGGATAAGTGATGGTACCTAGGAAGTAGAACTTTTGAGGGAACCATTCTTTTGATGTTAAACCCTTATAGGCCTCCTTTGGTGGTCAATAAGCAGTTTAATATCCTAACTTATCCAGTTAAGTGATTTCTTCTGGTTTGAGTATCTTGAGAGATGTTGGGCTTGAGTGTGAAGATGAAGACTTCATTGAAGAGTATGGAAGAGGATGATTCCCTGAGCATTGCCATTTCAGCTGAAGCTTGAAGAGCAAGAAGAACAAGTTGATACTTGAAGACCCAATGAAGATCCAGTAAAGACTGAATGAAGAGCTGAGGCTTAAAGACTGAAGGATGAAGTTAACACTTCCAGATGATTGAGGACTATTCTGAGAAGCTGAAGCTTGTAGGAAGAGAAGACCCAGTTGATACTGGTGAAGCAAAGAGAGCTGAAGCTTGAGGACTAAGTTTGTACCTATGAAGAGGATTCAATTGAGATTGACTGTAGAGCTGAGGCTTGAGGAATAAAAGATAAGTTGATACTTGCACTGATGCATTGAGAGCCTGAAGGAATCAAGTTGATATTTGTAGTTGGGAGTGAAGCCTGAAGGTGGAATTGACTGAGGAGCTGAGGCCTGGAGAAGAGAGAATAAGTGGAAACTTATGTTGAAGGGTTGAAACCTGGAGAAGCAAATTGATATTTGTCAAGAGTGATTGATGTCTGAAGACTGGATTGCTGTCAGAAGAGCTGAAGCTTGAGAGTGAGTGGTTGATCTGCTTTCTTGTCTGTTTTCTTTTCTGTATTGCTGATATGCCTTGTTTGACTTGCTTGATGCATTAGAATAGGTTCATATCTAGACTAGCTTTAAGCTAGGAGCATGATTGCACTAGAGGTTGAGTTGCTCCCTCTGCTTGTATTGTTACTGTATGGCTTTGCTTGCGGGTATTTGGTAGAGCCCTGCTCCCTTGCCCATGTGGTTTATTTTGCTCGATAACATGTTTTAGTTTTCTTCTGTATGATTGCAGTATACTGTTTTTGCTTGATAGCATGTTTTATTTCCTCAGTATGATTACTGTTATTCATTCTGGCTTGAGGTCGAGATGAGCTTGTGGAGGCTGCTGCCCCACACACATTTCCTCCCTCACTTGCATTGCATGCATTTTACAGTCGTTTATTGTATTACTGTTTACTGTTTAAGCTGATGCTTTATCTGTTTCTGTGTATCATTGACATGATCCCTTAGGACTCTCATTTCCTTTGACAAGGAAGTGATGATAGAACTTTAGGTTGAAACCTATGCATGATAACTTCTCGGAGTTCCCTGTTTCAAACCTCAACCATAGGATGAATCCTTGGCATGACAACAGTAGGACTTGATAGTCTCCCTTAGTTGAGCATGTTCTCTTCTCATCTCAAAACAGCTTAAGATACAGTAATCATGAATGATTTCTTTCGTACGTTATGAGCCTTAAGCTATCTGAGAAAGGATTGTTGGAGAGTCTCTTTTCAACAGTCTGGATGTTTAGTATGGCACCCCTTGGGTGACATGCGATGCATTCACTCTCAGGTCATAGTCTCTAGTGCGATTGAAATTGCAAACACAATAAAAAACAGTTCTTTCGTAAAAGACAGAAACAAACTTCAAACCTTTTTTCCCCGTGGGCCCATAATTCAAAGGAAGCTTTTCTGAAGAAAAGAGTGTCGTTAAACTTCAGCGCCACCGCAAACAGGCTTTGTCCCTAACTGCTGGAATTGTTGTTTAACCCTACTCGATAAAATAGATGAATCTGAATCTCCGTAAACCGTAGTATCTCGAACTACGTAAACTCTGATCTCTCAAGCCTGTTGAGAGTACATAGGCACAATACTGATGTATTGGCGAGCTACCTTCCCCATAACCCGTCGTAGGTCGAACTACGTTGACTCTGATTTCTCATTCTCTGATGAGAATACGTAGGCATAAAGCGCGACGCTTTGCCGAGTCATTTTTATTTTCTGTTTAAGCCAGCCTTGATAGGTAGATAGATAAACCAACTCGTCCAGTAAACACAACAAGCGTGGATCCCGTCGAGTACGACGGACGTGAGGGGTGCTAATACCTTCCCCTTGCGTAACCAACTCCCGAACCCAGACAACGGTTGCGACGACCTTGTCTTACCCATTTTTTCGTCAGGTTTTTCCGATCGTTTCCTTTCCCGTTCTGAGGGATAAATAACGAAAGATGGCGACTCTTCTGTTTTTCCGGCACCTTATTTTTGCGGAAGCGACAGCTGGCGACTCTGCTGGGGATTCTATAGTTTCCTGGGATCCAACGTCCCGTATGCGAGTCAGTTTGGGGATCCGACGTCCCCTGCGAGAGTCAATCCTAGCGCTTGTATGATTACTTGTTGAGTTGTGTTTATTTATCGCATTTCATTTCCCGCACTTTATTTTTCAGTATGATATGATTATCTGTGCTGTTGTGGGAGGGGCATTCTGATGAGTGAGAAACCAGACCCAGGCTTGAGTGAACATAGCATTAGTTGTGGAAATTAGTGGGCGCGTGCTTGCTTGGCAGGCACTAGTGTCTCATGAAATCCACGCTCAGACGAGGTTCTCCCGGTTGGCTTCTCTTTCAACCCTTTGGGTTGAGACGCTTGTTGGTTTGGAGGATTGTCGACTCTGGGGACCGATCATTTGTGATTCAGCCGAGTGAGGCCGCTTCATGAGCTGGTGATGCCACACCTTCTGGGTATCGTATCACCCCTCTTGAATGTCTGTGACGCTGATGAACGCATAAGATGCCGAACTTGAGTCAGTTTAGGTCCATACCTGTGAGCAGGGTTGGGTTTATTGCAGGAAACTTTGACCTTCAGACCACCTGGTTTTCTTGATAGTGGATCAGTTTTGTTGGGATCTGAGGTTCTCATCTGCAGATAGATGTTTGTTCTTGACAGAGCAGGTTTTTTGATTGGGATCAGAGGATCTTATCATCAGATGTGTATTTGTTCTTGACAGAGCAGGTTTTTGATTGGGATCTGAGGATCTCATCTGCAGACATATGATTGTTCTTGACAGAGCAGGTTTTTGATTGGGATCAGAGGATCTTATCATCAGATGTGTATTTGTTCTTGATAGAGCAGGTTTTGATCAGAGGGTCTTATCATCAGATGTTTGTTCTTGACAGAGCAGGTTTTTGATTGGGGTCTGAGGGTCTCATTTGCAGATAGATGTTTGTTCTTGATAGAGCAGAGTTTTGGTCCTGTATCAGAGGTCCTTATTATCAGATATTTGTTCTTGACAGAGCATGTTTTTGGTCCTGTATCAGAGGTCCTTATTATCAGACGTGTGTTCTTGACAAAGCAGATTTCTTGGTCCTATATCAGAGGTCCTTATTATCAGACGTTTGTTCTTGACAGAGCAGAATTATGGTCCTATGTATATGGCCCTATCAGATGGTTTTTCTTGACAGAGCAGAATTGTGGTTCGATACCAGGATTTTCTTCTTATCAGATATAGTGGTTGTTCTTGATAGAGCAGTATCGTGGTTTTGTTGATACAAAATCTCCACAGCACAGTTGCCTTGATCTCCCGCTGCATGATTGCATTTTACATTATTTTGCATACTCATTTGCATTTCATTAACGTGTGTCTGTGTTGCAGGTACCGTTTTCCCCGATCCAGGATTTCTTGCCTCCTATTGTATTGTTATGGGTTCTCTGAGGAAGACCGTGTGTTGCACCCTAAAATTTGACCAACCTCTTCTTTACTTGGTTTATGTTTCATTTCATTATTCTAGCATATTGCATTGCATAGTATTTTGCATTTACAGGGGATCAAGTGTTTGTCTGTGCACCACTCAAGAGGAAAATCTTTATTGGCTTCGAGCTCAAGCAAAGGCACCGAAATAAACCATCAGAAGACTGTCAAGGGGTCCATAATATTTTATCATTGGCGGGAGCATGAGATAGAAGTTTGTTGAGTATCCCAAAAGATGTGGTGGAGAGGAAAGGTTACTCAGTTCATTTGTACAATTCCCCAGGCCAAGAAAGGAGAAAGTATGGTTTCGATTATAATCAGGATAAAATTTATTTCTTGAAGAAAACTTGTTTCCATGGACCTCCACATGTCCTAAGGTGTTTGAGGATGAGAGATCGATCATGATTTTTTATCAGAGGAGCTTCAATTGATCAGTTGACTGAAAATCGGGAGATTTTGAGAAAAAAGTCAACTGCGCATTTGGAAAAGTCAACTCATGATTTTTTTGAGGTCAAGATCATAATTCTTAAGTTTAATACGATCAATGGTTGCAATTTGATCAAGCAAAGTCAAGGGAATCATGAAAAGTCAAGAATTGTTGAAATTTGCCACTTTTGGAAATTTAGGTTTTTTAGAACTTTCCATTTATGGAAAGTTTTATGCTTGGAACATCCATCTTCAAAGCTATTTTGCTTCGTGATAGAGGTTTCAAATGAACTTCTGGCCAACATCAAAGTTGTTCCTTGTATTCCAGGCTTTCCAGAGAGTCCAAGAAGTCCTCAATTGGTTTTGAGAAGCTCAAGTTATGGAGGTTCAAAGTTGAGAAAAAATAAGATGAAATTCATAACTTAGAATTTTTCTAAGTTATTTGTGGACAGATTTCGTGGCATGGTTTTCAACCTCAAATTTCATGGTATTCCAATGATCCAATGGAACTTTCATCAACATGAAAGTTGTTCTATTCCATACCCTCTTTACCAAGAACTCAAGTTTAGGGCAATTGGATTTTTGAGTGCCAAGATATCATTGATCAAAGTTGAGGGTTTGAGCACATTTTCAAAACTTGTACTTTGATTCATTTTGTCATATGTTGCATTTGTTCATGAAGAATATCAGTCCTGCTCCCCAAAACCATGCGCTTGGAATTGGGATTTTTTCCCACCAAACTTTACCCAAACAAGAGGCACAAAGCTTGTACCATTCATGAAGATATTTTGAATATTTTTCCCAAAGGAGGAAGGGACAAAGCTACTGCAACCAGCCACCCTAGCTGCAGCTCAGCCTCTGTCTCCTCTTGTACTGTTCACTCCTCCACCCTTTGATTCCAACAGCCATGAGAAATATCATCTGGTCCCTTGATTCTTTAACCTCTATGAGTCCTCAAATTCCATTTTTCTACATCCTATTTAAGCTAACTAGCAGTTGGGCAAAACCCTAGCCACCATTTGAGAGAAATCAGATTTTTACATGTTTGCACTCCTTTGAAATTCCCACGAAAAAATCACTTGCCTCTTCAATCTTTCCTCAAACTTTTCACCATAACCCTGTTATCCAACACTGTTGGGAAGTTTTTTGCAAAAGAAGAAGTTAGTAGTTGGTTTGCAAAAGCTGGAAGCTTGAAGACTGTGAGTTTTGCTGCTGGTTTACTTTGGAGGCTGTAAGAGGTAAGTTATTACTAAAACTCTCTATTTTGTATGCATCAATATCATTAAACATGTTTGAGTGTGTTTGTGTTCTTGGGATTGGTTAGCTTTTATACGAAGTGAGGATGTTGTTTTATGATGACAAAACTGTTTCCATGAGAAATATATGTTGAGTGTGCTTGCTGGCTTGACACTATCATGCCATTTTTTGCCCCTGTTCTTGTTTGAGCCATGTTTTGTGTTTCTAGTGTCTATGCTTGCCATCATGTGGGTGTAACATCCTGTGGACTGTTTTGAGCTTTTTCATGTTGGAGGTCACATTTTGCCGTCAAATTTGGTAGCTGGTGTGGTTTTTTTTATATTTTTTATCAAGGCTGCCAAATGTTTGTGTGTGGCTGTCATTGGGCAGATATAGTTATGTTGTTATTAGATTGTTGAAGTGTATGGTATAATGAGGTTTTGATGCAAGTATATTTGAACTCATGTTTTTGCTGTCCATATCTGTGCTTTGGAACTAGGTCTCCCAACTCAGTTGCAGTTGGTTTTGAGTTTAGTCTAGTTTATGTTACAGCTGCTACTCATTTTGTGGGTAAACTGTTAAGAGTTTGTTGACTCTTTTGGTGGGAGTATGTCACTGCTGTTTTGGTTCTTACCTAGTTTTAGGTAGGTTTCATTAGAACTTTGGAGCAGGTGGTGAGCTGATGTTGGCAAGTTTGGAGCAGTTTGAGAAAGTTTTAGTTTATGTGTCTTAGTGGTGAGACTTGTTGTGTCTAACATGAATCATTTTTGAAGTTTAAACTTGGATTTGTCTAGTATTTCGTGGTGTACAGGGAAATGTTATTCAAGCTTACTTTGGTCTGTTATCAACTTTGGTGTTAAGATTGGACTTTGGTAACTTTTGCTAGGAGGCTTAAGTGGATAACTGATTTGATGGTGGCTTGAGATAGGATTGTAGTGTGCCTCAAGACTGCTAGTAGGTTTTGTTCCAGGTAGGCTGGATTAGAGAACTAAGAGGTGAGAGCTCAGTAGATTTTCTTGGCCTGTTTGAGTTAGTAATGTCACTGTTGTTTTGTTTAACTCAAGCCGGTATCTTGACCTTTTGGTTGATCAAGTGTTTAGGTTGGTTTAGAGTTTTGCGGTGGGAAAGGGGATGTAATGAGGGATTTTGGAACTGCCATTTGTCTCATTTCTGTTTAGACCCCTTGAAAGTTTGTTCTGTTATGGATGGCTATTAATGTTGGTTTATGTGGAGCTCATGTTGATGTTACCATCCATAGTCTGTTGGAAGCTTAAGAGGACATTTGGGTTGCAACTGTCATAAGAATTTAAGTTTTGGATGTTTGTACCTGTAGAGGACTGGTTTTGCTAACTCAGATCTGACTAGTATCAGTTAGTTCCTTATGTTAGAAGGTTTGGTTAACTTCGAGAATTGATGTGGTGATTTCATTTCCTTGATCATGTGTTGTTCAGGATTTTTTTTAAGAATGTAATTTGCCAACTTATGTCCAATGTTGGGACATTTCATTTAGATATGCTTAGGCTTTGAGGAGGTCAGTTTTTTTGTTCCTATTTTAAACCAAAGTCTGTAATCTTGTTTCTACACTAGAGGACTGTCAAGCATTGGCTGCTAATCTTGGAGCTAAAGGGGGATTCCTCATTGGATAAGATACCAAGGTTTTGTCTTTGCTCTTATTTTGTCAAATGGATATTGCACTGAAGGTGTTTGAGCAAAGTACTGAACGAATCCTTCCGAGTGCTGTAATCGGTAATCTCCGAAATGGCTTTTCAATCACTCTTCTCTAAGCATAAAATCTTAGCCTCTTACATTTTCCCTCTTGTTCAAAACAAGTTCCTTCAATCTTTATCAACCCCACGAGTTTCTACCCCAGCAATACTACCTGAACTTGTCAATGAGGTATCTCGTATTGTCAGTGATCACCGTCACCCTCACCATGATCTACAACTGTCTCTCACTCCATTTTCATCACAAGTTTCCACTTATTTAGTGGAACAGGTTTTGAAAAGGTACAACCACCTTGGCTTTTCAGCCCACAGATTCTTTCTTTGGGCTAAGTCAATTCCGGGTTTTGAACACAGTGTCGAAAGCCTCCCTATTTTGGTAGAAATCTTAGGAAGGTCTAAACAATTTGCTATACTTTGGGATTTTCTTTTAAAAATGAGGGAATCTGAGTCTTCTAGTTGTAAAATCAGTAACAAATTGTCTGGATCATTTTCACTGCGTATAGCCGAGCTGATTTGCCTGACGGTGCTATTCGGTCTTTTGTTCGAATGGACGAATTTGGAATCAAGCCTGGTATTATTGATTTTGATTTGCTTTTGCTCACTTTATGCAAGAAGAGACATGTCAAGCAGGCTCAACAATTTTTTTGATCAGAATAAGAGTTGTTTCTCGTTAACTGCTAAAACTTACAGCATTCTGATTTCTGGATGGGGTAAGGTTGGTGATTCGGGGAAGGCCCGCGAGCTTTTTGAAGTAATGCTTGAGCAAGGATGTGATGTTGATTTGCTGGCTTATAATAATATGTTAGATGCTCTTTGCAAAGGAGGCCGTGTGGATGAAGCTATGGATTTTTTTTAACAATGTGTTGTCGAAGAATGTTGAGCCAGATGCGTTTACTTATTCAATATTCATTCGTTCGTACTGTGATGCAGATAATGTGCACTCAGCTTTTGGGGTTCTTGACAAAATGAGAAGATGTAGCCTTTTTCCCAATGTGTTTACATACAACTGTCTTATAAAGCGGCTTTGTAAGAATAAGAAGTTGGAAGAAGCTTATCAGTTGTTGGATGAAAAGCCATGTCACTATCTGTTTGTAGTGGACCTGTAGGATTACTACTGGGATGTTCTACCTTGGGGTGCTAGCTTTCGTTTTGGTCATGAGAACTCAGGCCTGGTTTAGTAACACTGTTTAGATCCTCGCCGTTTGTATTCCTTCCCAAACCTTTTTTTGCTTTGCTTAGGTGATCAGAAATTGCTTTTGTCTGTGGGATTTGCAAGTTTTCTTGGCATTATGACATTAGAACCTTACCATCTCCTAGTGCTAATGCTTCATTTTTGGATTGTGGTTTTGGACTTTATAGGTTTCATTTGTTTAGTTTAAGTTCTGCTTCTAGCATTTTCAGTGCAGGTCCATCGTTGTTGTCCGTTGCTTGAAAGCTGAATTGACTTGTAGGCATTGTCTGTTATTTGTTATTTTATGTTTGAATTTTCAAGAGGCATTGAGATGTTTAGATTTTGATCTACTGTCATTTGAGAAGGTTGTACTATGTTTGGTAAGGCTTTCACTTTGAGGAATTCGGAACTGTCATGTTTGAATCTAACTAGCCGGTATGCGTGCACGGGCGGCTGTTTTGGAGACTATTGGATTTGCATCATTAACTTTTGCTTCCGTTAACTAGAGCAAGCTGGTTATTTCATGGCTGTCACAGTTTTGGTTTTCTTGTGAAAAGCAGTTGGGTTTCACTTGGCTGCTAGTTTTGTTTCTCATGTTAGGACTGTTTTGGGACTGTTATTGGATTTCATGCAGAGTGTTTTTTTTCTGCTACTGTGATTACTTGGTGAATTGGACTTGGATAACAAGAGTATTACTTTCATTGTATGGCTGGGAGAGGAGGTTTAGTTGACACTACAGTCAACACATCCAGGAGTGGTTACCTGCAAAGATGTTTTGTGAAAAACCTTGAGTGTCTAAAAGCTTGCTATGATCATACTATCCGTGATGCCGATGGGTCAGTTATTCAGTTTCACTATAGAGAAGATGGTGTGGATGTGCATCAAACTAGCTTTATCACCAAATTAGGAGCACTGTCAATTAATAATGAATTGGTTTACAGCAGCTGCTGCCGTCAGCTAGGTAGAACTAGTCCTTATATTAGCAAGTTGCTTGATGCTCTTAAAAAGAAAGCAGAGAAATTCCAGTTCATTGAAACAAGGTTTCCTACAGTTGTTGGAGCACAAGTACGTCTCAAGTCTCGCTCGACCGGGTGAACCAGCTGGTGTGTTAGCTTCTTAGTCTGTAGGAGAACCGGCAACACAGATGACATCCAATCACAATGCAGTTGAATGTTAAGAAAAATGCGCAGTAATAGAGAAGCAGCCTTAACACACTTAGATAGGAAGTTGATAAGTAATCTTAACTCCACAACTAGCTCAGGAGTATTGAAGGAGTTACTATCTCAAGGAATATTAAAACCTTCAGGAAAGAATTGGATTTCTCATGTGACTACATCTGGAGCTAAGGGAGGTATGGTCAACTTCCAGCAGATATCTTCTCATTTTGGCCAGCAAGAGTTGGAAGGTAAACGAGTCCCACGTATGGTTTCTAGCAAGATCTCACCTCGCGTGTTCAATCGAATTTTAAATTGGAGACATCATTTGGAAAATTGGATTGCACCTTTGTGTTCCTCTTAAAATTTTGAGTGAGTTAGGCTTTTGTTTTGTCAGAATTGGTTGAGTTTTGAGTGAATTGGAGTCGAATCGTATCTTGAGTCCTGCCTTGAACTTGCCCATGGAGTCCAGGCCAGAAACGCGCGTGTGGATGGTTCATATTTTATGGGGGTGGTTTGATACACGGATGTATCGCCACCCCAGTGGTTAAGTAACACGCCCTTTCACTACTATGTCACCTGTTCGAGCCCGGCTGGGGCCAGTTTTTGCTTTTATCCTTTTATTTTCCACTTTCTATGTTTTCTCCTTCCTTTCTCATCATTTGTCACGCGCGTGTGAAGTGGCTTAGTGGTAACATGTTAGGTTTTCCATCCCAAGGTCAAGAGTTCAACTCTTGTTGGGAGCTTTTTTCCTTTGTTTATTTTAGCATTTGTTTTCTCTTCTTTTGTTCTATTTCATTCTTTACTTGTTTTTGTTTTATTCATTTTAAAATTAGTTTTTTATTCTAAAAAAAATAATAATCCCAAAAATATTTTTTTCTATTATTTTGAGTGTGTTATCTCATTTCCCATCCTTTTTATGTTATTTTATCTTGATTTCCATTTCCTTTCATGATTTTATTTTGAACCCACTATTTAATTTTATGTCTTTCATTTCTTCCTCGTTTCATCTGTGATTGAGTTTATTTAGTGTTTACTTGGCTTTGTGCCATGATCCCCCTAGGATTCCTAGTCCCTCCGTTTAAGATGGGAGTAGGAGAGACATTAGGTGTTCAATCCATTGCATGATAACATTAGGTTAATTCTCCCTTTTTTATCCCAACCTTAGGAGCATTGTACATGATAACTATAGGGTCCAGTTTCCCTTTAGATCGAGTCTTTCTCTTCTCACCTCAAAACAATCATAAAATCTTAATAAAGGTTAGTGAATATCGTATGTTACGAGCCTTAAGCTATTTGGGAAATGGTCATTGGAAGGTTTCCTTTCAATGGCTTGATTGTTTAGTATAACACCCTTTGGGTGATATGCGGCGCATTCACTCCTAAGTCATAGTCTCTAGTGCGATATGAATTGCAAACCAAATAAAAAACACCTCTCCTCTAAAAAACACAAAAAAAACAAATCATTCAAACCATTTTTGCCCTTTGGGGCCTTTAATCAGGAAAATCCTTTTCAGAAAAAGAGTGTTGTTAACTCTTAGTTTTATTGCAAACGGTAACGCCTAAGTCTCCCATGCTCGAGCTGCATACACCAACTGCTAGAACTACTTGTTAACCCTACTCGGGCCTAAAAAAAACAAGTTGAACAAATATGCGTTCCCCTTTAGCCCGAACTACGTTTGCTCTGATCTTTCATGACCAGATGAAAGTACGTAGGCACAAGACGCGATGTCTTGGCGAGCAACCTTCCCCCCTTTTACCCGTAGTTAGGCGAACTACGTTGACTCTGATTTCTCATTTCAGACGAGAATACGTAGGCATAGAACTGATGTGTTCTGCCGAGTCGCTTCTCTTTCCTTTTATCCCTAGACCTTTTAGCGTAGATAGTTAAACACACCCTTTTAGATAGACAACAAGCGTGGATTCCATCGAGTACGATGGACGTGAGGGGTGCTAATACCTTCCCCTTGCGTAACCGACTCCCGAACCCGAGATTTGGTTGCGATGACCAATCTTATCCCTCTTTTCGTCAGGTTTTCTCTGAGCGTTTCCTTTCCCTCTCTTGGGATAAATAACGCACGGTGGCGACTCTTCTGTCATTGCCGGCCCTTGATTTTCGCAGTAGCGACAGCTGGCGACTCTGTTGGGGACCGGAATATCCCCTATGCGAGTCAATCCTAGCGTTTGTTTGTTTATTTTTGGGGTGTCTACATATGTGCTTTATGTTTTCCTTAGGTGCTTTTCGCATTTTATTTTCCGCATCATATATCATATTGTTGTGCTGGGGGGGGATTGTTCCGTTGAGAGATAAGCCAGACCCAGGCTTGAGTATAGACTTAGCGTTAGAAGTGGAGATTAGTGGTGAGCCTGTATGCTTTGCATGCACCAGCTAGCCACGAAATTCGCGCTCAGACGAGATTCTCTTTAATGATTTTGTTTCTAGCCCTTTGGGCTCGAAGGGATTTTGGATCTGAGGATTGTCGACTCTAGGAACCGATCACTTGTGAGTCAGCTAAGTGAGGCCTCTTCAAGAGATAATGATGCCAAACCAGAAATGGTGAGCGTATCATCATTTCTAGAAAGTCTGTGACGCTGACGAACGTATAGGATGCCAAACCTTGTCAGTAGATAGGTCCTTACCTGTGAGAGGGATGGGGGTGCAGGAAAATTTAGCCTTCAGACTGCCCGGTTCTTCACAGTTTGGATGTCAGTGTATGGTTATGACTAAAGCGAAGCGCCGGTTGTCTCGAACTACAGCACAACAATTTTGATCCCCTGTTCGCATGTGCATTTTGCATTTTCATTTGCATGTCATTAACATGTATCTGTGTTGCAGGCGCATATTTTCCCTTCGATTCTAGTGATCTTGTTTCTGTTCTGACATGGAGTCTCTGAAAAAGACAGTTGCCTACAAGCTCCCTTCTCCTGACATCAGTTCTTTGTTGCGTTTGGTTGCCTTAGCAGATCAGAAGGTGAAAACGGAGTTCAAGGAATCCTATGGGAAGTTACTCAGTTTGGTGTGCAAGCCTTCGGTGTTCGAGTTGAATGGCTTGTATGCTTTGTTCCAGTTTTATGACCCTCAGTTAAGATGTTTTATTTTTCCTGACTATGTTCTGGCGCCGACATTGGAAGAGTATGCTGCGTTACTAGGGGTTACAATATTGGATCAAATGCCTTTTTACCCTGTTGATGTTGAGCCTGACCTAGCTAAGCTCACTGAAATCGTTCATCTTGATGCTTCAGAATTCCCAGAAAAATTGACCAAGTTGAATGGAGTGTATGGATTTCCTCTACCTGTTCTGGTTGACAAGGCTTTACAATGTGCAAAAGACGGTTGTTGGATTGCGTTCAATGCCATTCTCGCTCTATGCATATATGGTATCATTCTGTTTCCCAACTTGCCAGACTTTATGGATACAGACGCTTTCTATATCCTTGCTTCAGGGAATCCAGTGCCAACATTGTTAGGAGATGTTTACCATTCCATCCATTACAAGAATGAAAAGCGAAGAGGTAAAAATGTGTCTTGCTGTGTACCCTTGCTGTATAAGTGGTTCTCCAATCATCTTCCGAAGAAAGGTCCGTTTGTTACTACTGTTAGCACTTCAGATTGGTCTGCTAGGTTAATGGGGTTGTCTGCAGAAAATATTGTATGGTTTGATCATGACATACTTGGCACAGAAATCATATATAGTTGCAGTGGTTTTCCCAATGTCCCATTGGTCGGAAGGAAGGGTTGTATTAACTATAATCCCTCTCTGTTAATTAGAAAATTTGGATATGCTTTGAAGAGTCCTCCTAAGGAAGAAGAGATATAGGAATCTCTGTATCTCCCAGGATTTCTAGAAGCTGATACTTTGGTCAGATTGGAGTATGCATGGAGTAACATCCATAGACGAGGCAAGGCAATGTTAGGGAAAAGCAACAATCGAGCTTTTGACCCCTACGTTGTTTGGATCAAGGATAGAGCTGCCAAGTCTCTAATGCCGTTTCCCTCAGTTGCGCCCTTATACCCCGTCATGCCTGAAGAACCTACTACCGTGGATATTCAGAAGTACAACCAACTGTTGCGTGAAAAAGAGGAGTTGAAGAGAGCGAATGAAGAATTAGAGAAAGAGATTATCCGAATCCGAAGTGAAAAGATTGAAGTTGTTCGTGCCTTCAAAAGACAGACTGAACTTGTTGATAAGTTGGGTACGCAATTGACAGAGGAGACTAGTTCCCGAGAACGAGTGGGTAAAGCTTTGAGAAGCGTCAGTGATGTCCTCTCCAGCAAAAAGAAAGAATTGGAAAAATCTCACCTAAGGATATTCAAATTTGACATTAAATGGAATGCTCTGTTAACCAACAACAAGGAGAGGGAAGATAAACTCCGGCAACAGGTTGATAGTTTGAGGGCCAAGCTTCGAGATAGCGTTGCAAAAGCTCCTGGTGAATATATGAGTCAACTGGAAGACAAGCGAAAACTCCGCGAAGCTCTTGCAACGCTGGAGGAATACAAATTGAGGGTCGGCTTGAAGAAGCCCAGATTAGAGGATGCTTTTGGAGAGAATGCTTGGGAGGACCATGTCTAGAGTCTGCAAGATACTATCAAGAAGAGGAACTTGCTTATTCAGGGATTGGTTGACAGACCCGATCATCCAGACACAAAAGAGTTGCTAGAAGAGTTTCGGACCCAATTCCGCTTTTGATGCCTTTTCTTTTATTTGCTGCTGTTGTTTGCACTCTGACCATCACCAGGGTTGTTGGATGAGGTCATGATGACTTTCTGTTGTATTCCTTTGATGTTGTATGACGATAATCTATGTCTTATTTCATTTATGAGAAGTTTTCCTTAACTATCTCTGTGGTTCTTCCATTCTCTCACCATGCTCGTGGAACTAGAATCGAGGGGGAGTGTCCTTGAAACATATTTACATGTCTGCATGCTACATTTTTTTTGCATCATTCTGCATTTGCATTGCAGGTGTTTCTATTAACCTAACTTCTTCTTGTGGTTCTCCAGAGAGAGAGAGAGGGAGAGAAAGGGAGATTTTGTTTCAGGATTGAAGGGCAGCCTATTCACCGTTATTCTACACGAAGAAACCACCAGAGGATTATGGATCAAGTTCAGCTCGAGCTTCAGGAATTCTGCGACAGAATGACGCAATTCATGGAAGTTATGCAGACTGTAGCTAATGGGCAAGACCAACTTAGGACTTTGGTGCAACCTTTGATCGCACGGGTCGACGACGATGGTGTGTTACATGGAGGAACAACTACCAACCCACCTCTGGTTGAGCCCTAACACGCTAATAACGTAATCCCCAATGCTGACGGGAACGGAAACGACAATGGTGTTGGAAATGTAAACGTCACTGGGAACGATATTGGAAACTTTGGAACCAATGGTAATGTCGGCGGAGGAATTGGTAACACCGGAGTTAGAGCCCGAAATGCAGGGAACGCCGGAAATGTCGGTCAAGGGAATGGGTATGGGCATGAAGTTAATGGAGTCCACCAGGGTAATCTGTATCAACCATGGCTGGAGGATCGACAGGAAGACCTTTTCTCATTGAAAGATGAAATGTCTACTGAAGCTGATAAAAGATTTAAGTTATTGGAGGAACAGATGAGGAACCTCTCTAACCAGAACTCCATGGGGCTAGAAATGGCCAATCTAGGATTGGTTCCTGACCTAAGGGTGCCACTCAAATTCAAAGTTCCCACGTTCGACAAATACAAAGGGGATACTTGCCCGAGGGTTCATGTGCGATCCTACTATCGGAGGATGTCTTTGTATTCAAGAGATGAAAAGATGTTGATACACTTCTTCCAGGACAGTTTGTATGGACCATCACTCGAGTGGTATATGGGATTGGAGCCCACTCAGGTTAGAAGTTGGAAAGATTTGGCAGAAGCTTTCGTTAAGCACTACCAATACAACAATGATTTAGCGCCAAACCGAGTGGAACTTCAGAACTTATCGCAAAGAAGTAACAAGTGTTTTAAAGAATATGCACAAAGATGGAGAGAACTTGCTGCTAGAGTTCAACCTCCCATGGTGGAAAGAGAGCTAACTGATCTATTTGTGTCCACATTACCAGGAATTTACTATGATAAGTTAGTGAGCAGCATGTATGGGAGCTTTTCGGACTTGATTATTACCGGCGAGAGGGTTGAAAACGGTATTAAGATGGGAAAGATACAAGTGGCGGAAGGGACCTCATCTGGAGGTGGAAGAAAGTTTTTTGGTGCGAAGAAAAGAGATAATGAAACGAATGCAGTGTACGGCTTTAACAACCGAAAAAGATACCTGGATCAGCGTCAGCAGCGACCGTATTACCAACAACCACCACAAGTAGCAAGTATCGCCATCCCGGCAGCACAGCTTCAGCAACAACAACGTCAACAACAACAGCAACGACCTCAACAACAGAATTATGCACCGAGACAGTTCCAAGATAGGAGAAGGGTGGTGGATAGACACTTTGACACACCACCAATGCCCTACGCTCAGTTACTACAACACTTAATTCAACTGCAGTTGGTCCAGAAAAGGACAATGGCACCTCTAACTGGCCAACCACCTCCTAGATATGACGCCAACGCTAGGTGTGAATTCCACTCTGGCGCCCCCGGCCACAGTATTGATAACTGTAAAGCCTTCAAACATAAGGTACAAGACCTTATTGATAGTAAAGCTATCAACTTCAATCAGGATGCGCCAAATGTAGATCAAAATCCCATGCCTAACCATGGTAAGGGTGGCGGCGTGAATGCTATTGTCAGTGAGGAAGGCCTGAACTTGGTGTCCAGGGTAGGGGATCTGAAGACACCGTTAGGTTTCGTGAAGAGCAAGTTGTTAGAAGGAGGGGTGTTCCCAGGCTGTGGGGAGGATTGTGAAGACTGTATGATCTGTCCCGAAGGATGTCGGAACCTGAAGAACCATATACAGCACATGATGGATGACGGTTTGTTGCAATTTGATAGAATTTGTGAGAAGAATGTTGAAGAGGTAGTCATCGAAGATAAGGATGAGGTGGCCACCATATCCATCCCATACAAAACAATTACAATTTTCGCGCCTCCGGCGAGGCCCACTATTATATTCACAAAGGCGGGGCCCGTACCCTATGAAAGTTCTAAAGCGATTCCTTGGAACTATGGGGCCGAGGTCTACTGCAATGGTCAAAAGCAGGAACTGAGGGGTTCACCGTTGGATTCTGTTGATAACTTGGCGGGAACTGGAGGAATGACTCGAAGTGGGAGAGTATTTGCACCACCCGAAATAAACGCAGAAAAGATCAACAAGGGTAAAGGAAAGATGGTGGAAGAGAATTCTCAGGCTAGAGAAAAGGAGACTTTGCTGAAGGACGCGGAGGAGTTCATGCGCTTGATAAGAAGGAGTGACTACAAAATTGTGGATCACTTGCAGCAAACTCCTTCAAAGATTTCTATCTTGTCATTGCTGTTATGTTCTGAGGCTCACAGGAATGCTTTGCTTAAAGTTTTGAATAATGCTTATGTACCTCTAGAGATATCCGTTAATCAGTTGGAAGGTGTGGTGGCCCATGTCAATGCAGGTAACGGGTTGGGGTTCACTGACCGAGATTTGACACCGAAAGGAAGAAACCACAACTTGGCTCTGCATATTTCACTTGAATGCCGAGGAACAGTGATGTCACATGTACTTGTTGATACAGGGTCGTCCTTGAATGTGTTGCCAAAGAAAGCATTGATGAAGATTGATCATCAGGGTCTTTATTGTACGCCCAGTGATTTGGTTGTGTGGGCTTTCGATGGAACCCGAAGATCTGTCTTTGGGGAGATAACTCTGCCTATCCAAGTAGGCCCGGAGATGTTTGAAGCAGTTTTCTACATCATGGATATCCAGCCTGCTTATAGCTGTCTTTTGGGTCGGCCTTGGATACACTCAGCAGGCGCTGTAACATCGAATTTGCACCAGAAGTTGATGTATATGGTGGATGGGAATATTGTGACTGTTTGTGGAGAAGAAGACATCATGGTGAGCCATCTGTCTTCATTCAAATATGTGGAAGTCGATGGCGAAATTCAAGAAACGCTGTGCCAGGACTTTGAGATTGTCCAAATCAAGGAGAAGGCGCCGGTCGAGGTTAAGGCTCCAGAGGTTGCCATGTCGTCATACAAGGAAGCGCGGGCCGTGGTGGAATCCGGATTAACACAAGGATGGGGGGAGGTGGTAAGTGTCCCCAACAAACAAGACAAGTTCGGATTGGGATACAACCCATATGTGTCTCCTTCACAAAATGCTCCACGTTACAAAGGACCTGTTCAGTTCACCAGTGGTGGGGTGGTGTTTGAAAGAATCAGCGTTGTATCTGATAAGGAAGGAGATAGCGACTGCGATATGGATGCGTGGATCAAGCCATGTATCCCTGGCCAGGGTTTGAAGAATTGGACCATCGAAGAAGTCATCTTTGTGACCTATGAAGAGTAATTGCTTTGTTTTGATTAATGTATCGCCCTATGTTCTACCCGGGGCATAGTGGTCTTTATTTTGTAGGGCCTTATCTGTTATGTGCGCAAACAATCTTTTATCATTATCAATCAAAAGGCGTTTTTTTTTTCCATTCAAAATTTTGTGATCCTTGTTTTTCTTGTTTTTATTTTCCAACAATAAAATGGCAATGTGGTTTGTGTTTGTTTGTTTGCATATCATTTAAGCATAAAATCATCATCATTGCAGGTTACACATTTCAGATACCATCGATTCAGACACGTCTATGACTCGGTGTGACTTTGACAATCTGATCTTTCAAGCAGAAGAGGAGGTTGAAGAAGACGAACACCTGCCTGAAGAGCTCGCCAGATTGTTAAGACAAGAGGAGAAAGTCATCCTGCCTCATCAAGAGGAAGTTGAGGTCATCAACCTGGGAACTGAGGAAGATAAGAAGGAAGTCAGAATAGGGGCCGCACTGCAGAGAGATGTCAAGCGAAGACTGGTTGAGTTACTCCAAGAGTACAAGGATGTTTTTGCTTGGTCATACGAAGATATGCCTGGACTCGACACGGATATTGTAGTTCATCGTCTGCCACTTCGAGAAGGATGTTTTCCTGTTAAACAGAAGTTGAGAAGAACCAGGCCGGACATGGCAGTGAAGATCAAAGAAGAAGTCCAGAAGCAATTGGAGGCTGGATTTCTTGCTGTAACAAATTATCCTCCGTGGGTCGCGAACATCATTCCCGTGCCTAAGAAGGACGACAAAGTCAGGATGTGTGTTGATTACAGGGACCTGAATAGAGCAAGCCCAAAGGACGATTTTCCGCTCCCCCATATTGACGTGCTTGTTGATAACACTGCCCAATTCTCAGTGTTTTCCTTCATGGACGGCTTTTCCGGATACAATCAAATTAAGATGGCGCCAGAGGATATGGAGAAAACAACTTTCATCACGCCATGGGGAACGTTCTGTTATAAAGTGATTCCCTTTGGTTTGAAGAACGCAGGGGCAACTTATCAATGAGCTATGGTGACTCTCTTTCATGATATGATTCATCATGAGATTGAAGTGTACGTCGATGACATGATTGTGAAGTCCCAAACGAAGGAGGGGCATCTGGTGAATCTTCTAAAGTTGTTTGAGAGATTGAGGAAGTTCAAACTTTGGCTGAATCCAAACAAGTGTACTTATGGCGTGCGGTCAGGAAAGTTATTGGGGTTCATTGTCAGCGAGAAAGGTATAGAGGTTGATCCTGCGAAGATCAAAGCAATTCAAGAAATGCCAGCACCAAAGACCGAGAAACAAGTTCGTGGTTTTTTAGGCAGATTGAACTACATCGCTCGGTTCATATCTCACCTTACGGCCACTTGTGAGCCATTATTTAAGTTATTGAAAAAAGATCAAGCGGTCGTTTGGAATGAGAATTGCCAGAAAGAATTTGAGAAAATAAAAGAGTATCTGCAGGAACCTCCAATACTGATGCCCCCAGTGGCCGGAAGACCATTGATAATGTACTTAACCGTTCGTGAGAATTCCATGGGTTGTGTTCTCGGTCAACATGACGAGGTTGGGAAAAAGGAGCATGCAATTTATTACTTGAGTAAAAAGTTCACAGATTGTGAGTCCAGATACTCAATGTTGGAGAAAACTTGTTGCGTACTGGCTTGGGCCGCCAAACGCCTAAGGCAGTACATGCTAAACCATACAACCATGTTAATCTCGAAGATGGATCCGATCAAGTACGTATTTTAAAAGCAAGCACTATCAGGAAGGATTGCTAGATGGCAGATGGTTCTGACAGAGTATGACATTCAGTACGTGTCTCAGAAAGCTATTAAGGGGAGTGTTCTGTCAGAGTATCTCGCAGAGCAACCAATTGACGACTACCAGCCAATGAAGTTTGATTTTCCCGACGAAGACATTATGTACTTGAAGATGAAGGATTGTGATGAGCCGTTGCCAAACGAAGGCCCTGAGTTGGGTTCCCAATGGAAATTGATCTTTGACGGTGCTGTTAACTCCTACGGTAGTGGAATTGGGGCGATCATTACAACCCCTCATGGGACGCATATACCTTTCACTGCCAGGTTGACATTTCCTTGTACCAACAACGAGGCCGAATATGAAGCATGTATCATGGGTATTGAGGAAGCAATCGATTTGAGAATCAAGAACCTTGATGTCTACGGTGATTCAGCTTTAGTGGTGAACCAAATTAAAGGAGAATGGGAGACCCGCCAACCAAATTTAATCCCTTATATGAACTACGCAAGAAGATTACTGCCTTTCTTCGATCGTGTAGAGTTTCACCATGTGCCGAGAGCAGAAAATCAGATGGCGGACGCCTTGGCTACTTTATCTTCAATGTACAAAGTGAATTTCTGGAACGATGCACCGAGAATTGTTATCTCGCGCCTCGAGAGGCCGGCATTCGTCTTTGCAATAGAAGAAGCTTCTGATGGCAAGCCATGGTATTACGACATCCAGAACTTTCTCAAGAATCAAGAGTATCCGCCTGGGGCGTCGGCCCGGGATAAAAAAACCTTGAGGAGGTTATCTGGTAACTTCTATCTGAATCCAGACGGTGTACTCTATCGAAGGAACTTTGACTTAGTACTGCTAAGATGTGTGGACGAAAAGGAAGCGAACCTACTTATGGAAGAGGTCCACGAAGGAGCCTTTGGAACACATGCAGGGGGGCATGCAATGTCTCGAAAGTTGTTGAGAGCAGGGTATTATTGGTTAACTATGGAGTCTGACTGCTTCAAGTATGTCAAGAAATTCCACAAATGTCAGATTTATGCCGACAAGATTCATGTGCCGCCGTGTCCTTTGAATGTCATGTCATCCCCATGGCCTTTCTCTATGTGGGGCATCGATATGATCGGAAAAATTGAGCATACTGCATCCAATGGGCATCGTTTCATCCTAGTAGCCATCGATTATTTCACCAAATGGGTCGAAGCAGCTTCTTATGCCAATGTGACCAAGCAAGTTGTAGCCCAGTTCATCAAAAGGGACATCATCTGCCGATATGGAATACCTGAAAGGATCATTACTGATAATGGCTCCAATCTGAATAACAAGATGATGAAGGAGTTGTGTCAGAACTTTAAGATTGAGCATCACAATTCGTCTCCTTATCGTCCGAAGATGAATGGCGCTGTGGAAGCGGCCAACAAAAACATTAAGAAGATAGTACAGAAGATGGTGGTGACTTACAAGGACTGGCACGAGATGTTGCCTTTTGCTTTACATGGATATCGTACATCGGTGCGTACTTCAACCGGGGCAACCCCTTTCTCATTGGTATATGGCATGGAAGCAGTCCTGCCATTGGAGGTCGAGATCTCGTCTTTGAGAGTTCTGGCTGACGTCAAGCTAGAAGAAGCAGAATGGGTGAAGAACAGGTTAATCAACTTAGTTTGATGGACGAGAAGAGATTGGCGTCTCTTGCGTATGGACGTCTATACCAGAGCAGGATGAAGAAAGCCTATGATAAGAAGATGCGCCCTCGAGACTTTCAGGCAGGTGATTTGGTACTGAAACGGATTCTCCCACCACAGAACGATCACAGGGGCAAGTGGACTCCCAATTATGAAGGTCCGTATGTTGTAAGGAAAGTCTTCTCTGGAGGAGCCTTGCTGCTATCAACCATGGATGGTGAAGATTTCACGTCCCCCGTGAACGCGGACGCAGTCAAAAGATACTTTGCTTAAGATAGACCCGCTGGAAGGAAGAAAAAAAAAGAAAATCCAGGCAACAATGGGGCATCCCGACGAACCATAAAATGATAGGTTCGGGCAAAAATAGGGATAAAAAAAAAGTGTGAACCCGCAGAGTTGAAAACCCGAAAGGGCGACTTTGGCAAAAATGAGTATCCCGGTGAATCGAAAACCCGAAAGGGCGGTTTAGGCAAAAGTTAGGGATTGAAAAGCAAATGACTGCTGTTTGTATTAGAACTTCATTGCTTAGTGGATCATGGGAGAACTCGAGAGTCATCTGTCCAAATCAATCTCTTCAGAAGACAAAGCATCGGAAAGGAGTTGAAGTCACGCGAGTCATAGTTGAGTCGTTCTATGATGGTTGTCTGTGCCCCGTTGCCGACATTTTAGTATATTCTTATGCATTTCTGTATTTTTTCTTACACAACTTTCTCATTTCAGGAGTTGTGTCCTTTGTAAATTTGCCTATTTACAGGCCATTTATCAATAAAATATACTATTCAGAGAAAGAAAAAACTTTTTTTTTTATTATTATTCAACTTTTAACATTTTTGTTTGCAAAAAGAACGCCTGATTGTTTTTGATAAAACTTTGCATACATAACTTTGAGGGCTCTGCCGACTAAGATTGAAACATTGCTCTTGCTTGAATAATGTCAGAGGTAATAAATGAGATGATGTTTGCTGCGTAGAGCGCGTTTGTTCGTTTGTTGTTTGCAGGACGCTCATCTTCGAGACTTTTCTGGAAGCCCCTCGTCTGAAGAAAACATGCGAGCTAAGTATGTTCACACTCCCAACAGGACAGAGTCTCGGACAATTAAGGTTATCCTCAGCAGGTCGATATTGTTGTTTCCAGCAGAGTAAGATCATGTCCAACAGGTAGATAGGGATTTATCCCCAGCAGTGGAATGAATGCAGAATTTCGTTTTCCCCTCAGAATTTGGGTCATTGTGCTCATCTCCTGAGCAGAGGTCGATGGTGATTCCCTCCTTACCTAATCCCCCAGTCGAGGTGGTGGAGTAGCTTTCTTCCTTGAAATTGTTTATTCCCTTCAGCAGAGAGAGAGTTTAGGATGACTCCCTAGTAGATATCATTCATAATCCCTAACAGGTAGCAGATTAAATCTTTAGCAGAACGTAATCTTTGGCAGATTAAAGCCATCCTTCGGCAGTCTGCCTTGGTCCTCAACAGAGTTGTCGGTTCCCCAGAAGAGTTATATTCTGATAGGCCGTCCGGGACGTTTTCCTCAGCATAGTTTGGTTTCGAGTAGATTGGTGCTTAGCAGAGCAGCTTTACACATAAATTTTCTCGAAGGCCATCCAAGGCTTGTACTCCCCAGCATGAGTCTGTTTGCACTAGGCGAGCCTAGTCTTTCCCCAGCGGAGTTGTTTTCCTCTCTTCAGCATTTATTTTGCTGAAGTGGTTCCTTTGCATTTGCATCGTGCATAGCATCCACCCAAATGCGTAGCATTTCCATTTCGTATGGAGCATTACGCCATATTCAAACATGTGCATTTGAAACATAAGCCAGGTCGCTATCTCTTTGTATTAGATGAATCTCGCAGGTGATGGGTCTTTGCCCGTGTGGTGACTAAATCCCAATTCACATTATTTCCCCAACGGAGTTTTCCCCGTGATTGTTATCAATGGTCGATCTCAACTTCCTGTGGATTTTCGACGCTCGCTTTTATTTAACGAAGGTCTGGCGGTGATGTTAGAAGTTTCTAAGGAATATGGTTATCTGATGGCAGTGTTGGACGCTTATCAGATTTATGTTCGTCTGGCGGCGATGTCAGGGGTTCATTAGCACCATGGTTGTCTGGCGGCGATGTCAGAGTTCTTTATCCCCACAGGTACTTGACGGCGATGTCAAATATTTTTCGGAATTACAGTTAGCTGGCGGTGATGCCAGATGTTTGTCGGATTTATGATTGATGACGGTGATATCAGAGTTCTCTTACTAAGTTTGTGTTTTTCTGGCGGCGATGTCAGATTAATTTGGGTTTCCAACGGCGATGTTGGAGGTTTGTTGCTGGCGGCGATGTCAGATTGATTTGTTTTCCCAGCGGCGAGGTTGGACGTTTGTTACTGGCGGCGATGTCAGATTGATTTGTTTTCCCAGCGGCGAGGTTGGATGTTTGTTACTGGTTGTAATGTCAGATTGATTTGTTTTCCCAGCGGCGAGGTTGGATGTTTGTTACTGGCGGCGATGTCAGATTAATTTGTTTTCCCAGCGGCGAGGTTGGATGTTTGTTACTGGCGGCGATGTCAGATTGATTTGTTTTCCCAACGGCGAGGTTGGATGTTTGTTACTGGCGGCGATGTCAGATTGATTTGTTTTCCCAGCGGCGATGTTGGATGTTTGTTACTGGCGGCGATGTAAAGTGATTTGGTTTCCCAGCGGCGATGTTGGATGTTTGTTTTGGCGACGATGTCAAGTGATTTGGTTTTTCAACGGCGATGTTGGATGTTTGTTTTGGCGGCGATGTCATCTCGCTCAGCTAACACCCGATTATGCTGCTGAATGGGCACGGTAGTAGGCTCTTCAATCCTTGGAGGGCTTTCTGGCTTGGCAGGAAGAAACGGCATCCCTATAGCGTCGACTCTGGCTCTGATCCAAGTCACATATGGAGGGTAGGCCTGATTATTACTTCTCCCCAGCAATGGTTTTCCCCTCTTACTGATGCCATTCCAGGCGCGCTGAAGCTTAGATAACAGATCCCCCTCTAGAAGACCAGTGAGGTACATAGATTCCTGCACCTCTTCATCCTTCGGCGGAGCTCTCAAAGCATACGCGAACTGTCGGACCAGCAAAGATGGATTATAGTTTATACAGCCCTTCCTGCCTATCAAAGGCACATTCGAAAACCTGCTGCAGCTGAAGATAATCTCGGTACCCAACCTATCTCTGTCAAACCAGTTAATATCCTCCGCTGATAGACTCATCAAACGCTCGGACCACTCAGTTGTGGCTGCAGACGAAACAAAGGGACCCCTCTTGGGTAGATGACTATCAAGCCATTTATAAAGCAAGGGCACACAACACGAGACATTCTTGCCCCTTCTGTTCTCGTTTTTGTAGTGGATGGAATGGTAGACATCTCCTATCAAGGTAGGGACTGGATTCCCTGAAGCAAAGATGTGAAACGCGTCGAAGTCTACAAAATCAGGCATATTGGGGAACAGAATGATGCCATATATGCACAGGGCGAGAATGGCGTTGAACATGACCCAACATCCGTCTTTGGCGCACTGTTGAGCCTTTCCCACTAAGAACTGCAAGGAGAAACCAGGAACCTTATTCCAACTAGACAATACCAACTCAGAGGCATCTAGATGAAGTGAAGGAGCTAAACCAGCAAGATCAGGCTCAGCATCCCTATGAACAAAAGGCATCTGCCTCTTGATAGGCACACCTAACAAATCAGCATATTCCTCTAGCTTGGGTGCGAGAACAAAATCCTGGAAAGTGAAGCATCTCAACGGAGGGTCGTAGAACTGCAGCAGAGCGTGCAACCCATTCAACTCGAACGCAGAAGGTTTACGAACCAAACTGAGCAGTTTACCGTAAGATTTTCTGAACTCATCCCTCACAGAATCATCTGCTAAAGCAATCAAACCAGTTAGTTGAACCACATCGGGGGCAGGGAACTTGTAAGCCACGGTCTTCCTCAGAGAACCCATAACAATACAATAGGAGGCAAGAAATCCTGGATCGGGGAAAACGGTACCTGCAACACAGACACACGTTAATGAAATGCAAATGGGTATGCAAAGCAATGTAAAATGCAGTCATGCAGCAGGAGATCAAGGCAACTGTGCTGTGGAGATTCTGCATCAACAAAACCATAATCCGGCTCTATCAAGAACAACCACTTTCTCTGATAAGAAGAAAACCCTGGTATCATACCACAAATCTGCTCTGTCAAGAACACACACCTATAGGACCATAAATTTGCTCTGTCAAGAACAAACGTTTGATAATAAGGACCTCTGATGCAGGACCAAAATTCTGCTCTGTCAAGAACAACCATCTGATAACCAAAACTCTGCTCTGTCCAGAACAAACATACATCTGCTGATGAGATCCTCAGATCCCAATCAAAACCCTGCTCTGTCAAGAACAAATACTCATCTGAATGATAAGATCCTCTGATCCTAATCAAAAATCTGCTCTATCAAGAACAAATACTCATCTCTGAATATAAGGTCCTCTGATACAGGACCAAAGCTCTGCTCTGTCAAGAACAATCATATATCTGATGACGAGAAACTCCGGTACCAACAAAACTGATTCACTGTCAAGAAAACCAGGTAATCTGAAGGTCAAAGTTTCCTGCAATAAACCCAACCCTGCTTACAGGTATGGACCTAAACTGACTCAAGTTCGACATCCTATGTGTTCATCAGCGTCACAGACATTCAAGAGGGGTGATACGATACCCAGAAGGTGTGGCATCACCAGCTCATGAAGCGGCCTCACTCGGCTGAATCACAAATGATCGGTCCCCAGAGTCGACAATCCTCCAAACCAACAACCCCCTCAACCTAAAGGGTTGAAAAAGAAGCCAACTGGGAGAACCTCGTCTGAGCGTGGATTTCATGAGACACTAGTGCCTGCCAAGCAAGCACGCGCCCACTAATTTCCACAACTAATGCTATGTTCACTCAAGCCTGGGTCTGGCTTCTCACTCATCAGAATGACCCTCCCACAACAGCATAGATAATCATATCGTACTGAAAATAAAGTGCGGGAAATAAAATGCGATAAATAAACACAACCCAACAAGTAATCATACAAGCGCTAGGATTGAATCTCGCAGGGACGTCGGATCACCAAACTGACTCGCATATGGGACGTTGGATCCCAGGAAACTATTAAGTCCCCAGCAGAGTCGCCAGCTGTCGCTTCTGCGAAAATAAGGTGTCGGCAAAACAGAAGAGTCGCCACCTTTCGTTATTTATCCCTCAGAACGGGAAAGGAAACGATCGGAAAAACCTGACGAAAAAGGTATAAGACAAGGTCATCGCAACCATTGTCTGGGTTCGGGAGTCGGTTACGCAAGGGGAAGGTATTAGCACCCCTCACGTTCGTCATACTCGACGGGATCCATGCTTGTTGTGTTTACTAGACGAGTTGGTTTATCTATCTACCTATCAAGGCTGGCTTAAAACAGAAAAGAAAAATGACTCGGCAAAGCATCGCGCTTTATGCCTACGTATTCTCATCAGAGAATGAGAAATCAGAGTCAACGTAGTTCGACCTACTACGGGTTACGGGGAGGGTGGCTCGCCAATACATCAGTATTGTGCCTACGTACTCTCAATAGGTATGAGAGATTAGAGCTTACGTAGTTCGGGATAATACGGATTACGGGGATTCAGATTCATCTGTTTTATCGAGCAGGGTTAAACAGCAGTTCCAGCAGTTAGGGACAAAGCCTGTTTGCGATGGCGCTGAAGTTTAACGACACTCTTTTCTTCAAAAAATCTTCCTTTGAATTATGGGCCCACGGGGCAAAAAGGTTTGCAGTTTGTTTCTGTCTTTTACGAAAGAAGTGTTTTTTATTGTGTTTGCAATTTCAATCGCACTAAAGACTATGACCTGAGAATGAATACGTCGCATGTCACCCAAAGGGTACCATACTAAACATCCAGACTGTTGGAAAGAAACTCTCCAACACTCCTTTCTCAGATAGCTTAAGGCTCGTAACGTACGAAAGAAATCATTCATGATTACTGTATCTTAAACTGTTTTGAGATGAGAAGAGAACAGGCTCAACTACGGGGAGACTATCAAGTCCTAATGTTGTCATGTCAAGGATTCATCCTATGGTTGAGGTTTGAAACAGGGATCTCCTAGAAGTTATCATGCATAGGTTTCAACCTAAAGTTCTATCATCACTTCCTTATCAAAGGAAATGAGAGTCCTAAGGGATCATGTCAATGATACACAGAAACAGATAAAGCATAAGCTTAAACAGTAAACAGATAACGACTGTAAAATGCATGCAATGCAAGTGAGTGAGGAAATATGTGTGGGGCAGCAGCCCTCACAAGCTCATCTCAACCTCAAGCCAGAATGAATAACAGTAATCATACTGAGGAAATAACAACATGCTATCAAGCAAAATACAGTAAACTGCAATCATACAGAAGAAAATAACATGCTATCAAGCAGAATATAAGAGACTGTAATCATATAGAAGAAATGAAATAAAATGCTATCAAGCAAAACAAACCACATGGGCAAGGGAGCAGGGCTCTACCGAATACCCGCAAGCAAAGCCATACAGTAAAAATACAAGCAGATGGAGCAACTCAACCTCTAGTGCAGTCATGCTCCTAGCTTACAGTCAGTCTAGATATGAACTTATTCTAATGCATCAAGCAAGTCAAACAAGGCACATCAGCATAGAAAAGAAAACAGACAAGAAAGCAGATCAACAACTCTCTCTACTCCAAGCTTCAGCTCTTCTGAAATCCATCCAGTCATCAGACTTCAATCACCCTTCAAGGCTATCATCTCCCATGACAAGTATCAACTTGCTTCTCCAAGATTCCAAACCATCAAACATAAGTATCAACTTATTCTCTCTTCTCCAGGCTTCAGCTCCTCAGTCAATTCCACCCTCAGGCTTCACTCCTAACTACAAGTATCAACTTGATTCCTTCAGGCTCTCCAAGCATCAATGCAAGTGTCAACTTATCTTTTATTCCTCAAGCCTCAGCTCTACACTCAATCTCAATTGAATCCTCTTCATAAGTATCAACTTAGTCTTCAAGCTTCAGCTCTCTTTGCTTTGCCAGTCTCAACTAGGTCTTCCTCATCTACCAGCTTCAGCTTCTCAGAGTAGTCTTCAATCACATGGAAGTGTCAACTTCATCCTGCAATCTTCTTCAAGCAAGGAACTCCTCACTCAATCTCCATTGAATCTTCAAGTATCAACTTGTTCTTCTTGCTCTTCAAGCTTCAGCTACAATGGCAATGCTCAAGGAATCATCCTCTTCCACCCTCTTCCATGAAGTCCTCATCTTCAAACTCAAGCCCAACATCTTTCAAGATACTCAAACCAGAAGATAATTGATTTAACAGAGTGAGAGGAAATGATAAACAGCTTACTGACAACCAAAGGAAGCCTGCAAGGGTTCATCATTTATGAGAGACTGGTTCCCTCAAAGTTCTACTTCCCAGATAAAGCCACTCATCCTTCCAAAGGAGGGATGTGAATATTTGAGAAGGACTTTTAGTCATTGGGAGGAATGGAAGCACAAGATGCGTTCCATGTTTGAGAAAGAAATCACTCTAACTACAAGGCTCTCCCTATGTCCTATCTCCTAATCTTCATCAGATACCTTCAGGCACAAACAATCCAGAGCTCCAAGCAACTTCAAGCAACTTCAAGCATCCTCACCTTGTCTTCAACTTGATCAAAGGCAAACCAAGCACAAACCCTAATCTAAGGGAACTAGATGAGTTAAACTAGTTGAATTAGTAATTTAGGATCACCTTAAACCTAGCACTAAAGTTAGTCCTAACTAAAATACTAAAATCAATCATAAAATCTTACAAGAATTACTATGGGAACCTAGGTCAATCATGACTCTATCACATTAGTTTCAAAGATCAAACCATCAAATTGGACCTAGAACTAAATCTTACATCACAAGGCATCAACCTAAAACCCTAAAAAGGAAGCATCTAAACATCAATCTAGAAAGCACACCTATTTTAATCACAAAAATGTGAGAAAAATTCTATGGGATCATACATGTCTAACCTAATCACACACAAAAAATTAGGCTCAAAATCATCACCATGAGATCAAACAAAATTCCACAAAAATGTGCATCAAACATGAACATTTTAATATCAATTAAAATACAAAATTCCAATTAAATCAGAAATTATATGAAATGAAAATATTTTTTCTCTAAAAAATAATAGACTCAATCATGAGTACTATGCAAAAAGAATGGATTTGATTGGATTAATATTCAATTTATTATGAATTTTACAAAAAGCATGAATTAAATGGAAATTAAATGAAAATCAAATAAAAATAACCAAACACACGGTGTGGATAGCAGTCAGATTCAGTTAAAAACATGGGTTGGGCTTGCTGGGGGTGTGGATAACATTTATTTCACTAAGCCCAAACGCCTGAATTAATGAAACGCAGCGTTTCCTTCAGAAACCCTTCACAACTCATAATTAAAACGTGGCCCTTGGATCTTCTCCCAGTCAATGGCCAATCCCTCATCCAATGGTGAGAACTTCATCTTCTCCATTTCAAAGCTCTGAGCTTCGCGCCCAGCTCCGGTCACCGCCGATGGAGCTCTGATCGTCCCCTTCAACCCTAGTTCTTCCTAGAGGCCTCCAATCCAAGAGGTCAAAACATGAAACACACTCTAAATCTTGCCACAAACTCAATCATACCATTAGTTTCTTCTGAAACCTCAAGAATCATCATCTCCCAATCTCAACCGAAAATGGTGATCTTCCTATTTTGTCTCTAATTCAGCAATTAGCCATCTGAAATCCATCCTAGGCCATTCTACAACTAATCTAGCACCTTAATTCAACCTAATTCTACCTAAATCATGCTATAGGAAGAAGATTACCAACCTGGAAATTCTTGAATAACAGATGCACCAAATCTTCACTTCAAGCCCTCAAATCTTCTGGACACGATCACTGAACCTCCTCCTTACTTCTGTATGCAAAAGATTCAATGGAAAGTGCTTCAATCTTGAAACACGATGATGAGTTGCAGGTGCTGAAAATCACTTGCTCCCACACGATCTAGCCACCAATTCTTCTTGGAAATGATCTGGAATCAATCCTTGAAACTCATGGAAGAAGAACCAATCAAGAAAATGGAAGGAAATGGAGGAATTTGATGAAACCGATTTCAATTGCAATCTATGAAAACTCAATTCCAAACTATGCTCAATCCTTCAATGATCACCAACCTCTGCCATGGATCCATTCTACTCAATATATAGATGGAGTTTGGATGATCTAGAACCCTCTAGATCCTTCCAATGAGATTTTACACTTCTCATGTCATGAGATTTTGAATCACTTATCATGCCATGCTCAATTCTGTTTGCAGATTGAAATTCATCTCAATCTCCTTCAATTTCTCCCCTAGTGACATTTTGGAAGGGTTTAGCTTGCTAAGTTCCTTGCCCATGCCTCAATTTTAAGTTATGCACATGTTACTTAATATGCAAGCAAGTGCTTTTCAAAGCAAGTCCATGAATTGAATCCCAAATCAAAAATGTGGCTAAACCATTGTTTCTAAAATGTTTTCTAGAGTCAAAATGATATATTACATGCCATGGTTTGGATGTGTAGGTTGAAAATATCAATTTCCAACTTTGGTTTATTTAACTTATGCCTTTATTTTAGGTCATTTTTGAAATTTTGAGCTACAAGCCTTTTCAACATCTCATGACCTCCTTATTAGACTTAAAACATCATTTTAAGCAAGTTTTATGTTGAATATTTTTCCATTTGAAGCTTGGAAATAGGAGTTATGGCCTTATGCTTGCAATGACCTGTAATCTCCAAATGACCAAAATGCCCTTGACTTGTCAAAGCCATAACTTGAGTTCTACAAATCCTATCAAGGACTTATAGTACTATCTAGAAAGCTAAGAAGATAAGGAACAACATTCATGTTGACCAAAAGTTCATAGGAATCATATTTCTTAGGCAAACGTTTGATGCAAGTTGGGTGACTTTCAAGGCCCCAGATTCACACACCTCAGATGACTTGTAACTTGTCAAAGTCATAACTTGAGTTCTATAAACCCTATCAAGAACTTCTAGTACTAAAATTAAAGCTAAGGTCATGCCCTACAACAATCATGTTGGGGTCAAGATGAGATGACAATCATATCTTGAGTTAAATAGTCTTGAAGATAGGGATCAAACTAGGGGATTTTACACTGTCAAGTCTTAGAAACCCTAGCCTGAAACTTCTCAAACTCTTCAGTCATGAGGAGTTGACCTTGGAATCATACTTATAGCATCTCAATGCATCCATCCATGATCATATGGCTCTTGAATTGGGTCTCAACCTTCTCCAAATCATCAGTTAACCTAGGGTTGACCCAGTCAAACCCTAATTACACCACTCATGGCTGAGTCTTCTTAAACTTGCACCATGACCTGTCTAGGCTTCATGATGGCTTTCAAGACATCTCATAAGCTCTCTCAAGGCTTCAAGTCCACATTCTTGGCTTCAGAATCATCTGAGGAGCTCCCCACAACTCTCAAGTTAGGAGGCACACAACCTTGGTTTCAACCAATCTCTCTGAGGATCTTTTAACTTCTCTGACAAGGATATCAACCCTTGAACACTTGAATAACCTTCTTGGCTAGCTTCATAGCTCTTGATTGGTACTCCTACCTCTGGATATCCTGCATACATGGCTATGAAATGCAAATGATAATGCTAATGTGAATGAAATGAAACACAAGCTAGGTAAAGAGAAGTTGGTCAAATTTTGGGGTGCAACATAGGTTGAACACCATTATGAAGTACTCAAATATTTTACGACCCATACATGAAAGTTATTCTTACATTTACATTTACTTATTTACATGATGATCTTAGACTCCTACAAAATCCAAATCAAAAGAAAAGGGAATTATTGTGCGGGAAACCGATTCAGCTGCATCAAAAAGACAGGTACTATTACAGTTACATGATAATCTTATTATACATTAATTACTGAATTTATATGACTTTTAGGTTCATGATCAACAGTTGCAACAAGTCAGCAAGGTGCCCAACAAAAAAAAGCCCGAGCCAAAAAAAGCATCTGTTTCTCGATTTAGGTTGTGCCATGAAACATATGTAAGAACAACATGTGTGGCTGAGGGTGGCATCCGTAAAATACCTATGAAGGAAGGTATTTTCGGTTTTGAATATGCTAAAACAATTGCCAAGGAGGATTTGGACCAGATTTTCCAACATTCTGAATTGGGCATTGGTGTTATGCATTCCTACATCAGGTAGTACTCCGATCAATTGTAATTAAATACTTGAACAAATTATTTTCTCATTTAAATGAATATTCTAATGTTGATTATGTTTTTATTTAAGATTATTGTATGACAAGATGTTGGTCCCGCATGGTTTGACTTCAAGATTCGCATTCTTATCTGCTAGCTGTATCAACGCGCAGTCAATCGAGCACACTCCAGATGTGGTCAGAGGTTACATAGTCAAATCATTTATGATCGCAGGTACAGAGAAGTTGTACTTGTTGCGATATAATACTGGCCATAGGTTATATTTCATTCTAAATTCATTTATTATAATTATTCATTTTTTGCCATTCTATATAACATTTCCGTCTAAACTTTTGTCTTATTTTACAGTGGACACTGGTTGTTGGTCGCGATTAATCCGATGAAAGAAATAGTGTATTATCTGGATTCATTGAATGGTGATCAAACAAAATATCCTGATATGAAGACTATGGTTGATACGTAAGTGATGAGATATACTGTTCTGAATAATTATCTTTATTTATTATGTGAGATTGTTCTAAATATTTGTTTATATTATGTTAGAGCTATACAAATATTTCGATCGTAAAGAGAAGCAACAGTGCCAAAAAGGAAGGCTAACAACATTAGCTGGATCAAAGTGCAGGTATATTTTCACATTTTTTACTCTTATAGTGATTCTACTTGATAAAACTATTTAAACTATATATCCCCATAAATGATCGTTTGTTTTTTTTCCATTTATAGTGTCCTCGTCAGCGCAATAGGATTGATTGCAGATATTTTGTATTGCGCTTTATGAAATTATTCACTCGGGTCAAATAGATATTTCAATCATGGTATGGATCAATTCATAAGTTATATGATTTATTTTAATAATTAACCGATATTTCATCTGAGTAATAAGTTTTAAAACTAAATCGTGCATGTTCTGTTATATTATGTAGTACTTTGATGAATTCAAGTGTGGTACTTACTCGAAAGCAGGATTGGAAGAACTTAAGGAGTAATGGTGTCAAAACATTCTTGAGTTGAAAATTGTATAAGGTATATGTATCGTCAAATATTGATGTGGGATAATAATATTTCTGGAAGTCGTATCTATTTGTAAAGTTACCGATTTTGTAATTATATGTAAATTGACTGTATTTGTGTAATTGTTCTAAGGATCGGCCTGTGTTGAATTATATATAAGCAGGTTAATTTATGTGAATTACAATGTATATATAAGGCCAAAGTGTTGAATTACAATGTATATATAAGACCAAAGTATTGAATTAAAGGCCTGAATTATAAGTAGGGAATGTAATTGTTATAAGCAGGTTTATCGAAAAAAATATCAAAATAGTTATTATTTTAAAAAAAAATTTAAAATCGTGAAGAATAGACAACACTTTTACTAAAAAGCGTTGCTAAAGGGGGGCATAGAGAGCGCTCAAAAAAGCGCTGCTATAGGAGGGGAAAGGGGGGAGAATAGGCAGCACTTTGAAAAAGCGCTGCTAAACTAAAGGGGTGGAGGGGAGAATAGGAAGCACTTCTCAAAAGCGCTGCTAAAGGGGGGAAAGTGCTGCTAAAAGTGTTGCTAAAGGGGGCCTATAGCAGCGCTTTTTCCAGAAAAACAACGCTGCCTTTACCTTTAGCAGCGCCACTTTAGGCAGCGCTGCTAAAGGCCAAAAAAAGCGCTACTAAATGTCTTATTTGACATAGTGATAACATTAACAAAACTAGACATTTCATACATATTTTCCCTTATTTGCATAAAGAAAATATCTATTTAATCACTTTATAGTGAAAATAAAAGAAATAATCTATTTTATTTTACTACATTTTTTTGCTCTTATGGAGTTGCTAGAATCTTCCTAAAATGATAATTGTTCTTTTAAAGTCTCTTTAGTGCATTGATATGTCATGCTTGTTTATTTAATTCACGCAATTGATCATTCAAGTTTAATTAAAGTCTTAAAAAATTTTGGTGTTCACCAAAGTTATTCATTCTTTGTTTTTTAAATCTTTCACAATATTAATGTGTCTGTGTTATTTTTTCATCAAAGACAGAATTAAAATATAAAAGAGGGTAATATTATGTTTAATGATGAGACGTGCAAAAATAAATATTTGATCATTGTAAGGATGTATGAAAAGGATTTGTATTTGAATTTAAGATTTTAAATTTTTCAAAAGTTAGATTTGTCCTTCAAGCCATAATACTTCTTTCACAACTTCAGTGAAGACGATATTCCTTATGATTCAACGGGTTCTTCTCAAATTCATCCGCCTAAAGATTTATCCGTCTAAAAAAGTGTTAATCAAACCTGTGGCGTGTAAAAATATAGTCCTTAAGGATCTATCTGACTCATAAACTCACATTCCTCATGATTCAACGGGTTTTTCTCAAATTCTTAATATGAATCTGAGGTATCATAACAACAAGATTAATATCTACGATGGATGGAAGATGTGTAACAAAAAATAGATGAGTTACAGTTTTTTCACATTTCTATTTTTCTGTCTCTCCTTTTTTTTTTATAAAACGTGGGAGGAGTAGCTATTATATGATAGAGAGATAATAAATGAGTGATAAATTAGAATAAGTCAAGTCAAATAACATTATTAGACCAAGTCAAATTATAAATAAAATAAATAATAATTATTTTTTAATAAAATATTTTATCATATTTCTCGCTTAAAATTATAAGAAAATTAATTTTAAACTTTTCAAGTATAACTAAAATTTACAAGAACCATGCATGTGTAATTTAAGAAAACTAGCAACATATACCAGAGACACTAACATGAACTTCAAAACCACATCACACAACACATCATCCAAAATGATTCACAAATTGAAGTTACAAGAAGACACAATATTGACTATTTCTAAGTTCTAACGCATAAGTAACAAAACAACACATGATTTATTTCTAACATAAATTTAAACATATGTATAAGTTAATAAGTGTTGGATAAAAAAACAAACAAATCAGAGAAAAAAGAGGAACACAATCACAACAGAAGAACATAACGTGTAAACTCCAAAACTGGAGAAAAAACCACGATAGTTGTCATATGACAACCAGAGAATAATATTATGTAGAAATTGTTACAACACATAATATACCCTCAACTAACTCAAGCCTTCGATACACCCACACCCTCTTAAACAAATATTAACTACATCTCACAACACTCTAATAAAAGAGTATAAGATAACAAATAAAGTCAAATACAAATTTAAAGTGTTTTTGACAGATGCATCTTGGAATGAAGAACTTGAATCCTATATATAGCATTGGATTCTCACTTCCTTCACAAAAATAAGTGATATGAGACTTCAAATAACTTGTATCTTATATATAACCTTGAACTCTCTCTTTATTCACAAAACTAATTGATGTGGGACTTCTTAAACATGTATATTTTCAACCAACCCCAACAATCTCCATATTGATTGAAAATAATACATAAGTTTTCATTGTCGTCACCGACAATAATACTCCATCATAAAGAGTATTAACTTGTATATTTTCAAACAAACCTAACAATATCCACCTTTATTGAAAATAATACATAAACTCTAATTGTCTTCACCAAAAATGATACTCCACCATAAAGAGTATAGTCACTTGAAGTTACATCACTCCAAGAATTTTTACATTTTCTTCACTAACAATCATAGTTTTGAAAACTATTATACTCTCGCATGAAGAATATATTTCAATTGAAGATAAACTACTTCAAGAATTTCACATTGTCATCACCGAAAATCATATACTTTATCATGGAGAACAAATTTCACTTGAAACTAAGCCACTCCAATAATTTTCACATCGTCTTCACCAACAATCATAGTTTTAAAAAGTATCATACTCCACCTAAATAAGAGTATACTTCACTTAAAGTTAAACTACTTCTAGAATTTTCACATTGTCTTTACCGACAATTATAGTTTTAAAAAACATCATACTTCACCTAAATAAAAGTATACTTCACTTGAAGTTCAACCACTTCAAGAATTTTCATATGTCGAAAACTAGGTTGAAGCATTATGGTGCAACTTCCTTGTTGGCAGAAAGCTCTTCAACCACCGACATAATCTTGCATCTTGTATAATCTTGATTGTATCAACAAATCTTTGACTTTAACTTTTCACAAGTAAAAAAAAATATATTCCATCGATTTCTCTAGCCCAAACTGCACATTGGAATTTGTGATTGTAGCTCAACAACTCTTTCACAACACTACCCTTCTTTTCTGATGTGGAAGATCGGATAAACTGCAACCACAGAGCATACTAAGAACACTTATCCTTGGATCGAACTAAAATCTCTGATACCATTTGTTAGGAAAAAACATACAAAGCATAAAGAAAAAAGATGAACATAAAGTGAAAACTCCAAAATTAGAGAAAAAACCACGACTATTGTCAAATGAAAACCAGCGAATAACACTATGTGAAAATTGTTACAACACATAATATACTCTCAACTAACTCATGTCTCCAATACACACACACCTTCCAAAATAAATATTTAACTACATCTTACAACTATCTAATACAAGAGTATAAGAGAACAAATAAATTCGTATAAAAGCTTAAAGTGCTTTTGACGGATGCATCTTAGAATGAAGAACTTGAATCTTATATATAGCATTGGACTCCCACTTCCTTCATAAAAAACTTAGCGATGTGAGACTTCAAATAATTTGTATCTTATATATATACTTGAACTCTCTCTTCATTCACAAAACTAAGCGATGTGGGACTTCTTAAACATGTATATTTTCAACCAACCCCAATCTCCATCTTGATTGAAAATAATACATAAGTTTTCATTATCGTCACTGACAATCATACTCCACCATAAATAGCATCAACATGCACATTTACAACCAAACACAATAATAAGAAGACACAATGTTACTATTTCTAACACAATTATAACACATGTTACAGTGACTATTTCTAAAACGAAGTTACAGACACATTTCAAGAACATGATTAAAGATTAAAACAATAATTTATGATGAATCATTTAAAGAAAAAATAACATATATGGATAGTGCATTTCAATGGCATTACCGTTTCTATGAACATTTTAAAAACTATAATCATTTTTACAAATATTTATAAAACTAACACGATTTCAGTTAGTACATAACACCATAGTGTGTAACAACATTTCTAAAACTAACAACATTTCTGACAACACATACATACCCTCAAACGTGATGACGAATCTTCAACGAGCAAGGTTGGAAGAGTTGATGTTGAATAGAGATGATGGAATCTGAGTTTTGATGAAAATCGCTCAGACTTTTGTTAAGAGAATAACGACGAAACGTGATGGATAAATGAAAAGTTAGAGTCTAGTTATATGAAGTATTCATGCCAAAGAACAAACACATCAGTTTTTAAAAAGTTTTTTAAAATACCTGGGAAAAAAATTAATTATGATTTTTTTTTAAAAAAAATGTCAAATTCTAGGAATTCGTGTAAAAGAACTATCACCTCAAATTTGAGATAAAACTGAAGGAATGGATTATTTAATAATTAAAAATAAAAAGCAAAAACGGAATTTAAAAATATTAATAGAAATGATGTCATTTGAAAATATTAACTTCCTAATTCAAAATAAATAAATAAAGGAAAAATGAAAAGGCGTCAAGTGAGAAATAGTGACCCTCAGTCAACAAATTGAAAATAAAATTTAAAAAAAAAAACATAAAATGAAGTATTTGAGATTTGAAGTGAGATCCATACTAGTTATATCCCCTCGGTTTTGTGCAAAATCGGGGATATATGTTGCATATTTTTTAAAATTTTAAAAACATAATACTCTGAGGACATATACCTCGGCTTTTAGTTGTTCGAGATAAAAAATTTATCATAAAAGTATATTTTGTAATTGTCGATATTCATCATAGTAGATTATGAACTTTAGTTCAACTTTACATCTTTATTTTATTTGTGGGTTTATTCGCTCTTTATATATATATATATATATATATATATATATATATATATATATATATATATATATATATATATATATATATATATATATATATATATATATATATATATATATATATATATATATATATATATATATATATATATATATATATATATATATATATATTGTACACATATGTGTTTATGAAATTTTGAGTCCCTAATTTAGCTTTACAACGTAATAATAAAAACATAAGCCAATGAAATGACAATTCTTACTATTTTCATTGCAAGATAACACTTTTAATTCAAAGATCTTTATTACAGCATGTGTTGAAGAAATACATAATGAGTAATAGAAAAATCAATGTCAACCCTCTATTTAAGCCAACAATTCTTAAATTGCGTCTTCATGATTTGTACTGGCTAGTTAGAGCTCTATTTTATAAAAGCTACATAATCAAACATAATGTCAATTAAAAAAATTATATATATATATATATATATATATATATATATATATATATATATATATATATATATATATATATATATATATATATATATATATATATATATATATATATATATATATATATATATATATATATATATATATATATATATATATATATATATATATATATATATATATATATATATATATATATATATATATACTCGCATATAAAATTATAGGCTTTTAAGTAATAAAGAAGAATTTTTAAACTTAACTGATTTATAATGTACGCATATACAATGAAACCACTGACATTTTGCAAATTCAAGATGGTTACAGAGATCTTCATCACAATTTATGGTAAATATACACAACTTTGCTGCTATTGAAAACAAGAACAAAAGAATGTCACAAAATGAGGATGAAAGATGACTCTAATGTTAAAAAAAATGTAAATATAAAGAAAGTGAGAAAGAGGTTATAACCATTAGTCACAACTAAAAATAGGAAAAACAAGAGGATCATAACTTTAACAAATTTAAACATTTGAGACATACTTTCCCTTCTTTGTACAAAGAAACTAACTATTTGATCACTTTATAATGAAAATAAAAGACATGCTCTATTTTATTTAACCAATCTTGTTTACACCCATGGAGTTGCAAGAATCTTCCTAAAATAATATTTGTTCTTAAAATGTCTCTTTAGCACATTGATATGTCATGTATGTTTCTTTAATTCATGCAAACGATCATTCGACCTTAATAAAAATCTTTAAAAATTATGGTGTTCATCAAAGTCATTCATCCTTTGTTTTTCTAAACCTTTCATTATATTAATTTTTTTATTTATTTTTTGATAAAAAAATATGATCAAAATTTTAATTGATAAATATAAGGATGTATGAAGAGGATTTGTATTTGAATTTTAAGATTATAAAATTTTCATTAGTTGGATTTGTTGGGTGTGTAAGATAAAATAAAAAATTAATAGAGATTTTAGTCTAGTTGATATGACAACAAACTTATGATTAGGTATTATACTTAGAGCATCATATTTAGGGAATCATATAATTAGCTAGGACATGTGGCATCATACTAATTAGAGCATCTCTAATATATGTTGCATAATTTGTGTCTATATGAAAGATTGAGTTCTATATTTTAACATTTTGAGTATTGAAATAAATTTAGGTGGAGTTCTTTTGTTTTAATAAATTCAGATCAAGAATATATCAATGCTATTGTAGATAAATTTTCAAAAGTAGTTTAATTTTTGTGTGCTCGTAATCTATATTTGTATCTATTATCTTTCAATTGAAGATGTTGAATCTATTTTTAACGTGGGTTAAAGTACATACCTAGACCAAGTAGAGTGTTTGAGCATTTTGATTTTATTGTCATGTGCTTTGAGAATGACACCCGATCTTCGGTGGTCTTACTCTTTATCAGTCCAGGATTTCTGTCTGTCTTAAATATAGATAGTTTTTTGTATCATCTTATTTTCCTCAATAAAACTATTGAAATGTGACCTTTTGATCATATGTATTTATTTTCATTTGTTCATTGTCATTGATTGTCATTTGTTCATTGTCTGTATTTATAGTCATCCACAAGGTCTATATGAATCGTCGTGCAAAAATCAGAGGGACTTCTTTGTCCTCCTTATTATCCATGATCATGAAGTCGACTTGAAACCAAAAAATGTCTACTTGCAATATTATGATCTCAGCAATTCGAGTCAACTATTTGAAGGACTTGTTGATGAACTACAATATTAACTTTGTTTCTTTTATCTCTACATCTTTAAGTATCACATCTATTGACAATGGCATTAATTTGACAATGGCTCCTAAATCTACAAGATTTAGTGACAAGGGCATCGACTAGTGAAGATTGTCATGACAAAAATAAGTTATGGTATTTGAGATCAAGTCATGGTAGATGTATGGATGTTTGTTAGAGCATTTTAAATATTTTTGCATGAGACAAAGGATAAAACACATTTGGTACATAGGAATAAACTTCTAGGCAATTAAGGTGGTTTGGAGTAGGAAACATGTAGACTACTCTATTTTTAAGGTCGTCAAGTTATTCTTATTGATAAAATCATGCTAATTTACCTTGATGGAAAGGTTGTGAGTTCTATCTTCAATAGCTATCCAAGAGGTGGGAAGGATTATGGCATGTTGGAAGGGGAATCTGGAGGATCAAAGCTTACCATTTGTAGATGTATTACTTTCAATGAGTCCCAAAATGGAGGAAGATTAAAGATCGCGCTACAACTTATAGTAGATTTCATAACGAACTTTTAGCTCGACCAATTAATCCACTGAGGTAAAATTAATTTCATTAGGCGTATTTCTTTCATTTTAATTTTTAAGTCACTTTTCACCTTGGTCAATGTTACCAACCGTGGGTAAATGTGGCGTGTTCCTTTCAATTTTATTTTTAAATTAAAATAAATTACTTTTCCCCTTGGTCATCTTTAACAACCATGAGAAAATGTTTCGCATGCATACCCTTCGAATTCCAGCACCATCAGTTTTATTATTTGTTCAATTTTAAGCCACTTTTTCCCTCAGTCAATTTACCAATCCTGAGAGCAATTGTCTTATATTGCAACAACAAAAAATAACGATGAAAAGGAAGCACCACAGTGTGAAGAATTAGTTTGAGGTTGAAGTTCCTACTATGGTACTAGTAGTAGTGAGGAAACGATTACTAAAACCACTGATTATCATTCAACTCATGATACGATAAGAAGGGAGATTATAACATCTTAAAAATATAGTTATATAATCCTTGGTAGTTATGCTTTGAATGTAGATGAAAGATTTCAAAACTCATAAACACGATTTTCTTTGAAGCATTAGAAAGCGAGTGAAGTTAAATATGGTTGTAGAACCATGTTTCTAGGATTGTTAGATTACTAAGGAAAATGTCGTTGGAAGCATATGGATGCAAGTGACAAGATTAAGGTTTATGCGTGTGTTGCACCCTAAAATTTGACCAACTACTTATCGCAATTTGGCTCATGTTTCGACTCATTTCATTTTGCATTTGCATACTGCGTACATTGCATTTTTTCCAGTCAGATTGACTTTATCGGGATTACAGTCCTCTGATCGCGCTTCAGGCATTTCAGACCAATACGGGGACGTATTTCGAGAATTGGTGCTCGTCCCGGTGTTTGCAGCTCTCGCTGTTGTTTTTGAGGACATCTCGGTGTCCGGGTTTTTTTACCGTTTATTTCGATATAGTCGCTAATCGATTTAATCGGCTTCCTCGGTATTTTTAGGGTTTTCCCTTATTTTCTAGAATTTTTATAGATTTAATTGATTTTTCTAGGTGTTAGTGAGTTTTTTTAATAGATATTAATGTTTTTTAAATAGTTTAGTTTTAATTTTCTTTTTTCAGGAATTTCTTTAATCATCTTAGATATTAGGTTTTAATAAAATCATGTTTTTTAGATATTAAGTAGTTTTTTTAGAATGATTTTTAATAGGGTATTTCTTTTAATAGGTTTTTAAAATAGAATTAATAGAATGTCTTCTATTTTTGTTTGTATAGAAATTAGTGGAATTAATAGGAAATTAATAGAGTTTTTATTAGTTTAGAAATTAATAGAGTTTTATAGGTTAATCCTCTTTTTTAGATTTAATTAGGATTTAATAGAGTTTAATTAGATCTTAATCCCTTTTTAGATGTTAATTAGGGTCTTAGTTAGGTTTTAATTGAGTTTATTAGAATTAATTAGGATTAGAATAGTTTTAATTTTCATTTAGGATTTAATTACTGTTTTAATTTTCGTTTTACATTTAATGTTAATTAGTCATTAATCATGTTAATTAATCATTAGTTCAGATTTAATTCGTGGGCCAGCCGTTTTTGGAGGCCCAGTCCCAATCAGTCCAGGTGTCGTCCATATAAAGCATCCACGTTTCATTTTCAGCACTCTCTCTCTCCATTTTGCCTCGTTTCATTTTCAGCACTCTCTCTCTCCATTTTGCCTCGTTTCATCTCAGAGCTCTCTCTTCATTGCCACGTCTCTCTCCATTTTTCGCCACGTTTCACATCCAGAGCACACCACTTCACTCTGCATGCCACCCCACGTGGCACTCCCTCTCTCTTCCCAGCCTCCACGCGTCTCATTCCCATCTCACTCTGCATGCAGCGATGCCACTTGTCCCACTCTCATCCCTCACCGGAGACCCCACCGCCGGCCATGCAACCGCCGCGCCGGCTGTAACGCCCCGATTCCGATTTCCCTTATTTTGAGTCCTTTTAATTTAATTGATTGAATTATTATTTTAAATATAGGATTTATGTGTTTAATACAAAATTATATATATAATTGTAATTTATTTCATATAAAATTATATGTTTCTAGTAATAAAGAAGAACTTTTAAATTTAACTGATTTATAATGTATGCATGTACAACGAAACCACTTGCATCTTACAACTTCAAGACGCTTACAGATATCATAATCACAATTTAGAGTAGTTAAACACCTCTTTTCAGCTATATAAAACAAAAATAAAAGAATGTTATAAAATAAAGATTAAAGATGAGTCTAATGTAAAAAAATATATAAATATAAAAGAAATGAGAAAGATCGAGCTTATAACCTTTAGACACAACTAGAAATAAGAAAAACAATAGGATCATAACATTAACAAAATTAGATATTTTATACATATTTTCCCTTATTATAAAAAAAATATCTATTTAATCACTTTATATTGAAAATAGAAGGCATACTCTATTTTATTTTATTATTGCTAGAATCTTGGTAAAATGATAATTGTTCTTATAAAGTTTCTTTAGTGCATTGATTGTCATTCTTGTTTATTTTATTATGTCAAAAATGATTTTTGGCAGCGTAGAAAAGACAACACTTTCTGTAAAAGCGCTGCCAAAGAGTTAAAAATATTGTTGTGATAAAATATTGTGAAAAATAGTTCTTTTGCTTTATTTGGTGTGAAAAATATTATATAAGTTTTTTGTTTTATTTGTTGTGACAAAATATTGTGAAAAATAGTTCTTCTTATGACACTTAAATCGATTTATGTCGTAAGCTAGTATTAGTAACATTACTAGAGATGAGTTTGAGATGTTCTTTATTTGCAAAATATTGGTTTCATGGACAACATTACTAGAGATTTGGAAGACTTGTTTATGTTGCTTTTAAAAAATCACAAGGATTTGTATATAAGCATGAAGAGGTTGTGCTCATCTTCAATAGATTGGTTGAGACATTAAAAAGAATATAGAGTACTCTTTATTGAAATTCTCATGAATCTTGTTGTTGTATTTGTTGTTATTGAAATGCTCATCTTTGGTTGTTATTCAAATGTTGTTGTTGATGTTGTCAATATTGATGTTGTTAATATTGATGTTGTTGATGAAAACATGAATTAATTTTGTATTTTAATTTGTTATAAGGGTTACTTGTGAAGATTGTGATTGTTTCCAAGAATCTTTATGTGTAGTTCTAGAAGTTGGTGATTTCTCTACAAGTGCTATAGGTATTCGTTGTTTTTGTTTAGCTTACTTAGTTTAGTTGCTTCATACCAAATGTATCATTTTCTGACGTTGTTAAATGTGATTCCAAATGTTGTTGTTGATGTTGTTAATGTTGATGTTGATGTTGTTGATGATAACTTGAATTAATTTTGTATGTTAATTTGTTATAGGGGTTACTTGTGAAGATTGCGATCATTTCCAAGAATCTTACTGTGTGGTTCTAGAAGTTGGTGATTTCTCTACAAGTGCTACAGCTATTCGCTGTTTTTATTTAGCTTACTTAGTTTAGTTTAACCTACTTAATTAGTATGGACAAAAAATAGATGTCTTCCAATCGATTGTCAAACGAGTATGAGAATGAAGTATCAAAATTCGTTAAGTTTGCTGTTGAACACGCCAAAGACCCCAGTAGGATCACATGTCCTTGCTTAGGTTGTTGTTATGAGCGTCAGATTGACGAAGTTCAGTTAGAATCTCATTTAAAGAGACATGGAATTGATCAAAGTTACACATGTTGGACATTACATGGTGAGATAAGTAACGAGAAAGTTGAATCGGGGGATAATACGACATATGCTTCAAATGACAATGGCAGGGATACATATGATTGTGATCGAGTCGAAGAGATTGCAGAAGTGCTTGAAGAAGATCTTCAGGATTGTCCCAAGATGTTTGAGAGGTTGGTAAGCGATGCAGAGAAACCGTTGTATAAAGGTTGCACTACTTTCACAAGATTGTCTGCGGTATTAAAGTTGTACAACTTAAAGGCGGGTAATGGATGGTCGGATAAAAGTTTCACGGAGTTATTAGCCCTTATGAAAGAGATGCTTCCGGAGGATAATGTTCTTACCAATCGAACCTATGAAGCTAAAAAATGGTATACTCTATTGGCATGAGCTATGATAAGATACATGCTTGTCCAAATGATTGCATTTTATTTCGAAATGAATATGCATCATTAAACGAGTGTCCTAAATGCGGTGTATCTCGGTATAAGAAAAAGTTGTCACCAGCAAAAGTCTTATGGTATTTTTCTATAATTCCGAGATTTAGACGCATGTTTCATAGTGAAACAGATGCAAAACACTTGACTTGGCATGCAGGTGATAGAATTATAGATGGGAAGTATCGACATCCGGCAAATTCACCATAGTGGATGAAAATTGATAATGAGTATCCTGATTTTGGAGAAGAAGCTAGAAACCTTCGCTTGGCATTATCAACTGATGGAATGAATCCGCATGGTCTACAAAGTATCTCACATTCCACATGGCCTATGATTATTATGATTTATAACCTACCTCCATGGCTATGTATGAAGCGTAAGTACATGATGTTATCTATGTTAATTTTTGGCCCTAAACAACCAGGGAATGACATAGACGTATACTTGACATCTTTAATCGAAGACTTAAAGAGTTTGTGGGAGAACGGTGTGGAGGTTTATGATGGATATAGGAAAGAAAGTTTCAATTTGAGGGCGATGTTGTTTGGCACAATTAATGATTTTCCAGCATCTGGAAATCTATCGGGGTATATCATTAAAGATTAATGTCTGTGTGCTATCTGTGAAGAAAACACAGATTGGACGCGATTGGAATTTGGTCAGAAGAATGTCTTTCTTGGTCATCATAGATTCTTAAATTCTAATCATCACTATCGTGGGTGGAGAAAAGTATTCAATGGAAATTCATAACAAGGTAGAGCTCCACCTACATTGACAGGTGAACAAATTTTTGAAAAGGTGAAAGATGTGAGTACTAAGTTTGGCAAGCCTTTTGCTCATACGCTTGTCACACGTAGGTGGAAGAAGAGGTCAATTTTTTTTGAATTTTCGTATTGGAAGTCGTTGTATGGAAGACATTTTCTTGACGTTATACATATTGAAAAAAATGTATTTGAAAGTGTCATTGGTACGTTACTCAATATACAAGGAAAGTCTAAGGATGACGTTAAAGCAAGAAAGGACTTGGCAGCGATGGGAATAAGAAATGAATTAGGACCCTTGAAGAAAGGAAATCGAACATATCTACCACCTGCTGCTTATACTTTATCTAGAAAGAAGAAAAGGATATTGTGTAAGTTTCTAAGTGAAGTTAAAGTTCTAGAAGGATACTCTTCAGATATTAGAAGACTTGTTTCTATGAAAGACCTCAAGTTAAAGATTTTAAAGACACATGATTTCCATGTTATAATGGAACACTTTCTACCAATAGATATACGTTCTATTTGCCAGAAAAAGTGAGAAGCGCAATAACTAAATTGTGTTTTTTCTTCAGGTTAATTTGTAGTAAGGTGATTGATCTTGCGATCTTACCTACATTGCAAAAAGAAATAGTTATTACTTTGTGTGAACTTGAAATGTATTTTCCTCCATAATTTTTTGACATAATGGTACATCTAGTTGTTCATCTTGTAAAAGAGACACAATTGTATGGACCAGCTTATATGAGATGGATGTACACTGTTGAACGTTATATGAAAATATTGAAAAGTGAAAAACCGAAGTCGACCAGAGGGATGTATTGTTGAACGATACATTGTTAAAGAAGCGATTGAGTTTTTTACTGAATATTTGTCCAATGTTCAATCCATTGGCCTCCCAAAATCTCATGTTGTTGAAAAAATAGTAGGAAAATAGTTAATTGGAAATAAAGTTGTGACAGTTTCAAAGGATGAATAGGAGCAAGTGCATTTGTATGTTATGCACAATGACATTGAGGTTGAGCCGTATGTTGAAATGCACAAGGACGATCTCCGAGGTTTAAATATGAATAGAAATGAAAATTGGATACACTACAAGAAAAACGATGGATTGCGACGGCTATTTTGGCAGGTTACGACGGTTAAAACCACCACCAATTACATTCTATGACGGTAGTAGTACCATCGCAGAAACGTGTGTCCCCAGGCTGTTTAGCGACGGTTGAAAAAACTGTCACACACAACCGTCGTTATATTTCACGACGGGCTTGAACTGTCCTAAACTGGAGATAGCGACGGTTAAAGACCGTCGTTACTAGCCTTTTGATTTTTATTTTCATTGTTGATTATGACGGTTTAAAACTGTCGTGAACTCTATTTCACGTCTGGTTGGAACTGACATAAATTGGAAATGATAACTGTCGTGAAAACCGTCGTACAAACCGTACAAACGTCGTATATTGTGGCGGTTTGAACCGCCGCAATTTGAAAATATTTTTTATAAAAACTATTGTATATTGTGGCGGTTTGAACCGTCGTAATTTTCAAATATTTTTTTAAAAAACTATGGTATATTGTGGCGGTGTGAACCGCCGCAATTTGCAAATATTTTTTTAAAAAAATCTGTTGAATCTCCTCTGTCACACCTTCTATGCAATACTGGAAAATGATCTCATATCTGTTTCACTGCTGATCTCATATCAGTTACAAAAAATCCACCAATAGCAGACCCCAACCAATTAAAGGAGTCTTCTTTGTCTAAAAGAGGAGGAGCCTCCTACAACTTCAGCTTTAAAGCCAAAACTTCCAAGTTCAGCAGTGAAACAGCAGGAAAAAGAGGGAGTCTTGGGATCGTCGATCACCCAGAATCTGAAGCAATCATAGCCTATTCCACACTCAAGTTGTGAAAAGAAGAATGAGGAAAAATAATAATTTAGAGACCCTTAAACATTGACTTCAAACTACTAATATTTAGCTAAGAGTTTTCTATCTCTTGCGAGCATCAGTGAATAACAATGAAAAAGTTGTTAAACAAGTAATCAAACAATTAATTTAAATCTAAAATAAATCATAGATTAGGGTTATCAGGATAACTAGCTACAATTCAAACTTGACTACACTTGATTTTGGAACGGCTTCACTCTCAATAATGCCGACATTTCCAAGGAAATTATTATTAAGCACAGAATTGTTCACCATTCCTCCCTGATGACCAGCGATGCCGACGACCCATCTGCACTTCATATTATAGTGTCCAATTTTTTTCCAACAGACATTCAGTCCTTGCAAAGCTTTAAGAACCTCGACCACTATTTCTCGAGGTTGGGCTCAAGACTAGCACAAGTCAACGAACAAATCAGTTACAGGTAACTATCAAAACAAAAAAGTGTATTAAAACTTCAATATTTCTAATGACAACAGATTAATATCAACAGATAATGACTTTACACCTAATGTGAGAAAAGGAAGCATATATGTAATAACACATTCATTCAACAAATTTGATGATTCATTCTCAAAAGAGACACAAAATCAGTTGAAACAATAAGACATCCAACAATTATTCCATTTTCCATGTCTCTACCTGCAAAATTCCAATTAACAAGAAAAAGAAAATAACATACAACTGCAATTTTTCCAAAAGCTAGGATGGGCAACTCAGATGCTGCTCCACCATGTCAAGGATTTAGTGGCCGTATTTCTGAAACTCCCACTCGTTGTTGTCTGTATCATAGCAGAAAATAAATACATTAAGAAATGCACTTCTATCCATGTTGGTCAAACATTATATAGGAGATATGAAAGAAATTATGCATACCTAAAGGACACACTTGACGAGTCTTGAGCCATCTACTGATGCAATGGAAGTGGAAAGCATGGTTACATACCCCTGTATAAGATGTATACCATATCAAGAAATAGTTTAGTCACACATGAACTAGGCAGAAACTAAACAAACCTTCATATTTACTCTATACAGAACAATTAAGATGCTTAAATTCAAAGCTTCCAATATCTTAGAGGCTACAAACTTTATTAAAATTCCACCATTGGTTCTAAATTCACAAAAAACCTCATTTGGTAGGAACAAATTCACAAAAAAACTTTATTAACAGCCGGTTTAGATGTTAGCCACAAATTACCTATCATCAACATCTAATGAAATTCAGAAGAAACAAAATCTGATATGGAATCAAAACAACTTAAGTGCTCAACAATGCCATGTTTCTTACAGATTGTGCTACAATAAAACTAAGCAACAATCTAAATTCAGTTATCTGCATATGCTTTACCATATATGTTATATGATATTCAATTTAGGCAATATATATTTTTTATATAAATGCCATAAAGATATAGACGTCACACATAAGAAGCAAAGACTTTCAAACCCATGGTTTGCACAATGCAGTTGGGAATACGAAACTCCAATATCAATGACAAAACAACTTAGTGCTATGAGCCCCTGCTGTAGCAGAGGTCAGGAAAGAGGTGAGCCCATTGTGACTAAGTCTATTGTAGGTAACCCTACCTACTTTACATATGCAAGAGGTTGTTTCTAAAACTAACAACTCATATTTGTGACCTCTTAGTCACACGGCCAAAATTCCAACCATTACATCATAGTATCCCCTTTGAAATTATTAATTATAAGTTCAATATCAAAAATACCTACCTCAGCCTAAATCCTAGCAGTTCTAAAGCCTAAAAATACCTTCCTCAGACGTTCTAAAGCCTAATCCTAGCAGTTAACCACAAGAGCTATTCCATCAGCCTGCATAAAACCATTCATGCTTTATATAGTGTAATGCTCCATGGTACCTTCCTAACAACTCACCAAACTACAACCACTTGGTAGATCAAAGCCACAAAACTAAATGATGACAAAATTTATAACCATAGAGCAAAATTTTCTCAAGATTGGTGACAAGATACATTGAATAATCTATATTTGCTTCAAGCAGATAAAATTCACTATTATATCAAATGTTGATGATCCAATAACATAAAAATAAAAACAAGAAATTGTATAGCAGCAGATTTTAAGCATCAATATAGGATAAAAAGACCAATAGCAGACCTTCTTTTTGCATACACCGACTTAGCTGACCTCTGATCGACAATGACTCGCCACTGTCAAAAACATCACTGTCCTCAATACAAGCCTCATTGTCTGTCCAATTAGGAGGTGAGTGCCATCTTACAAAATCCTCCAAAATACATCCAGGATTCGCTGCCTAAAATATGATGAAAAACAGAACGAACTCAAAACAGAAAATTAGGCATATTAAAAAGAGTTAGAGCTTAGAAGCATTCATAATGGAAACAAAAAGTTCACTTCAAGGCAGAGCCTGACCTTGAAAGCCTGCATATCTGAGAGAAGTCGCGAGCAGCCAGCCCCAACACTGACCACAAAAAGTAAGTCAGTAATCAAGAAATGCATAGTTGATGCTTAAAATAAGGTACTACATAATGGATGCATATCTGCAGTCAAATGAACTCAGCATTTGCAATACTAGTCACATGAGAAACCGACACACGATCATCAACAAATTTCAAAATACCATTAGGTGAACATTATATTAACCAACTAGTTCGTTAATTCAATTTATATAAATTGTTTTAAACAGATCTAAGTAAACACATTCCATATATTTAGATTCCCAGACATTGGTACTGGAAGTAATAGATGTAAGTCAACAGGTGATAGGTTTAGATCAAGTCAAACAATTCAAAAGGCATATTTAATTAAAAAGCAAGATGAGGTTGATGACTCGGTCAGAAGATTTGTGACATAAAACAGTGAATTGGGATTTGTACAAGGAAAACATGAAAACAGATATATAATGTAAGGTAACAAACTGGGTCAAAGATGAATCTTAGTTGTTCTACAGACCTCCCAGTCTGCAGCACAAACTCCTCTGTTTCTCTGATTAAATCTTCTGTAAGTAAAGGTCCTTCCTATATGAAATGATCACAAATATCTCAAGTATAATAACAAGATGAAATAGAAATTATAGAGAACAATAAATGAATATATCAAACCTGGGTGATAGGAGAGTACACGGGCTCGCCAGTTTCCAACAATGTCAAATCACCAGATCGGCAATCAGCACCAAGTCGAAGAACACGCTCCCCGATATTTAATCTAGCATATAGGACCGGGAGCTCCATCATCATCATTGGCTGATTCTTTAATGTTTGAACTAGCTTGCATCATCATAGATTCTAGAGATTCAGTTGCAATGAAACGGAGCCTCTTCCGAGAAATACAACAATTAATTACTTGAAATTGTTGATACAGAAGACATGTTTTCAGATCTGGAATCTCGTTCTGGGGGACTCCAGGTAAATACTGTTCTTCAGACCAAAATTTTCTCAGCTGTATCAGTAAATAAAAAAAATATTCTTCAGCCATTACTAAAGAAGGAAAACTAAGGAGTAGCATTATAAATCAAAGTTAAGTTCAAGTTACAAATTCTAGACCAGAGTTGACATAGCATTTATATCTTTTCTTTCAAGACTTTCAGCAGGAGCACCGTGAATATCTCTTGGCAAAGATGTTAGGTCACTTTCCTCTGAACTTGAATTGATCTTCCTTCTAAGGAAATCTCCCTCTGCGAATATCTTGCAAATATTACAATGAAAGTGAAAGATCATCACAGGAAAATACGTCAAAGGAAAAGTATAAGCATGAAAAGGTTGTTTGGTGCAGTTACATTGTCACCAAGCCTTCCTAAAATGCACATACCTGGATCAAAAAGAGAGTTGATCAAACGCACAACTTTATCATTGCTACTAAACTCAGAGGTAAGTTTATCCTCCTTTTCTCGCAACACTAAAGCCTTAACTGCAGAGAGACTTAAGCCTACCCTCTCTCTGGCAGGTGAAGAGCTTCCTGATGAAGCTATAAAATCTTTCATGGACTTGGCCTTACTTCCAGCCCTAGTCAAAAGGTCAAAATAATTTAAGATGATAACATAATTGTATCCTTGAATCATTAAGCTGCAAAAAATTCTTAACAACATCGGTAAAGGAACAATTATAAATCCTACAATTTTACTTGAGTAACTCCTTCAATAGGCTAACAACATGGATCCTGGTTTCATGCCGAGAATTTGAAGCCTGCCACTGAATGTCGAGGTAAGTATTATTTGCACTGAATGACTTAGATGATATTTACTTGTTCAGAACCAAAAACATATTTTGCACTAAGAAATTTGCATCTATGGTATGATGAATAAACAACACAAACAACACCATAAGAACAAGGCCTAATGATTTATATGATATTTACCTGTTCAGAACCAAAAACATATTTTTCCCTAAGCAGTTTGCAACGTACAGAGGACACGACCAGCTGCTGTGAAAGGAGATCATCCTCCCCTATACTCATGTGCACTGGAAGAGACAGAGCCCTGGTCAGCAATATCACCATCCAAGCTTTGAACAGTTTGTGTGTCTTCATGAAGAGATTTATTTGATTCTGGCTCGGTTACAATAACATTTGACTCTGGCTTTGTTACTGTAACATTGTCTGGAATGAGATACAGACAAGCCAAAAGATGCATCATCTCCATAATGATTGGAGATCATCTTTGATCTCATGTTAGAATCATCAGCAGAAACATAAGTATTATTTTCAGAGAAATTGACAGGCCTACTTCATTGATAAACATATAAACCTAACCTGTGTTCCTGCCATGAAATACACCGTGTGCAGAAATTCTGTTCGAACTAAGCCCGGGGTGTCACATAAAATATCGAAGCTGTCATAAGTGCCAAACAAAAATAAATTCATGACACAAAGATAGCAGTATGAAGCACAGATAGAAACAACAATTATAAATTATAACCACTTGTATACAATGTCTTTGCTTTGCAAATGCATATACCAAGTCAAATTTGATAGAAGGAAATGAAGAACATCAACGTCGCCATATTTGAACATTCTCGTTCCCCAGAACTTGTGTTGTCCCCGTTTACCTATTCAAAAAGTCAAATCACAATTCGCATTTACAGGTTTCTGAATAAAGGCAAAGTCAGCGTAGAAAAGATCAATACAGCTACCTGCGAAAAGATCAATACAACTACGAAACTTATGTGCATTTACTGCTTTGGAAAGGTCAAGACAAGAAGAATATTTTGAATGCATTATTTCAGAACTTATCCCAAGAGATTCAGCTACCTGCGAAAAGAAGATTAGAACCATAATCACTGTTAAGTGAGCATAAACATCAGGAGTGTTTCAAATGTTCATATATATCGGAACCCAAAACAATTTAAGACCATTCAATATGTATACCATAGACAAGATGTACACAACTGGGATTGGGCCATTATTCAACTAAAAAGAAGAAAATTATCAGAGTACATATACATGCCTGGTCAACATATGAAACACTTCGCTGGAAAACCATGTGCTGATTTGAGCTAGGAATTGCAAGCACTTCAACTAATTCGCCTCTACCAAGATCCCTAAAGTAGTCCCTATATCTTGAAATATCAGCAGTAGCAGACATCAAAACAAGCAATTTCACAAACTCTCTTGTGCCTCACAACGCATATGCTACATATAAGCCACAACAATTCAAGCAATTTCACAAACTCTCCCGTGCCTCACAACCCCTCTGCTACAGAATCGGAAGGAAGAAATAAGGTGAAAGAAGAAGAAGCACGCAGAAGAAAGTTGGAATTGCAGAGCAAAGGAAGAAAAAGGATTCAGGAAGATTCTTGGTACCTGAGCATCTCTTAACCTGCTTCATTCGAAGTTAATATGAATTAAGTTGAAATCAACTACATCACCTGCTTAATTCAGTTAAATGATGAGATGAATTAAGGAAGTTGTATGAATTTGTTAAGACTATTTTAACTTATGAATTACAACACTGTGATGTAGTTGAAATCAATGATACTCACTCTACCACTTATATATCTCTGCACTAATTTGGCTACTATGAACAAATATATCTTTCTTAAAAAATGAGAAAGAAGATCTAGTCTAAAATAACACAACCTTGTATGAGTGAGTTGCAGTTATGAGTGAGTTACAGTTATGAATTCAAGGACTTGTATATTGCAGAAATATGATTCTCAAAAGAGCAGCATAGATTAAATGATGAGATGAATTGAGGAATTTTTATGAATTTGTAAAGACTATTTTTTCTTGTGAATTACAACATTGTGATGTAGTTGAAATCTTTCTCAAAAAAATTATATAGAAGATCTAGTCTAAAATAATACAACCCGATATTTCGATTTAAATTACAAGGTATATTTTGAAGCCTATTCTGAATTATAAACAATGTATCAAAAATCAAGCTACAAGTTTAAACTCTTAAACAAGGCAAGGACTCCAAATCAAACAACAAGCCCAATAGAGAAAGCAACTGCCGCAGCCAAACACGATCACCAGAAACAAAACCAAGCCCGACACCAACTCAGGACAAAACCATTGAATTAACAATATGAATTTGCAACCGCAATCCTTCAACATCAAGAAACTCCACAAGAAACTCCACATAACACGTCCACACAGATAAATAATTCATTTTCTTACTCAAATTTAACTCTCAAACAGAGAAATCAAACACATAATGATTAAAATCCAAACCAATTGAATACAAAATGCAGAGTAAAATCCAAACATGGATCTGATTCAAGGTTTGAAAAGTAATTTAGGGTTTGAGAAGACAAACTTGTTCAGATTCAAATTGATGGTGGTTGTTTTGACGGTGATTTGCAATGACGGCGAGAGTGCTGAAAACACAGAATTGTTTCCCTCTTTCTCCAATGGTGTGAGCGGAGATTTCTTAAAAAGAAGAAAAAAAGACACATACAAGGAGAATGAATTCTAAGTTTTAGCGGGAAGATGAAATTTTAGATGACGGCACCGTCGTGGTTGTGAGGGAAGTGAAGTTTTTGCAAATTTTGAACATGTAAGGACGGTAGATCCACAGTCCACATATGCAGTTTTATTTAATTAATTTTTTTATTTCTCTTTAATAAATGCATGTTATTAAAATGTTTTGTTTATTTTTTATTTTATAATATTAAGAGTATATATAGTTTAATTTTGTGTTTAACTTTTACTATAAAAACTATTTTTAAAATTTTGAGTTTATTAAATTTTGATATATAGTAAATTTTTGATATTTTTAATTTAATTTTTACTAAAATATATAAAATTATATTTTTTAATTTCACAAAAACAAAAAAATAAATATATTAAGTAAAACTAATATTTTCTTTAATAAATTTAGATTAATTATTAAAATTTAAATTAAAATTAAAAAATTTCACAATTCACATTAAAAATAATTAATAAAATAGAACAAATAGAGATTAAAAATATCATTCTAATTTTATAATAAGTATAAATATATTAACATTGTTACCAAAATTAATTTTAATAAAATTTAACTATTTATATAATAAAACAGAAAATATTTTACTATTATTTTAGACAAAAATATTAAGCTACATTGTCATGAAAATTATAATAATTATAATAATTATTTACTAAATTAATTAATAAAATTGAAAAGGTTAGAAAATAAAATGAAAGAAAAAAATGGAAAATTAAATGAATAAAAAAAGTATTGATTATGATTGGCTAAAGTAATTGCGACAGTTCGCCTTAACTATCGCGATTGTGGAAAGAGGACGGTTCTTTGGTAACTGTCGCATTATTTTATACAACATGCCTAAAAATTTTGCGACGGTTGGCTCAAACCGTCGTGAGAATTGTCGTAGTCCAGGAATAAGGACGGTTTTTTTGATAACTGTCGCAAAAAATCTACGACGGTTGACCCTAACTGTCGTGACAACCGTCGCAATCCAGGAATAAGGATGGTTTTGTGATAACTGTCGCAACTCAAGTGTCGTAAATCTCCTTTTTTCTTGTAGTGATAGTACGTGAGCACAATCGAAGTTTTATAACATGGTTCAAGGATCATATATTTTCAAAGTTTTATTCTGATCCCGCTTCAATAACAGAAAGGTTGAGATGTTTAGGATATGGTCCAAGTTTGCATGTATTTTCTTATAGCGCATACGTAATTAATGGATACACATTTTATACCAAATAACAAGATGATAAAATTACAATGAAAAATAGTGGTGCCACCGTGCTTGCTGAAGCAATGCATATTTCAAGTGTGAATGACTTAAACCCGAAATATGCAACTCTGTCATATTTTGGGGTTATCAAGCGCATTTGGGTGTTTGATTATGAGAAGTTTCAGATTCCTGTCTTTGGATGCAAGTGGGTTGAAAATAATAGTGGCATACAAATAGATAAGTCAGGATTTTTGCAAGTGGATCTTAATAAGGTGGGGTACACAGATGAGCCTTTTATTCTAGCCACGCAAGCTAAACAAGTGTTCTATGTCACTGATCTGATAAGTACGAAATGGTCTATAGTTCTTTTTTCCAACAAAGTAATCAATGATAATATTGGAGATCAGGGTGATGTTGATGTTGAGAAGGAATCTTATATTATAGATGATCAAGATGAGAATATTAGAGCGGATGAATCACATATTAGAAATGATCATAACGAGAGAATTTGGATCAATCCATCCTTCCATGTTGTTAAGAGACAAGTAAACCACGTTCCAACAAAGAAAAGAAAGAGATGTTAGTGACAAAGGTACTTGTAAAATTATATATTATATCATTCAATAAAATTATATGTTATGTCATTCAATAAAATTATATATATGTTTTTCTTATTTATATATTTCTTATTTATATGTTTTTCTTTTCTTATATATTTGTCATTCATTTCATAATTTGGTTTTTCTAAATTATAGGTATTATGGCCTCCAACGAGGAGAAATCACATGATACTTCTAAACATGATGAAAACGAACTAGCACAAGAGGTGGAAGGAGATATTATAAGAGGAATAACGATTATGAAAGGAATCATTCGTGCAAGAGATAAAGGTATAAAGTATGATGTGCATTGGAATGAAACAGACCAATTAATTGAGCCTAATAGTGCGATGTTGACAAGTTACATTGGGGCACTTGTTCGTTCACAAATTCCAATCACTTGCGATAATTGGAGAATTCCTTCGTTAAAACCGGCTAAAGAAAAAATATGGAGAGAGATACAGGTATGATATCTGATATTTTTTAATTATGTCAATGGTTATGTCTTTAAATTACTTATACTAACATACTATATGTATGTTTATTTGTTTGCAGAGGTCTTTTAATATTGATGACTGTCACACCTCAAAAAATCACAGAGACATTTCGGAGAAACGACCCTCGCACGAAAGGCGCGGAAATGCGGTTCGACAGAGTCGCTGTTAGAACAATGGTAAAGTATCGGGTATTGTTATCGTTTCCACAAGGAATCTGTGATATTGCCGCCGTTCGACAGTTGTTAAGTTCTTAACTTATAGTAACAAAAGGGGTTTTGGTTTTTCGTTACGATAGCTTGCATCAAAAGAAGTAATAAATTGTGGTAAAAGTTTTGGTTTTACGATTTGAGAAATATTGTCAAAGTTAGGGTTCGACGATCACTTTGCATGTATATGTTCGATCAACAAAACAAATAAACTCCGCTAGATGATAAACACATTCACAATATCCTCTCAATGTGTTTATTTCTAACACGTATTGTGGTTTTTCCCATTTTGATCCATTGTTGATTTCTCACACAATCTATCAAAATGATAACTTTTAGGTTTTGATATTTTAGTGAACAACCATATTCAAGACTATCTTTAGCTCAAGAACATAGATGGATGAAAATCTAGATAAAGAGTTGGAAAATACCTTTCAATAATAAACCAACACAAAGAGTTAACAATAAAACAAAGTTTTCACCATATATTCATCATTAAAGAGTTTACAAATGAAGATCAACCCATTTACATACAAAGCTTATGATCATCTACATCTAACCTTGACAAAATGAAGGATTTAGCTACTCATTTTCATGGTAGCTTGCACAAGAAGTTTCGGGAGAAGGTTGATCAACATCCGAGTCGAATAATCGAGTTTGGATGGGAATCCACCTTCTTTTTTGGAAAATCTTATTAAGAGATGAAGAATAGTGAGATATTGGGTTTCTAGGTCACAAAAATCTCACTTGGAGCAAAACAAAAGAAAGTGGTTGAAAAGAAGCAGAAAAAAGATATTTTACAAAAAGTAGCACTTGCTACTTATAGAAGGAAAAAGTGTTGTCCTGTCTTGCTCACTAGGCGAGCAGAATAGTTCTCCTAGCGAGCCCTTCGCTACCTCATTCGCTCTAGCGAGTTCTGGGCTTTTTGGTTCTGGAAGCACTCGCTACCTGCTCGCTGAGTGCTCGCCTAGCGAGTAGTTCGCTACCTGCCTCGCTCCAGCAAAATATGATCAATTTGATTATGTCCAAGTCTGGGAGTGTTCGCTAGCAGCTCGTTACGAGCTCGCCTAGCGAACAACTCACTACCTCTCTCGCCAGAGCTTCGCCTAGCGAGCTTGCTTTTGCTTTCCTTCTTTCTTGATTCCTTTGTCATCTTTCTTGTGTCTTCCAATTCTACTCTTTCATGCCTGATTTCTGCACATTAACACACAAATTAAAGGTGCCAATATCATTTCACAAAATATTGCAACTTAAACAAAAGCAAGGCCGATTTTGAAACTTTCTGGACAAAAAGGAGTGAAAGATGCCCACATCTGATAGCTCAAATAAGCAAAATTGGGCATCTAAGAGTCGCCACTGAACTTTATTTATTTCGAATAAACGGGAGAGGAGAATATCGAGAAAAACTCTTAAAATGAAAGGTTAGGAACAGGGTTGTCGCAACCATGTTCCGGGTTCGGGAGTCGGTTACGCAAGGAGAAGGTATTAGCATCCCTCACGTCCATTGTACTCAATGGGAACCTTTTAGGGTATTTTGTGATGAGCGTTGTCTAGGCTTTCTTGTTTTCTTCTCGATGTTTAAGCAGAATTGGTAGGGTATACGGGATAAAGACGCTAAGGGGAAATGGGTAGTTATAGGATAGGGTGTTCGCCAAGGATTTGAGCCCTTGTGCCTACGTATGCTCATTCGGACGAGAATGAGAAATCAGAGCATCATTATTCGACTACGGGAAAGGATGGGGGAAAGACGGAGAATGGTTAGGAGGTAAACGAAATAATGGAGAAAGGTAGAAATGTGCTCGCCAAGATCATCGCAATCTTGTGCCTACGTATCTTGCATTCCAAGGGCGTGCCTTGAGAACTTAGCACTCAAGAATTCAAGGAATGCAAGATTCCAAGAACTCAGTTCTTTCGAAAATTGGGTTGAATAGGTTGAAGATAAAGGGTCGGATGTTTTGAAATCAAAAGAATAAACTAATAACAACTTAAGGGCGTGCCTTGAGAGTCACTCGTTCGAATATTCAAAGAATTCTATATTCCAAGAATATCCCTCTTTCGCAAGTTTAAAAAACTTTTGTAAAAAGATTGAATCGAAAATGGTGCGAGAAAGGGTGAAAGGTGAGGAGAGAGGAATTTGGTTTTAAAATGGCTCGACGACGAGTCGAGGAGTTGATAAAATGGAACCGACTTGACGACGTGTCAAGGGTTAGGCGACGAGAAATGATATTAGTCCCTAAGGGTGCTCCTAATATCGTAACCACGATGAATTGTGAAAGTGTGTACGAAATGTTGGTTCTGAATGCGTACGAGCACTCGACTTAGGAGAGCGTTTGAAAATGGTTTAGTTTGAAAAATTCGAAAGATTGAATAAATAACAATCCAAGGGCATGCCTTGAGAATGATTCACTCGAAGATCCAAGGATTGCTAGATTCCAAGAACTTCCTTCTTTCGAGGTTTGATCGAGAAAAACGGTTTTGAAATAATTTGAATTGAAATAAGGTATGAACATAATTGTGTGAAAGAGGCGAGAAAACGAGATTAAATATGAAAACTTTGGAAGAAAAAAGGCGATTTTTTGATAAATGAGACGTCGGTCTCACAATCAATTAATCGGGCGATTAAAATATGAAGAAAAATTGAACGGACAACAAAAACATCACACGGAATGCTAGACTCCGATGATTTCTTTGTCCGAATAAAAACACACTTTAAAACGAAAAGTCGAACGATGCACTATCCAAGGCGTACACCCCAATAGTAATCGTTCAAAAAATCAAGAAGTGCTAGACTTCAAAAATTTAATTTTTGTGATTTTGATTAGAAAATAATTTGGTTAAACGTGTTTTTTAGAAGAATAATATTATTTAAAAAAATTGTCTAGAATCTTGCTTTGAAAATATTCTTTGAAATGTCTAAAATAGACTATTTAAAATATTTTGAATAAAAAAATAATTTTAATGTTGAAAATAGATTGAATTAAAATTAGGAAATATAACTATTCATGTTTTGGAAATAAGTTTGAAAATAGTCTAAAGTTTTAGTTAGAAAATAATTTAGAATTGTCTTAAAAAAAACTATTCATTAAATTGAATAAAAAATAATTTTATTTATTTAAAGAAAATATAAATATTGGGTTTGACAATTGTTATTGAAAAATGGTTTAAAATCTTGTTTAGGATATTATTTTGAATTGCCTTAAAAACAAACTACATAATTAAAGGTTAATTGGATAAAGGATGGTTTTAATAATTATCAAAGTTTGAAATTTTAAAATGTAAATAGATTTGAAGAAAACAAACAAAATATAATAATAGTTTAAAACCTAATTAAATTTTAAGAAGAAACGTTTTAATTAACTAAAATCTTAACTTGAACAAAATAAACAAAAGCACGAGGCAGTCATGTAAGATACGACTGCCCACAGAAATAGTAGTTTTACCACAACCAAAACAAACTCAGCTCAACCACAACAGCTACAAAAAAAAACTACTGATCGAACAAGTCGCATTCTCCACAAACTGAAACGCAACATGCTTAAACAAGACCTTGCAAAAATGAAACTATAATCTAATAGTATGTTGAATCAAAAATGAATTAAAATGAATCCTAACAACAAAATATAACCATCATTCAGAACTACGTACAGTTTCAACACGAATCAACGTAAATAAAACTTGAAAAATAACTCAAATATTTACATCCCTGTATGGTTCAGCAATGCAAAGGAAATTTTGTACAATTTAACATTATCAGCAGTTTAACATTATCAGCCCTAGATAAATAAACCTCAAAATGAAACGAGACCAACGGATTACCGACATTGTCGAAACACGTTCGTTTAATGTGCCACGATGTATTCAGTCAGTGCTTTTGGAGAAGAAAACGAAAACTTCAATGATACAATTCTACATACGGCAATTGTGCGCTTTGTTGCTCCACTTTGTATTTCGGAATCTGTAAGTATGAACCAAAGATTGAGATCTACACACCATTTCCGTCGATTTGAGCACGTCTGGAAGCGAGATGAAGAAGATATGGTCGTCTCGTCATGAACTTTTTCAGTGGCGCAATCTCTAAAGGCTGATGGGTGCTGATGAAGGTGAGGGTTTTGCTTTTCGCGGCGGTTTGCGCTGAAATGAGGGAGGAGGAGAGTTGGATGGTGGGTTGATAATCGATGATGATAACGGAAGAGGGTGAGAGCGGGATTTAAGGTTTTTCCGGTAGGGATGGCGAAAGGAAGATGATGGGAAGGTTTTGTGTGCGGAAGAGAGCGAGAATGGAAGGGTTATGCGTGTGGGTGGTATCGACGGTGGAAACAGAGAGAGAAGTGGGTTTCGGTGGATAGATGAGATTTTGGGGCGGCGCCGATTTTGGTTTTTATAGGAAGAAGAAACGTCATTTAGGATTTGGGGTGGCCGTTTTTGATTCTGAGGGAGATCCTCTACAGTACTAGGGTTTCTCGCCTCCTCTTAAAGGCCAATTACCCCATTCTGAGATCAAAAAAGAAAAATGGGCCCCCAAACGTGGGGCTTCCTCCATTTCTAACCTTCTTTTTTAAAAGTTTTTTAACTAATTAGTTTTCTGTTTAATAATTAAAAAAACTATTCTAACTAACTAAATCTAAAACTAATTAAATTCTAGTTAAATCTAATTAACTAATAATTCTAATTCTAATCTATTTCTAATTAAATCCTAATTTAAATTCTAATCTAAATCTAACAAAAATACTATTCTAATTTCTAATAAAAATTAAAAAATCTAATTCTGGTCTACTTAAATCTAATTAATTAATAATTCTATTCTAAACTAATTAATTAATAATATAATTCTATTCAAATTCCTATAAAAAAATTATACTAAACTAATTAGTTAATTATTATTCTAAAAATATATTAATTAATATATTACAAACTTACTATTATATTATTAACGAACAAACATAATATATGTACAAGATATTAATATTTTAAAAAGAAAAGAGTTAGGAAATTAAAAGTGAAATTAATATTTACAAAAAAAAAACACTTTAGGCCACGTATCATGCACTTATTGGACAAAATGATAAAATTTGAGAAAACGCCCAATTGTGGGTGGACACGTGTCTAAATGACGTGAAATTATGCAAAAAATGCAAAGTTGAAAAAAATGAATCGCAAAATACAAAAATAATTTGAAAAAAAAGGTAGGACAAATTTAGGGTATGACAGATGCCCCAATCTAATCGGCTTAAACCTAGGGAAATGAACTGCTACAACGTTCTTTCTCCCGCCTTGGAAGTCAATTAGTTATGAAGAAAACCCTGAATTTGTCTCGAAAAGAAATAAATGCTCGGGAATTGTAATACTACATAAATGTAAACCTCTGAGTAAACTGTGAATAATTGGCAAAAGTCGTCATCACCAAAAGGATGATGGGATGAAACACACACAGCTACTACCACCAAAAGGATGATAGAGCAAACCACACCAGCTACTATCACCAAACGGATGATAGAGAAAAGCATTATCACACAATCTGACATTAATCAAGATGATAGATCCCCCACCAAAAGGATGATGGAGCGAAACTCACACCGGCCACTACCACCAAAAGGATGATAGGACAAACACTATTGCACAATCTGACATCAACAAGATGAAAACTCCCCACCAAAAGGATGACGGAGAGAAACTCACATCGGCCACAACCACCAAAAGGATAATAGGACAAACACTATCGCACAATCTGACATCAATAAGATGACAGACCCCCCACCAAAAGGATGACGGAGCTAAACTTACACCGGCCACTACCACAAAAAGGATGATAGGACAAACACTATCGCACAATCTGACATCAACAAGATGACAGACCCCCCACCAAAAGGATGACGGAGCAAAACTCACACCGGCCACTACCACCAAAAGGATGATAGGACAAAAACTATCGCACAATCTGACATGAACAAGATGACAGACCCCCACCAAAAGGATGACAGAGTGAAACTTACACCGGCCACTACCACCAAAAGGATGATAGGACAAACACTATCGCACAATCTGACATCAACAAGATGACAGACCCCCCACCAAAAGGATGACGGAGCAAAACTCACACCGAACACTACCACCAAAAGGATGATAGGACAAACACTATCGCACAATCTGACATCAACAAGATGACAGACCCCCACCAAAAGGATGACAGAGAAAAACTCACACCGACTACTACCACCAAAAGGATGATAGAGCAAACACTATTACACAATCTGACATCAACAAGATGACATATCCCCCCAAAAAAGGATGACGGAACAAAACTCACACCGGCCACTACCACCAAAAGGATGATAGGACAAACACTATCGCACAATCTGACATCAACAAGATGACAGACCCCCCACCAAAAGGATTACGGAGCGAAAATCACACTGGCTACTACCACCAAAAGGATGATAGAGAAAACACTATCGCACAATCTGACATCAACAAGATGACAGACCCCCCACCAAAAGGATGATGGAGCGAAACACACACACACACTGTTGCTATCACTAAAAGGATGATAGAACGACACAAATTGAAGGCTACCAACACCAAAAGGATGCAGGCTAGGTTGAATTGACGAAGTTCTGTTATCACCAAAAGGATGATAGTAAGGCAATTGACAACGGTCATGCTTGCTGGATACAACTCACTAGAGAACGCCCAAGAGGAAGATTGGATCGAAGTGAGTTAACGGGGTACGCCCACCGTCGTGCTTGGAGGTCACAGTTTTTTGTTGAAATAACTTCATGAGGAACGCCTATGAACTTGAAGGAGATGCCCCTGACTGGGCTAAGTTTGTCTTTGACGTTTTTGTTTTGATTAACAAAAGGTTGAACAACTTCGTGAGGAACGCTCATGGCTTTGCTGAAGATGCCCCTATCTGGGCTGACTGTTGTATTGAAACTTCTTAAATTTGCCCAATAAAAGGTTGAACAACTTCGTGGGGAACACCCACAGTCTTGAATGATATGCCCCTGGCTGGGTTGTATGTTGATTTGAAGATCTGATCAACCGCGAGATGGAAATACGTCATGGGAAATACCCATGGTCTTGACAAAGATGCCCCTGACTGGGTTGAATCTTGCTCTGAATATCTTTGAATTTCGTGGGGGAAACCCCACAGTCTTGCAAAAATACCCCTGACTAGGCTGATGATTGCTTTGAAGCTCTGGAATTTGCCCAACAAAAAGTTGAACAACTTTGTAGAGAAGCCCACGGTGTTGCGGAGAATGCCCCTGACTGAGCTGATGATGGTCTTGGAAATCTTCGAGATTAATCCTGGACCTTGACTTGCATATGAGAATGTTGGATGATATTATGATGTTCCATGACGAATGGAAGTGCAAATGCAAATGCTGACGCGTGGAGATACAAGAGCTGGGGAAGTATGATATGGTTGGTATGCATATGATGCAAGATGCTTATGATAATGAATGTAATGCGTATGATGCATATAATTGCAGACTTGTAACTGAAATTTAAGAGGAGACTCCATCGTGGTGGATTTTGGTAGTTTCTAATACGGATTGGACTTTGGGTGGTGGGAGGGATTGACTTCTTCGACACGCAGTTTGCTAAAGACGCCATGATTGAAGCAGAAGAAGATATTGATGCCCCAAGTATGGGTACTTGGTGGTTTGTTGTGAATTTGTTTCAGAGAAGATTGTAACTCTGCCTAATGATCAGGGTGACTTGGTCTTTCCCCAGTCTGAACATGTTAATGGTATGCCCCAGATTAACCAATTCTGACATATGGAAGTTGAACTCGGATGACTTGCCCCTGATCGAGCTGTTGAATGATTTGCCCCAGCCTGTGGGGTTTTAAAGTAGCCTTGCTTCGTGTACGCTACTGAAAGCCAAGTTCTTCTTTAGCTGCCCCTTGTTGGAGTGTCTCTGATGTCTAGCACTGGTTTGCAGTAAAATTGTACATTCGTAAATGGTAATATTAATGAAAATCTCATGCAAGTTTTGAAAAAGTGTTGTTTATTGAGAGTGTCGTGATTGTGTGAAAAGAATGAACTGTTAGCCCAGACGTTGTGCTGATTTTGATTAGTGAGTGAAAGATATAGCAAGGATAATGACATCAATGCTGATGATTAGCAAATATGTGAGGAGTCAATTTACGCAACCTTGCAGTAGTATGCTTTCAGAATAAACCTCGCCTCAATTAGGTCTTTTAAGGGTTATAACGTGGTCTGGTTCACGGTTATGAAACAAAGAATATTAGGCTCAAAGTATGATTTGTACCCACCCCTTCTTGTTGATGATCTCCAATCCTACGTTCAGTTAATTCTGCACATATCCATCTTGACGGTGTAAGCTTGATGGTTCAAGGTATGATTGAAATGGCGATCACCTTATTTTGGTTTTGATGGATGTCAGCGACCCCTTTGATTTGAGTGGCCGCTGAATCTTATTTTTTTTATTAAGGGTTCGAGGACCTCTTTTGATTTTGTTTTTGATCCCAAACTTTTGTATGGACTGATTTCTCTTGTTAGATCCGTCGGGATTGCCTTGATTTTGTCTAAGTCCCCTTTGAGGTGCTTGACTTAGCAGGCTTTTGATTTTTTGACTTTGTTGGAGGATTGTGACTGCCATGTCATGGGTCACTGATGAGCAACCATATTTTGGATTTCAATTTGTTGATTTGAGTGCCAAATTGAATTTACTGAACACTACCCTGCCCCAGGTTGAGTGTAAGAGTTTAAATATCTGAAGGACACTACTACTTTTAGGCTCGAAGTGGTTGACTAGGGATTAACTCCTTATATCTCCAGTGTTTAGGGAATTGAAACAATGCTTGTACATCATCAATGAGATTCTGTTTAAAAGCATACAGTTTGCAATTATGAGTATTCAGTTTCGTCATCCTTTTGGTGGGGGGTCTGTCATCTTATTGATGTCAGATTGTATGATAGTGTTTGTCCTATCATCCTTTTAGCGGTAGTGGCCGGTGTGAGTTTCGCTCCGTCATCCTTTTGGTGGAGGGTCTGTCATCTTGTTGATGTCAGATTGTGTGATAGTGTTTGTCCTATCATCCTTTTGGTGGTAGTGACCGGTGTGAGTTTTGCTCTGTCATCCTTTTGGTGGGGGGTATGTCATCTTGTTGATGTTAGATTATGCGATAGTTTTTGTCCTATCATCCTTTTGGTGGTAGTGGCCGGTGTGAGTTTCGCCCCGTCAGCCTTTTGGTGAAGGGTCTGTAATCTTATTGATGTCAGATTGTGCGATAGTGTCTGTCATATCATCCTTTTGGTGGTAGTGGTCGGTGTGAGTTTCGCTCTGTTATCCTTTTGGTGGGGGTTCTATCATCTTATTGATGTCAGATTGTGCAATAGTATTTGTCCTATCATCCTTTTGATGGTAGTGGCCGGTGTGAGTTTCGCTTCATCATCCTTTTGGTGGTGGGTCTGTCATAGTAATTGATGTTAGATTGTACCATAGTATTTGTCCTATCATCCTTTTGGTGGTAGTGGCCAGTGTGAGTTTTGCTCTGTCATCCTTTTGGTGTGGGGTCTGTCATCTTGTTAATATCAGATTGTGGATAGTGTTTGTCCTATCATTCTTTTGGTGGTAGTGGCCAGTGTGAGTTTTGCTCTGTCATCCTTTTGGAGGGGGGTCTGTCATCTTGTTGATGTCAGATTGTGCGATAGTGTTTTTCCTATCATCCTTTTAGTGGTAGTGGTCAGTGTGAGTTTCACTTTGTCATCCTTTTGATGGGGGGTCTTTCATCTTATTGATGTCAAATTGTGCGATAGTGTTTGTCCTTACATCCTTTTGGTGGTAGTGGCCGGTGTGGGTTTTGCTCCGTCATCCTTTTGGTGGTGGGTCTGTCATCTTGTTGATGTCAGATTGTGTGATAGTGTTTGTCCTATCATCCTTTTGATGGTAGTGGCCGGTGTGAGTTTCGCTACGTCATCCTTTTGGTGGGGGGTCTGTTATCTTATTGATGTCAGATTATGCGATAGTGTTTATCCTATCATCCTTTTGGTGGTAGTGGCCAGTGTGAGTTTCGCTCCATCATCCTTTTGGTGGGGGGTGTGTCATCTTGTTGATGTCAGATTGTGCGATAGTATTTGTCCTATCATCCCTTTGGTGGTAGTGGCTGGTGTGAGTTTCGTTCCGTCATCCTTTTGGTGGGGGGTCTGTCATCTTTATTGATGTCAGATTGTGCGATAGTGTTTTTATCTATCATCCGTTTCGTGATAGTAGCCAATGTGTGTTTTCTCTATCATCCTTTTGGTGGTAGTAACCGTGTGTGTTTCACCCCATCATCCTTTTAGTGAGGATGACCTTTTGCTAGTTATTCGCAGTTTATTCAGAGGTTTACATTTATCCAGTATTTCAGTTCCTAATCATTTATTTTCGTTTCTTTTCATACAAATTCAGGGTCTTCTTCATATCTAATTGACTTCTACCTCAGGAGAATGAATTCTATAGCAGTTCATTTCCCTAGGTTTAAGCCGATTAGATAAGGGCATCTGTCATACCCTAAATTTGTCCTACCTCTTTTCAAATATTTTCTCATTTTTGATTCTATTTTTAATTTTGCATTGTCCGCTTAATTTCATGATGTTTAGACACGTGTCCACTTGTAATTGGATGATTTTCCAGTTTTTTAAAATCAGTTTTGATCAATGGGAGCGTGACACGTGGCTTAAAGGTTTTTTTTGTAAATATTAATTCCATTTTTAATTTCCTAATTTTTTTTCTTTTCAAAATATTAATATTTTGTACCTACTGTTTTTGTTTGTTAATAGTACTAATAGTAAAATTGTAATATTAATTAAGAAATTAGATTAGATTTTTAATTCAAAAAAATAAAATTAGATTATTAATTAGAATTAGTTTAGAATAGAGTTATTAGTTAATTAGATTTACATAGACTAGAATTTTAATTTCAATTTTTATTAGAAATTAGAATAGAATTTTTATTAGATTTAGATTAGAATTTAAATTAGAATTTAATTAGAAATAAATTAAAATTAAAATTATTAGTTAATTAGATTTAATTAGAAATATAATTTATTAGTTTAGAAATTACTTAGAATTTTATTTATATTAGAATTAGAATTAACTAATTAGTTTAGTATATATATATTTTTATTGGAATTTGATTAGAATTTGAATTAATTAATTAGTTTAGAAAATAGACTTAATTAGAATTTAGGATTTTATTTAGAAAATAAAATTAGATTATTAATTAGAATTAGTTTAGATTAGATTAGTTAGTTTAATAGTTAGTAATTAAGTTAGAGTTAGAATTAGATTTAAGTTAGAATTAATTATTTAAGCAAAACAAAAATAAAAGATTAAAAAAAACAGAATTATTGAGAGAGAGAGAGAGAGAGAGAGAGAGAGAGAGAGAGAGAGAGAGAGAGAGAGAGAGAGAGAGAGAGAGAGAGAGAGAGAGAGAGAGAGAGAGGCACGTAAGGGTTTGGGGAGGGGGGAGATAAAAGGAGACTGAGAGGTATTTGATCGGTGGATTTCAGTTGTGTTTTCAAACGCTGTTTGTGGGTAATTTCGCAATGTTTTTATCTGTTTTTCGAAGCTTTAGTTGTGATTATCTGCATTACTCATAGTTGTGTGTCTTCGAGTCTTATTTTTAAGTTTATGTTACTTGTGCCGCTGATGCGTTTGATTTGGTTTCTTTTAGTGTGTTTTTGACAGGAATGGATAGCACGACAATTGCACCGCATTCGGGGGCAAAGAAAAGTCGAAAAAGGGAAATCAGAGCTACAACACGGGTACCCGTGTTGCACAACACGGCCCGTGTCATGGAGGACACGGTTGGCAGACACGGGTGGACCAAAGCAGAAGAAAAGAAGACTCAGACTTGCAACACGGGTGCCCGTGTCATGCAACACGGCCCGTGTTGCAGCCCTTGGAGAGGAGACACGCCCTGAAGAAGTCAGCAGCCTGACACGGCCACCCGTGTTGCACAACACGGCCCGTGTCAGGGCCACTGAAAGTGAAATTTCTCTGTTTTCTGATTTTTTGCTGTCAGACCTATTTTGAAGGGCATTTGAGACATTTCGCCATGTAATTTGAATTTAGATATAAGAGGCACATTTTAGAAAGTAGGGGACACTTTTGAAATGATATTAGGATTGACAACTGAGAGGAGAGTTCGGCTGGAAACAGAGGATCGATCAAAAGCGGAAGCGATTGATGATCCAAGGATTTCAACTTGCATTGTAATGATCTTCTCCTTTTCAATTCTAATTACTTTTATGTTTACCAAGAACATGAGCAACTAAACCCCAAGTTGTTAGGGGGTGGTCCTAAGTGCGATGTAATGACTTTTGTTTAATTATTCTATGAGAACTATGTTTTTACCTTGATATATTTTATTTTGCATTAATCTTAATCGTATTCATATTGGAAAGTAGAATTCGAGTCGTGCTTAGGCTTTAGTCTGGAAAGTCAACCTAACACTTTTGCAAAATAGTATCACGGTCGATATTGCTTAGGAATGAGGATATCCTGTATCACGTATTTTATGGTCGGAACTATTGCTTGATGCTTTTCAGGGACACTGAGGAATTAGTGTACAGGAAAATCATCAAAGGGTTTTCATTAAGGAATTAAGGCAACTAAAGTGGCCAACTGATAAATTAAGGTTAATAACTAGTATAGTAGAATAATCATACAGGGTCTTTACTCGCATCGTCTCCACTTCCCTAACACCGTTCTTAGATTGATTCATTAAGTCCGTATTTACTTGTTATATTACTCTGCTACCAAACAAACCACTAGACCTTTTGTTCAATTGAATCCTAAAAATTCCGTTAATTACTACGCAGTCCTCGAGATCGATACTTGGGACTTTTCCCTTATTACTACAATTGGTAAAAATAGTACACTTGCTATTTTCCCGATCAAGTTTTTGGCGCCGTTGCCGGGGACTGCCAAATTAACATTGTTTTTAGAATCCAAAAGAAATTTTGTTGCTCTGCGACTAAAATTTTATTATTTACTGCATAACTTTTATCCGCTTGTATTATCTAACGCTTGTCTAATTGTGTATGCGAGGTCAGGCCTCAGCTAAATATTCTTTTGATACAGAACCAGAACGAGCATTACACGAAATACGAAGATTAGCTAAAGTTAAAAGACTGGAAGAAATAGAGGAAATTATATCCGTGCAGAGCGACTCCGAAGAGAGAGAGAGAGACAACACCTGAAACTGTTCAAATGGATGGAAATCCACCTCAGCCTGAAAGACTGCTAAGAGACTATGGAGGGGTCAATGCTCAACCAAACCGGATGACCATTGTGAATCAACCGGTAAATGTTGCGCATTTTCAGTTACACCCTTCCACCATCCGTCAGTTGGAGAGCAAGCCGTTCGCCGGAAGAATCAACGAAGATGCAAATAAACATCTTCAGAGATTCCTTACAACCACCACCTCGCTGAAGATAGAAGGACATTCCGAAGAGGCCAAGAGATTAGTTATGTTCCCGTTCACACTCACTGATGATGCGGAAGAATGGTTTTACTCGCTTCCCGCTGGGAGTATCACAACATGGCAAGAGATGGAAACTGCGTTCCTGAATGAGTATTTCCCTGCCTCAGTGTTCATCCGAAAAAGATATGACATTGTCAACTTCAAGCAAAAAGAAGGAGAATCTTTAGGGGATGCATATAAGCGATTTAAGAGGTGTCTTACAGCATGTCCTACTCATAACATGGACGCCACTGAGCAGATGCAAAACTTTATGAATGGATTACGACTCAAAACGAAACAGCTCATAGATACTGCTGCCGGTGGCTCAACCAACTTCTCAACGGCCACAGGTATCAGAAGGATCATAGAAGCAATCGCCGCTAACGAGCACCTTGAGTTGTATGATCGTACGGTTAACCAACCGAAAGGTAAGATTGATCTGAAGCTGGCAGACCAGGTTGTTAAAATGGAGGATCAGATCACCGCTGAGGTAGAGAGAAGGTTAAAGAAAATGAATGTTGAAACTCAGGTAGTGGCACAGGTTGAGCCAGTTCAAGCAGCACCTTGTGAAATATGCGGTGGACCACACTTTACAATGCATTGTGTAGCAACTCAAGAGCAAGTGGAACAAATTAATATGTTGAGGCAGAACAATCCTTACGCCAACACATATAATCCTGGTTGGAAAAATCACCCAAACTTTTCATGGAAAGACCAACAAGGAAATGTTCAAAAACCTGTTCAAGGCCAACAACCGTATCAACCTCAGCCACAGAAGTACCAGCAGACACCGTACCAACCTCAATATCAACCACAAGCGCCTCGAAAAGCTGATTGGGAAGTGGCCATTGAGAAAATGGCCGCCCAAAGTTCTCAATTTCAAGAAGAGACAAGGAGTAACTTCAGGAATGCTGGAGCATCCATAAAGAATCTTGAAGTACAAATGAGTCAAACTGCCCAACAGCTAGCAAGTACACAAGCGCCGGGTACACTTCCAAGTGCCACAGTACCAAATCCGAAGGATCACCACCAAATTAAGGCGGTAGTAACAAGAAGTGGAAAAGCCAAGGAAGCGGGAGAAGAGGAACCGGAACTAAATGATCAGATGATTGAAGTGGAGCTGGAAATTAAAGAGAATGAAATAGTCGAGGAAGAAGTGATGACACCAGTACCGGTAACTAAAGAAAAAGTGGTAGAACTGAAACCGGTGATCAAGCTGCCATACCCCTCAAGAAATAAAAAGAAAGGACAACAAGAGAAGAATTTCGAGAAGTTCCTGGAGCTGTTTAAAAAGTTGGAGCTGAACATCCCGTTGTTGGAGGCACTAGAACAAATGCCCACCTATGCAAAATTCATGAAGGACATCATTGCTAAGAAGCGGACTAGTGAGTCTGAACCTGTTATTCTAACGGAAACTTGTAGTGCTATTTTGCAGGGTCTGAAGATTCCGGTCAAGAAGAAAGACAGTGGAGCTGTTACTATCCCATGCACTATTGGCGATAGGTCATTCAACAGAGCTTTAATTGATTTGGGAGCAAGTATTAGCCTCATGCCCTTGTCCATCTACAAAAAGTTGGATATCGGTGCGGTTCAAGACACTCGGATGACCCTCCAGTTTGCTGATCATTCAGTTAAGCGGCCATATGGAGTGGTTCAAGATGTACTAGTTAAGGTAGATAAATTTGTGTTTCCGGTTGATTTTGTGATCCTAGAGATGCCGAAAGATGAAGAAATGCCGTTAATCTTGGGCCGACCATTCTTGGAAACCGGGAGAGTCATGATAGATATGGAAGGCGGCACCCTGACCTTGAAAGTATATGACGAGGAGTTAAAAATTGATGTTAGTAATACCATGAAGCATAAGCAGGATCGTGGCACCAGTAGTAACATACAAGTGCTAGAACAAGTCGTAGAGAGCGAACATTTGGAGACTGTGACCCAACTACCCCTGGAGAGAGTGCTAAGCATGTCAATCTTTAAGGAAGACAAAGAAGTAGATGAGAATGACAGAGAGGTAGTCGAAATGTTGGACACTCGACCATTCCAAAGGGGATCCCGACCACACCGATGGGAGGACTTACGGCAACCTATAGCGCTAGAGGGTAATGACGAAAAGCCTAAAGGTTCGGAATTGAAACAACTGCCGGAAAATCTCAAATATGTGTTTCTAGACACCGAGGAAAAGTGTCCAGCCATTATCAGCTCTAGTTTGAAAAGTGTCCAAGAGAAACAACTGATTGGGGTTCTTAAAAAATTTAAGAGTGCTATTGGTTGGAAGATCGAAGACTTAAAGGGTATAAGTCCTACAGTTTGCATGCACAAAATTCTTATGGAGAAGAACCATAAACCGGCTGTGCAGCCCCAGCGAAGACTGAACCCCGTTATGAAGGAAGTCGTAAGAAAGGAAGTGGTGAAATTACTGGATGCTGGACTTATCTATCCTATATCAGACAGTTCATGGGTGAGCCCTGTTCACGTGGTGCCTAAGAAAGGAGGTACAATTGTGTTGACTAATGACAAGAATGAGTTGATTCCTACGCGTACCGTCACTAGTTGGAGGGTATGCATTGATTATAGGAGACTTAATTTAGCCACCAGAAAAGATCACTTTCCGTTGCTCTTTATTGATCAGATGTTAGAAAGATTGGCTGGTCACGATTACTATTGCTTTCTAGATGGATACTCCGGATATAACCAAATCGCGGTTGTGCCGGAGGATCAAGAGAAGACAGCTTTCACATGCCCGTACGGAGTTTTTGCTTATAGGAGGATGCCATTCGGGTTATGTAATGCTCCGACCACGTTTCAAAGATGCATGACTTCCATTTTTACGGATATGCTCGAGAAACATATGGAAGTCTTCATGGATGATTTTTCGGTTTTCGGATCATCATTTGATGATTGTTTAACTAACCTGTCACTTGTTTTGCAGAGATGTCAGGAAAGTAACTTGATCCTGAATTGGGAAAAATGTCATTTCATGGTGAGAGAGGGCATCGTCCTTGGTCACAAAATCTCACACAAAGGGATCGAAGTTGATCAAGCAAAAGTGGAAGTAATATCCAAGTTACCACCACCCGTAAATGAGAAAGGTATCCGAAGCTTCTTGGGTCACGCAGGGTTCTACCGCAGGTTCATAAGAGACTTCTCTAAGATAGCTAAACTGTTGACGTCCTTGTTAGTCAAGGAAACGGCGTTTGTGTTCAATAAGGAATGTGCTGATGCATTCGAGAACCTGAAAAATAAGTTAGTGTCAGCACCAATTGTGATAGCCCCAGACTGGTCGCTGCCGTTTGAGATCATGTGTGACGCCAGTGACATCGCAGTAGGGGCTGTATTGGGGCAGCGGAAAGAGAAGCTTTTGCATGTTATTTACTATGCGAGTCACGTTTTGAACCCGGCACAGATAATTACGCAACTACCGAGAAGGAGTTGCTAGCGGTGGTGTATGCCTTTGACAAATTTAGGCAATATCTGTTGGGTTCTAAAGTGATTGTTTATACTGACCATGCTGCGTTAAAATATCTTTTTGCTAAACAGGAGTCGAAGCCCAGGCTGCTGAGATGGATCCTTCTTCTCCAAGAATTCGATGTGGAGATTCGGGATAAGAGAGGATGTGAAAATACTGTAGCTGATCACCTCTCGCGAATGTCACCGATTGAAGAAAACAAGGAAAAGCGCCCGATAAAGGATGAGTTTGCTGATGAACACATCCTGGTTATTCATGGTGTTCCTTGGTTTGCGGATTACGCCAACTATTTAGTCGGGGGTCTCATACCCGACGATTTTGATTCTAACAGACGGAAAAAGTTTGTTCATGACTGCAGGTTCTACTTATGGGATGACCCGTTTCTTTACAAGAAAGGGGTGGATGGACTGATCAGACGATGCGTTCCGGAAAACGAGCAAAGGAAGGTGCTGGAAGCATGTCATAATTCAGATTATGGAGGGCATTTCAGTGGCGACCGCACCGCAGCCAAAGTCCTCCAATCAGGGTTGTATTGGCCGTCTTTGTTCAAGGATGCCCAGAACGTAGTTAAGGAATGCGACAGATGTCAACGGACTGGAAATATCTCGAAAAGAAATCAGGTGCCGCAGAATTCCATGTTAGAAGTAGAGTTGTTTGATGTTGGGGGATTGATTTTATGGGACCATTCCCACCATCTTTTGGAAAACACTATATACTGGTAGCAGTTGACTATGTTTCGAAATGGGTAGAAGCAGTGGCACTACCAACAAATGATGCTAAAGTAGTGGTCAGGTTTCTGAAGGAGAACATATTTTCGCGGTTTGGAGTACCAAGGGCCCTTATAAGTGATGAAGAAACTCACTTCCTAAATCATCTCATGGAAAAGTTACTCCTTAAGTATAATGTGAAGCACAAAATATCTACTCCGTACCATCCTCAAACCAACGGGCAAGCCGAGGTGTCAAATCGACAACTCAAACAGATATTAGAGAAAACAGTGCGTGCATCCCGTAAGGACTGGGCAGTAAAACTGGACGACGCTCTCTGGGCGTATCGCACTGCATACAAAACACCCATTGGTATGTCCCCTTACCAACTGGTCTATGGTAAAGCTTGCCATCTGCCTCTAGAGTTAGAACACAAGGCATTATGGGCCTCAAAAGTCCTTAACCTAGACCTCACCAGAGCAGGAGAGTCTAGAACCCTCCAACTCCATGAGCTAGAGGAATTCAGGAACCGGGCATATGAGAATGCAAAAATGTACAAGGATCAAGCAAAGAAATGGCATGATCGACGTATTCAGAAGAAAGAATTTCGGGAAGGACAATTAGTACTGTTGTACAACTCCCGACTGAAACTATTTCCGGGAAAGCTTAAATCAAAATGGTCGGGACCATTCGTAGTACATAAGACGTTTCCGCACGGAGCAGTCGAGCTGAAAAATCCAGCAAATGGAGACATTTTTAAAGTAAATGGTCAGCGTATGAAACCTTACTACGAGGGACAGTAGAAAGATCGAAACGATGTCGTTCATCTCACACGATACGATGACGGACCGTCAAGCCAGGCGACGTAAAACGAAGCGCTTCGTGGGAGGCAACCCACGTATTTCACATTCACGCTTTCATTTTGTTTTTGTTTTAACAGGTTTTGATCAACTCGCAGTTCATCGGTGAAAGAAGAATGTCGGATACCAGAGGAGAGAAAAAAGTTGAAAAATAGCACCCTGACACGGGTGGCCGTGTTACACAACACGGGCCGTGTCAGGCCCAGCATGACAGAGATGAGAAATTTGGAAAAATGTGGAGCAGTGGAGCAACACGGGTGCCCGTGTTGTGCAACATGGCCCGTGTTGCAGGTGCGTGACCTTGAAAAAAAATATATGTTACAGGAGGAGAAACACGGGTGCCCGTGTTGTGCAACACGGCCCGTGTTGCAAGGCGTGTTCAGATTTTTAAATTTTTACCCCGTAGGACCCACCACTTTAACCCCCACTTATCATTACCCACCACACAATTCATATCATTTTTCATCTTCCTCCTTCTTCTCCCTCACAAAACCCTTAACCTCCATAACCCTCTCTCCACAAAAGCTTCATTATCTACCACACCCACTCACCGGAACCACTTCCGTCCTTCACAAAAAACATTCTACTCATCATTGTGATTAATTCTACGGTTGCGTTTTTCACTAACAGTGATTTCGAAATTTTTCGAACCATCTGTGTTGTTTGTGTTTTGCAGGTTAAGAATGCCTCCTCGTAGAGATACCGGAAAAGCAGTGGCGGAAACTTCGCGCCCCAGAAAGAGAGCACACTGTATGGCGAACCCTCACGACATACTCTTTGAAGACCCGGATCATCAGAAAAAGTACTCTAACATCATCAAGCGTAAGCTCGCGCCCACAAGGTATATCTGTAACACTACGCTTGATAATCTAGGGCTGAGAATAGAGGTCCATAGGATGTTTCACACTCTGGGTATGTTAGAATTTATGCAATTAGAAGCGCCAACTTATGAGCGCATAACTGTTGAATTCTTGAGCACTTTAGAATTTCAGTTGAAGCACAAGTGGACAGGGGTGGAGGAAGAATATTATGGTACACTGAGGTTTAGGTTATTTGATACTGACCATAGCCTGACCATAGCCGAGTTGGGAGATATTCTGAAGCTCCCCAATTTTGGTCCCGGAGCCCCTCCGGGAAATTTTAGTGCAGGGGACTTCTGGAAGGCTATTACAGGCAGAACTGATTATGTCGCGAAAGCGGCAAAAGCCTCTTGTATCCATAACCCTTGTTTCAGGTACGCTCAAAAGGGATTGGCATATACACTGTTCGGCAGGGGTGACAACACTGGAGTGGCAACTCAGAGGGAGTTGTACTTCATGTACGGCATGGCAAATCAAGAACTCATTAATGTAGCGGCCTTTGCAGCTGATCACCTGAAGAGGGTTGCGAATGCACCTTCAGGCGAAATAAGTGTAGGCGGTATGATTACTCAAATCGCGAATCACTTTGGCCACGGTGCTCTCTTGAGAGAGGAACCCACTGTTGCAGGTAAGACAAAAATAGATCTTGCCACACTGACTGCCCAAGGTATGATTCGAGTCTTTGATAATTACTACTCCTTGGTAAGCCGAAACAGTCATCTCATTGCTTTACCTGCCCCTGACTTTATTAGTATTCAAAATGTGAATAACTGGCTATATGAGAGCCCCATGCAGGATGAAGAAGACCAATTTTATGATGGTACAGGTGCAGAATTCTTTGAGGATGAAGGCGATCAGGTAGAAGAAGCGCCTATACCGCCTACTCGATTCTCACCCCATCAGGAACCCGACTCAGGCTCTTGGAGCTTATCTAAAAAAGAATGGGATTGGATGGAGAATGATATGTGCCATCTCCGAAGTGAGCAGACGAGGCAAGGCGAGGAGCAGACAAGACAAGGGAACGAACAAATCCGACAAGGCAGGTTGATCGGTGAGATGCATGAATGGATGCGGCAGATGATGCTGCGCGACCAACCTCCGCAACCATGAACCCTGTGAGTCCTCTGCTACTAGTGTTCCAACAGTGAGGACACTGTTGAATTCTAGTGTGGGGGTATTTTATTTGTGTTTTATTTTATTTGTGTTTTTATGTTATTTGTTTATGTTATTTGTGTGTTTTCAATTCTGTTGCAGTTATTTGTTTATTTAATTTCCAGTGTTAGTTTGAGAACATGATGGCAATCCACAGGAAGACCCCCCTGACATTGAGCTAATAAAATTAATAAAATTGTTGGTTGGGGAACTGTTTAGTGAAGATGTTGAGTGAGATGATGAGAAAGTATATAGAATACTCAGAAAAGAACCGTGAGGATGAAATCGGGATAATCTTGAGAGATAGGTAAAAGGCCAACACCCTGGGTTTCCCAAATAGGAACGAGTTCGACGTGTAGATTTGTACCATAGTGCTTTGATCTGAGAAGTACCCCTGAGTAGTTTATTTTGACAATCAGGCTCCATCAAAAATAATCGTGTGTGCAAGGGTAATGAAAAATATTGAGTTAAGGCACAGAAAAAAAACAAACAAAAAGGGGCAATTAGGCGACTAATCCTTCTAAGTTGGGTAACCCTCACCCGGTTATTCAGCTCAACGGCGGTCGAACCTGAAAGTCATTCAAAAAGAATAACAGTTCCAGAAAAAGAAAAATGTCATTGATAAATCTTGTGCACACGAGGAAAATCATAAAAGCCGTATAGTGATTGTCCGAATGAAAGGGAGGAAAATCGAAAAAGAAGACTTAAGTACAAAGCATAGTCGGAGAGGTTACCCATAGGGAGACTGAGGTCTGTGGTTTACCGCAGTCTAGTGTTTGCATGTTACCTGTTTTGAGGGAAAAGCCGTGATTAATCCTAGGGGACTTGGAATGAGAAAATCAAGTATGAGTATTATCACCGTAACTCACAATTCTATGGACAGTTCCGTTACGAAAAAAAGATATTAAGTTCGGGTTGGTGAGCTTTTTGCTTGAGGACAAGCAAAAGTTCAAGTTCGGGGGAGTTTGATCGGTGGATTTCAGTTGTGTTTTCAAACGTTGTTTGTGGGTAATTTCGCAATGTTTTTATCTGTTTTTCGAAGCTTTAGTTGTCATTATCTGCATTACTCGTAGTTGTGTGTCTTCGAGTCTTATTTTTAAGTTTATGTTACTTGTGCCGCTGATGCGTTTGATTTGGTTTCTTTTAGTGTGTTTTTGACAGGAATGGATAGCACGACAATCGCACCGCATTCGGGGGCAAAGAAAAGTCGAAAAAGGGAAATCAGAGCTACAACACGGGTACCCGTGTTGCACAACACGGCCCGTGTCATGGAGGACACGGTTGGCAGACACGGGTGGACCAAAGCAGAAGAAAAGAAGACTCAGACTTGCAACACGGGTGCCCGTGTCATGCAACACGGCCCGTGTTGCAGCCCTTGGAGAGGAGACACGCCCTGAAGAAGTCAGCAGCCTGACACGGCCACCCGTGTTGCACAACACGGCCCGTGTCAGGGCCACTGAAAGTGAAATTTCTCTGTTTTTTGATTTTTTGCTGTCAGACCTATTTTGAAGGGCATTTGAGACATTTCGCGATGTAATTTGAATTTACATATAAGAGGCACATTTTAGAAAGTAGGGGACACTTTTGAATTGATATTAGGATTGACAACTAAGAGGAGAGTTCGGCTGGAAACAGAGGATCGATCAAAAGCGGAAGCGATTGATGATCCAAGGATTTCAACTTGCATTGTAATGATCTTCTCCTTTTCAATTCTAATTACTTTTATGTTTACCAAGAACATGAGCAGCTAAACCCCAAGTTGTTAGGGGGTGGTCCTAAGTGCGATGTAATGACTTTTGTTTAATTATTCTATGAGAACTATGTTTTTACCTTGATATATTTTATTTTGCATTAATCTTAATCGTATTCATATTGGAAAGTAGAATTCGAGTCGTGCTTAGGCTTTAGTCTGGAAAGTCAACCTAACACTTTTGCAAAATAGTATCACGGTCGATATTGCTTAGGAATGAGGATATCCCGTATCATGTATTTTATGGTCGGAACTATTGCTTGATGCTTTTCAGGGACACTGAGGAATTAGTGTACAGGAAAATCATCACAGGGTTTTCATTAAGGAATTAAGGCAACTAAAGTGGCCAACTGATAAATTAAGGTTAATAACTAGTATAGTAGAATAATCATACAGGGTCTTTACTCGCATCGTCTCCACTTCCCTAACACCGTTCTTAGATTGATTCATTAAGTCCGTATTTACTTGTTATATTACTCTGATACCAAACAAACCACTAGACCTTTTGTTCAATTGAATCCTAAAAATTTCGTTAATTACTACGCAGTCCTCGAGATCGATACTTGGGACTTTTCCCTTATTACTACAATTGGTAAAAATAGTACACTTGCTATTTTTCCGATCAGTATTTGGAAAACACAACAAACCCTATTTTCTACTGTTTATCTTCTTCCCCCTTCCTAATCCAAATCGGCACCGCCACCTACCTTCAACCCCAACCCAAACCCTAGTTGCGGAAGCGCCGTAACCTTCACACAACATCATCATCACCATAACCGCGAAATCTCTTCTCTATCACCATTAACACCTTCGACTTGCCTTCTTCTTCACCCTCAATTTCTTTTCCCGTTGAACTCCCTCTGTTTCTGTCATCATCAAAACCCTCTGTTTCTCTTTCACAACTCCTTCCCTCGCCGCCGGTGTAACTTCAACATCGTCGTCTTCGTTGCTGATTTTGCCATGTATCTCCCTCACTACCGTGTTAGCAACCGTTTCGAGATAACCTCGTCCTCTGTCAATACCACGACATCTCAGTCTTGCGCTTCCGTTTATGTGTTAAATCTAACAAGGATCTCCTTCTGTTTCAGGACGACACCGCAAAGTTGCTCCAGCTACGGCGACCGGAGAAAGCCCCAGCTGTTTTGTTTCCGGCTTATCAACAACGACAACGTGGCATCGTGATTCTCGGCTTCGGCTAGGTAAACGTACTGCATCAACTAGTTTCGCTTATTTGTCAGATTGGGTATTATTTGTGCTCAGCTGTCACCAGTTGTCGCACCTCGAAAAATCACAGAGACATTTTGGAGAAACTAACCTTGCGCAAAAGGCGCAGAAATGTAGTTCGACAGAGTCGCCACCGAACTTTATTTATCCCGAATAAACAGGAGAGGAAAATATCGAGAAAACCTCTTAAAACGAAAGGATAGAAACAGGGTTGTCGCAACAATGTTTCGGATTCGGGAGTCGATTATGCAAAGGGAAGGTATTAGCACCCCTCAAGTCCGTTGTATTCCACGGGAACCTTTTAGGGTATTTTGTGATGAGCGTTGTTTAGGCTTGCTTGTTTTCTTCTCGATGTTTAAGGCGAATTGGTAGGGTAAACAGGATAAAGACGCTAAGGGGAAATGGGTGGTTATAGGATAGGGTGCTCGCCAAGGATTGGGGCCCTTGTGCCTACGTATGCTCATTCGGACGAGAATGAGAAATTAGAGCATCATAGTTCGACTACGGGAAAGGATGGGGGAAAGACGGAGAATGGTTAGGAGGTAGATAGAATAATGGAGAAATCGCCAAGATCATCGCAATCTTGTGCCTACGTATCTTACATTCAAAAGTGAATGAAGAATCAGAGCGTCCGTAGTTCGTGGAGACGACCACAAAAAGACGAGGTTGAAATGGGCTCGAAGTGCGTTGGGAGACGAAAGAGTGACTAACAAGCAACCCAAGGGCGTGCCTCGAGAACATGGCACTCAAGAATTCAAGGAATGTTAGATTCCAAAAACTCAGTTCTTTTGAAAATTGGGTTGAATAGGTTGAAGATAAAGGGTCGTATTTTTTGAAATCGAAAGAATGAACTAATAACGACTCAATGGCGTGCCTCGAGAGTTCCTCGTTCGAATATTCGAAGAATGCTAGATTCCAAGAATATCCCTCTTTCGTAAGTTTAAAAAACATTTGTAAAAAGATTGAATCGAAAATGGTGCGAGAAAGGGTGAAAGGTGAGGAGAGAGGAATTTGGTTTGAAAATGGCTCGACGACGACTCGAGGAGTTGATAAAATAGAACCTACTTGACGACGTGTCAAGGGTTAGGTGATGAGAAGCGATATTAGTCTCTAAGGGTGCTCCTAATATCGTAACCACGATGAATTGTGAAGGTGTGTACGAAATGTTGGTTACGAATGCGTACGAGCACTCGACTTAGGAGAGCGTTTGAAAATGGTTTAGTTTGAAAAAGTCGAAAGATTGAATGAATAGCAACCCAAGGGCATGCCTCGAGAATGATTCACTCGAAGATCCAAGGAATGCTAGACTCCAAGAACCTCCTTCTTTCGAGGTTTGATCGAGAAAAACTGTTTTGAAATAATTTGAATTGAAATAAGGTATGAACATAATCGTGTAAAAGAGGCGAGAAACTGAGATTAAATTTGAAAACTTTGGAAGAAAAAAGGCGATTATTTGATAAGTGAGATGTCGGCCTCACAATCAATTAATCGGGCAGTTAAAATATGAAGAAAAATTGAACGGACAACAAAAACATCACACGGAATGCTAGACTCCGATGATTTCTTTGTCCGAATGAAAACACACTTTAAAACGAAAAGTCGAACGATGCACTATTCAAGGCGTACGTCCCAATAGTAATCGTTCAAAAACTCAAGAAGTGCTAGACTTCAAGAGTTTAATTTTCGTGATTTTGATTAGAAAATAATTTGGTTAAACGTGTTTTTTAGAAGAATAATATTATTTAAAAAAAGTTGTCTAGAATCTTGCATAGAAAATATTCTTTGAAATGTCTAAAATAGACTATTTAAAATATTTTAAATAAAAAAATGATTTTAATGTTGAAAATAGATTGAATTAAGATTAGGAAATATAACTACTCAAGTTTTGGAAATAAGTTTGAAAATAGTCTAAGGTTTTATTTAGAAAATAATTTAGAATTGTCTTAAAACAAACTATTTATTAAATAGAATAAAAAAGACTTTTATTTATTTAAAGAAAATATAAATATTGTGTTTGACAAGTGTTATTGAAAAATGGTTTAAAATTTTGTTTAGGATATTATTTTGAATTGCCATAAAAATAAACTACATAATTAAATATTAATAGAATAAATGATGGTTTTAATAATTATCAAAGTTTGAAATTTTAAAATATAAATAAATTTGAAGAAAACAAACAAAATATAATAATAGTTTAAAACGTAATTAAATTTTAAGAAGAAACGTTTTAATTAACTAAAATCTTAATTTGAACAAAACAAACAAAACCACGAGGCAGTCATGTAAGATACGACTGTCCACAACAACAATAATTTTACCAAAACAAAAACAAACTCAGCTCAACCACAACTGCTACAAGAAAAAAACTACTGATCGAACAAGTCGCATTCTCAACAAACTGAAACGCAACATGCTTAAACAAGATCTTGCAAAAATTAAACTATAATCTAACAGTATGCTGAATCAAAAATGAATTAAAATGAATCCTAGCAACAAAATATAACCATCATTCAGAACTACGTACAGTTTCAACACGAACCAACCTAAATAAAACATGAAAAACAACTCAAATATTTACATCCCTGTATGGTTCAGCAATGCAAAAGAAATTTTGTACAATTTAACATTATCAGCAGTTTAACATTATCAGCAGTAGATAAATCAACCTCAAAATGAAACGAGACCAACGGATTACCGAAATTGCCGAAACACGTTCGTTGAATGCGCTGCTATGTATTCAGTCAATGCTTTTGGAGAAGAAAACGAAAACTTCAATGATACAATGCTACGTACGAAAATTGTGTGCTTTGCCGCTCCACTTTGTATTTCAGAATCTGTAACTATGAACCATAGATTGAAATCTACACACCATTTCCGTCGATTTGAGCACATCTGGAAGCGATATGAAGAAGATATGGCCATCTCGTCATGAACTTTTTCGGCGGCGCAATCACTAAAGGCTGATGGGTGCTGATGAAGGTGAGGGGTTTGCTTTTCGCGGCGGTTCACGCTGAAATGAGGGAGAAGGAGAGTTGGATGGTGGGTTGATGATCGATGATGATAACGGAAGAGGGTGACGGTGGGATTTGAGGTTTTTTCGGTGGGGATGGTGAAAGGAAGATGATGGGAAGGTTTTGTGTGCGGAAAAGAGCGAGAACGGAAGGGTTATGCGTGTGAGTGGTGTCGGCGGTGGAAACAAAGAGAGACATGGGTTTCGATGGATAGATGAGATTTTGGGGCGGCGCCTGTTTTGGTTTTTATGGGAAGAAGAAACGTCATTTAGGGTTTGGGGTCGCCGTTTTTGATTCTGAGGGAGATCTTCTACAGTACTAGGGTTTCTCGCCTCCTCTTAAAGGCCAATTACCCCATTTTGAGATACAAAAAGAAAAATGGGCCCTCAAACGTGGGCCTTCCTCCAATTCTAACCTTCTTTTTTTTTTATAATTTTTTTAACTAATTAATTTTCTGTTTAATAATTAAGAAAACTATTCTAACTAACTAAATCTAAAACTAATTAAATTCTAATTAAATCTAATTAACTAATAATTCTATTCTAATCTAAATCTAATTCTAACAAAAATGATATTCTAATTTCTAACAAAAATGCTATTCTAATTTCTAATAAAAATTAAAAAAAATCTAGTCTACTTAAATCTAATTAATTAATAATTCTATTCTAAACTAATTAATTAATAATCTAATTCTATTCAAATTCCTGTAAAAAAAATTCTATACTAAACTAATTAGTTAATTCTAATTCTAAAAAAATATTAATTAATATATTCAAACTTACTATTATATTATTAACGAGAAAATATTAATATATAATATATGTACAAAATATTAATATTTTGAAAAGAAAAAAAGTTAGGAAATTAAAAGTATAATTAATATTTATAAAAAAAAACTTTAGGCCACGTGTCACGCACTTATTGGACAAAATGATAAAATTTGAAAAAACACCCAATTGTGGGTGGACACATGTCTAAATGACGTGAAATTATGCGGGCAATGCAAAGTTGAAAAAAATGAATAGAAAAATGCAAAAATATTTTTTTTTTAAAAAAGGTAGGACAAATTTAGGGTATGACAAGGACGACCGGAAAAAATATTTTCTTCAATTGGCCGGAAAAAGACTAAGAGGATTTAAAGCGTTTTTAATGAACAAGTTTCTTAAGGATTCTGCTAGAAAATTTATCGAATCAGAGCGTCCAAAGAAGTATGCTGATCTGATTTCAGTTGAAGAATGAGAAATATTTGTTGCCAAGCGAAGAACCCAAGAATTCCATGTAATTCTAACTTATCATGAACAATGTATAATATATATACTTCTTCCACATGATTTCTGATATGACTTAAACTTGTTTTTCAGGCTGAGAGTGATGTAAATCGGCAACGAGCATCAAAACCCGCGTATCAATACAAAAAAGGGCGTTTGGGATATGCACACTTACAAAAAAAATAGTAAGTATATATAAATGCTTTAATATGATATAGTTAGAATACGAGAAAAGTCAAGCTTATTATCTATTTTATTGTGTAGTTAGAAGAGGAGAAAAGTGACACAACATCTCTTCCGGACCATGTTTTGTGGAAGGCTGCCCGTGTGGGTAGAGATGGAGCCGTTCAGGAAGAAGTTCAACAAGTATTTGAGCAATGTGTAAGTACAACATTAGTTCTGTCATAAACTCAAATGCGTATAATATATTTATGCTTTTATCTATATTTCAGAAGAGTTCATCCCATACTATAGCTGCAGCTGAGGACGATGATTGCAGGAGCATACTGAGTCGAGTGTTAAATATTCCTGAGTATTCTGGTCGTGTGAGGGATAAGGGATTTAGTGTCACTCCAACAAAATTGTATAAGCAGTCAAAGAATAAAAATCCTAGCAATAAATAAGTGATGGAGTCGTTGGAAGAATTGAAAGCTCAAATTCGTGAATTAGAAAAGGAGAAAGAGAGATACATGTCAGAAAGGCGCGGTTCAGAGTGTAAAGATACTAGTGACAAAGATAGTATCAATTGTAATTTTCAGCAGAAGCTTTCCGAGGTAATTATATATATTACATTGAAATTAATTTAGCACAATTTTCTTAATTAACACATTAATTCATTATTGGTTTAGGGCATTTTACCTTGTCGGCTCTATTTATCGTCATCGACTTATCGCATGGTTGGCAAGGGAAAAGTGAATAACACTTTGGGATACTTACTTCACCATAAACCGCTCCCTGCTGGATTTTTGAAAGTATCGGTTGATATTGCTTTAGAGGAGGGTGCGTTATTGCCTATACCAGACGGTGTTTCAGATGCAACATTGGTGGGAGACGCAATAGGATCGTATGTTGCATGACCGCAAAATCTCATTTTCATAGATAATGAGGTAGGTTGAACACCATTATGAACCTTGTAGTATTCAAATGTTTTACGACCCATACATGTAAGTTATTCTTACATTTACGTACCATTTATTTACATGATAATCTTAGACTCCTACAAAATCCAAATCAAAAGATAAAGGGATTGTGCGGGAAACCGAGTCAACTGCATCAAAAAAACAGGTACAACTACATTAATTGATATATATGCATAGAAAATGTCAATTATATCCTCTGATTTCAATAGCTTTACAATCTTATACATTAATTACCTAACTTATATGACTTTTAGATTCATGCTCAAGAGTCACAACAAGTCAACAAGGGTAAGATGCCTGAATCTATCAAGGTGTCCAACAAAAAAAGGTCGAGGTAAAAAAGGCATCTGTTCCTCGATTTAGGTTGTGCCTTGAAACATATGTAGGAACAACAAATCTGGTGAAGGGTGGCATTCGTCAAATACCTATGGAGGAAGGTATTTTCGGTTTTGCTTATGCCGAAACAATTGCTAAAGAGGATTTGGATCAGATTTTCCAACATTCTAAATTAGGCATCGGTGTTATGCATTCATACGTCAGGTACTCCAATCAATTTTAATTAAATAATTGAACAATTTATTTGCTCATTTCAATGAATATTATAATGTTGGTTATGTTTTTATTTAAGGTTCTTGTATGACAAGTTGTTGGTCCCGCATCAATTGACAGAGAGATTTGTATTCTTATCTTCTGGTTGTATCAACGTATGATCAATCAATCACACTCTAGATGTAGTCAGAGATTACTTAGTCCAAGCATTTATGGCCACAGATACAGAGAAGTTGTATTTTTTGCCATATAATACTGGTCATGGGTTAGATTTCATTCTAAATTCATTTATTATAATTATTCGTTTTTTGCCATTCTATATAACATTTTCATCTAAACTTTTGTCTTATTTTACAGTGGACACTGGTTGTTGGTTGTGATTAATCCAATAAAAGAAATAGTGTATTATCTGGATTCATTGGATGGTGATCAAACAAAATATCCTGATATGAAGAATATGGTTGATACGTAAGTGATGAGATATATTGTTCTGAATAATTATCTTTATTTATCATGTGAGATTGTTCTAAATATTTGTTTATATTATGTTAGAGCTATACAAATATTCCAATCACAAAGACAAGCAACAATGCTAAAAAGGAAGGCTAACAACATTAGCTGGATGAGTGCAGGTATATTTTCACAATTTTGACTGTTATAGTGATTCTACTTGATAAAACTTGTTAAACTATATATCCTGATATATATTCGTTTATTTTTTCCATTTACAGTGTCCTCGTCAGCGTAATGGGATTGATTGCGGATATTTTATATTGAGGTTTATGAAGGAAATTATTCATTCAGGTCAAATAGAGATTCCAAACATGGTATGGATTTTTAAATTATATGATTTATTTTAATATTTAACCGATATTTCATCCGAGTAATTAGTTTTAAAACTAAACCATGCATATTATGTTATATTACATAGTATTTTGATGAATTCAAGTGTGGTACTTACTCGAAAGACAAATTGGAAGAAATTAATGAGGAATTGTGTCAATACATTCTTGAGATGAGAATTGTATAAGGTATATATATTGTTTTTCTGTCTTTTGATCAGAGTTTATAGAGATTTGTGTTGTTGTGATGTTATGTACATACTATTGGATAATTATATTTTTGGAAGTCGTATGTAGTTTTGGAATTTGTTGATATACTTCGATCTAGAAGTTAGTTGTTGTGAGGATCCGGAAATATGGAATTTGTAATTATATGTATAGTGGATGTATTTGTGAAGTTATCGGTTTTGTAATTATATGTATAGTGAATGTATTTGTGAAGTTGTTGTGAGGATCGGCTTGTGTTGAATTATAAGCAGGTTTATGTGTTGAATTACAATGATTATGGTATATATAAGGCCAAAGTGTTGAAATAAATGTTGCAACATAATTCAACAAAAGTTGTTTCTAAAAAATATGAAAAATAGACAGCGTTTTTACAACAAAAAAAACGCTATGAAAAAGTGATTTTTAAAAAAAAAAAATTCAATGACGTGAAGAAAAGTCAGCGTTTTTCTTGAAAAAGCGCTGCTAAAAGGGGGGTATAGAGAGCGCTCCAAAAAGCGCTGCTATAGGGGGGTATAGAGAGCGCTCCAAAAAGCGCTGTTATAGGGGGGAATAGACAACACTTTTATTAAGAAAAGCGCTGCTAAAGGTATTCAGTAAATACACTTATGCAGCGCTTTTTAAAAGTGCTGCTAAAGGGGGGAATAGAGAGTGCTTTTTTGCAAAAGCGCTACTAAAAAGTATTCAGCAAATAAAGGTGGGGGAAAAAGAGTGTGCTTTTCTGGAAAAGTGCTGCTAAAAGTGGGCCTATAGCAGCGCTTTTTACTTAAAAAAAGCGTTGCCTTTACTTTTAGCAATGCCACTTTAGGCAGCGCTGCTAAAGGTCTTTTTTGGCATAGTATTTAATTCATGCAATTGATAATTGTTAGTTCCATGGTTATATGATTGACTAAATTTTGGTAAAACATGATTCTACACTGATGTTAAGCAAGATGTTATGACATCTTCATCAAATGTTATGATAGTACTACTGTCATATGTTTTAGACAAATGTCATGACATTTTGGTCTGGTACAACAGGCGCTGCTATTTTATATCTCTTGACATATGTGTTTTGATTTGATGAGATCCTCTTAGATATACCTTATTATTATACGCAGGTCAAGGAGATTTATTAGGAACAAAAAGTGCAGATTTAATTGGATTTCATAAAAAAGATCTTTGAGACTTTTTAGGAAACTATAAAATATTTGTTCCTATTTTTGTGGAGTTATTGTGGAATATTTTGTTCTATTTTCATGCAGAAAATCTTGAGAAGAGTTGGAGTTTGATTTGATTTGATTTGATCAAATATAAGTTGGTTTTAATTATGAGAAGATTTGGAGTAATTATGAAAAGATTTGAAGAATTATTTGATTTGATTTTTTATCAAATCTGAGGTAGTTTTTGCTAAAATCCAAGCCCATACTAGAATAGTCTATAAATAAAGACTTGCTAGACCTAAAGAAAAAAAGCATTCACAACAAGAAAATCGTGGGTGCAAAATAAGGGTTTAAGGTTTTGAGAGTCTTTCGTCTGTGACTTTGTAAGTCACTCTTTGTATCTTTTGATGCATCGTGGTAGACATATTTAGGTGATATATTGTTCTTACTCGAAGCTTTAGTATTGTTCTTGATTGAAGCTTTTAAACAAGATCAAGTATTGTCTTTGAAGAGTGTCTTCTATGTTTTATTAATCTGTTGTTATCACTACTGTGATTGAGAGGGAGTGGGAGGTATCTCATATCTAGGAGTGTTCTAGGTAGAAGTTGCACTGGGTAGGGATTAAGTGAGAGGTGGTAAACGGGGGAGTTTAGCTCTGAATTGATACTACTGATAGTGGATTTCCTTCCTGGCTTGGTAGCCCCCAGATGTAGGTGATGCTGCGCCGAACTGGGTTAACAATTCATTGTGTTATTTATATTTATGCATTTAAAATTCTGCACAATTTAAATGGTTGGACAAATTGTTCTGTCAGTCTGCAGATATACAACGTCTGTCATGACACTGTTAATTCTTAAAGTAAATCAAAATGCTCGTGTTCTGTCATTGTTCTGTTTTTAGAAAAGATCAATGTCTCGACATCTGTTAGGACATCTGAAATATGCATACCAGAATTTCAATTATTAAACCTTAATTAAAATCTTTAAAAAATTTGGTGTTCACCAAAGTCATTCATTCTTTGTTTTTAAAATTTTTCACAATATTAATCTGCCTGTGTTATTTTTTCATCAAAGACAAGATTAAAATATAAAAGAAGGTAATGTTATGTTTAATGATGAGGCGTGCAAAAATAAATATTTGATAATCGTAAGGATGTATGAAAAGGATTTATATTTGAATTTAAGATTTTAAATTTTTCAAAAGTTAGATTTGTTCGGTGTGAAAGATAAAAGAGAAAATTAATAGCGGTTTAGTTTAGTTGATGTGACAACACACTTGTGATTAGATATTCACATATATAATTGGCTAGTACATATGGCATCATCTCTATGACATTTTGCTTTTTTGTCTATGTGAAAGGTTCAATTCTATAACTTAACATTTCGAGTATTGGGATAAATCTAGGTGGAGTTCTCTTTGCTTTAATATATGTGTCAATTACTTCTTAAAGCAATGCATGAGACACATTGCATATCATTAAACACTCATTGATTATGTTATGAACTCAAATTCTAGAAACTCAAATTTGTTACTCAAATCTAAGACTCATCGATTATGTTATGAACTCAAATTCACAAAGAAATTAGGTTGCTAAGAGAATGAGTATTTTCTTCAATCAAAACCATTTCAATTCTTTAATTTTGATTAGTAGATGAATTTCCAATAATGTATATTATAATCATTCTCTTTTAATTGAAGATGTTGAATCTATTTTCATGATGCGAGATGTAATTTGAGAGATATCGTCAAGATCTGTCAAACCCTAGCATCTTTGAACTATGCAGATTCATACTTATCTTTCAATGCTTTCAATTTTGAGAATAAAGAATTTTAAGTAAAATATAACAATGAATTCATTTGATTTGTTATTTTTAAATGACTTTAATATCAGTGTATGTATGAGTCAGCTCTAGTTTGTTTCCCACCAGACTCAAACAATTTTAATATTTATATTTATTTATTAAAATATTAGTGTATGTGTTAGCCAACACTAATTTCATTCCAAAACTTAAATATTTTTTTTATTTTTTTAATTATTAAAATATTAGTGTATCTATTCATGACGCTAATTTTCAAGATTTCACATCTTATAATTGATGTGAGCCAATTGAGAATAGAGATCGACATCACAAAATATTTAGGTACTATTAGATCTTTGCTATATTTTAACTAAAAGTTCTCTTAATACCATGTTTAGTATGTGTATGTGTGCTAGATTTCACGTCTCTCCTAGGAAATTTCATTTTAAAATCATAAACATATTTTAAGGTATCTTATTGATACTTCTAATCATAACATTTGATTTTTTAAGGGAGGCGAGTGTAGTTTGGTAGGCTTTTCCGACTCTATCTTTGAAGGGTGCAAATTAGATAGAAAAATAACTAATGGGACATGCGATGTTTTTGGAAATTACTTGGTTTTTTGGCTCATCAAAAACTAACGCATTGTTGCTCTTTTTATAACCGAGATTGAGCATGTATTTTTGGCAATTGTTGTGCACAAGTATTTTGACAAAATAGTCATTGTTGGATTACGATTAAAAATCAGACCGCATTCCAATCAAGTGTGACAACAAAAGTGAAATTAGTCTTACCAAGAACTGATTATTACAATCTCGATCAAACACATTGAAATTAGGAATCATTTTTTAAGGGATCGGGTGAAAAAAGTGACATTATTTTCGAGTACATGAACACTAAAGATCAGCTCACTGATATTTTTATAAAACTGTTCCACAAGATTCATAAAGAATTAGGTATCCTAGATCTCTCTTACTTTAAATGAACATTGGTTATATTTCATTCTTCTATATATTTTATTGTACACTAACAACCTATTATGTAACAAGTTACAATTAAATAGTATCTCTATTAATATGTTTTTGGATGCATTGCGATTCTTCTATATGAGCTTAAAATATTTTTAAGCTCATTAATTATTGTATGAAGATTTTTTTTTACATCATATATTGTGATTCAAAGATGAAGATCTAAAGATAAAGATCAACAAATAAATATCTAAAGATAAAAATTTGTTGGACACCAAAGAAGTCTTAAAGATACACATAGTTACAATTCACTATGTGACTAAAGTCAAGAAAATAAAAATAATTGAACATCCTAGACATAGTTACACATAGGTTTCGTATTCAAACCTCTAAGAAGGCATTGAACACCCTAGACTTATTCAATATTATTGTTCACTAAAGAAACTTTGGAAGATGAAGAAATTTATAAACTCTTTTATTATCCAAACATTCAGAGCATGAGATATCAATGCATAAAAGGTGACAAAAGAAACAAAATCCTATCATCACAATCTCAAGTTTACTCTTGCAATTTCATTCATAAAGGATGAAAAGATGGTTCATATGTATGCTTAGTGACATGGAATTTGAGCACCATTTAATTTGGTGGTTCTATGGTAGGTTGAAACTGCACATTTTGAAATTGGGAACCTTATAATGGTATATTGTCTTTATTTTTGTTTAAAAGTTTTTGTAATATATTCTTATTCGGACATTGTCATTGTGTAATTATGATTTGAATAGTTCAGTGAAATTATTTTAAATAATGAGTATATTGTATGCTTGTGTTTATTGAAATTGTTTGTTTCCTTTGTCCTTGTGGATTTTGATCCTCGAGGAAAACGTTCTTTCCATTATAAGATTTTAAAAATACTCATTACCTTTTTTTTTTGAAATTTTTTTATGTGATCTTACTTCTTTTTAGGATAAAGCGCGTATATGCTGAAGTCGAATCCAGTTTAAGGAGAGTTTTAAAAACACTCAGTCCTTTTTCAAAGTAAGATTTTTATTTGGTCCTAATCCTTTTCAAGACAGGATGGCGTGTAGATGTTTCAGGTTGATTACTCTTTGGGGAGAATTATAATAATACTTTGTCTCTTTTCTAGGGATATATTATATGTGGTCCTATTCCTTTTTATAAAGACGCCTATATGAGTGAAATATACTCTTGGATACATGTTTTGAATGATGTCAAAGCTAGGTAGCTTAGTACTCTGTGTATGTTGGACCTTACCGTCTTTGTCTAATTGTGAATCATCATTATAGAACATGTAAAACTATATTCAATAGGCCATAACATGCTAAAAATATTATTTTTCATTAAAAAGTAATCAATGGGTTGATAGAAACAAAGATGAGTTGATACATACTGAAGTGATTTTCAAAGGAAATGGTTATGCCGTGTATGTATCGATACAGGGGCCTCTTGTGTCAATACAAGTTGTGAATGAGTCGACTCATCCATTGTTGGATCTGAAAGCAATTTTTTAACAAAACAACTATGCCTTGTATGAGTCTATATGTAGCGCGATTGAGCCTATACATAGCATGAATAAGTCGAGTCATTCTATCTTGGAGTCGACTCATATTGAAGTATTTTTTTTATTCAAATTTTTCTACCCTTGATGTATTGACTTATTGGGGCATCGTATTGACTCATCAGCCTTATGTATTGACTCATTCGAATTTAAAGTCAATACATCATGTTTTGAGCAAATACATGTATTGACTTAATATTTTCAAAACTTGTAATTTTGGCCCAAAAAATTTTGTTTTGATTGCTATTTCTTTTACACAGACATACATATAAATATGCACTCATGCATCATTTCATTTAATTAACACCTAAAAATATACAAAGAATTCTCATCATCTTCAACCTTTCTTTGATGCATTCAACAACTACACATAATCATTTTTGTTGTTTGTTATCAAGACAAGATATATAAGGTCCAATTTAGGTTTGTGTAATCAAATTGGGTTGAGGTTTTCTTTGGGGGTTTCAAGGAGAAAACCTTTAGGATTTTTACTCCAAGACCAAGGGTAGATTTGGAGATTTTCGCACAAGTCTTTGCATTTGAATTTAGCTTTGTGAAAACTTTGAAGAACGGGGGTCATAGCAAAGGAGTAGTAGTAACTGGGGTATCATTTGAAAGGATTGGGGCCAGATTTTGCAATTTGGATTCAGTCGAGTGAAAGCTTTGAAAACGGTGGCTCGGTCAAAGTAGTACTTGTAACCAGAGGATCATATTGGAAATCTTATGTGACTTGGTCTTGTTAAGATCAAGGGGAGAAAAAGAGTTAGGACCAACATCAAACATAGGGTTTGAGGTTAGAATTGCTACTACTTCTCTTGTAAACTGATATTGCAAAGGTTAATTATCTCAATTCGATTTCGAATTGAGGGAAGATGTACCCATAGTGAGAACAATTGGGGAACTGCCTAAACGAATCTTGGTGCTCTCTCTCTCTGAATATTCTTTTAATTATTTTTTGATTTAATTTATATTATACTTTAATTTGATTGATTTTGTGCCGAAATAAAAGCTACTAAATGACTTGTCATTTATTGATATTTATATTATACTTTAATTTGATTAATTTTGTATTATAATTAGTTAAAACTATTTATTAATATTTATTTTAAATTTAATATTGATGATTTAATACAATAATTTGCACATTTCTAAGTAATGGTGGGATTTGTGATAATGCTCTTAGGGTGTGTTTGGTTCGGGGTAGATGGAGGGGAGGGGAAATTTTTAATTAAATATGTTTGGTTCAAATCTTAGGAGGGGAGGGGAGCAAAATCCCTCCAAAACACACTTTTTGGTTCCCTCCGAATTGGAGGGATTTGAAGGGGACGGAAGGGAATATGAGTTTTGATATTTAAAAATTATTACATTTACTAAAATATCTTCAGTTTAATTTCAATATTTCAAAATTATTCGTTTTCTTTCGTGTTACTGCTTTTTCTCGATTGTTTCCATCAACTTATTATAATTGTTCTCCACCTTCAAATTATTTTATAATTTATATACTTAATATAAATCATAATCATTGTCTTTCTTTTTATAAAAAAAAATTATGTTTAGTTATATTCGTTTTTTTCTTTTGATTTTATTATGCATTCTATTATATTTTCTTTTATATCAAATTGTAAATCATTTATGTTACTTATTTTTCTTTATTCATTTTATTAAATATTTTGAACTATTAATATTTAATAATAAGTTATTTTATAATTTTTTTTGTTATATAATATTTAATAATAAGTTATTTTATATATTTGTTTTGTTATATGATTCATCACAATTTAAACGATGTTATTGGCATATAGTTTAATTTATGTTGGAAAGTTATAAGTCGAATCAATTGTACTCAATTTTTTTTAACTTTATGTGACAAATAAATATTTTTTTAATCACTCAATATTAGAAATTTTATTACTAACAAAAATACGCATGAATTTTTCACATTTTAATATCATATGACTTATATAAGATCATAAAGATAAAAATGTAAATTATTAATAAAACCCCTCCCCTTCTGAACCAAACACATTTTTAATTAAAATCCCTCTCTTCTCCTCTCCTCCTCTATTTTGAACCAAACACTTATTTGATTAAAAAAATCATTCACCTCTCCCCCCCTCCCCTCCCCCTCATTTAAACCAAACAAACCCTTATAAAACAAGAAATCCATCGTCCTAGAGACATTTGTTTTGTTGCAATCGTGTTTATCTTCTATTGCGCATTTGTATGAACATTTGTATGAAGGGGACTTAGTAGGCTCCTCTATTGTTAGATTTGTTTGGGTGTAGATTCTTTTGTTTTGGATCTCCATTTTATCAAAAAGAAAATAATTATTGTTGAGTTTGATAGTATATATTTCTAAGAAATTGTAATATTTATATACAATAATTCAGGGAATTCAAAATTGTAATTAAGTCTAAAATAATTTAATAATATTTATAAATTTATATATAATAATTCACTATGTTTTTTTTTAAAAACTTGTCTTTTACAATAATTACTTTTGTACTTAAAATTAACGATATTTTTATTTTTAAATGATAAATTTTTTTAAAAACATGATGAATTATTGTATATAAATTTATTGTGGATTTTTATTGATAAAAACTTATGTTAAAAAACAAACATCTAATGGATTTTCTATAAAAAAAAGTGAGATGATCAAAACTATTTGAATTTAAAATGGAACGACTAATTTCATAAATCAAGTAAAATTTGTTAAGTATTAACAAGTGTGAATAGGGTGGATAATAGTCCCACATTGGATAGAAATGTGGTTACTTGAGCATTTATAAGTGAGAGAACTCATATACCTATCACCTTAAGGTTTTGGGTGAGTATGTGGTGTGTCTCTCACAATGATTGCTCTAGAAAAAAGTCTCACTATGTTCAATGCTCCATAGTTGAAAGTCCAACAAAATTGAGGATCAATACTATAAACATTATTTAATGTAACATCAAGAAAAAAGATTTTAATTAATTTTAAAATGTGGCACAGAAATAATATTTTTTTAGTACATATACAGATGCATGGTTATTAAGTTATTTAAAATAATCTACCAAAAAATATTATTAAATTAGTTTGAAAAAATCAAAAGGCCAACTTAATAAATTTGGTGATAGTTTGATTTCTCAAATTTATAAGAGATTGACATCAATCTCAATTAAAACCACCAAGGCTACGAACCTCAGATAATTATTTTATATTTAAATGACTTTAATTAATTGATATTTTTATTTAAAAAAATTAAATTATTTTATATGTTAATAAAATTTTAATATTTATCTAAGATATATAATAATAACAACCATTTATAATATTTACAAAATTTTATAAATGCATTTTTTTGATTTGTTAATTTAAAAACCATATATAGATTAAAAAAATTGAGTTACTTAACATATGAGACTTAATACCTAAATATTTTTTTTAAAATTTTGATATTATTTTTCAATTATAATTTAAATGAAATTGATTATAAAAATTTAATAATTTTCTATTTTAGAAAAATTTTAAAAAAATATTTCTATTATATTAAAAATATTAAATATTAAATTTCATTTCAGACCTCGGATATAGATATTCAATCAAAATTTGAATAAACACACAACATGTAAAAATTTGAATAGCATAAGAAAAAGGAAACAAACCTTCAATTTGTATCCCAATATGAATCCCAATCATATAACTTAGAATCAACCCAAAATAGCATCATCATAACTTCATAAGGAATAAGTAATAACATCTAAATTTACTTTTAGTTATAATCTTCACAAGAACAAATAAACCATTTGCACTTTGTAACTTGAAGAATACCGCACAACGCATTTGGACAATCTTGGTATTTAAAACATACATAAATTTCTGCAATGTTGTAAAGTGTTACAAAGAGAAGATGAAAGATATTAAAAAAATGTATAATTCAAAAAAATAATGAGAGAAAGAACTTATTACCATCGCATGCAACAAAAGATAGGAAAGAAAGGAGGATCATAATACTAACAAGCATAAAAACTTCAGCCATATTATTTTTCTTTTGCATGTAGTAAACAATTATTTTTTTGATCACTTTATAATGTAAAATAAATTGCTATGTTTTATTCAATTAAATATGAGGTTTTCTTTCACCTATATTTATTCCTAAAATTGTAATCACTATTCAAAGTCACTTTAATACATTGGTGTGTCAAAAGTAAAGGTTTCATTATATTTTGGTGTTCATTAGAGTTCATTCATTCCATTTTTTTATTATTAATCTTTCACTATCTTTATTTCTTTGTTAATCTTTCATAATGGACAAAAGTAATAAAGTTATAATATAATATTTTTCTTAATGGTAAATATAATATTAATAAATAGGTGAAATCTCCAAAATACAAAAGAGAAAGTTAGTACAAGGAATGCTAAATTGAGCATAACAATAAATAAAACAAAGGGTTCAATAAAAAGAGGGGGAAAATGCACCAAAAAGCTAAAACATTCAAATGGATTTCACAAAATGAAAATATTCAAGTAGCTATAAAATCACTTATAGGTTTAGTTAGATCTCAGACAGACAGATTTGTCATAAATAAATAAAAAGTCACCAAAAGAGTATCAAAAATCTACAACACTATCAATTTCAGAATTAAAACAAAATTTCGATATACTATATATTAAGGTAGAGGATATGACTCTAAAATAGAAAGATCATGAGTCCACATGTATTCTATCAAAAAACCATTTCTATATCAAAAAAGGCTTTTATCCTCCACTTGTTTCAGAGTTGTTGGAACATCGTTAATGTAATGTCCCAAATCTTCACTAATCATGTTTAGCGCCTAGCAATGCCTTATTGTTGAAGGAATGGGGATTATTGGGAATGATTAGTGTATAATAATGTTAAGCCTCTAGTCTAATATCACAGAGGGCATTGTTAGGAAATTAATAAAAATGGCAAGGGTAAGGTAGTAATTTCCTATAGTGTCTATATTAGCCAAAATGTGAGTTGAGACACATTTCTCACATTTCTTCATCTCTCTAAACTCTCAAAGTTGAGAGAAATAAGATAGAGGGAGCGAGGAAAGAGGGGGCGTGAGATGAGAGAGGATAAGAGCATGAAAGAACTCTAGGAAATCATCTTTACAAAACTCCAATCTTAGCATGTGTGGGGTTGAAGCTCGAAAAGAGATTTAAGATATTAAGTTATTATCATCATCTCTCTATCTTTTCTCTCTCCATAAACACAAAAAAATCAACTTCTTTTATTTATCAGATCAAACATACAAAAATGCAAAGTGTTCTTCCTGCGTTTTCTAGATATTGTCAAAAACCCTTCAAAACTGAAACCTTTTAACACCACCCCCCCTAAAAAAAATCATCTCCTGAATACGAATACAAACTCAAATTTAACATATTATACATGAATCATACTAAATCAAGGTCACAACATTCGTAACCCTAACCTAAAAATCCTTCAATTTAGTTAAAATATTAACAATTAACAGCAATTGACATGGGAGAAGGGGTTTTCAAGCATGTAATTAACATTATTCGAGAACAAAACACGAAAAACAAGGTAAGGAGGTAGCAAATGAAGATCAAATTGCTCGGTTCCAAAAAAATTTAGGTAATGCATCTCAACTTGCTTCGTTTACTTCTTCTTTCTACTGCTTGCTTCTCCTCTTCGTCTCATTATTCTATTTCTTTTAATTGTGTGTGCTTGTTGTATGGATGTTGATGATGCAAGTTTGGAAGGTTTGGCTTAAGCTTGCTCGGAGCTTCAATGAGAAGCTCTAGAAGCTAGGTAAGTGAGATTTGGTGAAGGGTTTTGGACGATGGGAATACTTTGGATTATTGCTCTCAATGGTATGAAATTGTTGCTCTGTTAATATGGAATTGGTGGCTCCTTGCTACTCTCAGATTTTTGTTTTGCTCAAACTTTTTATATTAATTGGTTTGTGGGTGATAGGCATGACAACATAACTCATACCCGCGGGTATCCACTCGAACCCTTCCAAAATTTGACGGGGAAAACCTGCTTTGATTGGGTTTGAGTTTGGGTTTGGATTTTCCCCAATTATAAAATATGGAGACGGGTCGGGTAATGGGGATACTAGTACCGTTCCTGAACCCGTCTCGTTTATTTTATTATGTGTTTTATTATTTTAGTTTTGATAATTTATGTTCTGGACTGGGCTAGAGACTGCCCCACTAGCAGGTATGACCACACCTATTTCTTTATCGGGGAGAGCCCAATGAAAGCCCACCTTATCACATCACACGGGGAGCGCTCACGTGTCTCCCCCACGGACTCCATGTGCCCCCACCCACGGACACGTCATCAGAAAACTACCCACCTTCCTAAGGTCACGGGGCAGTTGACCCATGGCGAAGACCACGTGCTGGTGTTCCCTACGCCACGTAAGCCCTGACAGTTATTCGTATTAGGCCTAGTGATCCAACTCAATACAAAGTAACTGTTGGTCCCGCGCTGGGGGCACATTATAAATATCCTCTTTCACTAGAGGGTCAGGTATTTCATTCACAACTAGCTTTTCTATACTTGCTTTCTCTTACTCTGTTTCTTGCTTTGGCATCGAAGTACCTTGCAGGTACACCTCTCCTCTTTTCCACCACCGAAAAATTCAGAAGCTCACGACGTGTTACTGGCCGCTTATCCTTTTCTGATCCGGTAAGATCAGTGGCACCGTCTGTGTGATTCTTGCTTCCCCGTTATTTCTCCCAAAGAAATCCAAGAACCAAAGTATACTTCAATCTTCGTTGATCATGGCCAGCCCACGCACTAACGACAACATCCATGAAACCGCCTTCACCACTTTCACCAACGACGATGATCACGATCCACAATGTGACCATTCACGTCAAGGAAGACGATGCCAAGGACAGGCGCACCACCTCTCCCTCCCCCGACGATGCGGCTTTCAATGCCGCCCGATGCTTCAACAGCCCGACTGTCTTCCAACCAATCCCTATGCCACCCAACACCAACCCAGCCATGGTGGCTTTGTTCGTGAAAATAAATCAGACGAACTTGATGATCTTTTAGTAGAACGGGCGTATTGGAATGCTAGAAAAGAAACGACAATCACGCTCTCCCCCGCGGAGACATTGTCACCCGATTTCTCGCAGCCCATCACCACGGCAACGAGAAACCCGTCCTTCCCTCTCTGCGACGAACTGAGCGTCGTCCGTAACTTGAAAGGTTCCAGTCCGTGGCCATTCATAAGCATGACCGGTCTCCGTGGCCACTCATTAAGAAATCTAATCTTGTTGTAAATGAATATTATTCTTTTGGCAACATTGTTGAATGAATGTTTCACTTAGGACTTAGAACCACAAATTGTGAGGAAACCTCCATTGTGCACTAAATGTTGGATTCTAATAAAATTTGTTGATTCATTTGATTCATGCTTTATCTTTTATTATTGTGAATTTGTGGAAGCAAATAGAAATTATCAAGGCACTTGTTTTTATCGAGCACAACCAGTTCCAAATGCAACTTACCCGTGAGCAGAGAGTATTCGTAAACCCCTTGAGCCTAAACAGTGTGAATCTCAGCCTGAAATTGTGCGAGATTCCAAAAATGTTTTTCTTGAACCCTTGAATTTTGTGTTAATTGTTCTATTTGCCTTAAAAAGTTAAGAGCATTCACTTGAGGGTTGAGTAAAAGTTAAGCTGGGGAGAGCGAAAAAGAAGTATGGTAGGTTGCTACAAATCTTGAAAAATCAAGCAAGCATTGTGAAAAAATTGTTATGTAAATATGAATGTAAAAAAAAAAGAATGCTTGCTTGGAAAAGAAAAAAGAATAAGTTGTGAAATAAGAGTTGGGAAGATTTTCAAATGAGAAACAAGTGGAATGAAGTTGGGATGTGTGGATAACTTGTACAGTGAATGTCTCTTTTGCATCGGCAATTTCGTTTCAATGGCCTTAGAAACGTCCCTTGTTTGTAAACCCAACCAAGCTACAACCGTAAAAGACCTTAGCGATCTTTTTGCTTCCATATTTTCATTTATGATTGTTAGATGTTGTATGACTTAGATTGATATTGGCATTGTTTGTTGGATGAGTGAAATTGTCCCCGCGGTTGCAAACGCGTAATTTCTTCAATCCTTATTCAAAGAGGAGAGATAGGGTGATTCATTCAAAATTACATAGTTGTTGATTGATATATATTTTGCATTGCTTTAAGACTTTAGTTCTTGTGCGTTGTTTTATTCTAACCATTGGGAATTTGTGTCTAGTTGCATTCCTTATGTTTGAGCCATTTAATCCAATTTCGGAGAAATCTTTTTCTTGAGCAAATCCTCTTGTTTCATCAAGAGGCATACTTTGCTTGAGGGCAAGCAAATATCTAGTTGGGGAGAGTTGTTAGATGCCCAACTTTGTTTATTTGATCTATCAAATATGGTAATCTTTCACTCCTTTTTGTAAATAAAGTGTTAGAATCACTCTTGTTTTGGTTGATTTTCACCATCATGTGAAAATATCTTGGCTCCTTTGATTTTTGTGTTATTGTGCAGGAATTAGACATGAAAAATTGAAGAGTAAGACACAAGAAAGATAACAAAGAAACCAAGACAACATACAAACAACAGCAAGTTCGCACAGCGAACTTTGTAGCGAAGGTCAGGAAACCAAAACAGAAATAAAAGGGCCCTAAGTTCGCTGTGCGAAGGAGGCAGCGAACAACTCGCTGAAGCGAAGAGTCAGCGAAGCTCTAGCGAACACCCTCAAACTTGAGGCAGTAGGTATTTGGATAAGAATTCGTTGTGCGAAGTTCTCAGCGAAGGATTCGCACTGCAAAGAATTCTTCACACAGCGAACATGTGGAAATCTGTCTGGGGATTTTTCTCAGGACATAGGCACTTCAGGTGCCATTTTGGTTGTTCGCTAGGCGAACACTTTGTTCGCACTGCGAACATGACAACTCAACATCCCTTCTATAAGTAGTATGGGCTACTTTTTAAGAAAAATATCTTTTATTTTGTACTTTCTTTTAAGAGGATTTTCAGACCTAAAAAGCTTGTATCTTCATTTCTCATCATCTCTTAGCAATATTTCACAAAAAGAAGGCGGATTCCCATCCAAACTCGATTATTCGACTCGGATGTTGATCAACCTTCCGAAACTTGTTTCTCAAGCTATCATGGAAATGGGTGGCTAAATCCCTCTCTTGTCAAGGTTAGAGGTAGTTAGTTTAGATTTTATGTATTCTTCTTGATCTTTTGTATGTGAACAATGTTGTGATCAATATAGATGAAGTTATTTGCTACTCTTTGTACATTTATGGTTTGGATTGCTTTAGACATGAACTTTCCAAGTCTTGACCTAATTTTTTCATCTATCAACTATACAAATTCTAGACATAGGTTTGAAAGTTGATATCCGTTTTATATTGATCTTAACGGTCTAAACAATAACATTCACGAAATTGCTTTAGAAATGAACGTTTTTGCGAGGATACGCGGTTATGTTAATTAAAAATTCGTTCACATATTCGATCGGTTGGATACGTTTAGGACGGATTAGCGAACCCTAATCTTGACATGTTTTTATCAAACTTAGACCGAATTTTATTCCGTTTTATTTTTTGAAAACTCTTGTTATGAAAATAGAAACCATTTAAAAAAAACCTTTCTTAAATCATTAAATCGTTGAACAACAAGCATCTATATTCTCATCAATCCCTGTGGATACGATAAAACACTACCGTAAAATACTTTCTAACATCGTCCCTCTGTTGATCAAGGCTTAGATAGAAAACTTCGACGTCCGTCGCGTTCTTGTCGATCAAGGGAGCTCGATAGACATAATGTACACCCACATGTTCACGACCCTCCAACTTGACGAGAGCCACCTAACACCGTATGTAGGCTCCAATTTGCAGGGCTTTAACGGAACTACCACGAGGTCGTGGAGCTACTCGTCACTTTCGAATCCGAAGAGACCGGAAAAAAGTCAAGGTACACTTCTTGGTGGTAGAGTGCCCCTCTCTGTACCAATGCATTCTTGGAAGGCTGACCCTAGCCGAGCTGACCGCGGTGTCGTCCATCGTGCACCTGAAGATGAAGTATTACACGACCAGGGGTCGAGTCGTCACCCTCCACGGAGAAATCGAAGCGGCCAGAAGGTGTTTTGAAACATCCACCAAGGGGCCCAACTCAGTCAACATTCCACCCAAGAATGCCGGAAGCCACCCCGGTCAGAGTAGCAGAAACCTCTACCTCGCATCAACTCCATGGACCTCGACAACCGCTTCCTTGGAAAGTAAGAGCAGGGCGAAGCTCCGGAGGGAATTCCTTCAACAGACGCCAGCAATGGGCAGCCACGCCATCCAGTGCACCCTATTCCAGATGGAGGCTTCGAGCTCATCACCCTCGGTGACGATCTCGAAAAGAGGGTAAAGATTGGCACGGGACTCCCCGACTTGGCGAGGAAACAGGTAAAGGCATGCCTCAGGGAGAATGTTGAACTGTTCAAATGGAGCGCCGCGGAGATGCCTGGGCTTGACCCCGACGTAGCCTACCACCTGCTCACCATAGATCCGACTGCTAGGGCCATAGTACAACGTAGGCGTAGGCAGTCTCCCAAGAAAGCGGAGGCTGCTGAAAAAGCTGTAAAAGACCTCCTAGAGGAAAATTTTATTTCTGAAGCCCAGTACAAAACCTGGCTATCCAATGTTATACTTGTTAGAACACAGATTGGTTCTTAATAATATCTCTATGTTTTGATGATAACTATTATGAAATTTTGTATTGAAGAATTATATACTCTAAAATTTGCTTGAGAATGTTTGCTGCAGATGTTAAAGTAAATATCACTCCAGAAGCAAATTAGATCTGAACATAAGAAATATGCAAGGCTCTGAAGCGTCAGAAGCATCTCTTAGAAGATTCTGAACGCTGCCACCAGAAGATTCTGAGCGCTACCTCCAGATGGATCTGAAGCAGAAGCTACAGAAGAATCTGAAGCAAGCCAGAAGCATCTGAAGCAATGAAGAAGTCTGTATGAAGAGTTATTCAAGCATAGTTACTTCAGAAGACTCTGATAGTACTAACGCTGCCAGTACTGAGGATCTGACCCAAAACTCTGCTCTGAACTTATACACGCTGAAAGCACACTTACTACAAAGCCTCTGATTCAGCAAAACTCTGATGAACATCAGAAGGCTCTGACTAACTTAGACTCTGATGATTCTTGCTGAAAATTTTTGAAGAAGAATTCAAAGATTATATCCGTTGGAATATCCAAACGACTCTTTCCTTATTTATGCTAGACACAAGAACACAGACAAAAAGAATTTCTCTGTGCATTCTTCTTCTAGGAAAGGTCACTTGATGTGAAGACAAAAAGGCTCAGACCTTTTGGTACACTATTCTCAACGTGAAAAGCTCTTGGATCACTGTGCCTATAAAAGCAAGTCTCCACTCATCTTCTTCAGTTAACGAATACACTTGAAAAGAATTCATTAAAAAAGCTCTCATACAACTCATATATTCTTGCTAGAATTATTTCATTGTTCTTAATCTTAAGTGAAAAATCACAGTTGTGATAAAGCTTTATTAGAAGCATTTTTACACTTGTATTTATTATTACATTTGATTGTAAGAGAACCTTAAGAAGATCCAGTTAGGATCAGTAGTTCTTGAGAAGATTTTGAACAGTTGTTCTTAGTGCTTACTATTGTAATCAGTTGATTAAATAGTGGATTAAGTCCTTGTTTGAGAAAGGCAAATCACTCTAGATAGGGTGGACTGGAGTAGTTGAGTTCAACGAACCAGGATAAAAATACTTGAGTTTTTACTTCTAAATTTTATCTTCATACTTATTCAACCCCCCCTTCTAAGTATTTTCTCACCTTCAGTTGGCATCAGAGCTTCGGTTCTGTGTGTGCTACCACTTCACAGTGACAGAAAAGATCCAGTGAGAAAAACTTTGATATATATTTGGTTGTTACTATGGCTGATACTTCAATATCTAACATTAACAACAAATATGAAGAAAGGGATAAAATCAGCACTAAACCCCCTATGTTTGATGGGGAGAAATTTGATTATTGGAAAGACAGGATTGAAAGTTTTTTCCTTGGTTATGATACTGATTTATGGGATTTAGTCATAGATGGATATGTTCATCCCATTGATGGGAATGACAAGAAAGTAGATAGAAAATCTATGACAGAAGCTCAAAAGAAGGAGTTTAGAAATCACCACAAGGCTAGAACAATATTGTTAAATGCAATATCTCACAAGCTTACCTACCAGATGGAGACCTATGGTGACTGCGCTGAAAATGGCTAAAGATCTGAACCAGATTTCCTTGGAGGAACTAATCAGCTCACTAAGGAGCCATGAAATTGAACTTGAGGAAGATGGGCCTCAAAAGAAAGGTAAGTCAATTGTGTTAAAATCTAATAAATCTGCTAAAGCGTTGCAGGTAATAGAGGAAAGCTCTGAAGAATCCTCATCTGAAGATGAAGATGAATTATACATGTTGTCTAGAAGAATAAACAAACTCTAGAAGCATAAAGGAAAGAAGTTTAGAAACTTCAGGAAGCCTGACCAAAGAAAAGAATCTTCTGGACACAGAAGATCTGGCAAAAAGGAGGTTGTCTGCTACGAATGTAAAGAACCTGGGCATTACAAAAATGAATGTCCAAAGTTTGTGAAAGAAAAGCCTAAAAGAAAATTTGATAAGAAGAAGAAGGTTCTAATGGCAACCTGGGATGATTCAGATACATCTGAATCTGAATCTGAGTCAGAAGAGAAATGTGCCAACGTAGCATTGATGGCAGACATAGAAGATCAGGAGGAAGGAATTTCAGAATCTGAATCTGACTCTGAATCTGACTTTGACGCTGAAGAGGTAATGGCTAAACTCACTAAAGATGAACTTATCAAAGTGTTATCAGAGGTTCTAAAGAGCTATAACAATATTAAGCTCAAATACAAGGAGCTTCAAAGCAATCTTGTATCTGAGAATAATATTCTCAAATCAGAAGTGGCTGAGCTAAATGAAAAGAACTTAAAAATGAAAAATGATTTTGAATTAGCTCAACAAAACTCTGATTCTGAAACTGAGTCTAAATGCAAAAATATTTTGGAAAAATATGACTACAGCTTTCAGAAGTTTCTTGCTAAAAGCATAGACAGAAGCAAAATGGCTTCTATGATCTATGGAGTTAGTAGAAATAACAGAAAAGGAATTGGATATAAATCTTCCCCTGGAAAGGAGTTAAATCCAAAACCTATTGATAAAATTATCATCAAGAAGACTTCTTTATATTCCCATTTTAAATTTGGTCACTTGAATGATATTAAACACACTCCTTCTGAAAAGAACATTCATGTGTTTAAATCTAAGGCTAGTCAGAATAAACCTTATGTTGAAAAACAGAAGTTTAGACGAACCTTCAGAACAACTAACCCAAAAGGACCCAAGAGGATCTGGGTACCTAAGAGTAAAATAATTCATGTTGCAGATGTTCTTAGCAGTAAGGTCAGGACGCCAGTCATGGTACCTGGACTCTGGATGCTCGCGACATATGACGGGAGAAAGGTCTATGTTCCAAAGTCTGGAGCTTAGATCTGGAGGTGATGTGAAATTTGGAGGGAATCAGAAGGGCAAGATCATTGGATCTGGCACTATTGGAAATGGTAACCTTCCCTCTATTACTAATGTTTTACTTGTAGAAGGATTAAAGCATAATCTATTGTCCATAAGTCAACTAAGTGACAAATGGTTATGACATAATCTTTAATCAAAAATGTTGTAAAGCTATTAGTCAAAAGGATGGCTCAATCCTATTTAGTGGAAAGAGGAAGAACAACATTTATAAAATAAATCTTTCAGAACATAAGGTTCAGAATGTTAAATGCCTCTTGTCTGTTAATGTGGAGCAATGGGTCTGGCACAGAAGATTGGGGCATATTAATATGAGATGTATATCTCAGATTAATAAACTTAATCTTGTCATAGGACTTCCTAAGTTGAAGTTCACCTCAGATGCTCTTTGTGAAGCATGTCAAAAAGGGAAGTTTTCAAAATCCTCTTTTAAATCAAAAAATGTTGTTTCTACTTCCAAACCATCAGAATTACTTCATATTGATCTGTTTGGACCAGTGAAAACTGCATCCATCAGAGGCAAGAAGTATGGATTAGTCATTGTTGATGACTATAGTAGATGGACATGGGTAAAGTTCTTAAAACACAAGGATGAGTCACATTCTGTGTTCTTTGACTTCTGCAAACAAGTCCAGAATGAAAAAGAATTTAAAATTATAAAAGTCAGAAGTGATCATGGTGGTGAATTTGAAAACAAATATTTTGAAAAATATTTTAATGAAAATGGCATTGCTCATGATTTTTCCTGTCCTAGAACTCTACAACAGAATGGGGTTGTAGAGAGGAAAAATAGAACTCTGCAAGAAATAGCCAGAACCATGATCAATGAGACCAATCTGGCAAAGCACTTTTGGGCAGAAGCAATCAACACAGCCTGTTACATTCAGAACAGAGTGTCTGTAAGACCTCTTCTGGAAAAGACTCCCTATGAATTGTGGAGGAACAGAAAGCCCAACATTTCATATTTTCATCCTTTTGGATGTATTTGCTATATGTTAAATACTAAAAAAAATCTGAACAAGTTTGATTCTAAAGCACAGAAGTGTTTCATGCTTGGGTATTCTGAACGCTCTAAAGGCTACAGAGTATACAATACTAAAACACAGATTGTGGAAGAATCTATTCATGTTAGATTTGATGATAAGCTTGGCATTAAAAAGGCAAAGCAGTTTGAAAGTTCTGCAGATAGAAAAGTAATTCTCACAGACTCTGAAGACTCAGAGGCAGACAAAGCTCAAGTGAAGGAACCAGAAGCAACGCCAGATGCAATTCCTTTGACTTCTCAGATGAACAACTTAAACATTTATGAAGAATCAACTGTTAAAGGATCATCTTCTAGAATCAAAGCTTCTCATCCAGAGAATGTGATCATTGGAAATAAGGATGACCCTATCAGAACAAGATCCTTCCTCAGATCATCTGAAGCATCATTATTTGGATTTGTGTCAATAATTGAACCAACCTATGTGGATGAAGCTCTGCAAGACAATGACTAGATTATTGCCATGCAAGAAGAGCTAAATCAGTTCACTAGAAATGATGTGTGGGACTTAGTTCCAAGACCAAAAGGATTCAACATAATTGGAACTAAATGGGTCTTCAGAAACAAGCTTAATGAGAAAGGAGAAGTTGAAAGAAATAAGGCAAGGCTAGTTGCTCAAGGGTACAGTCAGCAAGAAGGAATTGATTATACAGAGACTTATGCTCCTGTTGCAAGGTTAGAGTCTATTCGTTTACTCATTTCTTTTGCTGCACAATATAACATCATTCTGTATCAGATGGATGTTAAAAGTGCCTTTCTAAATGGAATTATAGAAGAAGAAGTTTATGTTCACCAGCCTCCTAGTTTTGAGAATGAAAAATTTCCAGAACATGTTTTCAAACTAAAGAAATATCTGTATGGTTTAAAACAAGCTCCTAGAGCTTGGTATGAGAGATTAAGAAATTTTCTTCTGGAGAAAAATTTCATCAGAGGCAAAGTGGACACAACACTCTTTTGTAAAACATTTAAGAAAGATCTTCTAATTTGTCAAATATATGTGGATGATATTATATTTGGATCTACCAATACTATGCTGGGAAAAGAGTTTGCTCAATGTATGCAGACAGAATTTGAAATGAGCATGATGGGAGAATTGAGATTCTTTCTGGGAATTCAAGTCAACCAAACTCCAGAGTGCACTTACATTCATCAGACCAAATATGTTAAAGAACTTCTAAAGAAATTTAACATGACTGATAGTAAGATGGAAAAGACTCTCATGCATCCAACTACTACACTAGGCAAGGAAGAGGTAAGTAAGAAAGTAGATCAGAAACTCTACAGAGGTATGATAGGATCTCTTCTCTACTTAACTGCTTCTAGACCTGACATTTTGTTCAGTGTATGCGTATGTGCAAGATTCCAATCAGATCCTAGAGAATCACACTTAACAGTTGTTAAGAGGATTCTAAGGTATCTGAAAGGTACTTCTAATGTGGGTTTGTGTTACAGAAAATCTGATGATTTCAAATTAGTTGGATTATGTGATGCTGATTACGCTAGAGACAGAGTGGAAAGAAAAAGTATTTCTGGAAGTTGTCAATTTCTAGGAAGAAATCTAATCTCTTGGTACAGCAAGAAGCAACCCCACAATTGCACTATCAACTACAGAGGCAGAATATATTGCTGCTACTGGATGTAGCACGCAGATGCTCTGGATGAAAAGTCAGCTAGAAGACTATCAGATATTTGAAAGTAACATTTCTATATTTTGTGATAATACTTCTGTTATATGTTTGTCTAAAAACCCCATTTTACACTCTAAGGCAAAACATATAGAAATTAAACATCATTTCATCAGAGACTATGTTCAGAAGGGAATTATAAACTTAGCCTTTGTTGATACAGATCATCAATGGGCAGATATTTTCATAAAACCCCTTGTTGAAGATAGGTTCAAATTTATTCTGAAAAATATTGGTATGGATTTGTGTCCAGAATAATATTTGTCAGAAGCAAATTTTTCAGATGTAAAATGTTTATAACTCTGAAGTATTTCATCTGCTGCTTATTAGATTTATGTTCATTTGTGTGTATTTGAACAAACCAATCTTAGAGGATCTGAACGTTGGCTAACGTTTCATTTCTCAAGAGAATTCAGAAGCACATGCAAGCAAACACGTGTCACTCTAAATCTGAAAAGATAGCGTGTACACTACTGAAGAGACGTTTGAGGTATGGTTTGAATAGTGAAAATCTTGATTTTCCCCCCAATTTGTCAGAATCAATTAATGCTTGAAATGATTTTTATTCTCTTTCATTAATAGTCATTAAATGCTATGTAAAAAAACGTGCTTTGTATGTCTGTTGAGTGCCTTAATTGTTTTCTATAAATACCACATCTCACACCCATTTCACACTTTTCACAACACAAGCAAGTTTATGCATTTCTGTCTTCTATTCTCTCTTCACAAAAACCATAAACCCTCGTCAAAATCATCTTCATCATCTTCAATGGCAACCTCATCTTCTACAGCAGCTCAGTTTCAATCAACCATGGCTGCAATTACTTCTGCAAATATGGGTGTGACTCCATTCACTGTACCTAAAAGGACTTTGTTAACTCCTGTTGACAAACTTGAAGTTCTCTGTGAATCAATGGTGGAATTTGATTCGCTAGCTGAAAATGGATTTGAATTTCGTTCAATAATTGATGCACAAGGCTGGGTAAAATACTTTGACAGATTATTTGGACCAGTTTACCCTCATCTGGTGAAAGAATTCTGGATACATGCTTCTGTTTATCCCAAATTCATCTTGTCTTCTGTTCTGGGTGAGGAGATTATAATTACTGAAGATCTAATCAGGAAATTCATAGGGTATGAGGAGACTGATGGAGTATGTCATCTGCCAGCTGGGCGTATAGATATGGAAGAAGTTTATGAGGAAGTCATCACTTCTGGACAGACCTTTAACAAATTTAAAGATCTGAAGCTTGACTATAAAATCTGGGCAAAGATTTTTCTAGGATGCATTCATCATAGAAAATCTACAAATTCACCAGATTATGTGAACAATGAACAACTCTACTTCATGTACTGTTTAAGTCAGGGTACTAAGGTAGATATCCCTTACATTCTGTTTATGCATTTATGGAATCATATCAATGCTTCAAGAGAATCTGTAAAGGATAAGGGTCAGAAGATCAGAACATGGATTCCCTTTGGAAGGTTAATTTCAGACATTCTGACAGAGAATGGTCTGGTGACTGCTCTGTATGAAGCTGGAGTCAAGGATGAACTTGAATCCATTGTTGGAAAACCTCTGAATGCAAAGAGTCTTCAGAGACTAAAAATTGTAGAGGAACTCTCATCTGCACCCAAGAAGCTGAATATTTCTGAAATCAGTCAGAAGCGAATTCCAGTTGAAAACTATCCACTATTTTGTGCTGAAGAACCAAGGGAAATAATTGTGAGATATATTGATGCATGGAAAGCAGATGGAACGCCCATTCCTGCAGATATTCTGAAAAGAGCAAGAGAACCAATGCTTGATGTATGCAATGAGAACATAAGGAAAAGAGGTCAATCAGAGGCAGAAGAAGTTGCTGCTCAGAAGAAGCCAAAAGTTGCTGATAAGCCTCAGAAGCTGATCAAAAGAAAAGCATCTGGAGACGTTCTCTCTGTTCCCACAAAGCGTATCAAGATTAAAGGTACCAAATCTTCTGTATCTTCTTTCAATAACATTATTTTAAATGAATCATCATTTAGTTCTATTCCAAAACCCCCTCCTACTCAAAAACAATCTGTTCCTGCTCCATCTCAAAAATCTGAACCATTAAAAATTCCTTCCCCATAAAAATCATCTGATCCCATTTCCACTACTCCAGTAAAACCTTCTGCTATTCAATCATCTGAACCAACAACAACAACAACACCAGCAAATCAAACTCCACCACCTATAACAAAACCAACAGAACAATCTGCACCACAACAACAACAACCAGAAAAATAACAATCAAACACATCTGAACCTATACAATCTAATCCAGTGGCATCTGATCCTACTGCATCTGATCAAGTTATTTCTGAACCACCTATATCTGAACCACCTACTTCTGAACCACCTACATCTGAACCACCTGCATCTGAACCTCCATCAAAACCTTCTGAGCATCAATCAGAACCAACCAACCCATCTGAAACAAATATACCTGAGACAGAGGTTCTAGATGTTACACCTCTCAAAACTGTTTTTGAAGTGTCTTCTACATCTTGTACTCCAACCACATCCTCAAACTCATCAGAATCTGATATACACCCAAATATTCTGTCACCTCCCTCTCTCAGAAATCTTGCAGCTAATCAACCAGAACCACCTATTTCATCAAACTCTCTCACTCAAATAGCCATTCCAAAACCTAAGCCAAGGAGATCTGAATTTGTATCCTTTGCTTCCTTTAAACCACTCCCCACTGATCCCCTTTCTTATGTTTTGAAAGTTAAAAATTTCTATGACAGAATTGAACCATCTGACACTATCACCCCTCTTAAACCGAAGCTTTCCATCATTCTACCATCTGTTCTTCAAACCTATATAAAAGAACTGCCAAAAATAATTTCATCAGAACCTCTTTTATCTGATAAATCTGCATTCATTCCTTACTCTTCTACTGTATTTGATGTTGTTTCCTATGCATCAAATGCAAAACCATCTCTGTTGAATGCTTTAATCAGATCAAAAACTGTCATTTCATCTGATCCTCCATCCATACCCTTCTACCCTCGCCCTCTGATCACCATCCCAAAATTCACCATTCCACCTTCACCTCAACCCAAGCCAATCACATTGGAAACTCTTCTAAAACCAAAACCTAGGCTGAATGTTAATCATTTATTTACAAGTTTTTTGAAAGAAATAAAGATGCATTTAGGCTCTGTACAGAGGAAGTGTTTATCAACAATGGATGCAAATGAATCTGATGCTATTTGGAATAGCTTCATCAACAGATTCAATACTGTAGCATCAAATCTGAAGAACGTATGTTCTGATGATGTGAAGCTCAGATTTACTGAAACTGCTAGAAGTTTGTTCTGGACTGTTAAAAGATATGCACCATTGCTTCTTAAAGATGCTCCTCCATCATCTGAAGTATGTGATACATAAGTGAATACTAAATCTGCATTTGAAGACAACCCTCTGGCTATGACTCTTGTAGAACATCCCTCTAGGTCTGCAGCTCCTGACTCTGAATCCCCTATGGAAATTGACTATGTTCCTGCTTCAGAATCTGTCCCACCTTCTTCATCTGAGATCAAGAAAGAGTATCCAGATCTTGAAAATAAGATTGCAGTTCTGGAAGCTGGTCAATCAGAGATTAAGTCATGGATAGCTAAGCAAGATAAGAAGTCTGAAGACATGGCTCAGTGGATGTCCAAACAATACCTGAAGAATGAAACCATGGCTAAGTGGATGTCTAAGCAAGAACAATCCTCCTCTGAGATCACTGATCTGTTGAAGATGATTTTGTCAAAACAAACTTAGTGTTATTCTTTCTCATCTGATGTTTGCACATGTATTTGAATCTTATATGATGTTTTGTATCTCTTGATCTATATGTATGAATGACTATGTGTTTTTCTCTACATAATTTATCTTTTCTGTATTTCCTTTTATTTGTCTTTTAGAAGTTCTTACTTTTTGATTATGACAAAAAAAGGGGGAGAAAATAGATCTGAACTGTTTGAATAAACTCTACCAAAATGAAATTTCAGATATATCAAATTTTATCTAACATAAACTCTAAGTGTTTCAGAACATTTGATAAATCAGATATATTCCTTAAAAGAAACTCTGAGACTTCCAGATCATTTTTAACGTATCAGACTCTGACTCTGAAACATGCAAGATCTAATGTTTAGAACATTCAAGCTCTAATTCTGAAAAGAATACTCAAGACAAAAAGGGAAGTTTCTATTCCTTATTAATATTCAATTCAGGGGGAGATTCATCATCTCAGGGGGAGTTATAATTATTTTCTTTTCTAACTAAACAAAATTTCTGATGTTTTTGTCATCATCAAAAAGGGGAAGATTGTTAGAACACATATTGGTTCTTAATAATATCTCTATGTTTTGATGATAACTATTATGAAATTTTGTATTGAAGAATTATATACTCTAAAATTTGCTTGAGAATGTTTGCTGCAGATGTTAAAGTAAATATCACTCCAGAAGCAAATTAGATCTGAACATAAGAAATATGCAAGGATCTGAAGCGTCAGAAGCATCTCTTAGAAGATTCTGAATGCTGCCACCAGAAGATTCTGAGCGCTGCCTCCAGATGGATCTGAAGTAAGCCAGAAGCAATGAAGAAGTCTGTATGAAGAGTTATTCAAGCACAATTACTTCAGAAGACTCTGATAGTACTAACGCCGCCAGTACTGAGGATCTGACCCAAAACTCTGCTCTGAACTTATACACGCTGAAAGCACACTTGCTGCAAAGAGTTTGATTCAGCCAAACTCTAATGAACATCAGAAGGCTCTGACTAACTTAGACTCTGATGATTCTTGCTGAAAATTTTTGAAGAAGAATTCAAAGATTATGTCCGTTGGAATATCCAAACGACTCTTTCTTTATTTATGCGAGACACAAGAACACAGACAAAAAGGATTTCTCTGTGCATTCTTCTTCTAGGAAAGGTCACTTGATGTGAAGACAAAAAGGCTCAGACCTTTTGGTACACTATTCTCAACGTGAAAAGCTCTTGGATCACTGTGCCTATAAAAGCAAGTCTCCATTCATCTTCTTCAGTTAACGAATACACTTAAAAAGAATTCATTAAAAAAGCTCTCATACAACTCATATATTCTTGCTAGAATTATTTCATTGTTCTTAATCTTAAGTGAAAAATCACAGTTGTGATAAAGCTTTATTAGAAGCATTTTTACACTTGTATTTATTATTACATTTGATTGTAAGAGAACCTTAAGAAGATCCAGTTAGGATCAGTAGTTCTTGAGAAGACTTTGAACAGTTGTTCTTAGTGCTTACTATTGTAATCAATTGATTAAATAGTGGATTAAGTCCTTGTTTGAGAAAGGCAAATCACTCTAGATAGGGTGGACTGGAGTAGTTGAGTTCAACGAACCAGGATAAAAATATTTTAGTTTTTACTTCTAAATTTTATCTTCATACTTATTCAACCCCCCTTCTAAGTATTTTCTCACCTTTAATACTTGTTAAGAAATCTAATGGAAAATGGTGTATGTGTTGACTATATCGATTTTAACGGGCATGTCCCAAAGATGCATATCCATTGCCTAATATCGACAAACTGGTCGACAATTCTACATGTTTTAATTAATGTCGTTCATGGACGCATACTCGGGATACAACTAGATTCCCATGGCAAAAGCCGACAAGCAATACATGACTTTCATGACCGAGTCGGGCAATTATTACTACAACGTAATGCCTTTCGGTCTAAAAAAAGTCGGCGCAATCTATCAGCGATTGATGAACAAAGTCTTTCGGGGAGAGATCGGAGATACGCTCGAGGTCTACATGGACGACATGATCATAAAATCACGAGAAGAAGTCGACCACACCTCCCATCTCAGAAGGGTATTCGATACGGCGAGGAGATGCATGATGAGATTCAACCCGGAGAAGTGCACCTTCGTCGTTCGAGCAGGCAAGTTCCTCAGCTTCTACTTGACAGAGCGATAATCGAGGTGAATCCCGACAAGTTCAGAGCATTCTCCGAGTTCCCAACTTCGAACTCGAAGAAATCAATCCAATCCCTAAACGGAATGCTAGCCTCCATGTCCCATTTCGTGGCCAAGTCTTCCCAACACTCACTCCCATATTTCAAGCTTCTGTGCAAGGAGGCCATATTTGAGTGGACCAAGAGGTGCGAACAAGCCCTCCTACACCTCAAACGATTCCTCTCACAACCCTCACTCTTGTCGCGAACTGAAGATAGGGAGACTCTATATTTGTACCTCACTGTCGCGGCTAAATCCGTCAGTGCGGCCCTCATCTGTGAAACTCTTGAGAGGTAAAAGCCAATCTACTTCACCAACAAAGCCCTGCAGGGCCCCAAACTCAGGTACCAGTAGATCGAGAAGGTCGCTTTGGCCCTCATCAACACGGCCAGAAGGTTGCGACATTACTTTATGGCCTACATAATTGTGATAACGACAGATCAGCCCATCAAACAGCTACTCAGACGCCCAAACATGGTGGGTAGGATGCTTAAATGATCGCTCGAACTCTCCGAGTTTGACATCCAACACGAGAGCATAAAGGCCCTTAAAGCTCAAGTGTCGACTGACTTTGTCGCGGAGATGACCGCTACGACTTCCCCAACGCAAGGAGCCCACAAATGGACCACCTTCGTCGACAGGCCTCCAGCTCGACAGGAAATGGAGTGGGCATCATCCTAGAGAACGAATAGGGCATCTTGATAGAGGTTTCCCTCGCCCTAGGCTTCCCGATATCAAACAACCAAGCCGAGTATGAGGTCTTCCTCGCGGGGCTACTCCTGACCGATGATCTTGGTGCAAAGGAGGTGAAGATATTTATCAACTCCCAGCTCATATCCTCTCAGGTGCGAGGAGAATACCAGGCCAAGAACCAAAACCTTGCCGATTACCTCGCCCTGGTGAAAGAGAGGATGAAGAAATTTGATTCTATAGAAGTGAAGCATGTTCCACACGAACACAACACCAGGGTAGACATCCTGTCGAAGCTGGCAAGCACGAAGAAGATAGGTGGGAACAAGTCCATCATCCAATAAGTAATCTCTCGACAGAGTATCAAGAAACCCACTTCAACCGTCGACATGAAAGCCATCGGCAACAGCAACGGCTGGATGACTTTGGTATACGCGTACCTTAACACGGGAAAACTTCCCGACGACTCCAAGGAAGCTAGCGTGGTTAGACGTCGAGCTTGCTCGTACGTATTGATCGAGGAAAAATTGTACTGGCAGGGATTCTCCATCCCCCTCCTCAAATGCATCGAGGAGTCCAAGGTCCCTAACATACTCTAGAAGATCCACAAAGGGATCAACATCCAACACCTCGGTGGGAGATCCCTCGCCCACAAGGCCCTGCGAGCGGGGTATTTTTGGTCCACCATGCAACAAGACGCTAAGGAACACGTCAAGAAGTGCGGCAAGTGCCAACGACATGGGGACATGCACCTGGCCCCATCCAACAAGCTCAGAATGCTCTCGTTCCCATGGCCTTTCGCATGGTACGGGATGGACATCATCGGACCCTTCACCATAAGGTCGTACCAGAACAAATATTTAATAGTCAGCATCGACTACTTTACTTAGTGGCTAGAAGCTGAAGCTCTAACCAAAATCACGACACATAATATACTTTGTTTCTACAAAAGGAACATTGTTTCCCAGTTCGGCGTACCCCAAGCAATTGTTGTAACAACCCAATTTTTTAATAATTAATTATTCATGTTAATTAATTGATTTATTTGGATTATTTTAATTATTGGAATTATTGATAGATATTTGAGAGGAGAATTTATGGAAGGAAATAGAATGGAAAGACTTATAAAGGAAAAGTGGAAAGAAAAGAGATAAAGAGGAAACATAAGAGAATGAATAGAGAAAGAAGGAGAAAGAGGAGAAAAGAGGAGGAGGAGGAGAAGGAAAAGTTGGAAAAGCTCAAGAACAACTCTCAAGCATCGATTTAATCAAGGTAAGGGTGTGAAATATCCTTATCTTGTCAATGTATATGATCATGTATGCTTGGGTTAGATTGTTGGATGTTTTTTCCACAACTTCCATTTTAGGGAAAAAGTGGATTTAATCGATAGAAACCGAGTTTTAACGGTCAAAATGAGAATAAGTGGTATAATTTAGTCGAGGAAAGTTAGACTAAGGCTATGGAACTTGTTTGGTGAGAATCGGTCGATTTTGTGGAGAGTTATGAAAGTTGGACAGTGAGGGTTTTAAAGTTCGCAGACACTCGCTAGCTTGTTCGCTAGGCGAGCTGGTCGCGGACGTTCGCTGCAGCGAGCTGTAGCGAGTAGGTAGCGAGCGGTCCCAGACTTGGGCAGAATGGATTTGAGGTTCTTCGCTGGTAGCGAATGGGGCAGCGAAGGTTCGCTAGGACTTCGCTGTAGCGAGCTGGGTAGCGAAGCAAGACAGTAGCTTCTGTTTGCCTTCGCGATCTTGTTCGCTAGGCGAACAGGTAGCGAGCACTCGCTAGAGACTCGCTAGGCGAGCATGCTAGCGAGCATGACAGAAATTTGTTTTCTCTGTGATTCCATTCCATGTTGATTTCTTGGTTCTATTGTGTTCGATCCTTGTTGGAATGAATAATTGTGTGCCGTGAAGTATATGTTGTGGGTAGCCGTATGGCATGAATCCTAGATTATGAAATATGGTCTTTTGACAAATATAATGCATTGTTTGAATTGATTAAAATGCATGATGAATGTTATTGAATTCGTTGCCGTGAGCACGATGTTGTAAATGCATATTGTTTGTATGCAATATTGTGAATAATGCATGGGGACATATTGTGAATATGTGTGCATTGCTTGATAATTGTGATGATGTTTAAAGTATGAATACTTTGATATGATGTGTGAGTGTTCAATCATGTTATAATTCTTGTGTGATGAATTATTTGACTATGCATGGGATTAAGATGCGAGAACGGTCTTAAGTGCATTTGTTGGTTGATTGCATACACATCATTTAGTCAAGAGGCAATGTTTGCTAGTTTCGTGGAGACTAGTGACTTGTCCCAAGCCTAGAAGAGTGGGTTTGAAAGCTTAGGGAACGGGCTTTTGTTGTTATCGGTATAGAAGGGTGGACCCAGTTTAAGTGTAAAAACCGAAAAATGATAACAAGTGTTGGTACCACATGGCATGAGTTGCATTGAGTCATATGGAATATGTGTAATGTTGTATGAGAGTATGTTTGTGTGAATTGTGGAGTTGAGAATTATGGATGTGTGCATGATGAAATGTGCTTGGTAATTATCCATATTTGTTTGTACATATGTTGTGATGTATATGATGATTAAAATGAATTGTGGTGAGGAAATGTGGAATATATGTGTTCTATACTTGTGTATGTATATATATACTTATATGCATTGATTGTTATGATAATATTTCACACCCTTCTACTGTTTTATAATGATCTATGAGGCATTGCAGATTAGCTTTGATGGAGGTCTTTTGTGAAGTATAGCTTCATTCTTTTGGTCGGTTATGCTCTGATATGTAGCACCGGGTAGTTAGGATTGTATAGTATTCTTTTGGGATGCATTTTGTATATGTATTTGATGGTAAATGTTTATATAAACACGAATGATGTGATGAAACAAACTGAATGATATGTATTTATATGATTATATGTTTTAAGTGATTCAATGTTTAGATTTTCCGCTTTAATTCTAAATATCGAGATGTGGGTGTAAAGACTAAGTTCCTCTGTTGAACTACCCCACTGTTGCATGTCTTTTATAGAGTAGGTGTTGTCTGTTATTTTGGTGAATGATGTGGCATACTTCTTTTATACCATGTTTCAAATTTACTCTGATGCAATTTTATTATGTGATTTTTTTGTTTATTTGGGGGTATAGAAGGGGGTATAACAATTGTCACCGACAACGGGATGCAATTCACCGACAAGAACTTCTAGGACTTCATTACCAAGCTGGGCACGAAGTAACACTTCATATCTGTCGAGCATCCGCAAACGAGCGGGTAGGCCAAAGCCATGAACAGAGTTATCATGCATGGCCTAAAACGAAGACTAGGCGATGCCAAAAAGAGGTGGGTCGAGGAGCTACACAACGCGTTATGGGCCTATAGGACAACCCCACACTCGACAACTGGGGAGACCCCATTCCGACTAATCTACGAAACTGATGAAGAAATTCTTGTGGAAATAAGGGAACCTTCCAAGAGGAAAGAATCTCCCATCGACGAGGAGACCAACGATGAGGCCCTAAGGGAGGAGCTCGTCCTAGTCGAAGAAATCTGGTTGGGGGCATCCCTTCAGTGACGCCTCGCTCAAGCAAAAAATAACTCTGCGGCATGACAGCAAAGTCATCAAATGCGATTTCCAAGTAGGCAGCCTAGTCCTACGAAGGAACCAAAAAGACTCATGCGAGGGCAAACTCATCGCGAACTAGGAAGGCCCATGTTGTGTTCGCGCAAGAACAGAAAATGGGGCCTACTACCTCGAAAACCTACACGGGGAGGAACTTTCTCGACCATGGAACGCTAAAAAGCTTAAACAGTGTTACAGTTAAACACTGCCCGCGACGTACTCGCGTCGCGACCACAGGGGCACGCTAGGGTACAAGTGAGACTCATAAACTCAAGACAAAAAGATGAGAGTCTACACTTGTGTGTGCGAGCGAACTCTTGATCTAACGGGGAAACCTCAATCGAGCTTCACTGTTATCGTACCAATTAGGCAGGAAACCCAGCTTGTGATGGGAAGTTCCCGCCACAAAACAAAGACCTTGATCAAGCTCTTAGCTTCATCGACGGTCAGAACCCAACTCTGACCACTTGACCAGTTCTCCGCACGGCAGATGATCAAATATGTCGAGCAAAGGGCCCAATTACTTTGTAAAAATAGGCAAATACAATATTGCGTATTCATCAAGAAAGTATATATTTGACATACAACAACACACACAAAATACGAGCATATTAAATAATAAAGCACCATAGATTGTGATGGGCAAAGCTCGTTGTTTAAACGTTACAAGCCAAGGCACGCAGGCCAGGTGAAATCAAAACCCATGGCACGCAGGCTGGGAAAAGTCAAATTATAAATTACGACACGCAGGTCGGCCAAAGCAAGAATTAAAATATGGCGCATATGCCAAACAAGAAAAATAAACTTACGCCTCTTCCTCTGGCTGGGTCTCCCCACTAGCTTGGTCATCATCTTCACCTTCAGCGGTCGGAGCAACCATCCAACCATAGACCACCTGATGGAATGGGCTAATCCCCTCGAGGACAAACTGAGCCTCGGGATTCACAATTTGGAACTGCTCCAAAGCACTACTAAACCCCACCTCGAGAGCTCCCAAAAAGTCCTGCTCGAGTTCCCGAATTTGGGCGACTAGGGCACCGCGGGTGACGAGGGGTCTCTCCTCGTCTGTTTCATCCTCAGCAGGCTTGGCAGTAGTCTCTAGTTCAACAACATTGGTTCGGAGTCGGTCCCTTTCCGCCTCGACCTCCTTCAGCATTTCCCGCATCGCATTCATCTCTTAAAAGAAGCGCACTTGGGCCTCAAACCTCGTCTGGCATTCAGAAAGTTCGTTCTCAGCCTTTTTCTTTTCCGCCCAAAGGATAGTGTTCTCGACCTTTAGTGCTTTCAGCTCAGATTTCGAGATGGTTTCGTCATTGAGGACCAAGCCCATTTTGAAGATCCTCATCATAGCGGCCATGTCCTTCGACAAAGCCTTCCTCCTGGCCTTCCTGTCGACCCCCATGTCCCCGTAGAAGAAATTACGATGAAGGTAGCAAGAAGGCAGCACAAACTTCTCCCCGGGCACACTCTCAGGAAGGTCGACAGGTCCAAAGTCGTCTATACGCTGCCTTTTGAATGGAGTTTCCTGCAAAGGGGGAGACTGGCTACATTGTGGGGAGATGGAACCACTAGGTTGTTTATCAGGCTTCAGCATCTGCTGGACCTGAACGACTCTGCCCTTGGTAGCTTTCTTCGCGCCCTTGGTCACAACAAGTTTTAACACGCGCTCTTAGATGCTCTGCATCTGGCATGCAACGGAGAAAAGGAAAACAAGTCAATATAGTGAAGAAAAACAAGCTGGCACACGAGCAAAGAAAACATCCACTACCTAAGAATTTCAAGGCTTCCTCGTCGGACCCGCACTCAAGGAGGGCATTGGTGTTAATTAATCGAGGTTCACATAAAACCTCCCCGCGCTCGTTAAAATAAAACTCCCGTCTTTGTTGACACATTTAGCAGGAGTGAAACCAGAGACGAACTCGAATATTATCTCATAAGATAACCGATCCTCAGTGTTCAAGAGTCGGGATTGACGATGTAGTTGTCCGTACCTCTATTGAAGTGGCCCTCCTCCCACTCAAGAGGGAACTTCGACTCTAAAGACATCACCCGCTACCTGTCCTCCTCCTTGACCACAAGGTCGTATACGGAATCGACGACCACGTGCGATACAGGCTTTACGACAAAGAACCTATCCTTAAAGGTACGAACAGAATCCTGGTATGGTCAAAACAACTTCCTCGGCTGCTTCAGGGATACCTATTTATGCTGACCTTGGAAGGATTTTCGTTGTAGGTGAAAAGTTCAGAATAACAAGAGGAGCGTGCCTCCAATGCAGAGGTGCTGACACACGAGCTCGAACGATCACATGAACGCAATTGCATTGGGGTGAAGCTGTGAAGGTGTCAGATGTAGCCACTAGGACACCCCTTCTGGAAGTCACTAAAAGGCAGACGAAGCCCCGCATCCCGAAACGCGAACTCATACATCAGGAACATCATCCCATTGAACCTCGAGCAAATGTGATGCTTTTCTTTGGGATTGTAAACCATTCAACTCGAGGAAGCGCCCTCGGCGCGGTCCTCGACGATGGAAAAGGCATTCGAGTCATCGATGGCGAAGTGCGACGCGGTGCTGAGGGGTTCCTGCCCGATCCAATCTTCTGGCGTGTGGGCTCGCTCGACCTCAACTTGCTCGACGAAGGTGTCAGACTCGACTTCCTCATCAATTATAATGACACCCTCGTTCCTTGCAGCCATTTTACCTAAAAAGCAGAGGAAAACAGTGAATTCGACATCTAAGATCAAATGAACCCTTCCATCGCAAATCAAGTGAAAGGGCAAAGAGAGGGGCGAGGAGCCGCTTAACAAACTTCCCCAACCATAACACCTGTCAAGGAAAACCCACTCATGAGGAGACTCCCCTAGACGGAGAAGAGTGAGCCTCCCTCCTCGATAGAAAGGCTCATCCACGAGGAGACTCTCCTTGACGGAGAACAAAGAGCCTCCTTCCTCAATAGAAAGGCCCGTCCACGAGGAGACTCTCCTTGATGCAGAGCAGCGAGCCTCCCTCCTCGATAGAAAGGCTCATCCACGAGGAGACTCTCCTCGATGCAGAGCAGCGAGCCTCCCTCCTCGAAAGAAAGGCTCTTCAGCGTGTAAGATCTCTCCAGCTGAACACGGGAATCCTCCTCGACAAGAGACTTCCTTGCGATGTTCACGCGTTTGTGGGGAGAAGAGCTTTGAGGCCTTCGCTGTAGGTCCCCGAGACCTTCATCGAAAACTTCATGCAGTTTCCCAGAAACTTCATGAACTTCCTGGTGTCTTCATCGGAAAATTCATAGTTCCCCCGGAAACTTCATGAGTTCAACGGAAACTGCACGAAAGTCGGCGGAAACTTCATGAGTTTCCCAAGAACTCCATGGGCTCCCAGGGAAATCGCCGGTAAATGCATAAACCATTGGAAAATTCATATAATCTAGAAAAATGGGCCAGAGACTTACTTGAAGGAAGCGGATTCTGGACGACGAGAGAAGGCTGAAGGCGGACGTGCTTTGGGGAGCAGAGAGAGCATTGAGAGACTTGGGGGAAAATCCTGAGTAGAATGGAGGGGAACGTGCGAATGAAGGGGACATATTCCCTATTTATAACCCTATCACGGGAAGCGAGGCATCACTAGGCACTCAAGTACCCCTACTTGTAGCCACCATAGGCATTTATTACTCTTGACACATTACCCTAGAAGACACCACGCGTGTCCTTTCAAATCCCTCTTCTACTCGAGACCAGACGTGCCTGTTCCCTTCCACTTTCGTGACATCGTAGGCCACATTGCCTAACATTACGTTGTCATGAACACTTCCGCAGGGGAAGCAGGGAAAGAGCCAGGACCACACCCGACGGACTGGTCCTACTCTTAGCCACGCGCTTCATCCCCCCGGCCCAGTGTTTCCAGCAGGCACGACGCTCCTCCGGGAAGGCACCTGACGCTTGAACTGACTCTTAAGTCATTACTCCTCCACTTCAGAGCAACGACTTAGGGGGATCCTGTTCTATACTAGACCAGAGATTGTCTCACTGGCGGGCACAACCCAACCTATTTCTTCGTTGGAGAGGGCCCAATGAGGGGCCAGATTATCACATTACACGGTGAGTGCTCACGTGTCTCCTCCACGGGCTCCACGTGCCCCCCTTCCCACACGTGGACACGTCATCAGGAAACTACCCACCTTTCGAAGGTCACAAGGAAATTGACCCAGGGGAAGACCACATGTTGATTTTCCCTACGCCATGTCAGCCCTGACAATTATTCGTATTGGGTTTAGCGATCCAATCCAATGCAAAGTAATCGTTGACCCCGCGCTGGAGGCACATTATAAATATCCTCTTTCACTAGAGGGTCATGTATTCCATTCACAACTAGCTTTTATGTACTTGCTTTTTCTTACCCCATTTCTTACTTTGGCATCGAAGTACCTTGCAGGTACACCTTCTTCTCTTCTTCACCACCGGCGAATTCAGAAGCTCACGACGTGTTATTGGCTGCTGATCCTTTTCTGATCCGATAAGATCAATTTAAAATATTAAATATGTGGTTAATATTTTGATATTTTGATTTGTATTTATTATTTAAAATATTTGAAATGTATGCATGAAATTTTTTGAGATATTTTTATTTTATTATTTATAATGTCATTATATTTTGAAAAAATAAATATTTTAATAAAAAGTGGTTTCATTAAATAGATGGCGGCGGGGTGGAGATCCTTGAACCCAATCTGAACCTATTTGAGACGGGCTTGAGTTTTAATTCTCAACCTTTGATGGGGTATTGGCAGGAAACGGGGATTGTTTTGAGATTCGGGTTTGGGTTTGGGAGAGGTAAAAACTATCCCCCGACCCGCCCCATTGCCATGTCTAGTGGTAGGTGTCATACTCTAATTTTTAACCCTAACATCTCACCTCGTTTTGCATCCTCTGCATAGCCTATCATGTCTTGCATCTCACATAATATCCAATTTATCAGCTGAATGAACATGTTGGAATTACAACCGAATCGGCCAAACTAAAAGTCAACTCTGTGTAAAATTAGTGGACGAAAATTTTCAAAGTCGAGCTTACAAATGTCAGTGATATTAATCTATGTTTCCCATGGTTTCACATGGCGTGCTCATTTGAATTTTTCGACTGCTTTTCAGTCGCATTTTGGACAGCTTAAGTCATTTAACCGGGTAAAATTTATTTTGGAATTTGAGCAAACGCTGTATTTTTCCAATACTTTTATTTGCGCTGATCATTTTGGTGTATTCATTTTATTTTTTTGAGCAATTTGATACCGATTCAATTATTTATTTTTTACCGCTTATATTTCTATTTTAATTTTTAATTATTTTAATTAATCAATTTTAGAAAATTTATTTCATTATATTTTATTGTTACTTTATTTATTATTTTTTAATTTTTAGAAATTTGTTAAATAAGTCTCAGTAGTTTTGAGTTCTCGTACATCTTTTATACTTTTTGCATCTTTTGTGCTATACTTTTGTACTCTTTACCTTATTTTACTCCCAAAAAACCTGCACCATGACCATCAAACCAACACACCGCATATTAATAAAAGGACATGCATGGAAAAGGTGAAAAACATGCAAACACACTATTCGTTTTTCTTTTCATGCTACAAAACCACTTTCATTTCATGATAAAAAAAAAACTAACCCACACTTATTTTAAACTCCATTTCTAACACACCTACTATATCTTAAAATACACACTATATCACCATTTTTTGCTATACTTCATAACCTCCATCTCATAAATAAAAGAGACCACCTTCATGAAAAACATACTACTCCCACAGTTGCCATAGCACCACAAAGCCTTATCTATTGTGCATCTGCAGTCAGCTCTTTCCACTTCACTACTTCAAAACCACCCTCACTTCATACATCACATGATACTCTCGTTATTTTCCCATATTATTGTTGGACTTTCAACTAGGGAGCATTGAACATAGTGGGACTTTTTCTAGAGCAACCTTTGTGAGAGACACACCACATACTCACCCAAAACCTTAAGGTGATAGGTGTGTGGATTCTCTCACTTATAAATGTTCAAGTCACCACATTTCTATCCAATGTGGGACTATTATCCATACTACTCACACTTGTTAATATTTAACACTCTGCCTCAAGTGTGAGTCTATCCACAATGCTCTCCCTTAAGTGGAAACTTTAACTGTGTAACTACACCCTTGTACCGTCGTTGACACTCTTCAACGAGACACTCAACCCACAACCTGTGGGGATACTTTCGATACAAGTAAGTCGTTCCCTTTATTCGAAAACCCACAACCTGTGGGATACTTTCGATACAAGTAAGTCGTTCCCTTTATTCGAAAACCCACAACCTGTAGGGATACTTTCGATACAAGTAAGTCGTTCCCTTTATTCGAACCAAAGGCTTATGATACCACTGTTGGAATTTCAACTAGGGAGCATTGAACATAGTGGGACTTTTCTAGAGCAACCTTTGTGAGAGACACACCACTTACTCACCCAAAACCTTAAGGTGATAGGTGTGTGGATTCTCTCACTTATAAATGTTCAAGTCACCACATTTCTATCCAATGTGAGACTATTATCCACACTACTCACACTTGTTAATACTTAACAATTATCACTTCCATTTAAAACAAATAATACACACCTCTCTCCATAACTTACAACTTCGCCGACGAAACACGTTCGTCATCACCACAAGGATCTCACGGTACGTCACTCTTCTTCGTCTCATCACCTCCAACAATTGTTTTTCACGCAGATAACCGCTTCACAAAAACTATTCCATATCATCACCATCGACCTGCGTTGAAAGAGGAAAAGATAGCAACATAGAAATTAAGTGAGCGAAGACGAGAAAGAGTCGTCAATGTTGTGTTTTTGCGTCGGTAACTTTTCAAACTGTCATTCCAAATTCAAATTGTGTTTGTGTTAGAAATGTAATTATTGTACAGTTATATTAGGTATGTTATGCATATCTGTTATGATTTATCTTTTGTTATGTGGTAGCTTTTTGTAGTGTTACGTGTGTGTAAGTTTATGTTATAATGTTGTTTAATGTCTTGTTTAGTTGTGATGTGAAGTTGTAGTATTTGTTGTGTTAAGGTTTTATTTATCATTTTGCATTTAGATTTGACACTTTTTTCTGTTGGGTGATTTGTGGTGTTAAGGTTTTATTTATCATTTTGCATTTAGATTTGACACTTTTTTTTGTTGGGTGATTTTGGTATTTCATTCTTGAAAACATTACCTGCATGAATATTTATGGTGTGTTGATTTTTAAATAATTAATTTTTGGTCTAAGTAGTTTGCTTGTTTGCATTGGTTAAGTTTGCCTTGTATACTTGACATTTTATTTGGCTATATGGTTTTGGCATTTGATCTTGGTGTTTCATAAGAACAAAATTTTTTTTTTATATTTTTAGTTTCTTTGTTGATATATTAAAAATAATAAAGAAAAACATTTTAGTTAATTAAATTTTTTAACACTTTTATTTTTCAGTTTTATTAATTTGAAATATATTGAAAATATAAAAAAATTGTTTTAATGATTTTTATTTCGGTGTAATATAAAAATACAAAAATATGTATGTGGATTTTATCAGTTTATCTTCACGATGTTTTTCCATGACTGTGCTTTCTATTTGTTATTCATGATGCTTTGTTGTGACTGTTTGTTGCTTTTTCACGATGTTTTGTCATGATCATTTGAGGATTTTTACACGATGTTTTGTTGTAATTGTCTGTTGATTTTATGTGATGATGATGATGTTTTGTCGTGATTGATTATGGATTTTATTTGTGATGCTTTGTCACGTATCTTTGTCTATTTATGCATGATGCTTTGCCACGTATCTCTATTGACTTTTCATTGTCTAATTACTATGATGTTTTTTCATGCGTATTATGTATTATCTTGTCTATTTGGCCATACATGATGTTCTTGCCATGTACTGTGTCTATGTCTTTGATGTCATTTACATGATGTTTTTCCACATATATGTTGCTTTCTTTGTTCCTTGTTGACCTAATCTAAGGGAAGGGGTTATATGTTGACATATTGTCATTGTGCATGTCTCTTGTTTACTTTACATGTCTTTGCTGTTGTTCTTGGTTTTTAGAATCTAACAACTCCTAGTTCCACGAACTATAGACGCTCTGATTTCTCAAGTTCCTTTTGAGAATAAGTAGGCACAAGGTCCCAATCCTTGGCGAGCACTCTTTTTCTTTTTCACACTTTCCTTTTTTTTTCACCTGTAGTTTCTGAACTACGATTGCTCTAACTTCCTGTAAAGAATACGTAGGCATAGGATTGCGAGATCCTAGCGAGCTGCCTTTTCTTTTTCTACATGTTTTCTTTTTTCCACCTTTTCTTTTTACTTTACCCGTCATTTACCTTTAGCAAAGAAATTTAGTCAAAACACAAATATTTCAAGAGGTTCCTGTATAGTACTACAAATACTTAGGGTGCTAGTACCTTCCCTTAGTATAACCAACCCTCGTACCTTTGATCTCTCTTTGCTTAACTTTAGGCCTTGCTTTTTCCTTTGCATATTTACTTAGGATTTTTGTTCGATCTTTTCTCCCTTCCCTTGAAAAAATAAAAGTTCGGTGGTGATATCTTTTTTTTGTGAGCGAAGCTGATCCTATGGCTTTGGTATCCGATTCTCACCACGACAGCAGCTACTCAGGAATTGTTGCCTTCTGATGTAGTGTCTATTGGTTTGTTTTATAGGCTTCAAATAGGGTTTTCAATTGTGAGTGTGTAGAGTTTTTGTAAGCATGTGAGATGGATTTAAGAGTGTAAATCCATGTGTAGAAAGTGTAAAGTTGTGAGGGATTCGTGTGAGGTGTTGTTGATTTTGTGAGATCCTTGAGAGCGAGGAACGTCTGATTATTATATGAGCTGTTATAGATAGGAATTTGAGCATAAAAGTGGGATTTGGCATGTGCAAAGGGAGAGAGAGAGAGAGAGAGAGAGAGAGAGAGAGAGAGAGAGAGAGAGAGAGAGAGAGAGAGAGAGAGAGAGAGAGAGAGAGAGAGAGAGAGAGAGATCCAAATATGTACTATTTTTGTGTAATTTTGTAATTGTTTCTACCATTGTAATTCTCATGTAACTTGTAATATCATTTTGAATTTGAATAAAATTGTGACCCTTGTTTATCAACTGTTTCTTTCGATTCTCTTTCAAATTCAAAAGTTTGACCTTTAAGTTTGTTGTATGAAATAAAATATGGGAATAAATGGAATGGTGAATTATGAATTTGAGTAATATTGAGTGAAAGTTGATTAAATTGGAATGAATGCGTGAATGATGAAGAACCATGTAATGCAAAAGCTAATGTTAAAAAAATTAAATTAATTCAAACTTATGCAAAATGTTTTGTTTTGAAATGATTATGAAAATGGAGTGAGATTCAAATTTATAAGAAATGTCCTTGTGTTGTAATAAGAAAAAAGTTAAGGATATTGATACTTGATTCACAAGAAATCAAGACTTTGCACTTGAACAAGAAACAACATCACACATAATCATGTACCCCAAACTTTCATCTTGAATCATGTTGGTTTTAATATGGGTCTAAAGTTGACTTTAACCATTTTATTGATGAAAATGGTGAATGATATGATAATAAATGAAATGAGTAAAATTAGCAAAATGGTCCTCAAAATCAAGTGTTGACTTTTAGTCTTTTATATTGATTTTGACTTCAATGAACATGGGATGATGCATGATTATAATGAAATGTGATGAAGTCTAAAATAACTAATGAATGAGATCATATATTGGGGACCTCTCATCTTTGCATCAAATGGAAATTCATTTCCTATAGGCATATGGCATGAGAAAGAGTAGGGACAAAATTGGTGTATGACATCCACAAGTGAAAGGAGACCGCAATCTTCAACAATCGCCTTGACCAAATCCGACATCTCGACATCTAAGAACTTCTTCAGCTTCCCCTTGTAGGTGGGCACCTTCTTCGACAGTCAATCCTGTAACAAACAAAATTAAAAGCATCAACAATTTTCAACGAATGAATAATAAATAAGTCACATCATCAACATATCATATACATACCTCTCACTGTCATAATTTGAATGCCACATGATCAGAATATTCAATGAGCACAGAGTAGTCCTCGGGTCCTCCAAAAAAAACCTTTATTCGTGTGTACAGACGGCTTTTTCGAAGCCAAAGCGGTGACTTTTGTCTCAATCGGAGTAGTGACCTTTGTCGAAGTCAGAGCAGTGACATTCATATCATTTGTAGCAAGCGCCTCAGTAGCCGTCTGCAGAGTAACCTTTATAGTAGTCAGAGTATCTGCCTCAAAAGGATGGGGCACCTCTGTCATCTTAGAAGGATGTTGCACATTTGACTCCACCACCGGCTGCATGACATCCTCAACAACAGGCTCATCATTAACATCTTTGGTTCACCCAACAGCAGCTCTAGATCCTCTACTCGCAGGGTGCACAAAATTGATCGGCCTCCAATTACCTCCTGGGAGAAACGGTCGATGCTACTCTCCCCGCACAGAGATACAAGTCCTCTATGTCACTTCGCCTCACTCGAGCCGTAGCTGCAGTAGATTCAACTCTATCACACTTTTGAGAATCAATCGTGTCATATGTTTCTCTGGTCCTCATTGAAAAAATAATTCAAAAATAGTTACCCTATAGGATTTTTCAAAAAAATATTGAAAAAAATCAGCATATTATTGGATTTTTTGAAAAAAACTATAAACACTCATATTTATTTCCCCATTTTTTGAAATAGCCGATAATAGATATGTATTTTTACCAGATTTTAAAAAAAAAATCCAATAAAATGTATATATGTTTACCAGTTTTTTCATACAATCCAGAAAACCTATATGCATTTTTATCGGCTTTTTCATAAAGTGTGGTATAATGTATACACTTTTACCAAAAAAAATTTTAAAAATTTGGTAAAAATGCATACAACACATGGCTTTTTATCGGTTTTTTTCAAGAAAATGCGGTAAAAATGTATGGTTTCGTACTAAAATTGCTATTAACTGGTGATTAAATTCAAAAAATGCGGTAAAAACTTTTTAAAAAATTGGTAATCTTTAGAGCCTTTGTGAAATGAATTATATTATTATATAAGGCTAATATGATAAAAACATAGGATGTATGGAGGTACCAAGTCAAAGATGGAGATCGCAGAAGAAAAAAAAATACATAATTAGTCATCAAATCTCTTAACTTAATTTAATGTTCCGCTTTAGTCACTTAACTAAAAAATGTTACAAGTTAGTCCATTAACTTCACTTTCGTTATCCTATTTGCTCTATTCCGTCAATTTCTAAAAAAAACATTAAGTTTCGGCGATGTGGCGTGACTGTAAGACTATTGGTACAAATATGAGTCAACATATATAGTTAAGAAATGATACACTGTTTAAACTGCGATAGTTTTGTTTTCGGAGGAACTCCTTAGTTTAAACAGTGTAACAATTTTTAACTATATATGTTGACTCAGATTTATACCAATGACCTTGTTGTCATGCTACATCACCAAAATTTAACGTTTTTTTGCCATAAATTGACAGAAGTGGTCAAATAGGATAATAGAAGTAAAGTTAAAGGACTAACTTGTAATATTTTTTAGTTAAAGGATTAAAGGAAAATACAAAATTAAATTATGGGAGTAAAATATGTATTAAGCCAAAAAAAACTTCACTTAATTGTTACTCATATTCACAAGAACAATTATATCAACCCCACTTAAAAAATTTAGGAAGTTCACTCATACTTATACTTTGGACAATCAAGGTACGAGACAAAAATGTTATGCTAAAACGAAAACTTAAAATGATTTAACTAAAATTTATTGTCCGAAAAAAATATGAAAAATCATTAAAATGATATAAATTTATAAAGTATTTTATTCAAGTTAAATTTAAAGAATTTAAAATGATATTAAAAAATAATGAATTTGAAATTGCTTCAGACTTTATATAATATTTATATTAAATTATTTATTAATACTTTTTAAAATTTTGTAATATATTTTTTATATTTTATGAAAATATTAAATTCGCACTATTTTTTTTTAATTGCAAATTAATCCTTAATAATTTTCAAATTTTATAAATTGATTTTGGAAATTTTCAAAAATTGCAAATTGATTTCCTTTTTCTTATTTTAAATTTGGTCCAAAAGTTTTAAAATGTATGAAAATGACCCCAAAAGTTTAACAATGTATCATTTCAATACTTAATTCAAATAAAAAAAATTAAAATGAATGAATTTCAATTGAATCATTTAAATTGATTATAATTTTGAATTCTTTAAACATTCTCAATTACCTCATTCAAACACACTTTTAAAAATAAAAGAGTTACTAAACCAGGTAGAAAGCCCGTATACGTTTTGATCTTACCTGATCAGAAGATAATCAGTGACCTGCCATGCGTCGTTGATCTGCAAGCTGTTCACCGGAAGTATGGAGGAGGATGGGGGTGTACCTGCAAGATACTCTGATGCCAAAGTAAGTGATGAACCAGAGTGGGAGCAAATATAGAAAAGAGGTTAAGTGAATACCTGACCCTCTAGTGAAAGAGGGTATCTATAGAGAGACCCCAGCGTAGGGTCAACGGTCACTTGTGTTGGGCTGGATTGTCAGGCAAACCCCAAGTGAATGCTAGGGCTTACGTGGCATAGTGAAGACCAGCATGTAGTCTATGCCCTAATTCAACCGTCCCGTGATATCCGAAAGGTGGGCTGACCAACTATTTTGGAGGTGGGTAGTTGTCTGATGACGTGTTCCCGTGGGGGGAGCATGTGGAGAACGTGTGAAAGACGTGTTGTTCTGCCCGACGGAGGTAACTGTGCCCAGCACTGAATGATTTGGGCCTATTTGGTCCATCTCCAAATAACATTGGGTTGGGCCTGCCCGACGGATGGGCAGGCCTGGGCCCAGTCCAGAACAGGAGCCCCCTAAGTCGTAGCTCCAAAGTAAAGGAGCGAGGACTTGACGATACTGTGTCGAGGAGGAGGAACGTGCGAGGAAGGCTCTTCGTGGTCTGTTACGTCGAGGGCGCTGGGGTGCGGGAATCTCGGTCTTGTCGGGCCATCAGGTCGAGGAGGGGGAAGGTTGGCGTGTCCTCGCCTGTCTATGCTTGCGGGGGAGAATGAAGGGACGTGACTGTTTGCGGTGGCCACGTGTCTAACAATCAATGGGTTACGTAGGGTGGCTACCCTAGGGTACTCGAGTGCCTAGAGGCGCTTCGAGTCCCGTGCTGGGTGTATAAATACGCAGGTGCCTACCCATTCACCATTTTTCGCTTTCTCTTACTCTCGCACATAATGTTTGGATTTCTGCACTCACGTTCGTTCGCCAGCGCCGTCGTAACATTCGCCGCGTACTCCGCCGCTACTTTCAATCCAGTAAGCTCCTCTCTTCCTTCCTTTTATTCTCTTTGCACTTGACGTCACCGTCGGCGGCATGATGAGTGCTCCGAGGACGGCGAGGGTTTTCGTTCGAGTACGGCGACATATCCTTAGGTTTAGGATGAAGACCCCGGGGACACTTGGGGTTGTAGGATGGATGTCTCGGAGATGATCGTCATGATGAGAATGGGGGCCCCAGGGACATACCTTAGTTTTAGATGAATGCCCCGGGGACGCAGGATAGGGTTAGATGTATACCCCAGGGATGATGAAGGGGACTGCATAAATACCCCGGGGAGGGATGCTCGGGAGGAAGTGGACTCCGCGTGAGCGCGAGCAACTATATCCTCGACAGCTAGGGGCACGTTTGCCAGCAGAGGAGGTTGACCAACACGGAGGCTTTGCTCGAGTGTTTGTCCAATGAGGAGGCTCTCTGTTTCCTAGGTAGTGGTCGATATTCTGCCCGACATTTTGGTCGTTTGTTCGTTTGCTAACCCTTTTCGTTTTGTTTTTGCAGGAAGCATGTCGTCCATCAAGGAGCGCGTGAGAAAATTGGCGGCGTCTAGGGAAGCGGCCAAGACTGGGAAGAACAGGGTTGCTCAGGTGGTGCAGCAGGTTGTTGCCGACCAAGGGGGAGGGGGTCCTCGTCATCACTCCAAGGAATTCATTCCCCGACATCGCAGAGGGCCGGGAAGCGAGCAAGAGTTGAGTCGTCTGGCGCCATTGTCGACCTTACAAAAGGATTATCTGAGGAGGGGTTTCTCACCCCCTGCCACCAAAATCTTGGGTTCTTCCACGGGGCTAGGTCACCGGCTATGTCGGCCTTAGAGGCGAAGGTTGTCCTCAGGGTGAGTCTGGATGCCAGGAGGCAGGTGCTCACCGAGGATCTGGCCGCAATGATGCGGGTTTTTTCAACCGCTTTGTTGTTAAGCGACGGGGGCTGCTCATCTGTCGAGCTGGCCAAGTTGCAGGGGGACCTCGCTTTTGCTCAGTCGAGGTTGACTAAACTGACTGTCGAGTTGTACCTAAGTAAGGAGGAAGTGGCTGCTCAACGCAAGAGAGGGGTCGATGCTGAGGGTAAGTTGAAAGCTGTCGAGGAGGAGCTATCGAAGCTGCGGGCTCGTGTGGGGGAGCTGAAGGACTCCCTTCGTCCCATCGAAGACGAAACTGACGAGGAGAAGCTTTTGATTTCCCACGCTGATCTGTTGGGGAGGATCCGGGAGCTGGAGCACGGTTTTCTGGGAGCGGTCGAGGTTGGGTTCTCCAGTGTTGTGGACCAACTCAAGATAGTGAACCCCGAGGTCGACTTGGTCACCGATGGGATTGGGCCCTTCTGTTGCACCCCAAATTTTGACCCCTTATATCCTCTTCATATCATATGCATTTATTTATCTAACCTTAACAAGTTTCAAAGTGTATTTTGTCAAGACACAGATGAAACGAGGCTCCGCACTGATAAAATCGAAGGTTCGAGGATTGGGCAACCATTGCTTTGGGATGAATCATTCATGAAATAAGATCAAGAGTACCATATTGGGCCATGTGTGAGTTCAATTTGAAGTAATCACCCACAGATGGGGTGCAGTGCAATTCAAGGCACCCAATTAGGGTTTTGCGAGTTGAAAAAGTCAACTGTAGTTTGACTTTAGACTCGGGAAATAATTCAAAGATAAAAGTATGGTTTAAAAAGTGCATATGGCTTAGTGAAGTCCCCTCAAAGAGTTTCAAAGTCTTGGAAGCTCCGAAACATGAACAGACAGTTCGGTAATCGCCAATCGATCGTACGGTTGACCGAAAAGTCAACCCCCTCAAGTTTTAGGAATTGGACTTCAAGTGGTGGAGCAAAGTTGTTCCTTATGTCATAAGGGACCTACATATCAATTTTCATGATCATCGGATCAAAGACGTGAGAGTAATCGGAAAATCGGGAAATTAGGGTTCCGAAAGGGGCTAAACCCTAACTCCCTAACCGCACACCCGATTGAGGTGGTTCAAAGCTCATTGGACAGCTCTTAACAAGCCCTACAAAAGTCCTATACTAGTCCACACTCAGAAAATGCATGGATTTGGAGTTATCGTCAAAGTCGTTTCTTAGTAGAAAACACTTAGTGAAATTCTAAAAATCTGGCTGCACTAAAACTTGTTTTTTTGCTGACTTTAAGGGACTTTTCAACCAAGATGCACATAGATTTGGAACTTTTGACAAACATGAATGTTGTAGAGCTACATAAGGGCTTTCCAAAAAGTACAAGAACTCCCCAAGAGGAGTTATGAGCTGAGAGTTATGAAGTGTGAAAGTTGGGTCTGTGCACTAAATTGTCAACTTGCCAAAACCCAACATAAACTTGATTTCCAACTATGCACTTCATCTCTAACCATGGATGGACATCTGATATGATGAATTTAGAGGTTGTAATAAGCAAATTCAGAAGGGCATCCAAGCAAGTACAAGATCTTGAGCAAAATCCATTACTTTAATAGAAGAAAGTACAAAGGTACAAGAGGAGAGAGATGGTTTGTGGCTGCAGCAGGAGAGGGTTGTCCTTTCTACCTCTATAGTCACTTCTTATAGCTTAATAAAATCTGGTTTTAGAGGCTAATGACCCTTGAAAGCATGCACCATTTGCAGAAAGAAAATCACACTTGGATTTACAAAGATTTCCCTTTCAAAACTCCCTCCAAAAAAGGAAGTTACCAAGCTGCCCTCACCCTTGTCTCTACTATAAATAGAGACCTCCCTCACCTCATTTACAACACATTACATCTGATAGAAACCACAAATAGCTTCTGTCATCACATTTCCTTAACATTGCTTCAAAATCACAAAATCCTTCAAAAACCTCAAAAATGTCAACTTGCATACTTCATACCAGAACTTTCTCCAAACCTTAAAACACTTCAAGGACCTCATAGACCACCTTAAAATGACCCTACAAAGCTGTTCCAACCATTAGTTTCCTCAAAAAACCAAAGGATCAAAAAGTCAAATGTCTATGTACCATAGTTTGACCATTATGCATTTCTCTTGACAAATCTTCACACAAGGCTATTCCCACCATTCCAACACTTGAGACACCTCATATTAATGATGTGCAAGCTGTTCAAAGTCTCCAAATACAGTTAGAATATCATTTACTCAAACTGGTCTCAAAGTTGCCTTCTTTCTTCAAAAGGAATCAACTACTCCAAAAGTGTTTAAAAGGGAGGGGATCTTGTTGCTGCTAGCCTGCTTAAGAGGGATCTACAAGAGGTTAGTACCTTAAAATTCTTTCCTTTGTATGCATAAATATCATGAGTTTTTGCTTGATGATTTGTATCTTGAAGTATTGGATTTGTTATCACTTGGTGTGCTACATTAATCATGTTGACTGCTACAGCTTTGTAACCCTTTGAAAGGCATACTTTTGAGTATCTTGGCACTTATCTTTAGTAGTGTAAGCATAGGACAGGTTGCATAAAACTTTAATATGGCAATACAGATAATCATGCTATGCTTGTCACTTTGCAACAGCCTGTGTAGTGGTTGTTATCTTGCAAATCCATTTCTTGATGTTTAAAAGCAATCCCTAACCTATGCAAGTTTGATAGGTTGCTAAGTGTTGATGAAATATTGATGTATGATGAAAAACTAGAATTAACAATGTTGTTTTGAGCTTATATGTTTATCCACATTAGAAAACTGTCAAGGACTAGCATTTGTCATAAGAAGTAGTTTAATTCTGAACCTTGCCCTATGTGAACTCACTGTCAAAACTACTTTGGCTTCTAGCTATCTAAACCTGCTCCACTGTTTTGAAAGTTAGATGTCTACATCACAATATGTTGCATCTTTCTCATTTGATATATGGTGATATGGATCTGTTAAGATTTAGCAACATGTTCATAAGGTTGTTTTGATTCTTGGCTCTATAATTGCATCACACCTTCTTAGCCTACCTTTATCACAATTTGGAATTACAAGCTAGACCTTGATATGGAATATGCATCCTTAATTTCATTGTATTCAAGTTGACAGTAGGGTTAAACTTTTGTTTTGCTTGTCATGTGTGGATGGTGGTCAAGCCAAGTTCATTTTGGCAATGTGTATGCTAGACTCTTTTCCTGTTTGCTTTTAATTTGAGTTAATGCTAAGACTCAGTCTGCACCATATTCCTTTGAAATGTGGTTTAGCCTTTTCCATGATTATGACACTACCAAAACCTGTTTGTGAACAACTAAAGATTTGATCTGTGTTTGATAACAGTTATAGTGTTTGGTAATAAACAATTACTTTGATCTGATAGAAATGTATACTGCCAGAAGAGTATTATCATGCAAAATTGAGCAGTTTGTTTAAAATTGACTTGATCACTTTGTTTTGAAATCAAACTTGGAATTGGTCTGGAATTCATCAGTGGAACCACAACAAAACAACTTGCAACTCACACTATCTCCTTGCTCCAAAATAACCATACCTTTTTTATCATGATAATGCTTGACATACTTAGGACCTTTAAGTCATAATGCCTGTGATCTGTTTGTATAAATGTCTGATCATCATGTGAAATCTGCATTGGGTTTATACTCATCATTCTCATTTGTGAATCTACTGCTATTTCTGTTTAGATTAACTTTGAAGAGGTTTAATTACAGTTGCTTTTCTTTAACTCATGAATAAGACTTCTGCATGATATGTGTATTCATTGCCATAAAAAAACTGCTGATCATGTCAAAATATGCAAGAGTGTTGGTTTCTGTTCAATATCATCAAGCCTCATTTTCATAAAGCTATTGCAACCATTGTGTGTGAAAGTTCAGTCCATAATCATAACAATACCTTGTTCTGCTATCTGAATTTGTTAGTCCACCTAGAATTCTTATCAAAATTCTAATTGGTCTGTTAGAGATCATCAAGATTTAAAATCTTTGGCTTGACTGATTTAGTTTTAATCATGAATTCCATCTTTCTTTGTGTGGATGTAAGGTCATTAGTAATTAATTTTGATGCATTGGTTCTGTCAGTTACCTTTTTTTGTATGATCATGGATGTTATATCATAACTTGTTCATTTCTGTTACTGTGGTATTGGTGTTCAGTATGTTACATATGTGTATATATTGCATTTTGCTGTTGCCTGCTTGTATTTACATATCTTGCACTCGAATTTCAAAACAATGTTTTTTTCATAAACCAAAACAACAAGCTGAGTGAGGGCACTGTACTCACTGAGTTCATCTGAATACCATGAATTCCATGCAATAAAACAGCTCCTTAGTATTCTACCTATGTTTGATAACCTCTGATGCCTCTGAACTCAACCTTATGTGATGAGTACTGCACTGTCTTTGAATCATTATTTTAACTTCATGCCAAGTCTACCTGAAAACAAGTTCATTAGTTTAAAACAGTTTGGTGATTTAACTTTGTCATTTGTAAGCTATTACTGTTAAGACATTGTGTGTCCAGCATTTAAATTCTCACAGCATGACTAACCCTTGTTCAAGTTTGATTCACTTTGTATGTGAGGTTTATGGAGGTTGTATCATGAATTCCCATCCTTCTTGCCAAAGCATTTTGTAAGCAATTCTTGTGCACATCACTAGCAGTCCACACACCAATTTTAATTTGGAGTTGTCTTTACATGATCTTAGCATTTAAATTCCTTGAATGATGTATTTGAGAGGTGTGCTTGTTTTCATTTGATCATAATCCTTGCTGTCATGAGTTGTAGCTTCTCTTTTGCATTGCATAAGCTTGACCTTGCATTTACATTCGAGTTTTGAGTTGTGTGCATTTTTAGAGAAAACTGAGATTACCATTAAATTCCTTGAGAAATTTCACGTGAGATAGACCAAAATTTTGTTCAATTTGGTTAAGTTTTGATGGATTTATGGTGTTATCGTTTTGTGGTTTGGCTTGCTTCCCATGTTCATCTTGCCTTGACTCAAATCATTTGCTCATTTAAAGTACTTAAGTTTAATGGGGTGGCTAAATACACGGATGTATCGTCACCCTAGTGGTTATGACCTTGCCCTTAAAACGCCTATAATGCCTTGTGTCCTGGGTTCGAGTCCCAGCGAGGCATTTTGCTTTAATTTATTTCTTTTTTTCATGTTATATTACATTATCCATTCTTTCCTTTTTCTTTCAGCACGCGCGTGTGTGCCCCAGTGGTGAATTTGTGTGTTTGTAAACACTAGGGCGTGGGTTCAATCCCCACCTATGCCCATTCTTTTATTGGTTTGTTTATTTTATTATCATGAAATCTATCAATTTTCAAATGTTCATAACTTATTTATTTTTTGTCAGATTTAATCCATTCTTTTTGCAAAATCTTCCTTATAATGTCTAGTTTTGTTTAGTAATTTGAAATCTCATGATTAATTATCTCAACAATACTTGGGTATATTTGTTAATAAATTCACTCTCAAGTCGTTACCTCGTGTCTCGATTTAATTTACCCTTTATACCATGTTTATCTTGTAAGATTTATGGGTATGTGTTTATGTTTGTTAGCATATTGAGATTTCATCCTTTTGTTGGTTGTTACCATGAATGTTTATTCCTCCTAAATTATGAGGTTAAACTAATTTATTTATTTGTGTGCGATTGTTATCTATGCACATTGTGGTCACACTTGTTCTATTCAATAACATGATTTGTCTTCAAATTGTTATTCACATGGTGGTCACCTTTATGATGTTATCAATCAAGATATACTTTCATCTTCGTTAAGATATGCCATTTGTAACATTGCTTGTATGCCTTGTTTGAAACCATTCATCTAAACTTGAATCAGTTGCTCATTGTAATGTGCTCATTGTAATCATGCTTCCTATATTCATCATATTTATGCTTTGTTAAGTATTTATTCCCCAAGAGATGAAACTCTTTGGTTCTCATCCAAGTTGTCTCCCCTCTCTCCTCCCAAAGGAAAAGTCTTCCATTAACTCTTGTGTTATGGATAGCTCATTTACCCTCTCTTTGACTTTGTTAAAGTCATCCTTCAACTTTAGTTCACAAGACCCTAGACTTTGCTTAAGTCTAAAAGATCCACCTCTACTAGGAGTGATCTTTAACTAGAACCCTAGGATAGAGTTTGTTAACTCTATATAAGAATCATAATAATGATTACTTATTGTCCCTTTTAAGTGTTGTAACATAGATCTAGAGAGTTTTTGTTAAAACTCTACACAAACATTGTTATGTTTGTTCCCCTTTGAACTTTGATCATAATCAAGTGTTCTTTAACCCTTGTGAGGAGAACTACGATTGCTCTGATTCTATCCTAGTTAGGATACGTAGGCAGAGGACGCGATGTCTTTGCGAGCAAACTTAGAAACAAGTCATTAGGTCTTTACCTATTAACCTTCACTCTCCTCACCCAATCCCAAACCTTAGCAAATATCCAACAACTTAGCATGTAATTAAACAAAAGGTTCCTGTAGAATACTACAGATGTTTAGGATGTGAGATACCTACCCTATGCATAACCAACCCCCGATCCCCGAATCTCTTAGCGTTGTTGTTACATCGCGAAAAGGGTTTTTCTATCTTTAGACCTTTCCTTTGGATAAATTAAAGTTCGGTTGTAAAAGAATTAAGATTCGAGTTAACTCAATAGCTTGATATCCGATTTTCACCGCAACAGAAATGGCGACTTCACTGGGGAAACTATACTAAACTTGAGGGTTTAGCCTATTTTGTTTGATTGCTTGCTATATTTGTAAATATTTGCTTAACATGTATATTTGTCAATATATTTGTTTGTGTGTTGGGTATTGGGTGCTTTGAGTGGTGAGACGGTCCTATACCCGAACTTGAGTGCACTTATGATAGGATGGTGGTATATTCAAGAAGGCTTATAGGGAGTTGATTCCCGACCAAGCTAACTTGAGAAACCACCGCTCAGTGTAGGCCCTCTTGAAAGTTTTAGTATTGTTGATCGAGTATTCGTGAAAACAATGCTACTTTCAACAAAGGAGCCTATGACACTGTGGACTTTTAGAATACATTCTACCCCACTTTGGCCTTATTAGGACGTAGTGCGATGACTATAAGGAAGTATTTCCGAAGTAGTTGATACGCGATACTACACTCAGACAAGATTCTCTTGAGAATATTATCAATTACCAAGTAATTTGGGAAGTCGATAATATCCGAAAGATGGGTTGATGACTCTGGGAACTTTGTAGAACCCGTTCGGCAGGTACAATCAATCCATAGCACAATCTTTGGGGATGGGTAGACCTTTGAACTCATGCTTGTCCTTAACCCTAAACCTGTGTTGTGTGCATATGCATCTTGTTTGTGTTTTCATATCATCATGTCATCATATCATCATATGGTTTCATGGAACTCAGACTTTGTTGTTTGTAAATATCAGAGGTCGTCATGAACAGTGAAAGAAAGAAAACTTTGAAGTACACTTACAAGGGTTTTAACCTAGATGATTTGAAAAGATTGAGCACCTTGGTGACAGATTCAGAGGGATTTCAAAGCCGATACAGGAAGCTGTTGCTACTCTTGAAGATAAAGATGGATGGCGGACTTCTCTCTACTCTTCTCCAGTTTTATGACCCGCTCTACCATTGCTTCACATTCCCTGATTATCAGCTAGTACCCACACTAGAAGAGTATTCTCAGTTAATTGGGTTGCCTATTCTTGAAGAATCTCCTTTTCCGATTGTAGAGAAGGACCCCAAAGAGCAAGATATCGCCAAAGCTACACGTTTGGGAGTGGATGATATAAAAAAGAATCTGATTACAAAAGGGGGAGTCTTTGGGTTAAAAGCAGAATTCTTGGTTGAGAAAGCTCAATACTATGCAGATCATTTAAGCATGGATGCATTTGAGGCTATCCTCACCTTACTCATCTATGGTATATTCTTGTTTCCAAGCTTTGAGAATTTTGTGGACCTCAATGCCATCAAAATTTTCTTAAAGAAGAACCCTGTGCCTACCTTGTTAGCAGACGCGTACCATTCTGTTCATCTGAGGAACTTCCATAATGGAGGAATGATCACTTGTTGCGCTCCTTTATTTTACAAATGGTTCACTTCACACTTACCCAAAGCCAACGCTTTTTGGGATCCAAAGAAAGGATGGTGGTCACAAAAGATCATGGCTCTTACCCATTCTGATATTGATTGGTATAGTCGTGATTATGATGGGATAATGATTATTGACAGTTGTGGGGAATTTAGCAACGTACCTCTTCTCAGCATTAATGGAGGGATCAGCTACAATCCGATACTTGCCCGCCGACAATTGGGATACCCTCTAAAAGACAAACCCAAAAGTGTTCAAGTAGAAAGCATCTTCTTCAAAGAAGGGGAAGATAGTCAAGGATTAAAAAAGAAAATTCTAGAAGCTTGGAAGCGTCTGCATAAAAAAGGAAAGAAAGATCTTGGAAAACTCAACTGTGTTTCTTTAGAACCTTACCTCCAATGGGTTCGGAAAAGAGTCGTCACACTAAGGATGCCGTATCCTAAACAAGAGCCTATGGCCTTGAAGGAAGAATGCCCGTTGGTCTTCATGTCTGAAGAAGAAAAATTGAAAATTGCTTTGGTCAAAGCACAGCAAACTGAAGAAGCTTGGAAGCACAAGTATCAGATAGTCATTGAAGAAAATGCGGAGCTCCGGAGACAACTCCAGTCGAAAGATGAAGAAATCTTCTCTTGTAAAAAGAGGAAAGCACTAGAGGAACCTTATGAGCCTCAGTCTAATCCATGGAAGATAATTGTGGACAGACTCATCATTGAGAAGACTCAGCTGGAAAGAAAGATCGAGAAGCTCAACCTCAGGCTGCTAGGAGAACCTTGATAGATTGCGCCAAATTGTTTAGTTAAAACTCTTGTAAGAGGAAATGATGTTTTGTAATCTGTTTTGTTTATTAATGAAATGACGATTTCCGATGTTCAAAAATATCTGAGTTCCATGACAATCATGTGCATTTGCATTCACACTTCTTCTAACCATTCAAGGAAATTCAACTTTTTTCTTTGCAGGCAACAACATGGTAAGAAGAGACATGCTTCGAGTCCCGGATCTGAGATTGGGCCGTCTAAGAATGTTAACCAGACTTGTCCAAAATCCTGCTGCTTTCATAGCCAAATATGGGGATCTATTGCCATTAATAAGCGCTCCGATCAATGAGCCCATGTTGCAAGCCTTAGTGGAGTTCTATCATACAACTTACCACTGCTTTGTGTTTCCGGATTTTCAGTTACTCCCGACCCTCGAAGAGTATAATGCTTACTTGAAGATCCCATGGACTTTTACACTCCCTTATGGAAAGCCAAAGAAGAAGGACTTAGCTAAAGCCCTGCATATCAAGCTGGAAGACTTACCACCAATGAGGGCGAAAGGAGGGTGGTATGGAATGGATGTCGGGCCTCTAATGGAAATGGCCGAGTATCACTATGAAAGTCGAAACCTGGGCATTTTTGAGGCAATTTTGGCACTACTAATATATGGATTGTATTTGTTCCCAAGCAATTACGACTTCATCAGCGAAGAAGCAATACGTCTCTTCATCCTCAAAAGTCCGGTCAACACAATACTGGCTGATACTTATGTGGTCATCCACCGTTTTGCCTTGTATGATTGTGGGCGATTCTCATGCTGTCTTGCACTACTCGACCGATGGTTTACTTCTCATCTGCCAAGGACCCATATCCTTTGGAGGCTTCCTACCAAAAGCGCTTGGGTTTCTAAACTTGTCACTCTCAGACACCATGATATCACCTGGTATGACACTAGCATCGGCGACCAAATCATGATTCCCAGTTACGGAGATTTCCCCAATGTGCCTCTCATTGGGATAGAAGGGGTGATCACTTATAATCCTATCCTTGCTAGGCGTCAACACGGGTATCCTACCGGGCCAGAGCCTGAACCAGAACTGTTGAGGCCCCGCTTCTGTGAGACAGGTCGCAACCAAGAACTAGAAGCTAATGCCCAATACGCTCAAAGAGATCCACACCTCATGGGCCCAACTCCAATGGAGAATGCAAGTTGCCTAACCACCAGGGGGTACCTGCTATGGTCAAAGGAAATTGCCTTAATCATGTTCTACACTCACGATTATGAGATAACTATGGAACCTGAAGTCCCCGCGACTAGGGAAGAACTGAAATACGCTTTGGTTAAAGCGCAAAGGGAAAACGAAGACCTGTGGGAGATTATCCGCCAGGATCAAGTTCATGTCAGGGTCCAAGAAGGAGAAGGGTCGTCTTGTTAGATTGGTTTTTGTTTCACCATTTCCTTGCTTTCCCTAAAAAAGGATTGAAATCCTGTTTGTTGCATTTACTTTCATTGTAAGAAAAGTCTTGCTTTTTAGCAAAGACCACTCTATTGTAATAGATTTCCAGCTATCAAATGAAAAACGCTTTTTAAAGCATGTCGTTACATGTTGGTCTAACTTTTTGTTCGTAAATGAAAATTTTGAGTTTCCTTGAATGGGTTATGCATCCGCATTTGCATGTCATCCTACATCAATCTTGCATTTGGGGTTCCGCAGCTCATCTCTTGTTCTTGTCCAGAAAAAGGAGATAAGGAGTCACGCTGAGTACCCACAGATACAACACACGGTCCCAAGCTCAAAAGAAGATGGCAGATAACGATCAAAGGTTCGACCGAATGGATAATGACATTGAGGGGATCAAAGGAGACGTCAACCAAATATTGGAAGCCCTCAACGTGATCAAAGAAAAAATGGATACACAACCTACCGTGATCTCCGAAATTGCCACAGCAGCAGCCAGCGTCACAATGGCCCCTGTTACTTCAGCGGAGTTTCCCTATGGCATGTCCCGGGATTTTGTGCCACCTTTCAACGGCATGCAGTCTTCAGGTCTCAATCCGTTGTTCGACTCAACAATCAGAAACCCCATTTTTACTACAGCAGGTGGACCTACCACAGTACGACCAGTCTTCGCCAATCAACAACCAATCTTTGATATACCCGATGGATCCGAAGCTGAGGACGAAAAACACGAAAAGTTAAGGGTAGAGATGGACATCATGGCCAAGAGGATGAGGGCCATTGAAGGAAATCATGTCTTTGGATCTGATGCCAAGGATCTATGTCTAGTATCTGGATTAGTGTTCCCTCAGAAATTTAAAATACCGATCTTCGACAAATATGAAGGGACCGCTTGTCCTAAAGAGCACTTAATCATGTACTGTAGGCGGATGGCTCCGCATATTGAAAATGATAAACTGTTAGTACACTGTTTCCAAGATAGTCTAAAAGGGGCTTCAGCCAAGTGGTATCTCGATTTAGATCAAGCTAAGATTCACAGTTTCCAAGACCTCTCAGATGCTTTTATTCAACAGTACAAGTACAACATGGACCTAGCTCCCGAACGCCGTCAGCTTCTCAACATGACGCAGAAAAATACTGAAACCTTCAAAGAGTATGCGCAAAGGTGGCGCGGAACTGCAGCACAAGTAGAGCCTCCTCTTACTGAGAAGGAGTTGGCAGATTGGTTTGTGGATACAGTTCGACCCGAATTCTATGAACGTTTGATCAGCAGCGTTACAACAAATTTCTCTGATATTGTGGCAGTAGGGGTTAAGGTAGAAGCGGGTTTGAAGAGCGGAAAAGTGACTACTTCAAATGTTACTTCAAGCGCCAACACGGCAAAGAAGCCAGTCAGCTCATTCCACAAAAAGAAAGAGGGAGAGGTGAGCGCAATCACATATGGAAAGAAAGTACAAAGCTCTCGAAGCCTCCACCAACAGTACCAACCATCATATATAGCGGCAGTGACCCCGGTTTTTCAGCCTTCTTCGCAGCATGGTCCCCAACCTGGGGCATTCAACAATTAACACCAGTATCATCCTGGCAGTCAGCAACACCTTCCACCAGGTCGTCGATGGAAAGGTGGTCGCCGTGGGTCCCGAGGATGCTGAAGATGCCACCCCGGCAGATGAGCCCGAAGCGGCCGAACTCGAGGATTAGTGTAGATGTTTTTGGGCTTGCGTGCCCGTAGTTTTTAGGCCTGCGTGCCAAATTTTGTTAAGTTCTTTTTTTCGGGCCCGCGTGCCCTTTTGCGATGTAATTGAATACTGGGCTAGTACCCCTTTCATAATGTAATATTTTTCTTTTAAGTGTGTGCTCGTTTTATGTTTGCATGTTTGTATGCTTGTATGTTTTTGTATATTGTGGAGAATGTTGCTCGACGCTTTTATATGTATGTCCGATGGTGTAGGGAACTAACCGGATTAACCGGGGATGTTGCCTAGTCGGTTACAGGGGAGGATTGCGGTCACGATCCTACCCCCACGGTGTGAACGTCCCATCGCGAGCTGGGTGTTCTGCCGATCTTGGTACTGCGGCGGAGACTCTCGATCGAGGGGTCTCCGTCGAGCAGAGCGTTCTTCCTGCACACATAAAGGGTAGATGCTTGTTATCTCGTTGATTCTGAGGAGACACGATTGTACCGTGTCGCGCTCCTGTGGTCGTGAGGCGTGTCGTTGAGGGCATTGTTTAACTGTAGTATTTTTTTAGCTTCTCAGCATTCCATGGTCGAGCTATCTCGTCCCCCTGTAAATATTCAAGGTAGTAGGCCCCGTGCTCCGTCTTGTCCCGGATACAATAGGGGCCTTCCCAATTCGCGGCGAGTTTGCCCTCGTGTGAGTCATTTTGGTTTCTTCATAAGACCAGGTCACTGACCTAAAATTCGCGCTTTAGGACTTTGCTGTCGTAGCGAAGGGCGATTTTTTTGTTTTAGTGTGGCTTCGCGAAGAGCTGTTGCTGATCGGATCTCTTCGACCAGGTCGAACTCATCCCGGAGAGCCTCGTCAACGAACGAACACTCGAGCAGAGCCTTCGTGTTGATCAACCTCGTCTGCTGGCAAATGTGCCCCTGGCTATCGAGGATATAGTTGTCATCGGGCATCATCAGTCTGGCCAGGGATAAGCTGACCACAAAAGACACTATCTTCTGGTAGCCCACCAAGTCGTCCTCATCCATGGTCCCCGCCCGCACTATATAGTGGTGTTGCACCCCAAAATTTGCCCTCACCTTTTCTAACATTGACTATCTTTTGCTTCACATTCATCTGCATATCATCTAGGTCGATCATTTCTCACATATTGTCCATGTTATCAGCCGGAATGGGTTTATCGGGATTACAGTCACTTTGTTCGCATTTTAGACAGTTTAAATCAGTTCAAATGATAAGTTCTATGTCAAAATCGAACAGAGGTCGTACTTTTCCTGGTGGTTCAGTCCATGCTGATAATTTTGTGCATTTCGGTGTTCGATCCCTCTCCTTCGTTTTTTATTTCGTAGCTTTTTGTGATTTCATGTTTATAATAGTTAGTATTTATTTAGGTTTATTTTATTTGTTTCGAATTTACTTAGAATTTTAATTTAGAATCAAATGAATTTAGAATTTAGGATTAAAATAGAATTATTAGAATAGATTTTTATTTTATTAAAGTTAAATTAGATTTTTAGAAATAGTTTATTTTTTAGAAATAGTTTTAAAATTTTAAATAGATTTAATTAGAATAGAACTTTAATTTAGATTAATTAGATTTTCAATTAGAATTTAGAATATATATTTTTATTATTAGAATTAGTTAGTTTTAATTAGATTAAAATAGAATTTAGAACTTAATTAGGATAGTTAATTGTTAGTTGATTATTAGTTTTAATATTAGAATAGAACTAGTTTTTTAATTATATGGTTATCAAATAGAATTAGATTAGAATATTTAGATTAGTATTAAATTAGGAGTTAGTTTAATCAGTTTTAATTCATTAAATAGTACAGTTTATTAAAAGAAAAAAGGACAAAAACAGCAGCAAAGGAGGCCACGTGTTTCTCTTTGGTATAAGAAGTTACTGTTCTTCTTCACATCTTGAGAACCCTAGCCGCGAATGACAGCCCGTCCCATTTTCACTGTTCACTTTCTCCCTCAGCAAAACCCTACAGGCCGCCTTCTTCCTTCATCTTTCTCCCAAAAACCCATTCTGAGCTTCACCTCTCTTCTTCCTCACACCGACATCATCTTTCTCTCCTCCGCGAAACCCCTTTTCCTCCCCTTCAAAACCCAACCCATTTTTGAAATCCTCTTCCTCCTAACAGACCCAACCTTCCTTCAACCGAAAACCCATAAACCAAACACGACCACCAACAAACCTTCAATCTTCTCTCCAACAAACACACAGCAACAAAATCAATTTCACCTCCTCCGCCCCCACCCTACTGTCTCTCACATTACATTCAGTTTCGAGGAAATCCGAGTTGAATCAGTGAGTCGAGTAGTTGAATCAGTGAGTCATCATGTCCGATAAGGAACACCACTTCGAGTCAAAGGCCGACGGCGGAGCTTCCAAGACTTATCCTCAACAAGCCGACACTATCTGCAAAAATGGATACATCGTTATCAAAGATCGTCCATGCAAGGCTGTTGTGGTTTCAACCTCAAAGACTGTTGATTGATATCTCTGAGGATGGATTTGTGAGTTTGCTCACGGAAAACGGCAACACCAAGGATGACCTGAAGCTCCCTACCGATGATAGTCTGCTTACTCAGATAAAGGATGGTTTTTGTTTTCTTTTAAATCCATTTTGTTTTGTTTGAGGGGGTGGGTCGTGAGGCCCTTTGGGGATTCAGATCCACTCTATTCACACCCCAGATCTAATCCTAACCCCCCTTTATTAATGAAATTTATTTTCTAAAACCTTTTTTTAAGAATTGTTAATTTATTTTAGTTTTAGTTTTCTTTTTCTTTTAAGATTTGTAAATAAATTTTTTTCTAATTTAGTTTGTTAGAAGTTTTTAATATATTTCATTAAATTAATTTTTAGAATTTCAATATTTCTCTAACAAAGTTTAGAGTTTTTTTTATGTATATTTCTAAATTTTGGTTCTTTTTTAGAATTTTAACATATTTCTCTTAGAAGTTAGATTTTAGTGTTTATTTATCATTGAGGATTTATTTTCGTATTTCCTCGCTTTGGTCAATGAAGAGGCCTCCAAGTTGTAGTTTGTCAAATTATTGACGTATAACGACAAGTCCGAGACCCATTTTCTTTACAACTTTTCATTTTCGATTTTTATTCATCTTTATTTATTTTTATCGCTCTTTGGTCGATGACGAGACTTCCATAAATCGTTACTAGTCAAACTATTGATAAATAATGTTGGATCCGAGACCACCTTCTTTTTCTCTCCTCATTTCTTCTTCATTTTTTATTTTATTTTCCCCAATTTATGATGTCTTTCTATTCGAAAGTGCCGTTTATTGAAGTCGATAACCTTCTCGATTCCAAATCTATGGAAAATGACCATTTGGGTCATTTTTTTTTACTTTGGGATCGCGATAGGCTACCTTCGATTAATCGACATAATGTTTGCGATTAAGACGAGATCCCACCCTTTTTGGTCTGTGTGGCATGATTAAATCGGAGAATGATCCTCAATATCAATTCTCTATCTTGTCCATAGCACGAATATTAATTTATGCGACCTCCTATAGTTCGACTTCCATCATAAGTCGAGCTACGACGGCTTAGCGTTACATTTGTCCCGATTCGATTCACTAACGATGTCAGCAATAATTCGAAACATTTAATAACCACGGTGAGTATCTGTCGCAACTGCGAAAAACAACCGGCGGAAAAAAAAGAAGATTCGCCACTTTCGTTATTTATCCCAAAGAGAGGGAAAGGAAACGATCACAAAAACCTAAAGAAAAAGGAAAAGACAAGGTCATCGCAACCATGTCTGGATTCAGGAGTCGATTACGCAAGGGGAAGGTATTAGCACCCCTCATGTCCGTCGTACTCGACGGGGTCCACACATTGTTGTCTATCTAAAATGGTGCGTTGAAACTATCTAGCTAAAGGCTTAGGGACAAAAGAAAAAGAAAAGAGAAATGACTCGGCAGAGCATCTCCGCTATGTGCCTACGTACTCTCTCGTGCAATGGGAAAGTCAGAGCCAACGTAGTTCGGCTGACTACGGCTAAAGAAGGGGAAGGCTGCTCGCCGAGACATCGCGTCTCGTGCCTACGTACTTTCATCTGGTATGAAAGATCAGAGCAAACGTAGTTCGACCTAAAAGGACCACATGTTGGTTCAAAAGTTTTTAGGCCCGAGTAGGGTTAACAAATAGTTCTAACAGTTGGTGAATGCAGCTCGACCATTGGAGACTTAGGCGTTACCGTTTGCGGTAGAACTAAGAGTTAACGACACTCTTTTTGTGAAAATATTTTCCTTGATTAAGAACCCTAAAGGGTGAAAAAGGTTTGAAATGTTTTTGTGTTTTTTAGAGAAGAAGTGTTTTGAATTAGAGTGTTCATAATGTATGTTGTAACAAAATCTAAAACCTAGGATCGAATGCGTCGCATATCGTCCTAAGGACGTATACTAAACACTCTAGGTAATTGAGAGGTGGCCCCTCAATCACCATTTCCCAAGTATAAGGCTCATGGCACAACATTCATTATCCTTATTAAGTATGTTAAACTTGTTTGAAGATGAGAAGAGAAGAAGGCACACTAATGGGAGACTAATCAATCCTAAAGTTATCATGCAAAGTGGACCTAAAGTTGAGATTCAAAAGGAACTACCTAATTTTATCATGCATGGTTAGGCACCTAATGTCTATCATAACCTCAACAGGTTAGAACACTTATGGGGAGCATTACAAAGAAAAGCTAAAGAAGAAAAAGAAGAAAAAGAAGAAGAAGAAGAATGCATATGCAAATGAAAGATGCACACATAGAATGCACAAGTAGAATGATAGTGGGAGGAAAATAGTGTGGTGCAGTAGCCACCACAAGCTCATCTCAACCAATCATGCATATGGAAATTCAAGAAAAAAGAAGAAGAAGGAGAGAGATGCATCAAAAGCAAACAAACAAGTGACAAACACAAAGAAATAGTCCTCATGGATTCATCACTTTAGGTAAGCTTCAAATTCCTCCTAAGGAGGCACCAAGCTACCTTAAATGACACTCCAAGGTCATTTGACAGAAAGGAGATGAAAAGAAAAGAGCTCAAAAGCAATAGCAAAGCACAACAAGAAGAAATGCAAGTAAGAGCACAAAGGAGGCAAGCATGCATCACATAGGAGTTCAAGTTGAAAGCTCAAAAAGAAACACATAAATGAACAAGGAAGAAACAATGTCATGACCTAAAATTGAATCAAAATTATCCTTAACATGTTAGCAACATGAAACAAAAGTAATTGAGGGTTCAAGGGATCCAAAAATGTCATATCCACATCAAACTAGGTCAAGATACATGTGTGAACCTCCCTTGGAGGTAACTTGACTTGCAAGTTACCTCAAAAATAGGAAAATGGTTCAAAAACAGTCAAATAAAATGCACAAAGAAGCTAAACATGTTGGAAACCAGAGGCCAAAAGATCGAGACAAATATTCCCTTAAAGCACCATCAAAAGAAACAATTCATTTAGATGTACCACTTTGAGATGGGGAAAACAAAGGCAAGAAGAAAAGCCACAAAAGTCAACCCAAAAGTCAACAACCAGGGGAAAAATGGTCCTCCAAAATTGATCAACTCATCATTGAGATGAGGATAAATTTTCAATCATTGGATCAAAAAGGAATGAGAGAAATAAATGCAAAAGCAAACCATGTTACAATTTAATTCAATTAAAACAACTCCAGTATTCAATTCATTTTTTAATTGAAAATAAAACTGAAAAATAAAATAAAAATGTCCAAAAAAATATTAGACATCTCAAAGTATATAAAAAATATTTTTGGTGAATTTTTGGAGTATTGGAATTATTTTATTTGATTTAAATTGAAAACAGAAAATAAAATAACAATAACAAAAGAAATAAGAAGAAAATGAAAAACCTGCGTGGCAAATAGCAAGAAAAAATAGTTCAAAACCAATCTTGGCCCAAGCAGGGGGGTGCAAGTAGCAGGTGCGCCCAAGGCCCAACAGACAAATAAACAAAAATCGAATAAATCTGATAGTTGTGTGTGCCATGGTCAAATGTGGACTACCAAGGAACTTCAATCAGAGGCGCATGATCAAAAAGTAAACAATCACGTGGCAGTAAACACGCCAGCAAATAAATGAATATTCAAAAGTAATCATGTGGATCCAGTCAACTAAAGACCATCGTAGGTCTTAATTAGAGCCATTGGAACCAAAAGTATTCCAATCATGCGTACCAAAACACGCCACGACATCATCTTCTTCCTCCAGAAACCCTAGAATACACACAGCTGGCCGGAGACACTATTCATCATCTTCTCCGGCCAAGCTCCACCATGAACAGAACCAGCAACAACACGTACATCAAAACTCAACCAAATTGCATGAATTTCATGTCAAAATTCATCTAGAGATCAAGAGGATCTCAAATCCAGCCTCAAAAACCACTAATCATGCGTAATAAACCCAACCCGAAGCCAACAAGTTTGTGCACAAAAATCCAAAGTTCATCAAAACATCTCCAATTTGGTTTAAAACTTATCTAGAAGTCACGTAGGTTATAGATCAAGCATCAAACAAGCAAGAACACGCATAAACAAGTCAAAACATATCCAAACATTTTTGAGCATCATCCAACAATCACAACCAATGCCAGTTCGTTTTACACATTAATGATCTACATTGTTTCTATGTCTCAAATATGCAAAAATGGCAGTGAATTGATGCTTAACAAGAGTGTAAAGTTGATTTTCAATTACCTAGTGGAGAACTTTCATTGAGCCTTCAAATGGAGCTTAAGCTTGAAGATAATTGCCCAGAATCGTTCAATAAACTTCACTGGAGCTTTTGCAATTCACAATTTTGCTTGAAATAGTCTCTTTCTCCAAATTTGAAATTTGAAATTCCACCACTTTTTCAAAACTAATCTTGATCAATTTGGCTCCAATTTCCACTTCTGATGATTTGTGAAGGTTGAAAACTTTATATATGATGGATCTTGATGATAATTGAGCCCAAACTCAGCCTCTAACAGCCCAATCAAAAATCCAAGGAATTGAAAATGGAGCTCACTAATGTACACGAAAATTGTTAGAACACAGATTGGTTCTTAGTTATGTCTCTATGTTTTGATGATAACTCTTATGAAATTTTGTATTAAGAAATTATATACTCTAAATTTGTTCAAGTATTTTTGCTGCAGATACTAAATTTAATATTCTTCTGAAAGCAAAAATGGACTTGAACGTTGAACTACGCAAGGCTCTAAAGCGTCAGAAGCATCTCTTAGAAGACTCTGAGCGCTGCCTACAGAAGACTCTGAGCGCTGCCTACAGAAGGATCTGAAGCAGAAGCATCTGAAGCATAGACTGAAGACTTTGTATGAAGAGTTTCAAGCACTGTTTTTCAGAAGACTCTGATAGTACTGTTCGCTGCATGTACTGAGGATTTGATCTTCAAACTCTGCTCTGATTAATTACACGCTGAAGCACACTGTTGCACCCCAAAATTTGCCCAACCTTTTCCTTCTTGTTTTTGCATTAGTATAACATCATCATAGCATTATCATAGCATTGCATTAGCATTTATGCAGGGGATCAAGTGTGATATACATCAAGAGAGGCCTATCTAGAGGTTTTATTCGAGCTTGAGGAGTCACTAAAGTCACCAGGAAGTGGTTCATGCCCTTGAGAAGTTCAGATGCTTGTGTGGGGTTCATCCCCTGACTTAGAGGCCAACTGAAGGTTATCAGTGAGTTGGGAAACTATGATTACAGGTCATAAAATTACAGGTCAAGTTCAATACTTTGTATAACTCAAATGGACTTTTTTCCAACATGAAAGTTGCTCCAAATGGGGTCATTTGGTCAACTAAACCTCAAGGTTTTTATGGGCTAGCTCATGGTTGAAGATTGATGAAAGTGATTTTGGTGAAAACATGTGAAAAGGCCTAGTTTGGTATTTTGTAAAAATTTAATCAAACAAGTCCATATTTGTACTTATTTTGAGTGGAAACTTCATTTTAAGAACATTGGTACTTTTACATTTTTCATTTTAGGCATTTTTCATGAGCTATTTCAAGGTTTCTTACCATTTAAGTAACACAATGGATCTTGGCCTTAAGATTGAAACAAGGGCTAATTTTGGACCATTGATCATTCTTACAAGGCGATATATAAACATTTCAAGCCAAGGCAAAAGGGGATTCATGATCATTTTTCTCACATTCTTCACCACTTTTCCATTTTCACCATAATTGAAAATCTCAAAATTCAAATCCTTATTTCTATCAATTTTTGCTCATTCTTTCATTGCAAATCCATTATACACACTTTATATAATTGATTCATCAAGTTTTTAGCCAAAATGGATGCAAGAACATGGTTATAGTAATGTGAAAAAGTGTGGTTGGAGTCAAATTCGAATTCTGATTTTCACATCAATTTAAGCCATTCCAGTGATCAAAACATCTTCCTCAAGCATTATAGAACCTGTCCACATAGTTTTCTTGAAGCATTAGTGGATATTGGAAGCTCTAGAGATCAAGTTTCGGAGGTAACAAGAAATCAAGATTACTCTATGATTATGTAGTTTTCTTGCACCATTTTCATATCATTGCATTGCTCTCATGTTCCACTTGAATTTTGGTAACAAAAGAGGCATTTTCATGACAATTTTATGTTCTTGAGGTTTTGAGATTCATCCACGGGTTCCATGATAGAAGGGGTTTCAACGAAAAACATTGGTATATTTGAATTCCTGGGGAAATTTCACGCAATTTCGATTCAAAAATTATTCGATTTGGTTAAGAATCAAGAGAGCTACATGGTGTTGAAGCTCACCGGAATTTGGTCCGGCCTCCCCCCTCCATTGCTGCGTTTTTTTTCCGTTCATATCCAATGAAGAAGAAAGCCCAGTCACCATCGAATTCGTTTCAAGACATGGACTCGGTCTCACAATCCTACGGCCAGAATTGCGCCATGCAAGCGGCCACATCAACTTCATTAATTCCAGTGGCACGCCAACTCAGCCCGTGTGTGTTTCCATACCCTTGTTCGATCCTTGGCAGCTGCACATTTTATTTATTCTCACTTATTTCACTTGTTTTCCTATTATTTTCATGTTCTTATCTTTTTCCTTTTTTCTTTTCTTTTTTACATGCTTATTCAAATAATCATTAAAAATAGCAAAATTAATCTTTTTGATCCCCATTTTTTGTGCTGAATCTTTGAGATGTCTAGAGTTTTATAGAATTGGAATTATAATTTTATCATGTTCTGACATTTTCTTTGGATTTTTTACATTTGGTGTATCGTGAAAATGCCAATACTTGTGTCATGATTTTGTTGATTTTCTTTAACCTATCAAAAAAAATTTTAAATGCTTAACCTTTTGCAGGGCATTCATAAACACATTGAGGTACCTAGATGTATTTTTACTTTATTTTTATTGTACCATTTTGAACGGTTTTGAAGGTCTTTCTTTACCATGTGCTAGTTTGGCTTCTGTTTGGTACACTTGACATAGTTTCAATTTGGTTGACTAGTTCCTTTGGGGTATTTTGACTATACTTCTCACCCCTGGTTTGTGACATGTGTTAGGGCATTGGAGATTTTATTTGGAATTTTTTGATACCATTTACTATTTTTTCTATATTTTTGTAATTGGACTCGTAATATGGTCTTTCAAGCGAACATTGGTTTTATTTCGGCTCCAACGGCCTCAAATTGTTTGTGTGATGAGCGCTATGGTTCCTATTTATTATTGTAGACATTTTGTAGGACTTGTAGATCATTGGATGTCTGTTTTTATCATACATAACTTGCCCATTAGGTAACATACTGTCATGATAGTGCGTGATGATTCCAAATCGTGGTTCATGTACGTCATTCATAGGTTTCTGTTGTCTTGTATCTCTTTATATTCACTTGTGGCCAAGATTGCATGTTTATAATAGGCCAACTTCCATTCATTATGGTCTTGAGGTTGAGATGACTCGCCTCCCTCACTTGCATTCCATGTTTACTGTTATGAATCTGCATTTCCTGTATGCTGTTACTTCATCTGTTTTATGTTGCTTCCTTTGCCTTTCCCTTAGGATCTCCATTATTTCTTGTTGAATATAGAATGTGATAGACATTAGGCTTTTCAAGCATGTATGACAACATTAGGGTAGTCTTCCCCTTTGCAAACTTCAACCATAGGACGAACATTGCACGATAACATTTAGGGTTGTGTAGTTTCCCATAGAGGTCTGTTTCTCTTTCTCATCTTCAAACATTCTTAAAATACTTAATAAAGGTTAACATGTGTCGTGCGTTACAAGCCTTAAGCTAATTGAAAAAGAATTATGGGAGGGTTTCCCTCACATTATTTGAATGTTTAGTATGGCACCCTTTGGGTGACATGCGACGCATTCACTCTTAAGTCCAAGTCTTTAGTGCAACACGAGTTACAAACAAAACTCAAGACACTTCTTCATAAAAGACATAAAAACAAACATTCAACTCCTTTTTGTCCTCTTGGACCTTTAATCATTAGAAACCATTTTCGTAATGAGAGTTTCGTTAACTCTCGGTTCTCCCGCAAACGGTAATGCCTAAGTCTCCAAAGGTCGAGCTGCATACACCAAACTGCGAGAACTGTTTGTTAACCCTACTCGGGTTAAAAACAACTTGAACCAAACCTGTGGTCTTGTTAGCCCGAACTATGTTTGCTCTGATCTTTTATACCAGATGAAAGTACGTAGGCACGATATGCGATATCTCGGCGAGCAACCTTCCCCCCTTTCACCCGTAGTTAGGCGAACTACGTTGACTCTGATTTCTCGTTCCAGACGGGAATACGTAGGCATAAAGTGCGATACTTTGCCGAGTCACTTTTCTTTTCTTTTGTCCTTAAGCCTTTAGCTAGATAGTATTAATCAACCCTTTGAGATAAACAATTAAGCATGGATCCCGTCGAGTACGACGGACGTGAGGGGTGCTAATACCTTCCCCTTGCGTAACCGACTCCCGAATCTAGGACTTGGTTGCGATGACCATTCTTTTTCCCTCTTTCGTTAGGTTTTCTCTAAGCGTTTCCTTTCCCTCCTTTGGGATAAATAACGCACGGTGGCGACTCTTTTGTTTTGCCGGCGCCGATTTTCGCAGTAGCGACAGCCGGCGACTCTGCTGGGGACTACTTTATAGCTGCAGGGGAATTTTCCCATCCCCTACGCTGGGACCGTTTCCCATCCCCTAGGCGAGTCAGTCCTAGCGCTTGGTTGTTTATCTTTTGGGTTTTGTACATACCTGTTGTACCTTAGCTTTACTTTCCCGCATTTTATTTTCCCGCAGTTTATTTTAAGCATTATATTATATCCTTATTATGCTATTGTGGGAGGGGATTGATTCTGATGAGTGATGAGCCAAAACCCAGGCTTGAGAGCATATACCTAGCATTAGAGTGGAGATTAGTGATGGACCTATATGCTTAGCATGCACCAGTCCCCATGAAATCCACACTCAGACGAGATTCTCTTTGATGACCTCTGGCCTGGCCCTTTGGGCTCGACTAGTTGTTGGATTTGAGGGTTGTCGACTCTGGGAACCGATCATTTGGGATTCAGCTAAGTGAGGCCGCTTCAAGAGATGATGATGCCACACGTTCTGGGTATCGTATCATCGCTCTTGAAAGTCTGTGACGCTGATGACCGCATAGGAGGCCATACCTCGTCGGCGAATTAAGTCCATACCTGTGAGGGGGATTGGGTTATGCAGGGAACCATAGCTCCATATCACTCGGTTTTCTCTACAGTGTGAACTTTTGGTTTGATATCATAGGTCTTCAGTATCAGTGATCTATGTTATGCAACGACAGAGCTCTGATTATTCTCCGACAATAGCACAGCTACCTTGATCCCCTGTAGCATCTTTGCATTTTTGCATTTTTCATCTGCATTGATTACATGACATGCATTAACATTGCAGGTGCATATTTCCTTTGATTCTAGCTATCTTGCTCTCCATTTCTGACACGGAAACCCTCAAGAAGACAGTTTCCTACCAGTTCTCTTCTCTTGACATCCATCCCCTTTTGAGTTTGATCGCTCTAGCTGATCCAAAAGTAAAAGAAGATTGCTCAGTGTGGTGACCCTCAGTTGAGATGCTTCGTCTTTCCTGTTTATATCTTGGCAATTACCCTGGAGGAGTACGTTGCGCTACTAGGGATTCTGATATTGGATCAGATGCCATATGTTCATGTTGAGCCTAATCTGGCTAAGCTTGCTGAAGTTGGTTGTCTAGATGTTTCCGAATTCTCGGGAAGATTGGTTAAGCTAAATGGAGCATACATGTTTCATTTATCATTCTTGGTTGATAAGGCTGTTGCTTATGTTGTATCAACCACCACCAGTTTTGGCTGAGGTCTTTCTATTACTCGTGCTCAGATACTTGTGCTTGTAACTACCTATGTGGTCTTCCATCTGTATATGAGGAGTTTTCTACTATTGTTGTCTGAGGGGTTTCCATTGTCATGTGTTTCACCCGGAACTAGAATCAAGGGAAATATTCCATATGCATTGTTAGCATTTTGCATATTTTTCTTTGTGTTTGTAGGTACCTTCTTAAGCCTCGTTCTTATGTTCTGTTGTCTTTTCAGAGTTGTTTCAGGATTGCTGACTTGAGAATTCACCGGTATTCTACTAGAAACAATCTCAAGAAAGTCATGGATCACATTCAGACTGAGATGCAAGAGATGAGGGAGCGCATGAATCAGCTCATGGAAGTCATGCAAGGTATGGCTCAAGGACAGGAGCAACTGAGAATAATAGTCCAGCCCCTGGTTGCTAGGGTTGATCTTAATGGAGTTCTTCACGGAGGTACTGCTACTAATACTCCCCACAATGATACAGAGATTCCTAACGCCACCGTTGTGCCTACTGGATGCACCCCAACTGCTGCAGGGGCCGGGAATGGTAGTGATATTGGCGTCTGCCACGCTGGTTTGGGTAATGCTACTGGTAATGCAGGTTTTTGTAATGATGGTAATACAGGTTTTGGTAATATCGTTAACTTGGGTTGTGGTAATGGTGCTCATAATGTTGGGTTTGGACCTGGTACTGCTAACCATGGTCTTGGTAACGCTGGTTATGGTTACAATGTCAATCGGAACGTCTATGGTCCAGAGGGTGCCTATGTTGGGTATGGAAATGGGGACCAACGATGGAATGAAGATCGTCAGGACGACGTGTTCTCTATGAGGGATGTGGGCGCTGAGCTGCCTGCTGAAGCTGATCGAAGATTCAGGATGTTGGAAGAGCAGATGAGGAATATAACAAATCAGGACTCCATGGGGCTCGACATGGCCAAATTAGGGTTGATCCCTGATTTACGAGTGTCGTACAAGTTCAAAGTTCCTACCTTTGATAAATACAAAGGTGTCACTTGCCCAAGGGTGCACATACGTTCATACTACAGAAAAATGTCAGCCTATTCAAATGACGAGAAGATGCTCATGCATTTTTTCCAGGATAGCCTGTCAGGGCCGTCGCTCGAGTGGTATATGGGTTTGGAACCCTCTCAAGTTCGCAGTTGGAAGGGTTTGGCTGAAGCATTCGTGAAGCATTACCAGTACAATAGTGACCTTGCTCCCAACAGGGTCCAACTTCAGAATGTCGTCCAGAAGAACGGGGAATCTTTCAAAGAGTACGCCCAGAGGTGGCGTGAGCTTGCAGCCAGAGTGCAACCCCCAATGGTAGAGAGAGAGTTGATTGACTTGTTTGTATCTATGTTATTTGGGATGTACTATGAAAAGCTCGTCAACTGTATGTCTGGGAGTTTCTCTGACCTTGTCATCACTGGTGAGCATATAGAAAACGACATCAAGATTGGGAAAATTCAGGCCGTAGAAGTACCTTCGTCAGGTGGAGGAAAGAAAGTGTTCGAAAATAAAAAGCGTGAAGGTGACACTAATTCTGTGTCAAGCTCTCGAGGTAGAGGTAGAGGCAGATATCAAGATCAGTGTCATCATCATCAGGCTGCAAGTGTTATCATTCCAATACCATAACAACCACAACAACAGCAGAATCAACAGGGCTACAGGAAGTACCAGAATTTGAGGGGAGCGAATAGAGTATTCGATACGCCGCCAATGTCGTACTCCCAGATGTTTCAGACGTTACTACAACTGCAGTTAATCCAGAAGAGAACCTTGGCCCCTCTGACAGGCCGACCACCACCTGGCTATGATGCAAATGCCCGCTGCGAATTCCACTCGGGGGCACCCGGGCACAACATTGACGATTGTAAGGCTTTTAAGCACAAGCTGCAAGATTTAATTGACAGTAAAGCCATAAACTTCTCGCATGAAGCGCCCAACGTGGTACAGGATCCTCTGCCAAACCACGGACAAGCCGGAAGCGGTTGAGTCGCCCACAAGTAAAGATACAAGAAGCCCAGTTCTCGGGAGCTGGCAATCTGCATTTTGCATGTCATTGCTTTACATTTGTAGTTTCTTTCCTGTTTAATTGCACATTTCGCTTGTAAAGCTTATTGTTCTCAACTAATATTGAAAATGAAATAAATATGCATGTTTTGAATTAATCCATTCCTGTTCTCTTTATTGCTATCTTTTATTTCAAACGCTTGTTTAAGTGGAATCCGGGGAGGATGACGAAATCGAAAGACGTGTAATCTTCTGATTGTATGCTCTTGGATAGAAAAACCTGTTGACGATATACAGACATTGTTTCAAATCCATAAACACCGGAGATATAAGGAAGATAATCCCTTGTCAACCCCTTTGAGCCTTGTAGTAGGAGTTTCTTTCTGAAAATGAAAAACCCTCAATCTTAACCTGGGGCAGGGTAGGTGTCAGTTAATTTGACCAAGCGTTCAATTTGCAAAAGGAGCGTCCGTTCAAGGATAAATCACACCTGTATAGGTCGTGCCTAAAGAACCACAATGGTTAAACCTTGCCGATAAGGAGTGAAACAGTCACAATTTTTTTAAATAAGTCAGACAAGCCGGTGTCACATGATTTGTTCAAAAAGAAGAAAAAAAAGTCAAAAGAAAGAAGCCCGCTAAGTCGAATCTTACGAATAAGCGACTTAGGCAAAAATTAGGGTATTCCGCTGGACTTCAAAATCAGAAACTCAAAAGAGTTAGTCCAGGCAAAAATTAGGGAACGAAAAAGCGAAAAAACGAAAAGGATTACAAGAGAAAAATCCTCAAACAAGAACGAAATCGTGTGACTCCAGGCACTACAAAGACGGGAAGGGAATGGCTGTCACTTCAGAAAGCGTGTGGTTTCCTGAACCATCAGTCCTATCATTCCACCTTTAAGAGGTGAGCGTTTGTGTGGAATTAGCTGGACGTAGGATTGGAGAACATCAAGGAGAATGGGTGGGTTAAAATGAATTTTGAGCCTTATATCCTTCCTTGTTAACCGTGAACCCGACCACGTTACAACCTTCAAAATTCCTAATTGAAACAGGTTTAGTTCGAGAGCATACTTTGGTAAAGATCGCATCGAAACTGACTCCAAAAAGGATTCCTCTTACAGCATTGTATTAATTTTGACACTTTGATAATTGATTCGTTCATTATATGTCATAAATTTTTCCAGTGAACAGGATTGGGTTTTGAAAAAACTGTCATATGCATTGCATTTAATATATCTTTTATGCAGAACAACTTGTTTTACTTGCGAGTAGGCGCTCGACCGCAGGAAAGTTTCCACAGTGGAAAGTTTGATCAGGATAGAATGTAGAACGCCTGAATACTCCGTAGAGCTGTGGCCAGCTATATCAAATAACCTCCGGTAAGGTTAGCCATCCAAGGATCGGTTAACACGGGGAAATCAGGTCGAGATTCGTCAAATCTCTCGCGGCTAGAGGTACTGCTCCACGAATCAGTCAATCAAAGGCAAAGCCATTGCAAGGCTGGGGCATGCCACCCTATGAGGAAAAGAATTGTTCCTCTCCGTACCGCTAGAGCTTATCCGAACTGTTCAACCAAGGATCCTCTCACGGTCCAGATTCTGGGGCAAGCCATCTCAGGGTCGTCTCATGGCAAGCTATTTTCTTTTCAGCGTAGACCTTCCCCAACAATCAGACTAGGGCAGGGGCATTACGCTTGGGGAAAATTCTAAGAGAGATTCGGATGAAGCTCATTTTTCCCACAATCAAAGATCTTTCCCTAGAAGATGGAAGTTGCATCTTTACCCCCAGCAGTTGGTCAGGCGTACCTCTAATCCCCACAAAGTACGAGTATGGGTTTGTTCCCCAGCGAGCCGAGATCAGATTTCTCTCCATCAGGCATGTGTGGAATATCCTCCAGCAGGTCTTCCGTGACCCCTAACAGTGTAAGATGCGTTCCCGTGAGGTCATGCAAGACCTTTACCTCATCCCCAGCAGAGATTTGTTCATTTCCAGTAAAGTTGTAACTCTAGGTTTGTTAGTATACCCCTCAGCAGAGTTGGGATCGTATCTTCCAAAGTTGTTCAGAGTTCTTCTCCCCAGCACAGAGCTGTAGCACTCAGACATCAGTTTTTACGTTGAGTATTCAGGCTCCGGTCAGTACGTTAAGTGTTCAGACTCCGGTAAAATCAAGCAAGGGTCCAGACCCCTATTAGTGTTCGTGGCTATTTCGTCGAGTATCCAGGCTCCGGTAAATCTCCAGTTTGTATTTATTCTTTCTCTCGTCGAGTATCCGGACTCCGGTAAAGATTTATTAAGGTGATCTTGATAAGTATTTGTAGTATTCTCTTTCCGATTTTGTATCTTCGTCGAGTATCCAGGCTCCGATTTGTTTGCTTCGTCGAGTGTTCAGGCTCCGATTTGTTTGCTTCGTAGAGTGTTCAGGCTCCGATCTGTTTGCTTTGTCGAGTATCCAGGCTCCGATTTGTTGCTCCGTCGAGTATCCAGGCTCCGATTTGTTGCTTTGTCGAGTATCTAGGCTCCGATTTGTTGCTCCGTCGAGTATCCAGGCTCCGGTTTGTATCTTCGTTGAGTATCCAGGCTCCGATGCGTTTTCGTCCGTCGAGTATCCAGGCTCCGGTTTGTTAGCTTTGTTGAGTATCCAGGCTCCGGTGCATTTTCATCCGTCGAGTATCTAAGCTCCGGTTTGTTAGCTTCGTCGAGTATCCAGGCTCTGGTTTATTAGCTTCGTCGAGTATTCAGGCTCCGGTGTGTTTTCGTTGAGCATCCAGGCTCGGGTTTGTAGCTCCGTCGAGTATCCAGGCTCCGGTTTGTAGCTCCATCGAGTATCCAGGCTCCGGTTTATCGCTTCGTTGAGCATTCAGGCTCCGGTGTGTTTTCATTGAGCATCCAGGCTCCGGTTTGTAGCTTCGTTGAGTGTTCCAGGCTCCAGTGTGTTTTCGTTGAGTGTTCAGACTCCGATTTGTTGCATTGTCAGACTCCGGTTTTTTGTGTTGAGTGTTCAAACTCCGATGTGTTACGTTGAGCGTTCAAGCCCCGACTCCTCTTTTCAATATCCAGATTCCGGTGAAATTTCTAATTTGTAATGTTTTGCTTTGTCCGTTGAGTGTTCGGACTCCGATAAAGGCAGTTAGGTATACAGATCCTAGTAAGTGTTGCGATAGTACTCTCTCTCCATTGAATGTCCAGATTCCGGTGGATGTTCAGTTTGTGATGTATTGCTTCGTCCGTCGAGTATCCAGGCTCCGGTAAATCCCCAGTGAAATCACCAGTTACGTCGAGCATCCAGGCTCCGGTCAGTGCGTTGAGTATCCAGATTCCGACAGATTTTAATGTGGCCCTATCGTGCGTTGAGTATTCAGATTCTGACGATTCGAAAGATTGTCCTTTGGCCCATGTGGTGTTCAGACGATGGCCAGTTACGTGTTTCCTGAAGCAGAGTTACTTGATTAAGTTTCTCTTTCCCTTGGTGGGATGTTCAAGATGTTCATTATGTTCGGTTTCTTCGGAGATTCTATCCCAATCAGAGTTTGCAGCTTATTTCTGTGGTTGGCAAATTTCCAGGTTCTTTCGGTATTCAACCGTCTTTTACCTTGATGGACTGAAAGTCGTTCGCTTTTCACTCATTCAGGTCCAAGTCGCTTGAATAGGGGCAGTTGTTGCACCCCAAAATTTGCCCAACCTTTTCCTTCTTGTTTTTGCATTAGCATAACATCATCATAGCATTATCATAGCATTGCATTAGCATTTATGCAGGGGATCAAGTGTGATATACATCAAGAGAGGCCTATCTAGAGGTTTTATTCGAGCTTGAGGAGTCACTAAAGTCACCAGGAAGTGGTTCATGCCCTTGAGAAGTTCAGATGCTTGTGTGGGGTTCATCCCCTGACTTAGAGGCCAACTGAAGGTTATCAATGAGTTGGGAAACTATGATTAAGCGTCATAAAATTACAGGTCAAGTTCAATACTTTGCATAACTCAAATGGACTTTTTTCCAACATGAAAGTTGCTCCAAATGGGGTCATTTGGTCAACTAAACCTCAAGGTTTTAATGGGCTAGCTAATGGTTAAAGATTGATGAAAGTGATTTTGGTGAAAACATGTGAAAAGGCCTAGTTTGGTATTTTGTCAAAATTTAATCAAACAAGTCCATATTTAGACTTATTTTGAGTGGAAACTTCATTTTAAGAACATTGGTCCTTTTACATTTTTCATTTGAGGCATTTTTCATGAGCTATTTCAAGGTTTCTTACCATTTAAGTAACACAATGGATCTTGGCCTTAAGATTGAAACAAGGGCTAATTTTGGACCATTGATCATTCTTACAAGGCAAGATATATAAACATTTCAAGCCAAGGCAAAAGGGGATTCATGATCATTTTTCTCACATTCTTCACCACTTTTCCATTTTCACCATAATTGAAAATCTCAAAATTCAAATCCTTATTTCTATCAATTTTTGCTCATTCTTTCATTGCAAATCCATTATACACACTTTATATAATTGATTCATCAAGTTTTTAGCCAAAATGGATGCAAGAACATGGTTATAGTAATGTGAAAAAGTGTGGATGGAGTCAAATTCGAATTCTGGTTTTCACATCAATTTAAGCCATTCCAGTGATCAAAACATCTTCCTCAAGCATTATAGAACCTGTCCACATAGTTTTCTTGAAGCATTAGTGGATATTGGAAGCTCTAGAGATCAAGTTTCGGAGGTAACAAGAAATCAAGATTACTCCGTGATTATGTAGTTTTCTTGCACCATTTTTATATCATTGCATTGCTCTCATGTTCCACTTGAATTCTGGTAACAAAAGAGGCATTTTCGTGACAATTTTCTGTTCTTGAGGTTTTGAGATTCATCCACGGGTTCCATGATAGAAGGGGTTTCAACGAAAAACATTGGTATATTTGAATTCCTAGGGAAATTTCACGCAATTTCGGTTCAAAAATTATTCGATTTGGTTAAGAATCAAGAGAGCTACATGGTGTTGAAGCTCACCGGAATTTGGTCCGGCCTCCCCCCTCCATTGCTGGGTTTTTTTTCCGTTCATATCCAATGAAGAAGAAAGCCCAGTCACCGTCGAATTCGTTTCAAGACATGGACTCGGTCTCACGATCCTACGGCCAGAATCGCGCCATGCAAGCGGCCACGTCAACTTCATTAATTCCAGTGGCACGCCAACTCAGCCCGTGTGTGTTTCCATACCCTTGTTCGATCCTTGGCAGCTGCACATTTTATTTATTCTCACTTATTTCACTTGTTTTCCTATTATTTTCATGTTCTTATCTTTTTCCTTTTTTCTTTTCTTTTTTACATGCTTATTCAAATAATCATTAAAAATAGCAAAATTAATCTTTTTGATCCCCATTTTTTGTGCTGAATCTTTGAGATGTCTAGAATTTTATAGAATTGGAATTATAATTTTATCATGTTCTGACATTTTCTTTGGATTTTTTACATTTGGTGTATCGTGAAAATGCCAATACTTGTGTCATGATTTTGTTGATTTTCTTTAACCTATCAAAACAAATTTTAAATGCTTAACCTTTTGCAGGGCATTCATAAACACATTGAGGTACCTAGATGTATTTTTACTTGATTTTTATTGTACCATTTTGAACAGTTTTGAAGGTCTTTCTTTACCATGTGCTAGTTTGGCTTCTGTTTGGTACACTTGACATAGTTTCAATTTGGTTGACTAGTTCCTTTGGGGTATTTTGACTATACTTCTCACCCCTGGTTTGTGACATGTGTTAGGGAATTGGAGATTTTATTTGGAATTTTTTGATACCATTTACTATTTTTTCTATATTTTTGTAATTGGACTCGTAATATGGACTTTCAAGCGGACATTGGTTTTATTTCGGCTCCAACGGCCTCGAATTGTTTGTGTGATGAGCGCTATGGTTCCTATTTATTATTGTAGACATTGTATAGGACTTGTAGATCATTGGATGGCTGTTTTTATCATACATAGCTTGCCCATTAGGTACCATACTGTCATGATAGTGCGTGATGATTCCAAATCGTGGTTCATGTACGTCATTCATAGGTTTCTGTTGTCTTGTATCTCTTTATATTCACTTGTGGCCAAGATTGCATGTTTATAATAGGCCAACTTCCATTCATTATGGTCTTGAGGTTGAGATGACTCGCCTCCCTCACTTGCATTCCATGTTTACTGTTATGAATCTGCATTTCCTGTATGCTGTTACTTCATCTGTTTTCTGTTGCTTCCTTTGCCTTTGCCTTAGGATCTCCATTATTTCTTGTTGAATATAGAATATGATAGACATTAGGCTTTGCAACCATGTATGACAACATTAGGGTAGTATTCCCCTTTGCAAACTTCAACCATAGGACGAACATTGCACGATAACATTTAGGGCTGTGTAGTTTCCCTTAGAGGTCTGTTTCTCTTTCTCATCTTCAAACATTCTTAAAATACTTAATAAAGGTTAACATGTGTCATGCGTTACAAGCCTTAAGCTACTTGAAAAAGAATTATGGGAGGGTTTCCCTCACATTATTTGAATGTTTAGTATGACACCCTTTGGGTGACATGCGACGCATTCACTCTTAAGTCCAAGTCTTTAGTGCAACACGAGTTACAAACAAAACTCAAGACACTTCTTCATAAAAGACATAAAAACAAACATTCAACTCCTTTTTGTCCTCTTGGACCTTTAATCATTAGAAACCATTTTCGTAATGAGAGTTTCGTTAACTCTCGATTCTCCCACAAACGGTAATGCCTAAGTCTCCAAAGGTCGAGCTGCATACACCAAACTGCGAGAACCGTTTGTTAACCCTACTCGGGTTAAAAACAACTTGAACCAAACCTGTGGTCTTGTTAGCCTGAACTACGTTTGCTCTGATCTTTCATACCAGATGAAAGTACATAGGCACGATATGCGATATCTCGGCGAGCAACCTTCCCCCCTTTCACCCGTAGTTAGGCGAACTACGTTGACTCTGATTTCTCGTTCCAGACGGGAATACGTAGGCATAAAGTGCGATACTTTGCCGAGTCACTTTTCTTTTCTTTTGTCCTTAAGCATTTAGCTAGATAGTATTAATCAACCCTTCGAGATAAACAATTAAGCATGGATCCCGTCGAGTACGATGGACGTGAAGGGTGCTAATACCTTCCCCTTGCGTAACCGACTCCCGAATCTAGGACTTGGTTGCGATGACCATTCCTTTTCCCTCTTTCGTTAGGTTTTCTCTAAGAGTTTCCTTTCCCTCCTTTGGGATAAATAACGCACGGTGGCGACTCTTTTGTTTTGTCGGCGCCGATTTTCGCGGTAGCGACACACACTTGCTACAACACTCTGATACAACAAACTCTGAAGACATCAAGACTCTGATCACTCAAGGCTCTGATGTTAATTGTTGTGAATTAGAAACTTGTTGAAGAAGATTATTTGAAGTTATATCCATTGTTTATGCCAAACAACTTTTTCCTCTTTTATGCTAGACACAAGAACTCAGGCAAAAAGGATTTCTCTAAACGTTCTACTTCTAGGAAAGGTCAAGTGATGTGAAGACAAAAAGGTTACAGCTACTTTGCAGACACTGTCTTCAAGCTTGCAAACTTCTTGGACTTCTGTGCCTATAAAAGCAAGTCTTCAACAACATTCTAAAGTTTACGTACTTTGATAAAAATTCGTTGAAAAGCTCTCATACAAATTATTACTCTTTGCTGAATTTATTTCATACATTCTTAAACTTAAGTGTAAATCATAGTTGTGATATAACTTTCTTAGAAGCATTCAAACACTTGTTTAGTTTTACATTTGATTGTAAAAGTTCCTTGAGAAGACCAAGTTGTGGTCAGTAGTTCTTGAGAAGACTAAGAACAGTTGCTCTTAGTGTTTGATATTGTAATCAGTTTGATTAATAGTGGATTAAGTTCTTGTAGAGAAAGGCAAATCACTCTTGACAGGGTGGACTGGAGTAGTTGAGTTCAACGAACCAGGATAAAAATATTTGTGTTTTTATTTCCATAATATTTTCAAAATCCTTATTCAACCCCCCTTCTAAGTATTTTCTCACCTTCAGTTGGCATCAGAGTTGCAGTTCTGTGTGTGCTATCACCTCACAGTGACAGAAAAGATCCAGTGAGAAAACTCTTGTTATTCTTTGGTTGATATTATAGCTGAAACTTCAACATCTAACAGCAACAACAGATATGAAGAAAGGGATAGAATTAGCACAAACCCCCTATGTTTGATGGGGAGAAGTTTGACTATTGGAAGGACAGAATAGAGAGTTTCTTCCTTGGTTACGATGTTGATCTATGGGACTTAGTCATTGATGGTTATGTTCACCCCACTGATGGGGATGGCAAGAAAATTGATAGAAAATCTATGACTGAAGTCCAGAAGAAGGAGTTCAGAAATCATCATAAAGCTAGAACAATCTTATTAAATGCTATATCTCATACTGAGTATGAGAAGATTACCAACAGAGAAACTACATTTGATTTGTTTGAGTCTTTAAAGATGACACATGAAGGGAACTCACAAGTTAAAGAGACCAAGGCTCTGGCGCTGATACAGAAGTATGAAGCCTTTAAAATGGAAGAATCTGAATCTATAGAAGCTATGTTCTCTAGATTCTAGATCCTCACAGCTGGGTTAAAAGTGTTGGACAAAGGCTATTCAACTGCTGATTGTCGCTACTGCGAAAATGAGGTGCCGGCAAAACAGAAGAGTCACCACCTATCGTTATTTATCCCACGGAAAGGGAAAGGAAACGATTGGAGAAACCTGACGAAAAGGTATAAGACAAGGTCATCGCAACCATGTCTGGGTTCGGGAGTCGGTTACGCAAGGGGAAGGTATTAGCACCCCTCACGTTCGTTGTACTCAACAGGATCCACGCTTGTTGTGTTTATCTGACGGGTTGATTTAACTATCTACCTATCAAGGCTGGTCTGAAAAGAACAGAAAACTAAAGAAAAGGGGACTCGACAGAGCATCGCTGCTCTGGGCCTACGTATTCCCTCATGCAATGGGAAAGTTAGAGCCAACGTAGTTTGGCTAACTACGGGTGAAGGGGAGGTTGCTCGCCAAGATATCGCATCTTGTGCCTACTTACTCTCAACAGGCTTGAGAGATCAGAGCTAACATAGTTCGGGATAAAAAAGGTACACGGGTTTGTCTTTTTTATCCGAGTACGGTTAACAAACAGTTCCAGCAGTTGGTGTATGCAGCTTGACCATTGGAGACTTAGGCGTTACCGTTTGCGGTAGAACTAAAAGTTAACAACACTCTTTTATCTGAAAATATTTTCCTGATTAAGATCCCAAAGGATGAAAAAGGTTTGAAGTGTTTTTGTGTCTTTTAGAGAAGAAGTGTTTTTTATGGATGTTTGTAGTTCGTACTGCACTAGAGACTATGACTTAGGAGTGAATGTGTCGCATGTCACCCAAAGGGTACCATACTAAACATCCTGATTATTGGAAGGAAACCCTCCAATAACCATTTCCTAAGTGGCTTAAGGTTCGTAACGTACTGTACCAACTTGCCTTTATTACATATTTTACTGTTGTTTTTTGAGATGAGAAAGAGAAAGAACTACATGGGAAACTGGAATTCTATTGTTATCATGCAATGTGGTCCTAGGGTGAGGTTTGAAACAGGGAACTCCTAGATTGTTATCATGCAAAGGTTTCAACCTAAAAGTCTGTCATCACTTCCGTAAACAAGGAAGTGAGAGTCCTAAGGGAACATGCGAGTGGGAAACAGAAAAACAGCTGCCAGAATCAGTAAAGCAGATGAAATATAAAAGTAAACAGATGCAAATGCAATGCAACAATACAAGCAGAGGGAGAAACTCAACCCCTAAAATAAACAAGCAAAAGGAAAGGCAATCAAGCAAAGGGAGGGTCACCTCAACCTTTCAATGCAAACACATCAGATAGAAAGAGAAAAACAACACACAGGCAAGGGGAGGATCACCTCAACCCTTAATGCAAGCAAGCAGAGGGAGACCCACTCAACCTCTTAATGCAGTCATGCACCTACACTTAGACTACCCTAAACATGAGCTATCCTAATGCAACACACCACTCAATCATGAATGAAGGAAAGGAATTATGACAAATAAGAAATTCATTCCACGAGTAATCAAACAAGTCATCTATCCTAAATAATGGAATTTGATGATGGGATGCATGGTATATACCAAAGGTATCCATCCATGATGTTCAACCTATCATGGATAGTCAAGAAATGAGGTGATACATGGTGTATACCAAAGGTATCCACCATGATATTCAACCATTCATGAGAGATTGAAATTAAGGGAAACATGGTGTATACCAAAGGCATCCACCATGACACTCTACCATTCATGGGAGATTGAAATGAAGGGAAGCATGGTGTATGCCAAAGGCATCCACCACGACACTCTACCATTCATTGGAGATTGAAATGAAGGGAAGCATGGTGTATGCCAAAGGCATCCACCATGACACTCTACCATTCATGGGAGATTGAAATGAAGGGAAGCATGGTGTATGCCAAAGGCATCCACCATGACACTCTACCATTCATGGGAGAATCATCTTCCTAAGAGGCTTCAGGAGGAACCCTAAGGACTAGTTAAAGATCACCTAAACTAAAAGGTATTAAAGGCTCTATCAAGGCCTAATATAGGTTCTTAGTAAGTCTCAACCTAAGCTTATCCTATCAAGGAGCAATTAAAAGCCTAAAGTTAGCTAAAGGTTCACCTTTAAGTCTAAACTAAAAGGAAAGCTAGATTAGGATCACCTAAACATCATCAACTTGTAAAATGTGGGGAAAATAGGAAATAAATTTTAAAAATCCTAAGAAAAATCCTAGATGATCCTAAATGTACTAAGAATCTATGTTTAAAGTTTCAAGTCAAAGCTCTATGCCTAAGGGTACAAACAGAAAGCTAAACCAAGATGTATGCTACGGGAGATTCAGATGGGGAAGGCTCTAAAGATGTGCTCTAAAACCTATTCAAATGGAATCTAAAAAATTCAAGAAAAACATTACAATATTCTATAATGTATCAACATTCACCATACAAAAACTCAGAGATTAATATGGATTATTGAAAGAGAAAGAAAATCACAAAGCATGGCATGTAATTTTTCAATCATTAAAAACATATTAAAATGGAAAATACGAAATTAATTGAAAAAGAAATGGAAAATAAAAATAAAAAATATGATAAAATTCTACACATTCCCAGCTAGCTAACACATATTTTTTTCATGATTTTATAAAGTGGTTTAATATTTTACTTGAATTAAAACCTACAACCATCAAAACAGAAAAATAAAAAGAAATGCAATTTAAAGAATAGAAAGGAGGTGCAGGAAGTGATTGTGCTACGCGTTAATCCAAATGGGTTGTGCAGTCAGTACTATTCTATGTGTGCTACTGGTATTGGGCTTGCGCTGATGGGGTGCGAATAATGAAGCTTAAGCCCAGCTGAGTCAAAACTCAGCGTTTTGACTGAAAGGGAAGGCCACGCGAAACGAAATCTGGGCCGTGGATTGTGCGTACCAGGTCACGCGACCAGCTCGATCGGACGGCTGAGAAATGAGCTGGCGATTTAAAATGAAAAACGGAGGGAATGTCCGCGCGGTGGGGGACGGTGGGGGTGCCGGCCGGAGATGAGCTCTGGTCATCTTCAACCTCTAGCCAACAATCCAAATTTCTTATTTCTTAACCAAAACAAGATTTTATTGAACTAAACTTGTGTATCTTTTCGTGTAGAATCCAAATATGTAATTTATTTTCACTTTCCTCCATTAAAACCCAAAAATCATGAACATCCAAGAATCACTCAAGAATTTCCAACTTTCACAAAAACTAAAATTGATGATACTAATCTCTTCCTCTCACTTCCTACATCAATACCCCATGTTTCTTTTCCATTTTCATCCAATAATTAGAGAGAAATGCGAACTACAACTTAGGAGGCTCTGTCAAAAATTATAATGAATCCTAACCAAACTAATCCTAAAAGCTTCTACGTACTCTAAGGATCATAATTATGTGAAAATGGCGTAACAACTCATCAAGAACAGAGTGTATGGATAAAAAATAGGAACCTGGTTTGGAGCTTCAATGGAGGCTTGAAATGTTGTTGCAGCTTCAAGAAAAGTGTCCAGAATCATTCCATAATCATCATTGAAGCTTCTACAATGCTCAATCTTGCTTGAAAGTGTGTGAAACTCCAAATTCGAAAATCAATTCTTCACCACTTTTTCTCCATTTTTTTTGTTGTAACTATCTCCAAAATCTGTTATTTTCTGTTAGGAATGATTAGTATGTTATATACAATGGATATTGAATGGTTTGCAGCCCAATGGAAGCCCATAATAGCCCAATTGAAAATTCACATTTTTGCATTTTCAGGCTTTGTAATTTCCATGAAAACAGAGCCAACAAGCTTGTAATTTGATTCATATCAGTTTCTTATGATGTAAGGAATGTGTGTGGACAAGATTGAGGCCTTGGAAATGAATGGATGGTTGATTTTGCATTTGTTGCTTAAAGATAAAGAAACTATGAATTTCCACATGTAAATGACTTCAAACTTGATTGGTAATATTCCCATTGTTCTTAAAACATTATTTGGACTCAAAAAATGTACCAACATGACATGAATTGGTTCCAAAATAAATTAATTTGAATTAGCCCTTTTCAAGCTTCCTTTCATGAATTTTTCTCCATACATTTTCCAATCCAAGCCATGTCAATGATCCCTTGAGGTTCGGTTGACCAAATGTTCCCATTTGGAGCAACTTTCAAGTTGGCAAGATTTTCATTTGAGGTATGCAAAGTGGTGAACTTGACCTATAATGAAAATGGCCTATAATCTCACTTTCCCAAAATACCCTTGACTTGTAAGTCTCATATCTTGAGTTCTATAAATCCAAATGAGGACTTCTAGTACTCTTTGGAAAGCTAAGATCATGAGGAACAACTTTCATGTTCACTTGAAGTTAAGAAGAAACTTCCTTCTTGGTCAAAAATGGCATGGAAGTTGGTTGACTTTTGTTGATTAAAATCACATTCCTCTGAGGACCTGTAACTTGTCTGCTTCATAACTTGAGTTCTATAAATCAAATGAATGACTTCTAATACTCAAATTTAAGGTGAGAACATGCTCTACAAGTCTCATGTGGATATCAATATGAGATGAAACTTGTATCTTGAGTTACGTGGTCTTGAAGTTCGGCACTGAAATAGGGGATTTTACACGGTCAAGCTTAGAAATCCTAGCTCAATAACTTCTCACACTCTTGAATATTAATGAAATGATCTTGAAATAATATATGACATGTCTCAACACAACATCATATGATCATAAGGACTTGGAATTGAGTCTTAATCTCCTTCAGTTCAACTGTTGACTTAGGGTTGACCAGGTGAAAACCCTAATTGTATCAATCTTGACTGTGGCTTCACACACTTGATATAATGACTGACATAAGCTTAAAGATGACCCTCAAGGTCTCCCATGAGTTCTCTCAATATTCTCCGCCCATACCCATGGATTCAAAACCACTTGATGGCCTTCATAGACCCCCAAGATAGGAGGTACACCACTCTTAACCAATCAACTTTTCTATGAGCCCTGACACTCTTCTGAGGATAATAAGTCCTTGATGGCTTGAATATAACCACTTGATTAGGATTAGAACCTTTGGCAGCCCCTTCTTGATGAACACACCTCATAATCCCTTGCACAAATGATAATGCAATGCGTATGCTAATGCTAAGATGAATGCAATGGAACATGCAATGAAACAAAACCCAGCTAAAGCAAAAGGTTGGGCAAATTTTGGGATGTAACACTGATCATGTGAAGAAGATCATCAGAAACTTGCCCATCAGATTTAGACCAATGGTCACTGCTCTGAAGCTAGCTAAGGGTCTGAACAAGATCACATTGGAGGAACTAATTAGCTCTCTGAGGAGCCATGAGATTGAACTTGAGGAAGATGAGCCTCAAAAGAAAGGTAAGTCAATTGCCTTAAAATCTAACAAATTTGTTAAAGCATTGCAGGTGTTAGAAGAAATTTCTGAAGAGTCTTCTTCTGAAGAAGAAGATGAACTATCCCTGCTGTCTAAAAGAATCAACAAACTCTAGAAGCACAAACAGAGGAAGTTCAAGAACTTCAAGAAGCCAGATCAACGCAAGGAGTCCTTTGGATACAAGATCTGGAAAGAAGGAGGTTGTTTGCTATGAATGCAAGGAACCTGGTCATTACAAGAATGAATGTCCAAAGCTTCTAAAGGAAAAGCCAAAGAGGAAGTTTGACAAGAAGAAAAAGGTTCTAATGGCAACCTGGGATGATTCAGATGAATCTGAAGAAGAATGCGCCAACATGGCTCTGATGGCAGACGTGGAAGATCAGGATGAAGGATCATCTGGATCTGAATCTGACTCAGAAGAGGTACTTTCTGATCTCTCTAGGGAAGAACTTATTAAAGTTTTATCAGAAGTCCTGAATAACTATAACCAGATTAAGCTCAAATGCAAGAAGCTTAAATGCAATCTTGAATATGAGAATAGTCTGTTAAAGTCAGAAGTTGCTGAGCTCAAAGAAGATAATTTGAAAATGAAAAACAATTTTGAAAAATCTCAACAAGACTCTGAATCTGAAATTAAGTCAAAATGCAAAAATATTTTAGAAGAATATGACTTTAGTTTTCAAAAGTTTTTGCCTAAAAGCATAGATAGAAGCAAAATGACTTCAATGATCTATGGAGTTAGCAGAAACAATAGGAAAGGAATTGGATATGAATCTTCCTCTGGAAAGGATTTAAATCCAATGCCTGTTGATAAACTTATCATTAAGAAGACTCCCTTATATTCTAATTTTAAGTTTGGCCATCTGAATGATATTAAACATACACGTTCTAATCAGAACGTTCCTATGTTTAAATCAAAAGTTAGTCAGAACAAACCTGTTGTAAAAAGACAGAAGTTCAGACAAACTTTTAAGGCAACTAACCCAAAAGGACCCAAAAAGATCTGGGTACCTAAGGATAAGATAATCCCTGTTGCAGATGTATTTAGCAGCAAAGTCAAGATGCCAGTCATGGTACCTGGACTCTGGCTGCTCACATCACATGACAGGAGAAAGGTTTATGTTCCAAAGCCTGGAGCTTAAATTTGGAGGAGATGCCAAGTTTGGAGGGAATCAGAAGGGCAAGATTATTGGCTCTGGTACTATTGGCAATGGTAACCTTCCCTCTATATCTAATGTTTTACTTGTACAAGGATTAAAGCATAACCTATTGTCCATAAGTCAATTAAGTGACAATGGTCATGACATAATCTTTAATCAAAAATGTTGCAAGGCTGTTAGTCAGAAGGATGGCTCAATCCTATTTAATGGAAAGAGGAAGAACAACATTTACAAAATCAATCTTTCAGAACTTAAGGTTCAAAATGTAAAATGCCTTATGTCTGTTAATGATGAGCAATGGGTCTGGCACAGAAGATTGGGGCATATTAATATGAGACGTATATCTCACATTAATAAACTCAATTTGGTCAGAGGACTTCCTAAGTTGAAGTTCAATTCAGATGCTCTTTGTGAAGCATGTCAAAAAGGAAAATTTTCAAAATCTTCTTTTAAAATTAAAAATGTTGTTTCAACTTCAAGACCATTAGAGTTACTTCACATTGATCTGTTTGGACCAGTGAAAACGGCATCCATTAGAGGCAAGAATTATAGATTAGTCATTGTTGATGACTATAGCAGATGGACATGGGTGAAATTCCTAAAACACAAGGATGAGTCACATTCTGTGTTCTTTGACTTCTGCAAACAAGTCCAGAATGAAAAAGATTTTAAAATTATTAAAGTCAGAAGTGATCATGGTGGAGAATTTGAAAACAAATATTTTGAAAAATATTTTAATGAAAATGGCATTGCTCATGATTTCTCCTGCCCTAAAACTCCACAACAGAAAGGAGTTGTAGAGAGGAAAAATAGAACTCTGCAAGAAATGGCCAGAACCATGATCAACGAGACTAATCTGGCAAAGCATTTTTGGGCAGAAGCAATAAACACAGGTTGTTATATTCAGAACAGAGTGTCAGTTCGACCTCTTATGGAAAAGACTCCCTATGAATTGTGGAGGAACGGGAAACCCAACATTGCTTATTTTCATCCTTTTGGATGTATATGTTATATGCTGAACACTAAAGAGAATCTGAACAAGTTTGATTCTAAAGCACATAAGTGTTTCATGCTTGGCTATTCTGAACACTCTAAAGGCTACATAGTATACAATATTGAAACACAGATTGTGGAAGAATCTATACATGTTAGATTTGATGATAAGCTTGGCATTCAAAAACCAAAGCAGTTTGAATGTTCTGCAGATAGAGAAGTAATTCTCACAGACTCTGAAGGCTCAGAGGCAGAAAAGGTTCAAGTGAAAGAGCCAGAAGCAACGCCAGATGCAACTCCTTTAGCTTCTCAAATGAACAACTTGAATATTTCTGAAGAATCAAATGTTAGAGGATCATCTTCCAAAATCAAGGCCTCTCACCCAGAGGATGTGATCATTGGAAAGAAGGATGACCCCATAAGAACAAGATCCTGCCTCAGATCATCTAAAGCGTCATTATTTGGTTTGGTGTCAATTATTGAACCAACTTCTATGGATGAAGCTCTGCAAGACAATGACTAGATAATTTCCATGCAAGAAGAGCTCAGTCAGTTCACAAGAAATGACGTTTGGGATTTGGTTCAAAGACCAAAAGGATTCAACATAATTGGAACTAAATGGGTCTTCAGAAACAAGTTGAATGAAAAAGGAGAAGTTGAAAGAAACAAAGCAAGGCTTGTTGCTCAAGGTTATAGCCAGCAAGAAGGAATTGATTACACAGAGACTTATGCTCCTGTGGTCAGGTTAGAGTCTATTCGTTTACTCATTTCTTTTGCTGCATAAAATAACATCACTCTATATCAGATGGATGTTAAGAGTGCCTTCTTAAATGGGATTATAGAAGAAGAAGTTTATGTTCACCAACCTCCTGGTTTTGAAAGTGAAAAATTTCCAGAACATGTTTTTAAACTAAAAAAATCTCTTTATGGTTTAAAACAAGCTCCCAGAGCTTGGTATGAGAGATTAAGCAATTTTCTTCTGGAGAAAAATTTTATCAGAGGCAGAGTGGACACAACTCTCTTCTGTAAAACACTTAAGAAAGATCTGTTAATTTGTCAAATATATGTAGATGATATTATATTTGGATCTACCAATGTTATGTTGGGAAAGGAGTTTGCTCAATGTATGCAGGCTGAATTTGAGATGAGCATGATGGGAGAATTGAGATTCTTTCTGGGAATTCAAGTCAACCAGACTCCAAATTGCACTTACATTCATCAGACCAAATATGTAAAAGAGCTTCTGAAGAAGTTCAACATGACTGATAGTAAGATGACAAAGACTCATATGCATCCAACAAGTACACTTGGCAAGGAAGAGGTAAGTAAGAAAGTAGATCAGAAACTCTACAGAGGTATGATTGGATCTCCTCTATACTTAACTGCTTCTAGACCTGGCATTTTATTCAGTGTATGCTTGTGTGCAAGATTCCAATCAAATCCTAGAGAATCACACTTAACAACTGTTAAGAGGATTCTAAGGTATCTGAAAGGTACTTCTAATGTGGGTTTGTGTTACAGAAAATTGGATGAATTTAAACTAGTTGGATTCTGTGATGATGATTACGCTGGATACAGAGTTGAAAGAAAAAGTACTTCTGGAAGTTGTCAATTTCTGGGAAGAAATTTAATCTCCTGGTACAGCAAGAAACAACCTACAATTGCTCTATCAACTACAGAAGCAGAATATATTGCGGCTGCTGGATGTAGCACACAAATGCTCTGGATGAAAAGTCAGCTAGAAGACTATCAGATCTTTGAGAGTAATATTTCTATATTCTGTGATAATACTTCTGCTATATGCTTGTCTAAAAATCCAATTTTACACTCTAAAGCTAAGCATATAGAAATTAAACATCACTTCATAAGAGACTATGTTCAGAAGGGTATTATAAACTTAGCCTTTGTTGATACAGATCATCAGTGGGCTGATATTTTCACAAAACCCCTTGCTGAAGATAGGTTTAAGTTTATTCTGAAAAATATTGGTATGGAATATTGTCCAGAATAATATTTATCAGAAGCAAATTTCTCAGATGCAAAATGTTTAAAACTCTGAAGTATTTCATCTGTCATCATTTAATTTATTGAATTATTATTTCTGTGTGTATCTGAACTAACAAGTCTCAGAGGATCTGAATGTTGGCTAAAGTTTCATTTCTCAAAGAGATTTCAGAAGCACATGCAAGCAAACACGTGTCACTCTAGAATCTGAAAAGATGGCGTGCACAATACTGAAGAGACATTTGAGGTAACATTTGAATAGTTGATTTCTCGTTTCCCCCCAATTGTCAGAATCATTTAATGCTTTGAAATGGTTATATTTCTTTTTATTAAATGCCATTAATTGCTAAGTGTGTACGTGTTGTACGTGTGATTGTTTGTGTGCCCTAATTTTCTCTATATATTCTACAAATCTCACCATTTCACACTTTTCACTCTCACAAACAATTTTATGCATTTATGTTTTCTCTTTAGCCTTCATCTAAGCCCTAAACCTTCAGGTAATGGTATTAGTGTTGATCTGTCTAAGATTGATGCGGTAATGCAATGGGAGAATCCTAGAACAGTTACGGAGATTCGAAGTTTCTTGGGCTTGGCAGGTTATTACCGGAGGTTTATTGCAGGGTTTTCGAAGTTGGCACTTCCGTTAACGCAGTTAACTTGTAAGGGGAAGGCTTTTATTTGGGACGTTGATTGTGAGGAGAGTTTTATGGAGTTAAGGAGAAGATTGACAACAACGTCGATCTTGATTTTGCCGAATCCTACAGAACCTTTTGTGGTATATTGTGATGCTTCTTTGACTGGTTTGGGTGGTGTTTTGATGCAAGATGGGAAGGTTGTGGCTTATGCTTCTAGGCAGTTAAGAGTGCACAAAAAGAATTACCCTACTCATGATTTGGAATTAGCGGTCGTGGTCTTTGTGTTAAAAATTTGGAGGCATTATCTTTATGGTGCAAGGTTTGAGGTTTTTAGTGACCACAAGAGTTTGAAGTATTTATTTGACCAGAAGGAATTGAATATGAGGCAAAGAAGATGGCTAGAGATTTTGAAGGACTATGATTTTGGATTAAATTATCATCCGGGTAAGGCAAATGTGGTGGTCGATGCCTTAAGTCGGAAGTCTTTGCATGTGTCCGCAATGATGGTAAAGGAATGGGAACTATTGGAGAATTTCATAGATTTGAGTTTGGTTTGTGATATGACGCCGAGAAGCGTGAGACTTGGTATGCTTCATATCACGAATGATTTTCTTGCAACCGTTTGCGAAACACAAAAGTTGGATTTGAAGTTTGTTGACTTGATGACAAAAGCGAATGAAGATTTCAAAGTTGATGATTTTGGAGTTTTGAGGTTTCGTGGTCGTATTTGTATTCCTGATGATGCGGAGTTGAAAAGAATGATATTGGAGGAAGGACACCGTAGTAATTTGAGTATTCATCCAGGAGCAAATAAGATGTACCAAGACTTGAAGAAGATCTTTTGGTGGTCTGGGTTGAAGAGAGATTTGGCTCAGTTTGTGTATGCGTGTTTGACTTGTCAGAAGTCTAAAGTGGAACATTAGAAACCTATTGGATTAATGCAACCGTTGAATATCCCAGAATGGAAATGGGATGGTATCTCGATGGATTTTGTTACGGGGTTGCCGAATACACAGAGAGGTCAAAATGCAATTTGGGTTAATGTTGATAGACTTACGAAATCTGCTCACTTTATTCCGATTGATATTAGTTATCCTTTAGAGAAGTTAGCTGAGATCTATGTTCGGGTGATTGTGAAGTTGCATGGAGTTCCCAAGAGCATTGTATCGGATAGAGATCCAAGGTTTACTTCAAGGTTTTGGGAAAGTTTGCAAAAGTCTTTGGGTTCGCAGTTGAGATTGAGTTCGGCTTATCATCCGCAAACAGATAGTCAAACCGAAAGGACAATTCAATCGTTGGAGTATTTCTTACGAGCTTGTGTGCTAGAGCAAGGTGGTGCGTAGGATAGTTATTTAGCGTTGATTGAATTCACCTATTATAACAGTTTTCATTCGAGTATTGGTATGGCTCCATTTGAAGCTTTGTATGGTCAAAAATGTCGAACACCTTTGTGTTGGCATGAGACTGGTGAGAGGTCGGTGGTTGGACCAGAGATGGTACAAGAGACGACGAAGAAGGTGAGGTTGATTCGAGAAAAGTTGAGAGCTTCTCAGAGTAGGCAGAAAAGTTATCATGATAAGAGAAGGAAGGATCTTGAATTTCACGAGGGCGACCATGTGTTTTTGAGAGTTACGCCGGTTACGGGTGTGGGTCGTGCTTTGAAGTCGAGGAAGTTGACTTCTCGTTTCATCGGTTCGTATCAGATTATTGCACAAGTTGGTGTTGTGGCTTATCGTGTGGCGTTACCTCCGAATCTTTTGAATTTGCATGATGTATTTCATGTTTCACAACTTCGAAAGTATGTTCTGGATCCGTCACATGTTATCCCTATGGACGAGGTTGAAGTAAGAGATAACCTTACAGTGGAAGCTTTGCCGATTAGAATTTTGGGCCGTGAGATTAAGAAGTTAAGAGGCAAGGATATTACGCTTGTGAAAGTAGCATGGGGGTGCTGCAGAAGGCGATATGACTTGGGAATTGGAAAGTAAGATGCGAGAGTCGCATCCAGAGTTGTTTGGATCAGGTAATATTTTTTAGGACGAAAATTTCTAAAGTGGGGGAGAGTTGTAACGCCCCGATTCTGAATTTTCCATTATTTTGTTAAGTCTTTTAATTTATTGGTTAATTGTTATTTTATTGTGGAATTATATGATAATATGTTATGTGTGTATGTTGTGGCATTTTATTATTTGGAGAGTTTTGGGAATTAATTAGAGGGTGTTTTAGATAATCCTTGATTAGTAGTTATTTTGAGAGAAGTAGAGTAGAAAGAGTATAAGTGGAAAAGAGAAAGAATAGGGAGAATAGAAACCAAAGAGAAAAGAGGAGGAAGAGGAGAAAAACCTAGAATCATCAAGAATCAACTTCTAAGCTTTCGATTGATCGGGTAAGGGTGTGAAACTTTATTATTCTTGCAATGTGTATGATTATGTGTGTTCTTGTTTGTTTTGTTTTGGATTGGGGAGAGTTTTACTCATTTTTCATTTTAGGGCATAATGAGTTTAACCGGTAGAACGAATGTTTTATCGGGTAGAATCCGATGTAAGTGATGTAGAATAGTCAGGGTATGACAGACTAAGGCTATTGGAACTGATTTGATGAGAATCGGTCGGTTTTGGAGAGGTTGGGAAATTCTGAACAGTGAGGAATTTCTGGTTCGCAGACACTCGCTAGCTGTTCGCTAGGCGAGCTGGTCGCGAACGTTCGCTAAGCGAGCAGTAGTGAATAGGTAGCGAACGGTCCCAGACTTGGACAGAATGCATGTTGTGGTGTTCGCTGGTAGCGAATGGGGGTAGCGAAGGTTCGCTAGGGGTTCGCTGAGCGAGCGAGGTAGCGAACAAAGTCAGAGGCTTTTGTTTGCCTTCGCGAGCTTGTTCGCTAGGCGAACAAGTAGCGAATACTCGCTAAGAGTTCGCTAAGCGAGCAGGTGGAAAAATTGACAGGTTGTGTTTACTTTAATGTTTCCATCCGAGGTCGGATTTCCGACTTAACTTTGATTATTTCCTTGTTCGAGGCATCGATCATGCCATGTTATATTGTGTTGTGGGTAGCCGTATGGCGTGAATACTAGATTGTGAACTGTGGAATGTGTAATGTGGTTGTTTGGATATTTTATGCAATTGTTCAAATTAAATGGAATTGCATGGTGATATTAATGTGAATGTGCATAATTGTATGTACTTGTATGATGTGAAGAATGCTTGAATATGTTTGTAAACATGTGTGCATTTAAGAGCGTTTAAAGTCGTGTTGCATGTGTAGCATCATGATTGCATTCTTGTATGTCTGATCCCGCGTAGGATCTGCAGAAACCTCGTGTGCCCTTGTGGAGTGTAAGCGATGGTTTAGTTACTTTGATCCCTAGGAGGATCTGCAGAAACGATCGTGTGCCCTTGTGGGGTGTGAGCGATGGTTTATTTTTGATTCCATGGAGAATCTGCAGAACAGTTGTGTGCCCTTGTGGGGTGTGAGCAACCAGATTGTGTGCCCGTGTGGGGTGTGAGCAATCCTGAAACATCGTGTGCCCATGTGGGGTGTGAGCGATGGGTGAACATCGTAGGCCCGACAGGGAGTTACTTCAGTAATGAGCGATGGTTCCATTTTGGTTCTTCAATTGAACCTGCTGAACGAGTCAGTACCGCATTTGCATCTGCATAGAGTCGTGAGTCGGCCTCTATGAGTTGCATTATCATCTTTATATGATGTTTTGGTGGAATAAACATAATTGTAAATGTTTAAGCGAAATGCTATGAATTGTGAAACATGAATTGGTGAATGTGATTGATTATGTACGTGTACATTGTGATGTATTGTAGCAAGATGTGGCGAGGAATGTGAATTGCGAGTATGTTATAATTGTGTCTTATGATATATATAATTTTATGCATTGTTTGTTATGATAATGTTTCTCACCCTTCTGCTGTTTTTATAATGCTCTATGAGGCATTGCAGAGTAGCATGCTGGAGGTCTTTTGTGAAGCGAGTCTTCATTTCTTTTGGTCAGATGGCTCTGATATGTAACACTGGGTAGTTAGGATTGTTTTGATTCTTTTGTGATACATCTGTATATGTATCTGCTGCTGAATGTTTTGTAAACTCAACTGATGAATTGAATTAATCTGAATGATGTATATGATTCTTATGTTAATGAAGTGATTTCAATGTTTAGATGTTTCTGCTTTATGTTAAATGTTGATATGTGGGTTTTAAGCGCTATGCTTTGTTTTTAGTTGAGATTTACCCCTTTTGTTACATATCTTTATGAGCAGGTATTATTTATGTTTCGTTTCGACGATAATGTTAATTTATACTCTGATGAAACTTTTATTAATTGCTTATATGATTTTAATTGTTTGTTTGGGGGTATAGAAAGGGGGTGTTACATTAAGTGGTATTAGAGCCAGTGTTGAGTCAGTTGTGTATGTCTTCTTGTTGTGTTGGTTAAATAGTTGTTTGACCTTGTTGTTATTTTTGGGAATCCTCAGAATATGGCTAGTCGTAATGACACTGCTATGGCTGCGGAATTGGAGGCTATGGCAAGGGCGGTGCAAGGTGCGCCGAATGTGAATGCGAATGATGAGTTTAGAAAGAATCAGCCGTCTGTATTCAAAGGAAGGTTTGATCCTGACGGTGCTCAGATATGCTTGAAGGAGGTTGAGAGAATCTTTAGAGTTATGAACTGTGCTGAAGGAAACAAGGTGAGACTTGGGACTCATATGTTGAGGGAAGAGGCTGATGACTGATGGGTCAGTATGAGGCAAGTTCTTGAGGTGGATGACGAGGAAATAACTTGGGATTTATTCTGCACTGAATTTTTGAGGAAGTACTATCCTAAGAGTGTGAAGGGTAAAAAGGAAATGGAATTCCTTGAGTTGAAACAAGGCAACATGTCTGTGGTAGATTACACGACTAAGTTTGTAGAATTAGTGCAGTTTCATCCTCATTATGCAGCTGTTACAGCGGAGTTCTCTAAGTGCATTAAGTATGAGAATGGCTTGCATCCGGAGATAAAGCAAGCGGTGGGTTACCAGAGGATACGAAGATTTTCGGACTTGACCAAATGTTGTAGGATTTTTGAAGAGGATAGTAGAGCTCGTTCTACTCACTACAAGAGTTTGAGTGAGAAGAAAGGCAAGCAACAAGTGAGGAGTGGACCTTATGTGACGCCTGTTGATAAAGGCAAGTATAAGGGAAACTTTGATAGGAAATCTGGAGGTGGAAGCTCGGGTGCAGTCAAATGTTACAAGTGTGGCGTGATGGGCCACAAATCTTTTGAGTGTGGGAAGTCTACGGAGAAGTGTGCTAATTGTGGAAGTTTTGGACATACCACTTCTGAGTGTAGAAGGAATGTGGTAAAGTGTTTTAACTGTGGGGAAGTTAGTCATATTAGCAACAAGTGTACCAAACCAAAGCAAGCTCAGTCGGGTGGAAAAGTATTTGCATTAGCCGGTTCAGACACTACTAATGCGAATTGCTTGATTAAAGGTACATGCTTTATTAATAATATGCCTTTAGTTTCTATTATTGATACTGGAGCGACTCATTCGTTCATTTCTCTTGAATGTGCTAAGCGTTTGGGTTTACGCATGGTTTCTTTGAATGGTAGCATGGTTATTGAGACTCCTGCTTTAGGGTCGGTAACTACTTCTTTGGTGTGCGTCAGTTGTCCCTTGACCATGTATGATAAAGACTTTCTTATGGATTTGGTGTGTTTGCCGTTGGAAGGTTTGGATGTGATCTTGGGTATGAATTGGTTGCAATTTAATAGAGTTCATTTAGATTGCTATCATAAGTTGGTGAAGTTTCCTTCTTTGGAAGATGATGAAAGTGAGAGTTTTCTATCCACTAAAGAGTTGAAGAAACTTTTGGCGGACGAAGCTCAGTTGTTTGGTTTATTTGCATCGTTGTCGGTAGAGGACAAGGTTGAACTTGACGTGTTTCCAGTGGTGTGTGAATTTCCAGAAGTTTTTCCCGACGATATTACAGATGTACCGCCAGAAAGGGAAGTTGAATTTTCTATTGATCTAATTCCGGGTACTAGACCAATTTCAATGGCACCGTATCGTATGTCAGCATCAGAATTGGTAGAGTTGAAGAAGCAGTTGAATGATTTTTTAGAAAAGAGGTTTGTGAGACCAAGTGTTTCTCCTTGGGGTGCACCGGTGTTGTTAGTAAAGAAAAAGGATGGAAGTATGCGGTTATGTATTGATTATCGACAGTTGAACAAAGTGACAATTAAGAATAAGTATCCGCTTCCTAGAATCGATGATTTGATGAACCAATTGGTTGGAGCACGAGTTTTTAGCAAGGTTGATCTAAGATCAGGTTATCACCAGATTCGTGTGAAGGAAGGAGATGTTCAAAAGACGGCTTTTAGGACACAGTATGGACATTACGAATATTTAGTGATGCCATTCGGAGTTTCTAATGCGTCAGGTGTGTTTATGGAGTACATGAATCGTATTTTTCATGAGTAGTTGGATCATTTTGTGGTTGTGTTTATTGACGACATTTTGATTTATTCTAAGTCTCAAGAAGAGCACGAGGAACATTTAAGAATTGTGTTACAGATTTTGAGGGAAAAGCAATTGTATGCCAAGTTGTCGAAGTGTGAGTTTTGGTTGTCAGAAGTGAGCTTTCTTGGACATGTTATTTCAGGTAATAGTATTAGTGTTGATCCATCTAAGATTGATGCGGTAATGCAATGGGATACTCCTAGAACAGTTACGGAGATTCGAAGCTTCTTGGGTTTGGCAGGTTATTACCGGAGGTTTATTGAAGGGTTTTCGAAGTTGGCACTTTCGTTAACACAGTTAACTTGTAAGGGGAAGGCTTTTATTTGGGACGTTGATTGTGAGGAGAGTTTTATGGAGTTAAGGAGAAGATTGACAACAACGCTGATCTTGATTTTGCCGAATCCTACAGAACCTTTTGTGGTATATTGTGATGCTTCTTTGACTGGTTTGGGTGGTGTTTTGATGCAAGATGGGAAGATTGTGGCTTATGCTTCTAGGCAGTTAAGAGTGCACAAAAAGAATTACCCTACTCATGATTTGGAATTAGCGGCCGTGGTCTTTGTGTTAAAAATTTGGAGGCATTATCTTTATGGTGCAAGGTTTGAAGTTTTTAGTGACCTCAAGAGTTTGAAGTATTTATTTGATCAGAAGGAATTGAATATGAGGCAAAGAAGATGGCTAGAGCTTTTGAAGGACTATGATTTTGGATTAAATTATCATCCGGGTAAGGCAAATGTGGTGGCCGATGCCTTAAGTCGGAAGTCTTTGCATGTGTCCGCAATGATGGTAAAGGAATGGGAACTATTGGAGAATTTCAGAGATTTGAGTTTGGTTTGTGATATGACGCCGAGAAGCGCGAGACTTGGTATGCTTCATATCACGAATGATTTTCTTGCAACCGTTTGCGAAAGGCAAAAGTTGGATTTGAAGTTTGTTGACTTGATGACAAAAGAGAATGAAGATAAAGTTGATGATTTTGGAGTTTTGAGGTTTCGTGCTCGTATTTGTATTCCTGATGATGCGGAGTTGAAAAGAATGATATTGGAGGAAGGACACCGTAGTAATTTGAGTATTCATCCGGGAGCAAATAAGATGTACCAAGACTTGAAGAAGATCTTTTGGTGGTCTGGGTTGAAGAGAGATGTGGCTCAGTTTGTGTATGCGTGTTTGACTTGTCAGAAGTCTAAAGTGGGACATCAGAAACCTATTGGATTAATGCAACCGTTGGATATCCCAGAGTGGAAATGGGATGGTATCTCGATGGATTTTATTACTTGGTTGCCGAATACACAGAGAGGTCACAATGCAATTTGGGTGATTGTTGATAGACTTACGAAATCTTCTCACTTGATTCCGATTGATATTAGTTATCCTTTGGAGAAGTTAGCTGAGATCTATGTTCGGGGGATTGTGAAGTTGCATGGAGTTCCCAAGAGCATTATATCGGATAGAGATCCAAGGTTTACTTCAAGGTTTTGGTAAAGTTTGCAAAAGTCTTTGGGTTCGTAGTTGAGATTGAGTTCGGCTTATCATCCGCAAACAGATGGTCAAACCGAAAGGACAACTTAATCGTTGGAGGATTTGTTACGAGCTTGTGTTCTAGAGCAAGGTGGTGTGTGGGATAGTTATTTAGCGTTGATTGAATTCACCTATAATAACAGTTTTCATTCGAGTATTTGTATGGCTCCATTTGAAGCTTTGTATGGTCGAAAATGTCGAACACCTTTGTGTTGGCATGAGACTGGTGAGAGGTCAGTGGTTGGACCGGAGATGGTACAGCAGACGACGGAGAAGGTGAGATTGATTCGAGAAAAGTTGAGAGCTTCTCAGAGTAGGCAGAAAAGTTATCATGATAAGAGAATGAAGGATCTTGAATTTCACAAGGGCGACCATATGTTTTTGAGAGTTACGTCGGTTACGGGTGTGGGTCGTGCTTTGAAGTCGAGGAAGTTGACTTCTCGTTTCATCGGTTTGTATCAGATTATTGCACGAGTTGATGTTGTGGCTTATCGTGTGGCGTTACCTCCGAATCTTTCGAATTTTCATGATGTGTTTCATGTTTCGCAACTTCGAAAGTATGTTCCGGATCCGTCACATGTTATCCCTATGGACGAGGTTGAAGTAAGAGATAACCTTACAGTGGAAGCTTTGTCGATTAGAATTTTGGGCCGTGAGATTAAGAAGTTAAGAGGCAAGGATATTGCGCTTGTGAAAGTAGCATGGGGAGGTGCTGCAGAAGGCGATATGACTTGGGAATTGGAAAGTAAGATGCGAGAGTCGCATCCAGAGTTGTTTGGATCAGGTAATATTTTCGAGGACGAAAATTTCTAAAGTGAGGGAGAGTTGTAACGCCCCGATTCTGAATTTCCCATTATTTTGTTGAGTCTTTTAATTTATTGGTTAATTGTTATTTTATTGTGGAATTATATGATAATATGTTATGTGTGTATGTTGTGGCATTTTATTATTTGGAGAGTTTTGGGAATTAATTAGAGGGTGTTTTAGATAATCCTTGATTAGTAGTTATTTTGAGAGAAATAGAGTAGAAAGAGTATACGTGGAAAAGAGAAAGAATAGGGAGAATAGAAACCAAAGAGAAAAGAGGAGGAAGAGGAGAAAAACCTAGAATCATCAAGAATCAACTTCTAAGCTTTCGATTGATCGGGTAAGGGTGTGAAACTTTATTATTCTTGCAATGTGTATGATTATGTGTGTTCTTGTTTGTTATGTTTTGGATTGGGGAGAGTTTTACTCATTTTTCATTTTAGGGCATAATGAGTTTAATCGGTAGAACGAATGTTTTATCGGGTAGAATCCGATGTAAGTGATGTAGAATAGTCAGGGTATGACAGACTAAGGCTATTGGAACTGATTTGATGAGAATCGGTCGGTTTTGGAGAGGTTGGGAAATTCTGAACAGTGAGGAATTTCTGGTTCGCAGACACTCGCTAGTTGTTCGCTAGGCGAGCTGGTCGCGAACGTTCGCTAAGCGAGCAGTAGTGAATAGGTAGCGAACGGTCCCAGACTTGGACAGAATGCATGTTGTGGTGTTCGCTGGTAGCGAATGGGGGTAGCGAAGGTTCGCTAGGGGTTCGCTGAGCGAGCGAGGTAGCGAACAAAGTCAGAGGCTTTTGTTTGCCTTCGCGAGCTTGTTCGCTAGGCGAACAAGTAGCGAATACTCGCTAGGAGTTCGCTAAGCGAGCAGGTGGAAAAATTGACAGGTTGTGTTTACTTTAATGTTTCCATCCGAGGTCGGATTTCCGACTTAACTTTGATTATTTCCTTGTTCGAGGCATCGATCATGCCATGTTATATTGTGTTGTGGGTAGCCGTATGGCGTGAATACTAGATTGTGAACTGTGGAATGTGTAATGTGGTTGTTTGGATATTTTATGCAATTGTTCGAATTAAATGGAATTGCATGGTGATATTAATGTGAATATGCATAATTGTATGTACTTGTATGATGTGAAGAATGCTTGAATATGTTTGTAAACATGTGTACATTTAAGAGTGTTTAGAGTCGTGTTGCATGTGTAGCATCATGATTGCATTCTTGTATGTCTGATCCCGCGTAGGATCTGCAGAAACCTCGTGTGCCCTTATGGAGTGTGAGCGATGGTTTAGTTACTTTGGTCCCTAGGAGGATCTGCAGAAACGATCGTGTGCCCTTGTGGGGTGTGAGCGATGGTTTATTTTTGATTCCATGGAGAATCTGCAGAACAGTTGTGTGCCCTTGTGGGGTGTGAGCAACCGGATTGTGTGCCCGTGTGGGGTGTGAGCAATCCTGAAACATCGTGTGCCCATGTGGGGTGTGAGCGATGGGTGAACATCGTAGGCCCGACGGGGAGTTACTTCAGTAACGAGCGATGATTCCATTTTGGTTCTTCAATTGAACCTGCTGAACGAGTCGGTACCGCATTTGCATCTTCATAGAGTCGTGAGTCGGCCTCTATGAGTTTCATTATCATCTTTATATGATGTTTTGGTGGAATGAACATAATTGTAAATGTTTAAGCGAAATGCTATGAATTATGAAGCATGAATTGGTGAATGTGATTGATTATGTACGTGTACATTGTGATGTATTGTAGCAAGATGTGGCGAGGAATGTGAATTGCGAGTATGTTATAATTGTGTCTTATGATATATATAATTTTATGCATTGTTTGTTATGATAATGTTTCTCACCCTTCTGCTGTTTTTATAATGCTCTATGAGGCATTGCAGAGTAGCATGCTGGAGGTCTTTTGTGAAGCGAGTCTTCATTTCTTTTGGTCAGATGGCTCTGATATGTAACACTGGGTAGTTAGGATTGTTTTGATTCTTTTGTGATACATCTGTATATGTATCTGCTGCTGAATGTTTTGTAAACTCAACTGATGAATTGAATTAATCTGAATGATGTATATGTTGCTTATGTTAATGAAGTGATTTCAATGTTTAGATTTTTCCGCTTTATGCTAAATGTTGATATGTGGGTTTTAAGCGCTATGCTTTGTTTTTAGTTGAGATTTACCCCTTTTGTTACATATCTTTATGAGCAGGTATTATTTATGTTTCATTTCGACGATAATGTGATGCGCCTCTTTTATACCATGTTTTAATTTATACTCTGATGAAACTTTTATTAATTGCTTATATGATTTTAATTGTTTGTTTGGGGGTATAGAAAGGGGGTGTTACAAAACTCATAGGATATGAGGAGACAGATGGTGTCACCAATCTACCTTCTGGGCGTGTGGACATGACTGAAGTTTACAAAGAAGGTTCTCATTTGGAGTAGCTTCTAACAAGGTTAAGGATCTGAAACCAGTTTACAGAATCTGGGCTAAGATTTTCATGAGCTGCATTCACCACAGAAAATCTTCAAATTCTCCAGATTATGTCAACAGTGATCAGCTTTACTTCATGTATTGTCTGAGTCAGAGCACCAAGGTGGATCATCCATATCTTCTGTTTAATCATTTGTGGACGCATGTTAAACAGTCAAGGGAAGAGTTCAGAAACAAGCACCAGAAGCTTAGAAACTGGATACCAATGGGAAGACTTATCTCAGACATTCTAACTGAGAATGGTCTTGTTAGTCATCTATTTAAAGCTGGAATGAAGGAAGAATTGGCTTCTGCAGTTGGAAAACCTCTGAATGGGAAGAGTCTTCAGATAATGAAAGTGGTAGAAGAAGTTACTTCTGCTCCAAAGAAATTCAACTCTGAAAAGGTCACTCAAAGAAAAGTCCCTGTTGCAAATTTCCCTATGTTCTTTGCTAATGAACCAAGGGACATTGTTCTGTGTTACATCACAGAGTGTATGAATGAAGAAATTCCTCTACCAGCAAATTTGGTTCAGAAGGCAGGTGAACCTGTTCCAGATCTGTATGAGGCCAGGCATAAGAAGAAGAGAAAGGTTGCTTCAGAAGAACCTTCTAAGCCTAAGAGGAAAGCTACTGGTGATGTTGTTGCTGTTAAGCCAAAGAGAGTCAAGAAATCAGAAATCAATCCTCCAGAGGCAGGTCTCAAAGAGATTCTGGAAACTGTACAAGAGGTATTAACATCTGATCAAACACTTCATGAACCCATTATACTTTCACCTTCACCTTCACCTCCTCGTGTTTCTAAACCTAAGAAACCTTCTGCTAGACCATCAGTAACCCAACCTATTGCAACACCATCTGAAAAGTATCCATCTGAACCAACACAAACTAAACCATCTGATAATCCCCCATCTGACAAACAAACTCCTACACCAAAATCATCTGAGATTCCCCCACCAGAACCAACACCAACAACAAAACCAGCAGAACCAACACCAACACAAACACCTCAAGAACCTTCTCCACAACAACCTGAACAACAACAAACTTCTGTACCTGAACCAATACCATCTGAACCTATTGTATCTGAACCACCAAAATCTATACCTTCCAATCCACAACCAAATCCTCAACCTGAGCAACCCAAACCTACTTAATCATACATATCTGATTCTGAGGTTCTAGATGTCCAACCCCTCAAAACTATGTTTAACGTATCTTCTACATCCTTTCCCTCATCTACCTCATCTGATTCATCTAAATATGATGTTCACCCATATGTTAACTCACCCCCTTCTCTCAAAGGATATGAACCTAAACAACCAGATACATCTATTTCATCTGATGCTATCATTCCTGAACCCTCTCCTAAACCTACACCAAGAACATATGAATTTTTTCATTTGCATCTTCAAAACCTTTTCCATCTGATCCCCTTCCTTCTGGACTCAAACTCAAACACTTCTTTCTCAACCCAAAACCATCAGCTTTTGTTCCATACTCTGTTAATCCAAGAGCTGTCATCCCATCCATTCGCAGAATCAAACCATTCTTTCGCGTTATGTCTACTCAGAAGACACCACCTTATCCTAGTCCCCTGATCATCATTCCAACTTTCACCATACCACCTCCACCAGAACAACCCAAACCAACATCTCTTGAAACCTACCTTAAACCAAAATCCAGATTGGATGTTAATACTCTGTTTGCCAATTTCAAGAAGGAAATCAGAATTAGTCTAAATTTTGTGGAAGAGAAATGTCTCTCAAGCATCAATCCAGAAGCTGCTGAAGATTGTTGGGATAAGTTCATTGCCAGATTTAATATTGTTGCTTCCAATCTAAAGAGTGTTTGCTCTCATGATACAAAGATCAGATTCGCTGAGCTTACCAGAACAATGCTTTGGAATGTCACCAGATCTCCTACTTTGCTTCTTGAGAATGCACCCTCATCTTTTGGAGTGTCTGCTTCTTCTGAATCTGTTGAAGGATCTGCTTCTGATGTCATTCAGGAATAGAATCCTTTGGCTCTGATGATTATGGACAAATCATCTGCATCTGCGCCTCCAGACTCTGCAACTCCAATGGAAATTGACTCTGTTCCTACTCCTGCATCAGAATCTGCTCCGTCTACTTCTTCTGAGATCAAGAAAGAGAACCCAGAATTAAAAGTTAAGATTGTTGTGCTGGAAGTTGGTCAGTCTGAGATTAAGTCATGGCTGGCTAGGCAAGATCAGAAAACTGAAAATATTGAGAAATGGATGTCAAAGCAAGAAGAATCTTCTTCTGAGATCACCCACCTTCTGAAGATGATTCTCCCCAAACAATCTTAGATTTATGCTTTCTTTATCTGATGTTTGAGCACCTGTTTTTAAATTTATCATCTGATGTTTTGTCTGTTTTATCTGACTATTTGAATGAATGAATGAATCTGAATGTTTTCTCTATTTGATTGTATCTTTTCTCTGTTTCCTTTTATTTATCTTTAAGTGTTTTCTTTTTTATTATGACAAAAAGAGGGAGAAAATGAAATTCTGACTGTTCAAATAAACTTTACCTGAATGGAATTCAGACATATCAAATTATAACTAACATGAATTTTTAGTCTTTCAGAACTTAATGATAAATCTGACAAAATTCTTTAAAGTAACTCTGAGATCCCCATATCAAGATTTAACCAATCAGGCTCTGATTCTGAAACGTGGCTCTGATTCCGAAACGATCATCCAAATCAAAATCTAATTTTGAACACTCAAGCTCTGATTCTGAACAGAATACTCATACAAAAAGGGAAGTTTATATTCTTTCTTAGTATTCAATTCAGGGGGAGATTCATAATCTCAGGGGGAGTTATAATTTACCTTTTATTGAATAAAATTTCCTATGTTTTTGTCATCATCAAAAAGGGCGAGATTGTTAGAACATAGATTGGTTCTTAGTTATTTCTCTATGTTTTGATGATAACTCTTATGAAATTTTGTATTAAGAAATTATATACTCTAAATTTATTCAAGTATTTTTGCTGCAGATATTAAATTTAATATTCTTCTGAAAGAAAAAATGGATCTGAATGTTGAACTATGCAAGGCACTGAAGCGTCAGAAGCATCTCTTAGAAGACTCTGAGCGCTGCCTACAGAAGACTTTGAGCGCTGCCTACAGAAGGATCTGAAGCATAGACTGAAGACTTTGTATGAAGAGTTTCAAGCACTGTTTTTCAGAAGACTCTGATAGTACTGTTCGCTGCATGTACTGAGGATCTGATCTCCAAACTCTGCTTTGATTAATTACACGCTGAAGCACACTTGCTCCAATACTCTGATACAACAAACTCTGAAGACATCAAGACTCTGATCACTCAAGGCTCTGATGTTAATTGTTGTGAATTAGAAACTTGTTGAAGAAGATTATTTGAAGTTATATCCGTTGGTTATGCCAAACGACTTTTTCCTCTTTTATGCTAGACACAAGAACTCAGGCAAAAAGGATTTCTCTGAACGTTCTACTTATAGGAAAGGTCAAGTGATGTAAAGACAAAAAGGTTACAGCTACTTTGCAGACACGGTCTTCAAGCTTGCAAATGTCTTGGACTTCTGTGCCTATAAAAGCAAGTCTTCAACAACATTCTAAAGTTGACGTACTTTGATAAAAATTTATTGAAAAGCTCTCATACAAATTATTACTCTTTGCTGAATTTATTTCATACATTCTTAAACTTAAGTGTAAACCACAGTTGTGATATAGCTTTCTTAGAAGCATTCAAACACTTGTTTAGTTTTACATTTGATTGTAAAAGTTCCTTGAGAAGACCAAGTTGTGGTCAGTAGTTCTTGAGAAGACTAAGAACAGTTGCTCTTAGTGTTTGCTAGTGTAATCAGTTTGATTAATAGTGGATTAAGTCCTTGTAGAGAAAGGCAAATCACTCTTGATAGGGTGGACTGGAGTAGTTGAGTTCAACAAACCAGGATAAAAATCTTTGTGTTTTTATTGCCATAATATTTTCAAAATCCTTATTCAACCCCCCCTTCTAAGTATTTTTCTCACCTTCAAAAATCACTCAAAATTGGCTCTAAAATGGTTGGAAATGCTTGCTGGGAGTGTATGGGATGTGAATGGCTTGGATTAGCTCCTTCTCTAATCTCAATGGTTGAGATTTGTTATATAACTTCATAATGAAGAAACCTTGAAAATGGCTCACTTAAACACCTCACATTCAAAATCTAAAATTGCCAAAGTGTTCAAAATGTTGTTTGCACTCAAAAAATGCACCTATTTGCACAAAATGAATCCAATATGAATTAATTCCAATTTTGCCCTTTTAAACCTTCTTCCATGAAAATTCACACCTCAATTCTTCAAACCAAGCCTATTCCATGACTTCTCAATCCTTGAATAAACAAATAACACCATTTGGAGCAAGTTTGATGCTGGAAAAATCTTCATTTAAAGTGTGCAAGTTGGTGAAATGGACCTATAATCTCACTTTTCCAAACTACCCCTGACTTGTAAACCTCATAACTTGAGTTCTACAAATCAGATGAAATACTTCTAGTACATTTTAGAAATCTAAGATCAAGATCTACAACTTTCATGTTGGCCAAAAGTTGAGGAGAAACATCTTTCTAGGTCAAAAATGGCATGGGAGTTGGTTGACTTTTATTGATCAAAATCACATCCCTCTGATGACCTGTAACTTGTCTAGAGCATAACTTGAGTTCTATAAATCCAATCAAGGACTTCTAGTACTAAAATTAAATCTAAGAACATGCTCTACAAGTTCCATGTTGGTCAAAAGTTGAGATGAAAGTTGTATATTGAGATAGGTGGTCTTGAAGTTAGGCACTAAATAGGGGATTTTACCCTGAGAACCCTAATTTAGTAACTTCTCACACACTTGATCCTTGATGAATTGAACTTGAAATGATGTCTCATACATCTTAGCACAACATCCCATGACCATAGAGACTTTGAATTATGTTTTAATCTCCTTCAATTTCACAGTTGACTCGGGATTAGCCAGATGAAAACCCTAATTGCAACATCTTCAACTGTAACCTTTCATACTTAGCACAAAGACTTGGATGAGCTCCACAATGACCCTCAAGGCACTCAATGAGCTATCTCAACATCTATTATCCATAACCATGAATTCACAATCCCCTGATGATCTTGAACTGGCCTCCAAGTTAGGAGCTGACCCACATACATCCATCCTTTCATTCATAAGACCAATGCCCACTTCCTGATGACTTGATGACCATCCACACATGAGTAACACCCCTTGCTTAGGCTCAACCTTCTGAGTAGACTCCTCTTGATGTGAACCAACTCTTGATCCCCTGTTCAATGGAAAATGCTATGCAATGCAAATGCTAGAAAGAAATGGAATGAAACATAAACCAAGTTAAGAAAAGGTTGGGCAAATTTTGGGGTGCAACAGTATCGTGCATCGAGCGTTAGGTATGTAGGAAATGACGAGAGGGGGGCATCTCCTCTCTTGTCTAGAGTGTTTAGTGTATGCCTTTTAGGCGATATGTGATGCATTCCCTCCTATGTCTTAGGATTTAATGCAGTATGCGTCCCAAACCATTCAATTTATTTCCGTTCAGGCGTTCCAGGCCTAGGACCTTTTTCTCTCGCCCTCGTGCGATCGAGACCCTTTTCTGTAGTTGGCCGAACTACGGTCACTCTGATTCCTCATTCCCTAATGAGGATACGTAGGCACGAGGATTCCTATCCTTGACGAGCACACTAACAACTAACTTCCCCTTTCTCTTGCCCCCAGTGCAATCGAGACTAACTTGTTTTTTCAAACCTTTTTCATCCTTCAGGATTGTTTCAAACTTCACTTTCAAAAGAGTAGGTTACTTTTTCGTTCTACCGTAAACAGACATCGTCCCTAACTGTTGGAATGAAGATTTAACGTCACTCGCAAAAACACCCTTTTCCTTGTTCTGTAGTTACCCGAACTATATTTGCTCTGATTTCTCATACCAGATGAGGATACGTAGGTACAAGACGGTGATGTCTTGGTGAGAAACCTTCCCCCCATCACCCGTAGTTTCCCGAACTACGTTGACTCTGACTTTCCTATTGCACGAGGGAATACGTAGGCATAGGGCGGCGATGTCCTATCGAGACTCCTTTTTCTTTTCCACCCCCCGTTTGGCAGTAGCTTTTAGATATTTTCCACCCATAGATTAGACAACAAACGTGAATCCCGTTGAATACAACGAACATGAGAGGTGCTCATACCTTCCCCTTGCGTAACCAACTCTCGAACCCAAGATTTGGTTGCGATGACCTCTTTCCCGTTCTCTTAGGTTTTATTTGATCGTTTTCTTTCCCTCTCTTTGAGATAAATAACGTTCAGTGGCGGGACTCGAAGCACCCCTAGGCACTCAAGTACCCTAGGGTAGCCGCCTTACGTGTCCCATTAACTGTTAGACACGTGGCCATTGCAAACAGTCACGTCCCTTCGTTCACCCCCGCGAGAACAGACAGGAGAGGACACGCCAATCTTCCCCCTCCTCGACCTGATGGCCCAACAAGAACAAGATTCCCGCGCCCCAGCGCCCTCGACGCAACAGACCACGAAGAGCCTTCCTCACACATTCCTCCTCCCCGATACAGTATCGTAAAGTCCTCACTTCTTTACCTTGGAGCTACGACTTGGAGGGCTCCTGTTCTGGACTGGGCCTAGGTCTGCCCATCCGTCAGGCAGGCCCAACCCAACACGATTTGGAGAAGGCCCAAATCACTCAATGTCGAGCACAGTTCTCTCCGTCGGGCAGACACTCCCTCCGTCGGGCAGACACTCCCTCCGTCGGGCAGAACAACACGTCTTCCACACGTTCTCCACGTGCTCCCCCCACGAGAACACGTCAACAGACAACTACCCACCTTCGAAAGAGCTCGTCAGCCCACCCTCCAAAGATCACCGGACGGTTGAACTAGGGCGAAGACCACGTGTTGGTCTTCACTACGCCATGTAAGCTCTAGCGGTCACTTGGGTTGGGCCTGGAAATCTAGCCCAACACAAGTGACCGTTGGCCCTGCGTTGGGGTCTCTCTATAAATACCCCTTTTCACTAGAGGGTCAGACATTCACTTCTTAACCTCTTTTCTGTATTTTCTCCCACTCTGGTCCATCACTTACTTTGACATCGGAGTGTCTTGCAGATCAACGACGCGTGGCAGGTCACTGATTATCTTCTGATCAGGTAAGATAAGTAGCACCGTCTGTGGGAAACTAAGCCTCCTCGTTCCTCCGAGCAGAGAACCAAAGCTTCATATTTTCAAATTCCAAGATCATGACTAGCCCACGTCACGATGACATTGTCCATAATTCCGCCATCGCCCCGATCACCAACAACGATAACCAGCCGGGGACATCTCAACCCCGCGAGACTGACGCCAGGGATGGCCAAACTGCCTCCCCTTCATCCGAGGACCCTGCACATCACGTCGTTTCTTGGGCGAGGAGCCCGGCGGTATTCCAACTCGTTCCCACCCCGGCTGGAGCGGACCCAACGATAACTGCTCTCTTCGTAGCCATCAACCAGACAAATATGATGTTGTTCCAACAGAATGAGCACATCAGCACACTGGATCATGACACCTAGTCCCGCTCCCCTCCACGGGGAAATCAGCGCGGGAACTCCCGGAGCCCCTCTCCACGTCCGCGGGGGCGCCGACCGCAACTGGAGAGGCCCCAACCTATGGCCTCCAAGAAATGAGCAAGGTCACCACCCCAGAAGGAGAGGCGTTCCCCGGAGCCGAGGGCGAACAGGCCTGAAGCCCCGGCCAGAAGACCAAGGGGGCGTAACCCGCCTCCTCGACACGAGTCGTCGCCCCCGCAATCCCCGATTTGCAGCGACTAGGACGACTATAGGACCCCTCTGTCACGGGAAATCATGGCGACCCACATGCCCCACGGGATGGAGAAGCCACTCGTGCTCTCGACGTACGACGGCACCTCAGATCCAGACGATCATCTGGAGGATATCGAGGCGATGCTCGACTACAAGAATGTCTGGGGAGCCATCAAGTGCAGGTTTTTCCCGACAACGCTGAAGAAAGGCGCCATGGCATGGTACATAAGCCTAAAGCCTGAGTCTGTCACGTCTTGGAAGGTCCTGAAGGATTTATTTTCACAGCATCGAAGCGGCATCCGAAGACAGAGGTCGTCCTGGGCGCAATCATCCAGGCCCCGGACGAGCCTCTCAGAAACTACATCGAGAGGTTTACGAGGGAGGCGGTCCAGGTAACGACTGCAGACGATATGAAACGCTACCTGATGGAGCAAGGCCTACGTCGAGGCTCTAAGTTCTACGAGGCTGTAGCCATCCACCGGCCAGACACCCTCCAAGACTTCCTCGAGAGAGCCCGCCATTAGATCCGATTCAAAGAGACGGAGGCCGCCAACACTTCCCCTGAAACCCGCAACCGTGGAACCCCCCGCGAGTCCTGAGATGAATGAGCTTCAGCCCCCCGGCATGGGGGGACCGGCGACGAGAGGATCGTCCCCGAGAACCTCGGGAGAAGAGGGGCCCCGTTGGCCGTTTCACTGAATACACGGCCCTGGTCACTTCCCGCGAGCGGATACTGGCTGAGTGCGCCAACTTTGAATTTTTCTGAGGAGGTGTCTGTTTTCCTAAACCGGCACCCTCCAAAGCCAACATGGACAAATCTAAATATTGTCGTTTCCACCGAAGCCACGGGCACGTGACGGAGGATTGCATCCACCTGAAGGACGCAATCGAAATACTAATCAAGGACGGGCACCTGAAAAGGTACACCAGGGGAGGAGATGCCCTGCGGCAGGAAGCTCTCGAGGCCAAAAGATTTTAGGACCTTCCCCCTCCCGACAACGATTCCGGCCTGTAGGTTGCCCTCAGCGTCGGTCGGCCTGAGGACTAGTTTGCGCTAAGAGAACTCAGTCTCCCCACCGAACTTCAGCTATCCGAGGAGTCGGTGCGCCCCGTCAGCTGGTGGGAATACTTCCCCAGGGCATTGGTCATTTTGGACGGGACCCCAAGCAAGCTCACGATCAGGTCGATTAAAAGGAAGTTCGACGAACTAATTAACAACAGCTCAGGCAAGATGAGCACGCTCGACAAGTTCCACAGGCTATCTAACCTGATCACCTTCTACCTCGAAGAACTACCCGGGGGAGCCCTCCACTCGGCCATACCCCTGCTGATACGGGCACAATTGGCCAACTTCGATGTCCGCCGCATCCTAGTCAACGGAGGGAGCTCAATGGATATCATGTATATCCACCTCTTCTCGACGCTTCAGCTCGACGAGACCAACCTGACTCCCTACCTGGGTTCCGACCTCCAGGGCTACAACGGGACGATGACAAGGCCATGGGGATACGTGGAGCTCAAGGTCACCTTCGGGGAAAAGGAAATGACCAGGGAAATCAACGTCCGTTTCCTGGTCTTCAAATGCCCATCTCTGTACAACTGCATCCTAGAAAGGACAACGTTGGCTGAACTAACTGCGGTGCCATCAACCGTCCACCTGAAGATGAAGTACTACACCAGGCTGGGAGCCGTCGTCACCCTCAACGGGGACATAGATGCTACCCAGCGGTGTTTTGAAGCAGCAATGAAGGGCCTTAGTACAATTGGATCCGCGACCAAAGCAACTAAGCCCCCCATGTCCAGGAGAACAGACCGAAGGATCACGTCGACACCGTGGACCTCGACTGCCGTTTCGCCGAAGAGGCAAATCACAAGGACAAAGCCAACGACATTCCTCCAACAACCAACGGGCAACCTACCCACCCAACGCGCTCTATTCTAGACGGGGGACTTCGAGGTAGTAACCCTCGACGCAAACACGATGAAGACGGTGAAGATTGGAGTAGGACTGCCCGACCTAGCAAGGAAGAAGTTAAAGGCCTGCCTCCGTGAGAACGTTAACCTCTTCGCCTAGAGCGCTGCCGAGATGCCCGGGATCGGCCATGAGGTCGCCTGCCACCAGCTCTCCATCAACCCGGCCGCTAAAGTCGTGGTACAACGTAGGCGTAGGCAGTCCCCAGAAAAATCGGGGTACAACTCGGCAGATTTCAAATTATTGTTCTTCATGGACGTTTACTCGGGGTACAACCAGATCCCCATGGCCGAGGCTGACAAGCAGAGCATGGAGTTTATAACCGAGTCGAGCAACTACTACTACAACGTAATTCCCTTCGGCTTAAAAAACGTCGGCGCCACCTACCAATGGATGATGAACAAAGTCTTCCGAGGAGAGATCGGCGACATGCTCGAGGTCTTCATGGACGACATGATCGTCAAATCCTGCCGGAAGTCGACCACACGAAGCACCTCAAGAAATTCTTCGAGACAGTGTTAGATGCCCAATTGTGCTTATTTGAGCTATCAAATATTGGCATCTTTCGCTCCTTTTTGGTCCTAAAAATGTATTAAACCGCCTCACTTTTGTTGATTATGCATCATTGTGTTAAATGCTCTTGGTCCCTTTAATTTGTGTGCTATTGGGCAGGATTTGAGCTTGAAAGAATATAATTTGAATACACAAGAAAGTTGACAAAGGAATCAAGCAAAGAAGAAGAGCAAAGGCTGGTTCGCTAGGCGAACACCTGGTGAGAGAGTAGTGAGTGTTTGCTGCAGCCTCGCCTAGCGAGCTGTTAGCGAACACTCCCAGACTTGGGCATAAGCATTCTTGACATCATTCGCTGGTAGCGAACATATGGCGAAAGACTCGCAAGGCGAGCTCCCAGCGAGCCCCTACCGAGCAATTCCAAAATCAATCAAGCATCCTTCGCTGGCTGCTTCACTGCAGCAAAGACATAACGAATCAAAACTGCAGTCCTCGCTAGCATGTTCGCTAGGCGAGGCTGTAGCGAGCGGTCGCTAGCAGCTCGCCTAGCGAGCAAGTAGCGAACGTGCCCAGATTTTCTACTTTCTATAAGTAGCAGGGGCTACTTTTTGGACAGGGATCTTTTTACTTTCTTTTTAGCTAGTTTTGCTGCAGAGGGGATTTTTGTGCCCTAAAATCCCATTTTCTCTCATTTCTTCATCTCAAAACATTATTCAACAAAAAGAAGGTGGATTCTCATCCAAGTTGTATTCTTCGACTCAGATGTTCATCAACCTTCTTTCGAACTTCTTTTGCAAGCTACCATGAAAATGAGTAGCTAAGTTCTTCATTTTGTCAAGATTAGATGTAGGTGATCATTAAGCTTTCTATGTATATGGATGATCTTCATTTGTAAAACTCTTTGATGATGAATGTATGGTGAAAACCTTGTTTTATTTATAACCTTTTGTGTTGGTTCTTGATTGAAAGATATTTTCCAACTCTTGACCTAGGTTTTCATCCATCTCCTTTCTTGAGCTAGAAATAGTCTTGAATGTTGTTGTTCACTAAAATGTTAAACCTAAATGTTGTCATTTTGATAGATTGTGTGAGAAATCAACAATGGATCAAAATGGGAAATATCACAATGTGAGTTAGAGATAATCATATTGGGAGGATATTGTGAATGTGTTTATCATTAAAAAGAGTTTATGCATTGTTGATCAAACATATACATGAAAAGTGATTACCAAACCCTAACTTTGACAATCTTTATTTAAATCGTAAAACCAATATTTTACCGCATTCCTTACTCTTATGCAAAGCTACCGTGACTTAAAACCAAACCCCCTTTTGTTACTATAAAGTTACGAATTTATCAACTGTCGAACGGCGGCAATATCTCATATTCCCTGTGGAGACGATAACAAAAACCTGACACTTTTCCACTATTTTAACAAAATGGCACCGTTTCCGGGGAATATGAATTGATATTGCGAGCATCACAATAGTTGCTGAATTTTTAACTTTGAATTTTTGACTTGTGCTTGTAATCTGTTTGGTTTAGTGTGCAGCCTTTGTTTTATGCGAGGACAGATTCCTGAGGACCAAATTCTTTTTGATCCCGAGATCGAAAGAACCGCAAGGAGACTGAATAGTAGAACAAGACGGAGGAGGCAACAAGCTAGGCAAAGACAAGAACAAGGAGAAAGTTCTTCTACATTACCACCACCACCTTTCACACCTACCTTGGATCCACCACCACCCATTTCGACACCGTGTGTTAACAGTCCAAGAAACACTGCTCAGTTTACCAACAACACGGGAAGGCAAGCCGAGATGAAAACGAGAACGCTCAACTTATTGTATGGAAGCCCATTCACCGGAATGGACCATGAAGACCCCTTTGTTTTTCTCACCAAATTTTATGAGATAGCATTGGCGGCGGGAGTTGATCAAGCGCATGAGCTACCGTTGTTCAAGAGACTTTTTCCCTATGCTTTGCTCGGCAAAGCTAAAGATTGGTACTTAGATCAAACACCGGCGGTCATGATGGATTGGAATGTGTTAGAAGAGAAATTCATTGAAAGATTTTTCCCCCATAACCGTTTCATGGAATCCAAAACGGCAATCTCCGTGTTTTCTCAAGGAGCCAACGAACCTTTGAATGAGGCATGGGAGAGGTACAAATCTATGTTGCGGAAGTGTAAAGGGCATGACTTTGATGAATTAATGCAAATCCACATTTTCAAGAATGGTCTTCAACCGAATTGTAAAACTTTGTTAGATGCTACCTCGGGTGGTTCTTTGTAGTCAAAAAGTGCGGCCGAAGCTACGGACATTATTAACCGTATGGCTTTAAATGACCTCCAAAGTTAAAGCTGAGGTAATACTTTGAAGAAAGCGGGAGTGCTTGAACTAGGGACGAATGATGCTATTCTTGCACAAAACAAGCTTATCTCACAACAAGTGGAACTCTTAACTCAACAAATAAAAGAGTTAAAAGAACCTTCAAAAACTAAACAAATAGCTTGTTGTGAGCTTTGCAAGGGCGATCATGACACCGGGTTTTGTCCACCTCCCGGGTTCGAAGAAGTTAATTACATGGCAAATCAAAGAGATTACCAACCGAGGCAACATTAACAACAACAACCACCGTATCAACAACAACAACACCACCAAAATCCACAAAAACAAAACTATCAAGGCAACCAAGGGTACCAACCTAGGGGAAACTATCAACATAACCAAGGTTATGGGGGTGGTCCTTCCAACCGTCAAAATCCCTATCAAACTCAACAACCACCGGTCGTAGCTTCAAGATTGGAAGAGACATTGACGCAATTCATGCAAATGTCAATGGCGAATCAGAAAAGTAATGATGCGGCAATTAAAAATCTTGAGACTCAAGTTGGTCAACTTGCTAAGCAATTAGCGGAATAACAATCCGGACCATCTTTCTCGGCAAACACGCAAACAAATCCTAAGGAGCATTGTAAGGCTATAAGGACAAGAAGTGGAAAAGAGTTGGTTGATGAGAGTGAAAAAAGAGAGGTTGAGAAAAAGGATGGTGAGAAAAAAATTGATGAAATTGATGGTGAAGTTGGAGATTGGAGTGAGGAGGAAGTTGAGAAGGAAGAAAAAGTGGTTGAAGTTGAAAACAAAACGAATGGTGAAGTTGAAAATAATAAAAGTGAAAAAGTGAAGGTGGATGAAGTGAAGAAGAAAAGAGATAGAAACCCTAGAGCGCCTAGAGGGAAAGAGGTAGTGAGCACTACTCCGGTCCAAAATTTACCATATCCACATGCTCCATCTAGGAGAGAAAATGAACGGCATTACGCCTGGTTCATGGATATCTTTAAACAACTCCAAGTCAATATCCCGTTTGCCGAAGCTTTGGAGAAAAGGCCAAAGTATGCCAAGTTCATGACGGACATACTCACCAAAAAGCGAAGGTATACGGAACCGAAAACAATTGTTCTTGATGCGAGTTGTAGTGCCATCATCCAAAGGACTCTGCCGAGAAAAGAAGTTGATTCGGGGCGAGTCACCTTGCCAGTTACAATTGGCGACGTTTATGTTGGAAAGGGGTTAATCGACTTGGGGTCAAGCATCAATCTTATACCTTTATCTATTGTGAAAAAGCTTGGCAACATTGAGATTAAGGCCATCCGTATGACGTTGCAATTAGCCGATAAGTCTACTACTCATCCTCATGGAGTAGCTCAAGACGTATTGGTAAAGGTTGACAAGTTTTTCTTTCCAGTTGATTTTATTGTTATTGATATGGAGGAAGACGATGATGCGCCGCTAATTCTTGGAAGACCATTCATGAAAACCGCTCGTATGATGATTGATGTAGACGAAGGTTTGATGAAGGTGAGGGTACAAAATGAAGAAGTCACTTTTGACCTTTTTGAAGCAATGAAGCACTCAAATGACAAACGTGATAGTTCCCAGATTGATGTAATTGAAGAAGCCACCTTTGAAGTTGCAAAACATGTTCATGACATAACTCCCATGGAGCTAGCCCTTAATGACTCCTTTGAAGTTTTCACTCTTGAAGAAGAAGAAGCTCTTGATGAATATTTAAGAGAACTCAATAGTCTTAAGGAGTTGCAACCATGGGAAGTGGAGGAAGTCTTGAAAAAGGAGGTCAAAGATGAAAACCGAATAATTGAATTGAAGGAGTTACCAAACAACTTGAAGTATGCATTTCTAGATGAAACCGAAGAAAAGCCGGTTATCATTAGCAACCTTTTGTCCAAAAAGGAAGAATCTCGTTTAATTGATGTGTTAAAAAAGAATCAAGAAGCGATGGGTGGACTCTTTCCGATCTAAAAGGAATTAGTCCTTCCTATTGTATGCACAAAATTTTAACGGAAGAGGATTTTTAGTCGGTGGCTCAACCACAACGCCGCTTAAATCTTACAATGAAAGAGGTTGTTAGGAAGGAAGTTGTCAAGCTATTGGATGCGAGAATGATTTACCCTATTTCGGATAGCCCTTGGGTGAGTCCGGTGCATGTGGTTCCTAAAAAGGATGGCATTACTGTTACTCGTAATGAGAAAGATGAGTTGATCCCAACAAAGGTAGAAACAGGGTGGAGAATGTTCATTGACTATAGGCGGTTAAATACCGCAACTCGGAAAGACCACTTTCCACTTCCGTTCATGGACCAAATGTTAGAGAGACTCTCGGGACAACGATTCTATTGTTTTCTAGATGGCTATTTTGGGTACAACCAAATTGCGGTTGACCCGGCCGATCATGAGAAGACGTCTTTCACGTGTCCGTTTGGAATCTTCGCTTACTGCAAAAAGCCCTTTGGGTTGTGTAATGCGCCGGCAACTTTCTAAAGATGCATGCAAGCTATTTTTGTCGATCTTATAGAGAAAACAATGGAAGTTTTCATGGATGACTTTTCGGTGTTTGGTGATTCTTTTGGTTTATGTTTGGAAAATTTAGAAACCGTGCTTGAAAGGTGTGTGAAGACTAATTTGGTGCTAAATTGGGAGAAGTGCCACTTTATGGTAACGGAGGGGATTGTTCTCTGTCACAAAGTCTCGTCAAAAGGGCTTGAAGTGGATCGTGCTAAGGTAGATGTGATTGAGAAGTTGCCTCCTCCGGCTAACTTAAAGGGTATCCGAAGCTTTCTTGGGCATGCCGGTTTCTACCGGCGATTCATCAAATACTTCTCAAAGGTGGCTAGGCCTTTGAGTAACTTGCTGGCCAAGGACCAGGTATTTCTCTTATCTGATGAATGTTTAAAAGCTTTTGAGATTTTGAAAGAAAAATTGGTTACCGCTCCAATCATAGTTGCTCCGGATTGGAATTTAAAATTTGAGCTAATGTGTGATGCTAGCGACTATGCTATTGGAGCGGTGTTAGGCCAAAGAAAAGACAAAAATTTTCATGCTATACACTATGCAAGCAAAGTTCTCAATGAGGCGCAAATTAATTATGCCACAACAGAAAAATAATTGCTTGCAATAGTGTATGCACTAGAAAAATTTAGGTCATATCTCATTGGGTCTAAAGTGATTGTTTATACCGACTATGCGGCGGTAAAATATCTGCTAACCAAACCGGATTCAAAGCAAAGGCTTATCCGTTGGATCCTTTTGTTGCAAGAATTTGATGTAGAAATTAAAGACAAAAAAGGGTCGGAAAATTTGGTGGCGGATCATTTATCTCGCCTTGTCAATATGGAGGTCACTACTTTAGAAAAGGAAATCCGAGAAGAGTTTCCTGATGAAAAACTCTTTAAAGTTCAAGTGAGGTCGTGGTTTGCGGATTTTGCAAACCACAAGGCGAGTGGTTTTGTGCCGCCCGACCTAACTCCTAACCTAAAAAAGGAAATTCCTCTCAGATGCCAAGTACTATGTGTGGGATGACCCTTACCTGTTTAAGCTGGAAGGTGATAATTTGTTAAGGAGGTGTGTTACCGGTGATGAAGCGCAGAGTATTCTATGGCATTGTCACAACTCGCCTTATGGCGGACATTTCAATGGGGCTAGAACGGCAAATAAAGTCCTTCAATCGGGATTTTATTGGCCTTCTATTTTTAAAGACGCAAATGCCCATGCGTAAAGTTGTGACAGTTGCCAACAGAGTGGTGGGATAGGAAAGAGAGATGAGATTCCTCTCCAAAATATCCAAGAGGTTGAATTGTTTGATTGTTGGGGTATCGACTTTGTCGGACCATTCCCACCCTCTTTTGGAAACGAATACTTGTTGGTTGCAGTTGACTATGTGTCAAAGTGGTTTGAGGCAATTGCCTCACCAAGGGCGGATTCTAAGACGATCATAAACTTTTTAAAGAAAAATATTATTTTCCCGTTTTGGAACCCCCCGAGTGTTGATTAGTGACGGAGGGTCACACTTTTGCAATTCACCGTTGGAAAAAGTTTTATAACATTACGGTGTAACGCATACAGTGGCAACTCTGTACCACCCACAGGCCAATGGTCAAGCTGAGGTGTCTAATAGAGTGATTAAGAGAGTTTTGGAGAAAACCGTGTCGAACTCTAGGAAGGATTGATCGCAAAAATTGGATGAAGCTCTATGGGCGTATCGCACGACCTATAAAGCTCCAATTGGGCTAACTCCATTTCAATTGGTTTATGGTAAAACTTGCCATTTGCCGGTTGAAATGGAGCACAAGGCCTTATGGGCCTTAAAATTTTTGAATTTTAATAATGAGTTGGCCGGTGAAAAGAGGAAGGTGCAACTTCTTGAGTTGGAAGAGATACGCAATGCCGCATACCACTCAAGTTGGTTGTACAAAGAGAAAGTTAAGGAATACCATGATAAGAAGCTCTGTAAGAAGGAATTTGCGTCGGGGCAGCTTGTACTATTGTTCAATTCCAGGTTAAGATTGTTCCCTGGAAAATTAAAGTCAAAGTGGTCCGGACTATTCCGCGTTAAAGAGGTAAAAACCTTCGGGGCAGTTGTCATTGAGGATATGGAGAAAAAGGACAACTGGACAGTAAATGGCCAGCGTTTAAAGATCTATCTCGGCGGTCATGTGGACCGAGAAAGTTGTGCTTTTCTTCTTGATGTTCCGGCTTGAGCATCATGGACCGTCGAGCTTATCCGACGTTAAACAAGCGCTTGTTGAGAGGCACCTCAACATTGTAAGTATTTAATGTTTTCTATTGTGGGTTGTGGGTTCTATGTGTTGTGTACTTTTTGTTGGACTAGGCATGTGCTTGATATGCTATGAAAATTGCAAATCCTGTCATATTCGCTAGCAGCTCGCTAGGCGAGCATGTAGCGAGTATTCGTTGGTTGTTCGTTGGCTATTCGCTTAGCGAACCTTGCGAAACTGGCAGTTTTTAGTTCTTTTGGTGGGCCACTCACGTAGGCCCAATTGTATTTTATTTTGATTTGTTTTGGTCTAACACGGCTTACACTCACTCTCTCACTCACAAACACTCTCACCCTCACGGTTTCTCTTATTGCACAAGTTCTTTTCCCACAAATTCCTTGCAAACCCTAATTGCTTCAAGTTCTCTCTTCTCTGCTGCATCAGGTTTGCCCATCTCCTTTCTCTTTGTTGTTTACTGTTGACATTGTTTGTGATTGAGGGATTTAGGTCAACTTTTGCATGTAGGGATTTGAGCATATTTTAGGTTGGATGTATTCAAAGAACATTCCTTATAATTATAAATCTGTTATTTTGTGGAACTGTGCTAGACACAACTTGCATTGGTGATTTCTGGGGACCAGCAGTGGCTGTTTTTGAAAATTTCGCAGCGTTCGCTAGGCGAGTCTGTAGCGAACATTCGCTAGCAGCTCGCTAAGCGAAGCTGTAGCGAACATGACAGATCCTGAGTTTTTATGTTGCTGATGACTAATATATGTTGCTGCTGTGTGTTGTGTTTTTTATGTTGTGTGTGCAGATGGCCTCAGGTAACTTTGGAAAGAAAAGAAAGGTCGGAAACACATCACGACCAGTTCCAATTCAGTTTGATAATGATAAGCTTGTCGGGGCGAAACAAGCTACCCGCTTCATGGCACTGCAGAAGCGAAAGATTTTGCCGGAAAGAAGGTTCACCATTGACCCGGAAGGAGAATACAGAACATTTACAGGGTTGATGAATAGCAAAAAGTGGGGAATTTTGGTGTCCCCAACCGAAAGCTACAACATAGATATTGTGCGCGAGTTATATGCGAACGCGCTTCCTGATGATGACGAGCCGTTCACTTGGTCTACAAGAGTGTTCGGTCATCAAATTGCTTTCGATAGGGACGCCATAAACCGTGTGCTCGGAGAACCACTTCACTTGGGTGAGAATGAATTTGACACCTACACTCGAAACTTGAGGCTTCACCCAAAAATTGATGATATTTTTGCCGCTCTCTTGTTGGAAGGGAAGAGTGTAGAAAGGAACCATTCTGGAGAAGATGTGAGGTTTCGTAGAGAAGACATGAACCCATTAGCTCAGCTGATTTTGATGTTGGTTCTATCAAACATCAAACCCAAGTCGCATACCTCAACAGTGTTGATCCTAGTGGCACGTCTTGTTCACGCTATTCTTACAAATGTGCAGGTCGATGTAGCGGGGATTATTGCAAGAGAGATGAAGTCGGTTATAGAGAGCGAGCTTAAGTCTGGGGGGCGAACTAATTGCCCCCTTGCTTTTCCCTGTATTGTTATGGCTTTGTATTCTCAGACTCGGATGAAGCTTCCTTCCTGAAGTTTGGTTAAGATTATCACTGCTTTTGATGATAGTTATGTGAACAAATATTGTAGGCCAAAGAATTATAGAGGTGGTGCAACTGCTGGTGATGCCGAGACTACTGATGGTCTCGGTGGTTTTTCTCAAGGGTTTGACCCTTTCCAGCAAGCAATATAAAACTACAATTGGGATTGGATGGCGGAGACACAGCATGCGATGGTTGCCATTCATGACTCGATGCAGGTGTTACAGCTCCAGATCTGTGACCCCTCCACAGAGCGTCCTATGATGACGCGTGAGCAGTTTATGCAGCACGCGAGCTGGCCTGTGGACAGGCCTGTTTTTGGAGAGGGGATGGGTGTGAGTGGTCCCGGTGCTGATGTTGGTGATGCTGATGATGATGAGGTTGAGGGTGAAGAGGATTTTGATGATGACAGTTCAGAGGAGGAGGAGTATGAGTCCGAGGAGGACTGATCTTTGATTTTTATCTGTTTTAGTTTACTGTTTTGTTTTGGTTTCTGGATATTTTATTTTGTTGTCTGATATTTTGGGTTGTACTATTGGGGTGTTTTGTCCCCCAGGCACATTTCTATTTCTTTAATTTCAGTTATGATTAATAGTTTTTCATTTAATTTTATTTTTAATCATTTTTTGTGGATAGGTTGATGTCAAAACCTTCTAGATTGGTTGCTCTCTGAAAGAAGTATCCAATGAAGGTGCATCCGAGCTTGGATGGCAATGATAAAAAATTAACAAGCGATTAAAGCTAAGGTACATGGTTACCTTCGGTTAGAATTCTAGAATGCATGCGGAACTTTGTTCTTTTTGTGATAAAGTATTGTCTTTTTGCAACATAATTGAATGAATGAGTCACTTAGGTTTTAGAACCACAAATTGTGAGGAGACCTCCATTATGTACTTAAATGCTGGATTCTGATAAACCGTGTTTATTCATTTAATTCATGTTCTGTCTTTTATTATTATGAATTTATGGAAGTTAGTTGAAATGATCAAGGCACTTGTTTCTTTCGAGCACAACCAGTTCCAGATGCAAACTTACCTGTGAGTTGAGAGAGTATTCGTGAACCCCTTTGAGCTTAAACAGTTGAATCTCGGCTTGAAATAAAGCGAGACTTCAAAAATCTTTTTTCTTGAAAACCTGAAAAAATTTTGATTATTGTTCTTGTGTCGTAAAAAGTAAAGAACATTCACTTTTGAAGGAAGTAGAAGATAAGTTGGGCAGAACGAAAATATAAGTGGGTAATTTACCACAACTCATGAAAAAACAAGCAAGCATTGAAAATAATTGTGAAAAAAAAAAAGAAGAAAAGAAAAAAACACTTGTTTTATGAACATGGTGTAGAAAGAAAATGATCAAAAGAAAAGAATAATCATGAATGCTTGCTTGGAAGAAAAATATTGAAAAATTGAGTTGTGGAACAAGAGTTGTGAAGGTTTCAAATGAGTATCAAGATTGAACGAAGTTTGAATGTGTGAATTGTTGTACAAGTGAATGTCTCTTTTGCATCGGCAAATTCGTTTCAATGGCTTTAGATATGTCCCTTGTTTGTAAACTCGACCAAGCTACAACCGGAAAATACCTTAGTGATCTTCGTACTTCCACATTTTCATTTATAATTGTTAGACATTATATGAATTGAATTGATTTTTGCATTGTTTATTGGAGAGTGAAATTGTCCTCGCGCTTGCATGAGCGAAATTTCTTCAATCCTTATTCGAAGAGGAGAGATAGGGTGATTCATTCAAGATATTATTATTGTGTCATGATAAATTTTTTGTATTGCTTAAAGGTTTTAGTTCTTGTGCATTGTGTTGTTCTAACCGTTGGAAACACGTGTTTGGTTGAGTCGCTTGTATTTGAGCCATTTGGTCCGAGTTCGGAAAAATCTCTTCTCTGTAAGCAAATCCTCTAGATCTTCAAGAGGCATACTTTGCTTGAAGGCAAGCAATATTCTAGTTGGGGAATATTGTTAGATGCCCAATTTTACTTATTTGAGCTATCAAATGTGAGCATCTTTCGCTCCTTTTTGGTCCTAAAAATGTATTAAACCGCCTCACTTTTGTTGATTATGCATCATTGTGTTAAATGCTCTTGGTCCCTTTGATTTGTGTGCTATTGTACAGGATTTGAGCTTGAAAGAATATAATTTGAATACACAAGAAAGTTGACAAAGGAATCAAGCAAAGAAGAAGAGCAAAGGCTGGTTCGCTAGGCGAACACCTGGCGAGTGAGTAGCGAGTGTTCGCTGCAGCCTCGCCTAGCGAGCTGTTAGCGAACACTCCCAGACTTGGGCAGAAGTATTCTTGACATCATCCGTTGGTAGCGAACATATGGCGAAAGACTCGCGAGGCGAGCACCTAGCGAGCAATTCCGAAATCAATCAAGCATCCTTCGCTGGCTGGTTTGCTGCAGCGAAGACATAGCGAAGCAAAACAGAAGCAAAACTGCAGTCCTTGCTAGCATGTTCGCTAGGCGGGGCTGTAGCGAGCGGTCGCTAGCAGCTCCCCTAGCGAGCAGGTAGAGAATGTGCCCAGATTTTCTACTTTCTATAAGTAGCAGGGGCTACTTTTTGGACAGGGATCTTTTTACATTCTTTTTAGCTAGTTTTGCTGCAGAGGGGATTTTTGTGCCCTAAAATCCCATTTTCTCTCATTTCTTCATCTCAAAACATTATTCAACAAAAAGAAGGTGGATTCTCATCCAAGTTGTATTCTTCGACTCAGGTGTTCATCAACCTTCTTTCGAACTTCTTTTGCAAGCTACCATGAAAATGAGTAGCTAAGTTCTTCATTTTGTCAAGATTAGATGTAGGTGATCATTAAGCTTTGTATGTATATGGATGATCTTCATTTGTAAAACTCTTTGATGATGAATGTATGGTGAAAACCTTTTTTTATTTATAACCTTTTGTGTTGGTTCTTGATTGAAAGATATTTTCGAACTCTTGACCTAGGTTTTCATCCATATCCTTTCTTGAGCTAGAAATAGTCTTGAATGTTGTTGTTCACTAAAATGTTAAACCTAAATGTTGTCATTTTGATAGATTGTGTGAGAAATCAACAATGGATCAAAATGGGAAATATCACAATGTGAGTTAGAGATAATCATATTGGGAGGATATTGTGAATGTGTTTATCATTAAAAAGAGTTTATGCATTGTTGATCGAACATATACATGCAAAGTGATTACCAAACCCTAACTTTGACAATCTTTATTTAAATCGTAAAACCAATATTTTACTGCATTCCTTACTCTTATACAAAGCTACCGTGACTTAAAACCAAACCCCCTTTTGTTACTATAAAGTTACGAATTTATCAACTATCGAACGGCGGCAATATCTCATATTCCCTGTGGGGACGATAACAAAAACCCGACACTTTACCACTATTTTAATAGACATCGAGAAAATGCAGGATGTGATTCAACCTAAAGAAGTGCACCTTTGGGGTACGCACGGGGAAATTCCTCGGATTGTACCTGACCGAGCGGGGGATCGAAGCGAACTCGGACAAATGTCGGGCCTTCTCCGAGATCACGATGTTGAGCACGAAGAAATCGATATAGTCTCTCAATGGGATGCTCGCGTCGTTGTCCCGTTTCATTGCAAAATCCGAACAGCACGCCCTCCCGTTCTTCAAACTATTGAGAAAGTAGGTCGCGTTCGAATGGACGGAGGAATGCGAGCAAGCCCTCCTCCACCTTAAACGTGTCCTGTCAGAACCGCCCGTCTTGACGAGGCCCGAGGTCGGGGAGACCCTCTACTTGTACTTAGTCGTGTCAAACGAGGCCGTAAGCGTCATGCTGATCCGGGAAACCCCTGACGGGCAGAGGCCGATCTACTTCAAAAGCAAGACCCTGCATGACCAAGAAGTAAGATATCAGTAGATCGAGAAAGTCACCCTGGCCCTCATCAACGCTACTCGACTAGGGGAAATCAACAGAAAGCAATAGATCAGATTCAACTTGAGTTACAAGAGTTCAGAGATTGCATGGTGCAGTTCATGGATCTTATGCAAATGGTTACTAACGGCCAAGAACAGTTGAGGACGCTTGTTCAACCTTTGATTGCTAGGGTTGATGGAAGCAGATTTTTGCACGGTGGGACCACTGCAGTTCCTCCTCCAGCTGACAATGACACTCCTTAAGCTAATGTCGGTCCTGAGCTCACATTCCAGGTGCAACGGGCGCTATACATGGTAGATCTGGGCGTAGGCCTGCAGTCTGATGCGGACAAGAGGTTCAGAATGATAGAGGAGAAGATGAAGAACTTGGAGAATCAGAATTCTCTTGGTCTCGATATGTCTAACTTAGGATTGATCTCAGGTCTGAAAATTCCGCCGAAGTTCAAGGTACCTGACTTTGACAAGTACAAAGGGACGACATGTCCCAGAGTACACCTCTGATCTTACTACAGGAAGATGTCTGCGTATTTTGATGATGAAAAGTTGTTAATCCACTTCTTTCAAGACAGTTTGTCTGGACCGTCTTTAGACATGGGCCTTGAAGGGACCCATATCAGAAGCTGAAGAGACCTTGGGGAGGCTTTCATCCGTCACTATCAATACAATAGCGACTTGGCGCCAAACAGAGTGCAACTTAGGAATCTTTCTCAAAGGAGCAACGAGGGGTTCAAAGAATACGCACAGAGGTGGCGTGAATTAGCTGCAAGGGTTCAGCCACCAATGATTGAGAGAGAACTCATTGATATGTTCGTGGCAACGTTGCCATGTATATATTATGAAAAGTTGATTGGAAACATGTCAGGCAGTTTCTCAGATCTGATTATTACTGGTGAGCGAGTTGAGAATGGTATTAAACTGGGAAAAATTCAAGCAGGAGAGGGATCGATATGTGGTGGAGGAAGAAATACTTTTGGTAAGAAGAGGGAAGGTGAAACGAATGCGGTGTCAGGATACAGAAACAAGAACAGGAATAGGGCTCTACGCCAATAACAATATCAGCAACAGCCACAGGTTGCAAGTGTCATTATTCCTGCAACACCTCAATAACAACCACTATAACCACAGCAGAACTATGCACCACGACAGTTTCAGGATCGTAGAAGAACAATGAATAGGCATTTTGACGCTCCACATATGTCCTATTCGCAACTTTTACAGCATTTGTTGCAACTTCAATTGATTTAGAAAAGAACATTGGCACCTTTGACTGGCGCGCTGCCTCCGGGTTATGACGCGAGTGCCAGATGTGACTTCCATTCAGGCGCCCCAGGTCACCATATAGATAACTGCAAGGCTTTCAAACATAAGGTGCAAGACCTTATTGATATCAAGGCAATTAACTTCACTAACGATGCGCCTAATGTTGTTCAGAACCTGATGCCCAATCATGGAGCGGTCGGTGTCAATGCTATTGTTAAAGAGGAGAATCTGACTTTGGTAATGGATGTCGCAGAGTTGAGAACTCCTTTGAGCTTTGTCAAGAGTAGGCTGTTAAAAGGCATAGTTTTTCTAGGCTATGGGGAAAATTGTGAAGGGTTTGCAGTACATCCCGAAGGTTGTGAAAGTTTGAAGAATCGTATTCAATGTATGATGAATGAAGGCGTCTTACGGTTTGACAGGATTAAAGAAGGAAAAAATGTGAAGGTGATTAATCAGGAGCAGGATGAGGTCGCTACGATCTTGTCGCATCGCTGCAAAAAGGGGCCGGCGGAAGACAGAAGAGTCGCCATCGTTCGTTATTTATCCCAAAGAGAGGGAAAGGAAACGATCAGAGAAAACCTAAAGAAAAGGGAAAAGATAGGTCATCACAACCAAATCTCGGGTTCGGGAGTCGGTTACGCAAGGGGAAGGTATTAGCACCCCTCACATCCGTCGTACTCGACGGGATCCACGCTTGTTGTCTAGTCTATGGGTGAAAACAAACTATCTACGGCTGCTATTGCTAAACAGAAAGAACTGACTCGATAGAGCGTCACCGCTCTATGTCTACGTATTCCCTCGTGCAATGGGAAAGTCAGAGTCAATGTAGTTCGGGAAACTACGGGGGGAATTTCTCGCCAAGACATCGCATCTTGTGCCTACGTATTCTCATCTAATACAAGAAATCAGAGCAAAACATAGTTCAGGCTAACTACGGGTAAACGGGGTGTCCTCGATCACACAAGGGAGAGAGAAAAGGTAGACGATACTAGCGTACACATTCTAGCAGTTAGGTGTATTGCTGCTCGACCATTGGAGACTTAGGCGTTACCTATTTGCGGTAGAACGGACGTAGTATGTCATTAGTTAAAAGGTACGGGTTACCTAAAGGGGGAAAAAGGAAAAGTGCTCGCTAGAATTATCGTAATCCTATGCCTACGTACTCTCAACAGATATGAGAGATCAGAGCAGCCGTAGTTCGGCTAACTATGGAAAACGATCTCGATCGCATGGAGGCGAGAGAAAAGGGAGTCTCGATTGCACGGGGGCAAGAGAGGGGATCTCAATCTCCAGGATGCGAGAGAAAGGAGTCTCGGTCACACGGGGGCGAGAGAAAAAGGGTTTCGATCGCACGGGGGCGAGAGAAAAGAGGAAGCAGGCCTAACACGCCTAAACGGGAAGGAACTCGGGATACACACGCTAGAGCCTAAGGAGTAGGAGCAAGTGCGTCGCATATTGCCCAAAGGGTATATACTAAACACTCTAGACAGTTGAGTGGAGGCTACCCAACCATCATTTCCCACGTATATGTTGCTCACAACTCACAACGCTCGGCGGTTGATTAAAAGACTTGAATTAGAAAGATGTTACCGAACGGAGTGGTTCCGTTGACCCTTGACATTGTGCGCAAGCTCCATTCCAATCTTTTCCTCTTTTGGTCCTTGATGATGCTTTGAATCAGGACCAATGTGACGCTAAACCGTCATAGCTCGACTTATAAGGGAAGTCAAACTTTAAGAGGTCGCATATTAATTTTCGTGCTATGGACAAGATAGAGAAATGATATTGAGGATCGTTCTCCAATTGAATCGTGTCGCACGGACCAAAAATAGTGGGATCTCGTCTTACAAGACTTCATTGATCACCAAAAGTCAAAATGAAGTCGAAAGATGAAGAGAAATGAGGAGAGAAAGAAGTGGTCTCGGATCCAACATTATTCATCAATAATTTGACTGATAATGAATTACGGAAATGTCGTCATCGACCGAAAACAGATGAGATGACATAAAGTTGAAAATGAGAAAAAGTCGGTCTCGGATCCTTCATTTCTCATCAATAATTTGACGGAGAATCGAGGAAATCTGTTCATCAACCAAAAACAGATGAAATGAAATAGAGTCGAAAACAAGAAAGAAGAGAAAAAGTCGGTCTCGGATCCAACATTACTTATCAATAAATTGACCGATAACGGATTATGGAAATCTCTTCATCGACCAAAACGGAAAATGGGACAAAAATGTCCAATAAGAAAAAAGAAATGGAATTCAACTCTAAAATAAAATAAACTTCTAAATACAAATTCCAAAGAAAAATAGAATAAATTTAAATAAAACTCTAAGTATATAAAACTATAAATAAAATATTAAAGCTAATAAAATATCTTTACGTAACATAATATATATATATATATATATATATATATATATATATATATATATATATATATATATATATATATATATATATATATATATATATATATATATATATATATATATATATATATATATATATATATATATATATATATATATATATACACACACACATAATAAAGTTTAAAAACAATATATAATAATAATTACATAATAAATAAAAAAGTTTAAGAAGTAAAATGAATGAAAACAGGGGTGGGTTAGAATAGCAACACAGGGGTGGTGCAGCTCCAACAGTCCAAATGGGATTCGAAGCCCAATAACAGCAATCAGCAACAGCTATAAGAAAAGGGGGGTTTATAAAGAAACCCGGGGTATGGATACGGTGGGCCTTCAGGGCCCAACAACAGTCAGCAAAATAATAAAAATAATTTAAAAAAAGCAAAAAAATAAAATAAGGAAAACAAAGGCACAACGCCTTCTTCTCCTTCCAATTCACATTTTTGGTCTTTCGACCTTCTCTCACTATCTTGCTCATCAACTCTTCCTCTCTCAATCTCCGTTCATAGATTCATCAATCCCCGTCCTTTCAAACTTCCTCCGTTTTGATTCTTACTTCTGTTTCAAATCCAACATCTTCTCCATATTGTTTCTGTTTGAAATGGGTTCTAAGAAAAACATGAAATGGGCTTGTGTGGCTTGAAGAAGATTTGAGAAAGGTGTTCAAATTTTGATGAAGAACACGCTTGTAGTTGTAGTTTTGATTGGGGTTTGAGGGTTTGGAACTGAAAGTGGGTTTCGGTGTTTGAAGCTTAGGTGAAGGAGGGTTTTGCAAAGAACCGCGGATTGGGTCTATTGTTTTTCTGTTTGTGACGGTTTAAGTCCTTCTTCTACTGTTTTTGATTTTTTCTGTTTGGGTTTCAAGATGTAGTATGGGTTATGAAGGTTGAACGATGGAGGAACGGTTGCTAAGGTTGAAGAAGGGTGGTGTTGAATTGGAGTTTCGAAGAAGATTCATCAATGGTGGGATGGGTTTCGAGATGCGGTCTGGTTAGCGGCAGCGGAAATGGGTTTAACGGAAAGTTAGGTTTACGGGTTTTGTGAGTGATTTCGAAAATGAAGCGGTATGGGTGTTTATGGTTGAAGGAGTTCCGTTCGAAATTTCGGGTTTGTTTTGTATGAGGTTACAGTTGGGGTTTTCGAAGCTTGTTGGTTGGAGTTGTTGTCGGAAGGAGTTTTAATGGCGGAGAGGGTTAATGATTCGAAGTGAAGTTTGATTTTCGAAAACCTGGGTTTGATGAATCGAAGGTGAGAGATGAAATGGTTGAAGGTTCGTTAATGGCGTTGCAGTTGGGATATGAGGTTGCGAAAATGGGTATGGTTTTGTTTGAGAAAAAGAATCTTGTTGAAGGGGAGATGAAAAAAATGGGTATGGTTCTATTTAAAAGCTATTAAAATAAAATAAAATATGTTCTAAAAAATAGATAAAATTAATCCTAAATTAAATTCTAACTTAATCTAATTTTTTTTAAAATTAATCTAAAAATAAAAATTATTCTAAAACTACTAAATTAAATCTAAACAAAAAATTAAAAAAACTATTTTTAAGAACTACTAATTAATTAGAATAAAAAACTATAAAAGAGAAAATAAAGCAGTAAATGGAAATAAAAGTCACAAAAATTCAGCAAAATAAACGGTAAAAGGGTGACCACCGAAATGTCACCGAAAATACCAGCACGGACTGGACCAACAGAATGAGGACAAACTCCACTCGATTCCGAAGTAAATCTCCTTATTTAAACTGGTTTAAATCGCCTGAAACGCGAGAAAAGGGGATGTAATCCCGATAAATCACTCCGACTGACAAAATGCACAGTATGCGATAAATGATATGCAAATGCAAATGAAACGAAATACAAGCCAAGTTGCGAGAAGCAGTTGGTCAAATTTTTGGGTACAATAGTTGCCCCTATTCAAACGGCTTGGACCTGAAGGGTTGAAAAGCAAATGGCTTTCAAACATTCAAAGGTAAAAGACGGTTAAATACCAAAGAACCCGGAAATTTACCAACCGCAAAAACAGAACTGCAAACTCTGATATAGTGGAACAAAGATATCCGGAAGTAACTGAATATGGTAGTTGCAACGGCAATAAGCTGGTTGATTACCAATTTCAAATCATCGACACTAAGTCGGAAAGATCATCTGACATCGCCGTCAGGCATCGAAGCTAGGTCGGAAAAACATCTGACATCACCGTCAGGCATCTGAGCTCGCTGTCAGGCATCTGTTAAATAAAAACAGGCATCAATATTAAGTTGAATCATCTCAAAGTTGATAGGAAACATCTGACATCGCCGTCAGGCTTCTATATTAAGTTGGAAGAAAGCATCTGACATCGCCGCCAGAAATCTGCAAGGGATAAAATTTTCTGACATCGCCGCCAGACAGACACAACATTGATAGACATCTGACATCGCCGCCAAACAACCACAAAGCTGATAAACGTCTGACATTGTCGCCAGACAAACGGAAAACTGATAAACATCTAACATCATCGTCAGACAAATAGAAAGTTGACAAACATCTGACGTCGCCACCAGACTTCTGTAGAACTGATAAACGTTTGACATCGTCGTCAGACCAACACAATGCTGAGAAACATCTGACATCGCCGCCAGACTACAAGGTTGAGAAACATCTGACATCACCGCCAAACAACCACAAACATATGACATCGCCGCTAGAAAACCAAAACATCTGACATCGCCGCCAAATAACCCCAACATCTGACATCGCTGCCAAATAACCCCAACATCTAACATCGCTGTCAGAGAAACACAAACATCTGATATCGCCGCCAGATATCCGCAACATCTGACATCGCCGTCAGGCCTCAACATCAAATCGGTAAAAGCATCTGACCTTGCCGTCAGGCCTCGACATCAAGTCGGTAAAAGCATCTGACCTCGCCGTCAGGCCTCGACATCAAGTCGGTAAAAACATCTGACTTCACCGTTAGAACTCAACATCATCTGACTTCGCCGTCAGCTCTCAAAATAATCTGACTTCGCCGTCGGCTCTCAAAATCATCTGACTTCGCTGTCAGCTCTCAAAATAATCTGACTTCACCGTCAGGCATTCGCTAAATAAAAGCGAGCAATCAAACCCGAAGGTAAGGACATCTGGCATCGCCGCCAGGCATTTGCTAAATAAAAGCGAGCAACGAACCCGAAGGCCAGATCAATAATGATTGATCTTCTGCTATCCAGCAGGCATCTGTGTAATGCCACAGGCATCGAACCCGGAGGCCGAATCAACCGAAGCTGATAAAATCAGATAATTCACAAAAATACTCCGCTGGGGAAGAGAGAAACTTAACCAAGCAAACTCTGGCAGGGAGAAAGGAGAAACTTAACCAAGTAACTCTATTGGGGAAACACAATAAGATGAACTCGTCCATCAAAAAAATGTATCGTGGTCTGGATACCATCTGGATTAAAGGAGGACATTTCAAGTTGTCGGAATCTGGATATTCAACGAGAAAGAGCCGGAGCCTGGATGCTTAATGTAAAAGTCGGAGTCTGGATACTCAAAGAAGTTTATCGGAGTCTGGATACTCCACATAATAACCGGAGCCTGGATGTTCAACGTAAAAACCGGAGCCTGGATGCTCGACGTGAAAATCGGAGGATACTCAACGTAATAAGCCGGAGTCTGGATACTCAACGTAATAAGCTGGAGTCTGGATACTCAACGGAACCTGACCGGAGTCTGGATACTCGATGGACAAAGCAATACGTCACGAATTGAAAATTCACCAGAGTCTGAATAATCCCCGCAGTTGACCGGAGTCTGGATACTCAACGGACAAAGAAATTCATCAAAAATACTCATCAAGGTCTGGATACCACATGAGTTCAAAACAACACGACCAACTGAAGTCCGATGACACTGCTGGGAAATAATAAGAGTCGTGGTCTGGATACCACACGGGCTAAAAGAAATCATTAGTTGCCAAGGTCTGAATACCATACGGCGACAGAAAATAACAACATCTGCTGTGATCTGGATATCACAAAACATCAAATAAGCTACCATGGTCTGGATACCATAACTGTCTTTTACCGGAGTCTGGATACTCGACGGAAAAAACACAATAACACCGATTGTCGTGGTCTGGATACCACAAATATCTTTACCGGAGTCTGGATACTCGACGGATAAAGAAATACACCGCCAAACTTATCACAGTCTGGATACCCAACTGACTTTACCGGAGTCTGGATACTCAATGGATAAAGCACAATAACACCAATTGTCGTGGTCTGGATACCACAAGGGCACAATAAAACACATAAGCTACCATGGTCTGGATACCATAAGGGAAAAGAGATCCTGCTACCGTGGTCAGGATACCACAAGGCAAAGAGATCAAACCTCCGGAGATACACCTGAAATAAAGAGATAACAACCTGGCTTATGTTTCACATGCATATGTTTGAAAATGGCGTAATGCTCCATACGAAATGGAAATGCTACGCGTTTGGGTAGATGTTATGCACGATGCAAATGCAAAGGAACCGCTTTAGCAAAATAAATGCTAAAGAGAGGAAACCAAATTCCGCTGGGGGAAGACTAGACACGCCTAGTGCAAACGGACTCATGCTGGGGAAAACAAGCCCTGAATGGCCTCCAAGAAAACTTCTGGGTAAAATTGCTCTGCTAAGCACAAATTCGCTCCACTGGGGATCAAAATCAAACTCTGTTGAGGAACACGTCCCGAATGGCCTACCAGAATACAACTCTTCTGGGGAACTAACAAATCGGCTGGAGACAAAAACTCCACTCTACCGGGGAAATCAGCCCTGGATGGTCTGCAAAAATATAACATTCTGGGGAACAGACAACTCTACTAGGGAAGCAAAGCAAATATGCTGAGGAATAGCTCCATTTTGCCGGAGATTTCACTCTGCTGGAGATTGAATCCACTATCTACTAGGGATGATGAGTAAGATTTATTGGGAGATTATCCTGTACTCTCTCTACTGAGGATGGAGAAAAACAATCATTGAGGTAATCTCACTCTGCGGGGAAGAAAATTAACTCTGCTAACTTCGCTGGGGATTAGGCAACGAGGGAATCAGCATCAATCTCCGCTTGGGGAAAATGAGCACAAACTCATCAATATCAACCTCTGCTTGGGGAATGAGTCAAATACCTAGACTCTGAGGGGGAAGAAGTCAACCATCTAGACTCTGTGGGGGCAACAACACTGCACTCGTCCCACTGCTGGGGAAATAAACCCAAATTTGTCTGTCAGGAAGAACATAAATCTCAAACCACTGGGGATGGTTGTACACGATCCATCTACTAGGGATGGTTCTACTTCGCCGGGGATATCGATCTTGACCTGCTGGAGAGAAACTAGTCATAATCTACCGGGGAGAAACTAGTCCATGCCTGCTGTGGAAATATGTAACTCAATCTGCTGTGGAGATAATCTGATATGATATCAACATCTTGTGGGCATATAGAACCTCTACTGTGGAGAAGTGAGATCACTCGAGCCTCGTGTCGGAGAATGTGGTAGCATGCGAGCCACTGGGAATAATTGTGCCAAGTACATCTAGTTTTTTGGTTAGGTAGGACCGGGTTTATCGTGATTGGATGTTTTCTGGTTACTGTTGAAAAGTATATTTCCGGCAAATATTTTTAATATCGTATCCACAGAGATTGGTGTTATTACCGTCGTTCTATAATTTCGATTGTTGTAAGTTTAAAGATATTCAAGTTGTTTGTTGATGAATGAATCGTTCTTATTACTTATAAGAAAAATAAGACAATGAAAATGGTTTTAGAATAAAGTTTGGAAACCTTGTCAAGATTGAGTTTCATTATCTTTGTTCTTTATATGTTCTTAATATCACATGCATGCATTCAAACTCCATTGATAACATTCAAATGTCCTCTCAATAATATTTATGTCTAAATAAAATTGTGATAATTATTATATAAATCCTTAGACGATCTCTCCATCTAACTTTTGATATAATAATCTTGAATGTTTAACACACTAGAAAAGTAGTGAACAAATCTATCTCTACAATTTATTCTCTACTTGGAAAAATATTTTAGATCAAGTATTGAACTATCTTTCTCAACAATGATTCAATTCTAATTTTTCAATGTAAAGAGAAAATATTATTCCTTATATCAAATGTAGTTCATTACATGCAAGGATAGTGATATTACATAAACAACATAAGATAACTAATACCTCAATCTTGACAAAAATGGAATTAGTTACTCATCATCTTCCTTGAATACACAGAAAAATCTTCAAGAATTTCTTCTTGCATGAAGCTTTTCCAAAACTTCAAGAAAATCCACTTTGAAATCTCCCTAAGATTTTCTTACAAGCCTAAGAGATACTAAACTCTAAAATTGAAATGATGATGTTTTACATGCAAGGAAAAGGGTATATATAGGCTCTGGGGCGCCACTCTACACAAAAGTTGGTTTGCTTTTCCAAGACACAACATGTGTCATCAATTGCATGTGACTGACTTTCAGTCAGTTCACGGCGCGAAGGGTGATCGCGGGGCGAACTGGGCAACTTGAGGCTTGCTTGCTTTTCAATACTTCCTTTGCCAAACTTTGATCTTCGAATGTTGCTCCGGAGATTTCTTTATGTAATCCTTCTTTTCTTGACAAAATATTCTACAGGACTTAGAGAAAAAGTGAAATATCTATTCGAAACAAAAATAAAATAACTTAAATTGAATGCGTACTAAATTGTGATAAAACTTGTGTGATTTTAATAAGAAATTGGCAAAAGGGACCGATAAAATATATAAAAATTAGTACCAATTGGTCCCTAACAACTCCCCAACTTATCATTTTGTTTGTGCCTAAACAAAAGTCATTCGTTAAAGCAACCCAATTTATGAAAGCAAGGAATGAAACAAGTGCTAGAGGATGACATTCAAATGGTTCAAAAGCATACGATACTCTTATGATACACTTACTTTCGATATTAGACAAAATATGAATAAAAATAATGGTTGGCTACAAAAATTATACCAAGAAATTCCAAGTAATACATGTCAAAATTGAATCAAGACTACACGCACATCATAGTGATGATGAATAATCATAAGGATTTTCTTACACTCATCCGAACAATTAAATCAACATCACATCGAATCATGCGTTTATCACCACATACACTAAATCATGAAAATTTTGAGAATCAAGAGGTCTTTTAAGGGTTGTAATGTGGCTCGGGTTATAGAGAAAGGATATGATCACAATACTCAATTAAAGATTGCCTATTCTAAGAGAGCATTTCATTTTATTCAACAATCTTCATTTTCATTTTTTATGTTTTTTTTAATAACACACCACCGTGAGCTTTTCTTTTCATTTTTCTTTTTGTTAGCTCTAAAATTTTCAAGGTGATGTATTATGTTTTCTCACCAACTTTAGCATTTTAACCATAGTTGATGCAATCATACTCTCTACTTAGACATAGGCAAAAATCAACATGCAACCAACTTTGGTTTATGTTCACTTGAAACGAAGGAATTTAGGATCCATTTATTTACCATATTATCAATGGTATTTAAATTTATACTTCGGATGGATACTAATATAGGCTCTAAAGGGGTTTACTATGGATCACTCCTCACAAGGTTTTTTTTTTTTAATTTCTTTGGCCGAGTGGTTTTTCTCAATAACAAAGATTGCCTCTATCCTTTTCACAAAAGTTTTCATAAAAAATAGATTAATGCATGATTTAGCATGATAAGAATGAGTTGAAAAAGGAATTGTTGGTCTCCCGCATTTTAGTGTATAATGAAAGGTTATGTCACAATTGGTTAGGTCCTAATTTGATTCAAAGTAAACATGTAACTCAAAGAATTTTATGATAACAAATTTGTAACACACCATTAAATTATTCATATAAAGTCTAAAATAAAAATAAGGTGTACCTTGAAGTGTTGACAACTAGTTCTCATCATCGCCGCTCAAATTTTCCTAACTTCTTCGTCGCAATCATCTTGGTTCCTTCAACTTACTCAAGCACAAAGACAATTAAACAAAAAAAATTTAAAAAGTGGGGTATACCAAAATTTTTGAAAAACACACAATTTAAAAGTCACAAAATAGAAGTGCATACAACATAGAGTTTAATGGTTAAACTAGAGCCACCAATGTACACAATGCAAAAACGAACTTAAAATAACATAAACATAAAAAAAAAGTACAAATACTACCAACATAAGATCTTCACTCTTCTTCATCATCTTCACCACCGCCCATGGGTCCTAAAACGTCTTCCATTTGTGCATCTTGACCCGTGCCTGGAGCGTGGCTACTGCTTCCTGCCCCCCCCCCCCCCCCAATAAAAGATGGCCTGCCCTCAGGCCAATTAGCATAAGCAAAATATTCCGCCTGAGATGGGAATGTGCGGGCATCCGGTGCAAGGAACGTGTTCTGGAACTGTTGCTGCATACAATCAAATAAAAATGATTCAGACCTCCTAGAGGCCTCAAAGTTATTACAGCAGTAATTAGCAAATGCCATTTGATCAAACATCGGTGCACGGTTGGGTCTGAGGGCAGCAGCTTCTGCACTTGCATTCATATCCATCCGGTTTTGACAAAACATGTTCAGATATGCATCGTCCATGATCGAGGTGATGGAGGAATGCACCTCTCCTGGAATTTGCACTTTTGCATTTAAGCATAATCCCATGATTAAACCGGGGTACATGAGTAAGCCCATTTTTCCTCCATATGGCGTCCCGCTTAGTGCTATCTTTCTTAATTCCTCTGAAACAATGAATGTTAAATCCACTGTTTTCCCCAGCATGATATAATACAGCAAACATCCTACCTCAAGTGGAATGGTGGTGGTGTGGCTTCGAGGGCGAATATTGTTCAGCAAAATGACCAAATAGATTTGTGCTTGCAATTTCAAATTTTCCCTCTTCCAACATTTGGGCAATCCTTGGTCGTTTAGCTCGTACGTCTTTCCCTCTAGACATAGATAGTTACTAATCTCTGGAATATCTCAATTGTTTTCCAATGCCTTGGTTTGGAATTCACATCGCATGTTCCTCGTCAAGGTGAGAGGGTTACCAAAAAATTTATTGAGTGCTTGCTTATTAAAAAGGATGGCCTTACCTCTCACCATTGTCTTATAGGTATATGTTGTCTCGTCTTCTGTATGAATTGCATTGGCGTAGAATTCTCGCACAATGTCATAGTTGAGTTCCGTGACGGGCTCAAGAATTTTCTGCCATTTCCTTGCTTCAAGATTGGCCACAATCTCCCTATATCTGCCTTCCCTCGATAGCCGGATGATCCTTTCATATTGGATGTTCATTTTGAGGAGCACTTCGAATCTTGCTTCTTACTCCGGACCAAGAAAGGTTGGTCGTGTCCTTGAGGTGTTAGGCGTTGTGGTCTTAGTGTGTTTTTACATCTACATCAAAACAGAAAAACAACACAAGTATTCTTCTGAATCAGTAAAGCACTTTAAAAATTAGGGATGGAGATTTTGAAGGATTCGCGGTGCGAAGGCCTGGTCGCGGTGCGACCTGTGCGCAACCCAGAAAAATCTGTATCAACAAGGGTTGCATCCATGGTGAAATTTCTCAGCATTTTCAATGTTCCAACTCTTAATCTAACTTATCTTAACCAATTCTTCAACATGCATTGCACAATTTCATGAAAATTTTGAATTTTGTACTTACCCTAAATTATTGCATTGAGATAGCAAAATAGGAAAAAGAAATGGAGAAACAGTGTACATACCTTGATTGAGAATGGAAGGGTAGAGATGCTTAGCAAAGAGTGAGATATGGGGTTTGAGGGTGGTGGAAACCTTGGGGGTTTTGAGATTATTACAGAGGAGGAGTGTGGTTGGTGTGAAAGAGTGAGTAAAAGAGAGAAAGGGAATTTTTAAAATAAAAGGGAAAGGAAAACAAATAATAGCAAAGAAAATAAATAGGCAGTTCTTCTATTTTTCACTTCAAGTCGCGGTGCAACCTATGTTTGCGGCGCGAACATGCAAAAACAGAATGCCCACTTTTCTCAGCTCGCGTCGCAAACGTCCTTCGCGGCGCGAACTGGTCAGGATTTTGAAAAAAAATTTGTAAAAGTGAGTGGGCTTTCATTCTTTGCATCCTGAAGCTGCTATAGTACTGTTTATTCAATAAATGAAAGAAAAACTTACAGAGGTTGGGTTACCTCCCAACGAGCGCTTTATTTAACGTTGTTCAAGCTCGACAATCAAGTGATTTCTCATGGTTCGGTGAGTGAGATGACATAAACCTCTAAATTTATTTCTCCACCGTGGTAAACTTTTAATCGTTGCCCATTTACAGTCCAATTTTCTTGAGACTTGGGGTCTTCGATCACGATAGCCCCGTAATCTTTCACTTCTTTTACCACAAATGGTCCCGACCACTTAGATTTCAACTTACCCGGGAATAACTTAAGTCTTGAGTTAAACAAGAGCACCAATTGTCCGGCTCTAAATACCTTGTGACGAACTTTCCCGTCATGATATGCTTTCACCTTTTCCTTGTACATTTTGTTCGAGTGATAAGCATTGTTTCGCAACTCCTCCAACTCATGGAGTTGTTCTTTTCTTTTCTCACCGGCTTGAATTGGGTCAAAGTTTAAAAGTTTGAGAGCCCATAGTGCTCTATGTTCCATTTCTACCGGCAGGTGGCAAGTCTTTCCGTAGATCATTTGAAAAGGTGTGAGTCCAATGGGAGCTTTGTAGGCGGTACGATATGCCCACAAAGCTTCATCTAACTTTGAGGACCACTCTTTTCTAGAATTTGAGACCGTTTTTTCAAGGATCATTTTGACTTCTCTATTTGACACCTCCGCCTGACCATTTGCTTGTGGATGGTATGGGGTGGTCACCTTATGCCTTACACCATAATGTTCTAAAACTTTTTCCAAGGGTGTATTGCAAAAATGTGATCCCCTGTCGCTCACTAGTACCCTAGGCACACCAAAACGTGAGAATATATTTTTCTTTAAAAACTTTATCACTGTTTTGGAGTCGGCCTTAAGTGAGGCAATTGCTTCCACCCACTTTGACACATAGTCGACGACTACCAAGATATATTCATTAGAGAAAGAGGGGGAAATGGGCCGACGAAATCAATGCCCCAACAATAAAAAAACTTCTACTTCCAACATGTTGGTTAGGGGCATTTCATCTCGTTTGCTCATTCCTCCGCTTCTTTGGCATTTGTCACAATTCTTGGCGTGTTCATATGCATCTTTGAACACGGATGTCCAATAGAATCCCGATTGGAGGACTTTAGTGGCGGTTCTTAAACCGCTATAGTGACCCCCATATGGAGAATTGTGACAATGCCAAAGGATATCTTTTGCTTCCTCAAGAGTCACACACCTTCTTAGGATGTTATCCACACCTACTTTGAATAAGTATGGATCATCCCAAACATAATACTTTGTGTCGGCCAAGAATTTCTTTCTTTGATTCGAAGTGAGGTCCTCTGGTATCAAACCGATTGCCTTATAGTTAGCAAAATCGGCAAACCATGGCCTCACTTGAATTGCATAAAGTTTTTCATCCGGAAATTCTTCACGCACTTCTTCTTTATTTGTAATTTCCACATTTACCAATCGGGACAAATGATCGGCTACCAAGTTTTCGGAGCCTTTTTTATCCCGGATTTCCAAATCAAATTCTTGTAGTAATAGAATCCAACGAATCAACCTTTGTTTGGAATTCGGCTTAGTTAGAAAATATTTGATTGTCGAATGGTCTGTGTAAACTACAACTTTAGATCCGATCAAGTAAGCTCTGAATTTTTCTAAGGCATACACTATGGCTAGTAACTCTTTTTCAGTTGTTGCGTAATTAACTTGTGCTTCATTTAAAACTTTACTAGCATAATGTATGGCATGAAAAATGTTGGCTTTTCTTTGACCCAAAACCGCACCAACCGCATAATCGCTTGCATCACAAATGAGTTCAAAATCAAGTTTCCAATTGGGTGCAACAATTATGGGTGCGGTTACCAGCTTTTCTTTCAACTCGTGAAATGCTTTCAAACATGACTCGTCGAAAAGGAATTGCTTACCTTTGTTGAGCAAATTACTCAAGGGCTTTGCAATTTTGGAGAAATCTTTGATGAATCTTCGGTAAAATTCAGCATGTCCAAGGAAGCTTCTTATCCCTTTGATATTTATTGGAGGTGGTAGTTTTTCAATAACTTCCAGCCCTTTTGAGGAGATTTTGTGTCCAAGAACAACACCTTCGGTCACCATGAAGTTACACTTCTCCCAATTCAACACCAAGTTTGTTTCTACACACCTCTCTAATACCAGATCAAGATTCTTTAAGCATAAATCAAAGGATGCACCGTAGACGGAAAAATCATCCATAAACACTTCAATGCATTCTTCAATTAAATCTGAAAATATGGCTTGCATACATCTTTGAAATGTTGTCAGTGCGTTACACAATCCAAAAGGCATTCTCCGGTAAGCAAAAATGTCGAAAGGACATGTGAATGTTGTTTTTTTCATGGTCTTCCGGGTTGACTGAAATCTGGTTGTAACCCGAATAAACATCTAGAAAACAGTAAAAATTCTTGCCAGCTTACCTCTCTAACATTTGGTCCATGAAAGGTAGTGGGAAGTGGTCTTTTCTTGTAGCTTGATTTAATCTTTCTATAGTCAATGCACATCCTCCATCCGGTTACCGTCCTAGTTGGAATTAGCTCATTTTTTCATTTTTAATAATCGTCATACCACCCTTCTTTGGAACTACTTGCACCGGACTCACCCATTCACTATCGGATATAGGATAAATCATTCCCGCCTCCAATAGTTTAACGACTTCTTTTCTCACCACCTCCTTCATATATGGATTTAAGCGTCTTTGGGGTTGAGCAACGGGTTTGTAGTTGTCTTCCATCATGATCTTGTGCATGCAATAGGCTGGACTAATACCTTTTAAATTCGATAACACCCATCCGATTGCGCCTTCATTCTTTTTCAGCACTTGTGTCAATTTCTGCTCCTCTTGGGTGGATAAAGCACTACTAATTATCACCGGTTTGGTGAAATTATTTCCAAGGAATACATACTTCAGATGTGGAGGTAGCATTTTCAATTCCAGCTTTGATTCTTCCGCTTTCTTCTTCTCATCCAACTCCTCGTTTTTTTCTTCATGAGAGGCAATCTCTCTACAAGACTCTAATTCCCCCAAAATTGCCTCAATTTCTTTTTCCTTCTTTTCGGTTGAGACGTTGAAAGCTCCTATAAGAGATCTCTCTAAGGAACTAGAAAGATGGACTTGATTTGCAACTTCAATGATTTCCTCCTCGGTTACATCGATTCGGAAGGAATCGTGCTTGTCTTTAGGATGCTTCATGGCTTCAAAAAGATTGAAAGTTACCTCTTCATCTTGCACTCTCACTTTCATGAGACCATCATCAATGCCAATCATCATTCGGGCTGTCTTCATGAATGATCTTCCAAGAATTAAAGGAACATCGCGATCCTCATCCATGTCTACTACCACAAAATCCATCGGAAAGAAGAACTTGTCTACCTTGACTAGCATATCTTGAGCAACTCCGAATGGTGAAGTGGTAGACTTGTCGACTAGTTGTAGAGTCATTCTTGTAGACTTCATCTCATTGTTCCCTAACCTTTTGACAATAGATAAGATAATTAGATTGATGCTGGATCCTAGATCAACCAAACCATTGCCAATGTATGTATCTCCGATGGTTACCGGTAAAACTACTCGGCCCGGATCGGACTCCTTCCTTGGGAAGTTTTTTTGAATTATAGCACTGCACCGTGCATCAAGTAAAATTGTTTCATCTTCAGTATACCTCTTCTTTTTTGTGAGAATATCTTTTAATAACTTTGCATACTTTGGCATTTGTTCTATTGCTTTGGTAAATGGAATACTAATTTGAAGTTGCTTGAGTATATCCATAAATCGTGCATAGTGCCTAGCATTGTCCTTCCTTGATGGTGCGTGCGGGTAAGGTAAGTGTTAAGTTGGAACATGACTCAAGCCTTTATCCCCCATTTTATTGTTTTTTTATTTTTGACTCCTTCTGAACACCACCTTCAGAATTCAGATCGTGCCCAGTTCGCAGCGCGAAGGACTAATGCGGCGCGACCTGAGACAAAATTTTCTCCTCATCATTTTGAACTTCCAAAAATTTCTCCTCTTGGTTTCCAGCTGTGATAATTGTATCATCCTTCACTGTAATTTCCTCATTTCCTCTGCTTGCCACTTTTTTACTGCTTCTTGTGATAATTACTTCACAATGCTCCCTTGGATTAGTTTGAGTGTTGGCGGAGAACGATGGACTTGCTTGTTGTTCCACCAATTGTTTTGCAAGTTGGCTTACTTGAGTCTCCAAGTTTTTGATTACTGCTTCATTGTTTTTTTGACTTGCCATGGAAGCTTGTATGAATTGTGCAAACGTATCTTCTAAATTGGAACTTCCGCCTTGTGATTGTTGGGCCTGTGTGTTTGGACTTTGATATGGATTCTGTTGCTGAAAATTCTGGTTGTTGAATCTTGATTTTTGGTAGCCTTAGTTGTTCCTTTGAAAAGTGTTGTTGTGTTGTGGAGGATATCTTACCGGTAACCATCGGAGATACATACATTGGAAATGGTTTGGTTGATCTAAGATCCAGCATCAATCTAATTCCCTTATCTATTGTCAAAAGGTTAGGGAACATTGAGATGAAGTCTACAAGAATGACTCTACAACTAGCCGACAAGTCTACCACTTCACCATTCGGAGTTGCTCAAGATATGCTAGTCAAGGTAGACAAGTTCTTCTTTCCGGTGGATTTTGTGGTAGTAGACATGGATGAGGATCGCGATGTTCCTTTAATTCTTGGAAGACCATTCATGAAGACAGCCCGGATGATGATTGACATTGATGATGGTCTCATGAAAGTGAGAGTGCAAGAAGAAGAGGTGACTTTCAATCTTTTTGAAGCCATGAAGCATCCTAAAGACAAGCACGATTCCTTCTGCATCGATGTAACCGAGGAGGAAATCATTGAAGTTGCAAATCAAGTCCATCATTCGAAGATCAAAGTTTGGCAAAGGAAGTGCTGAAAAAGCAAGCAAGCCTCAAGTTGCCCAGTTCGCGGCGCGAAGGTTCCTTTGCCAAACTTTGATATTTGAATGTTGCTCCAGAGATTTCTTTATGTAATCCTTCTTTTCTTGACAAAACATTCTACAAGACTTAGAGAAAAAGTGAAATATTTATTCGAAACAAAAATAAAATAACTTAAATTGAATGCGTACTAAATTGTGATAAAACTTGTGTGATTTTAATAAGAAATTGGCAAAAGGGACTAATAAAATATATAAAAATTAGTACCAATTGGTCTCTAACAGTTACCAACAAAAGTGGATTTTAAAGGGGAATTACTAGGCAAGAACTAGTATTCGAGAGTAGACTACCAGACGAGAATTGGTGGCAAAAGGTTAAGTTGTCAGATGAGAACTGACTTCTAATTTTGGTATCAGACGGGAACTGATTTCTGGTTTGAGTATCAGATGAGAACTAATTTCTGGTATGCCAGACGAGAACTGGACTTTGAAACTGTGTTTGCCAGACGAGAACTGGTTAAACAATAGGCTACATAAAGGGTGACCAGATGGGAACTAGTTTAAAAGTTGACATGTACCAGACGGGAACTGGTGTTTTGTGAAAGGTTGACCAGGCGAGAACTGGTTTAAAGGTTTGTCAGACGAGAACTGGGCTTTGGAAATGATTTCGGGTTACAAGGTTCTGACAGGTAACAAGTTTAGGCTATTGGATGACGATCCAATGACAGGAAGGCCTTTTCAGAATGTTAAAGTTATTGGATGAAGTAATGGCATGATTCTCCAACACTTAACTCTTGCTGAGGAGAAATAAACTCGCTTGAATAACTTGCCCCAATGCAGTTCAACTTGCCCCAATCCGATTCTTGGGAAAGTTCACCATGAAAAGAAAATATCTTGCCATGAGACGACCTAGAGATGGCTTGCCCCAAAATCTGCACCCTGAAAGGATTCATCCTTGATTATCCCAATCTCAGAATGGTTGGCTTCAATGTACTCTCGAGGTGATTTACCCCTGAATGAGCGTTGAAGCGACTTAACTTGTCCTGACTAAACACTGGAGGGATATACCCTTAGCTCAAATAAACTTTGGGGACCTGCCCCTGATTAGTGAAGCCTCAAGATGATTCACTTCTGATCAACTGCTTCTTGAATTATTTGCCCCATAATCAACCGATGCTTCGGGACTTGTTTCAGACTGACTGACTCCAAACTTACTGGATGTCAATGCCCCAGATCCACAGGGCTGCAAAATATACACAATTCTGATCCAGACTACTGAATAATCCAATCCTGTTCAATTATTCCCTGTTGGAATTTCCTCCATGTCAACTACTAACCTGCAATTAAAATTGTTTGTTCACGAATGGTAATTTTAATGCGGTGTCCATGCAGATTTTGAAAGAGATGTCACTTATTAAGTGTCGTGATAATGAGTGACGAATGAACCAAAAGTCCAAGCGTAGTGCTGATTTGATTAGTGAAAGATATAACAAGGATATGATTAGCAAATCATGTAGGAGTAAGGTTACTCAACCTCATTGTGGTATGCCTTCAAAATAAACTCCGCCTCAATTAGGTCTTTCGAGGGTTGTAACATGGTCGGGTTCACGGTTTATGAAACAAAGGATATTAGGCTCAAAGTTTGATTTGTACCCACCCCTTCTCCGTAATGATCTCCAATCCTATGTTCAATTAACTCGGCACAAGCGCTCCTCTGAAAGAGTTATCGAATGGTAGGAGTGATAGTCAAAGAACTCACAAGGTTTTCAGAGTGACAGTTACCCTTCTTGTCTTCTGTGTCTGTAATCACACGACCTTGTTCTCGTTTGAGGATTTTCTTCTGAGAACCTCTTTTTTTGTTCTTTTGTTCCCTAATTTTTTCCTGGACTCACTCTTTTTTTGAGTTCTTTCTGATTTTGAAGTCCAGCGGGATGCCCTAATTTTTGCCTAAGTCGCTTGTTTTTCAGTTTTCGACTTAGTGGGATTTTTTTCTTTTTTTTCTTTTGAAACAAGTAGTGCGACACTGGCTGTCTTGATTTCTCTGAAAGGGTTGTAACTGTCTCACTCCTGATTGGTGAGGTTTAACCATTGTGGTTGATGAGGTACAACATCTTGAGAGGGAAAAGATGTGATTGGTCCTCGAATGGGGACACTCCTCTATAAAATTTGAACGCTCGGTCAAGCTAACTGACAACTGCCCTGCCCCAGGTTAAGATGTGAGGGTTTAGAAAAGTCCAAAAGAAACTCCTACTTCTAGGCTCGAAGTGGTTATCTAAGGACTATCTCTTTATCTCTCCAGTGTTTAGGGGATTTGAAACAATGCATGTACATCATCAGCAGGATTTTATCCGAAAGCATACGATCATCAGTTATGAGTATTCATTTTTCGTCATCCTCCCTCCAATCTTTGCTAATCATAGTGATAAGGTGGAGTGGATAAAAAGTGCAATGTGTCTATGCAGTGCATAAAATGAGCGAAAGCGACATGATTAATTCAGAAAAATGCATAATCACTTCATTAATATTACCGTTCAAAACAACAATGTTTAAAAGCAAGTAGCAACTAACAGAAAAGAAACTACAAATGCAAATGATAAAAGTGCCCAAGGACTACCAATGTTGAGGACGTCTGCCTGTCTGGACCACTGGCTTTTGGAGATAACCCTCAGAATCTTCGAGCTTAGACATCTGAGAGGTTGACATGAACTACCAAAACTCCTGCCGGAGAAAGGAAATGTACCCTTTGTCAATCAACTGCTGCACTTTTGCTTAAAAAGCTTTGCAATCTTCGGTTGAATGCCCCATGGATCCGCCATGATATCCACACTGAGCATGGGGATTGTAACATCCTAATTTTTCCATACACTAAATAATATATCTAGTTAGATTTGAGATTTTAACAATGCTAGTTATTAAAAATTAAATGTTGAAACTAACACTTATAATAATTAATTTATTAATTAATTACTTTTTATATTTATTACTTTTATTCTTCAATTTGAATATCATCGTTTCATTTTATAAACTAAACTTTGAAATTTAAATTGGTACTTAAAACCCTTAACTTTAAGTTAATTAATTATTCATATTATTATTATCATTATTGTTGTTCTTGTTTTGTTATTATTAATTGATTTTATTTTATTTGAATATTATCATTTTACTCTATAAACCAATTAATAAATAAAATAATCTTAAGACAATAAAAATATCAAATAACTATCCTTTTTACTATTTTTATTATTATTAATATTATTAACATTTTACTTTTTATAAAAGAAATATATATCTCATTTTCTATTAATATCCTACATAATATTATGTCATGAAATCAAGCTCCCATACCTTTGTCATAAATTATTTTCACAAAGTCATACTAGAACACCTAAAGCACTATTGATGAAAGATTAGTAAATATTTGATAGAGACATATTTACTAGCAAGAGTTGAAAAGTTGGAAGGTATGGGCAAAAGATGATAAATTATGTTATTTTAATATTTTACAACTAGTATAAATAGGGGTCTCTTCCACCCCATTTTCATTCATTCATTCACAAATCATCTTTCTTACTTCTTTACTTCTTTCCTTCTCTAATTTCTTCATATAGCAATATTAGTTTTAGTTATCGAAGTTCCCACGATATCGGTTCGTAACCTTTAGAGTATTTTGTGGTAAAAGTTCTTCTAAAGTTTCAAGGGAGTTTTATACGTCAAAGTTCTGCCCAAATCATTTTCATAAGTAATCGGTAAGCCGTTATAATGTCCATTTTATTTTAATTATATTATTTTAATTATGTTATTTATATAAAGGTTATTTTAAATTTTCTATGCAAATTCCGTTCAGACGTCGATATATTGAACTTATAAAGTCCAAAATAAATTTTACCATTTTAAGTCGTTATAATGCCCAAATTTTATTATAATTTAAATGTTATTAGAAATATACTCTTGACAATTTTCTAAAACAAACAAATTCAAAAGGAGGTATAATATAATTTATATTTGAATTTAATAATTATTTTGGAGGTTATTATGATATATTTAAATAAATAAATATTTCAAGTTATAACGGGATTATGTTCAATTAACCATAAATTATATTCTAATTATTTCATAAATTTCGTACAATCCAACGGTTATCGTAAATTAGGTTCTTGGCAAAGATCGAAGACAACACTTGTGGACTTTCAACAACACTCAACAAAAGGTGGGGGCAAGATTTCGTATACGATTGGGACGGTTAGCGTAAAATAACTTAATATATATGTGTGTAGTGGTGACCTAAGCCCTACTAGCGATAAATAATTAAGGAGAGCCTATTCTCAAATAATGATTTTCACAAATCACTAGGCGAGGTTACGCCGGCCTTAATTAATTATCATAGGAATAATCTTTGACAATTTGGTATTGTATTGTGCTTGCATTATTCGGTTAATTTTATAATTGTTTATTTTATTTATACTTGAATGATTGTGATTGATAGATTAAGGAAATAATCGGTTAATGAGAGAAAAACATTGCTAGATATTAAGTAATTGATCCCCATTAACATAAGGAAAGTTGGATACAATGAGTAGTTATATTTGGTTGGGTTCTGGCTAAGGAAAGACTTGGTCGACTATGCCGTTTACAGTCCACCTCTCTTACCTGGGAAGTTAACCATACAATTACCCATTATACAAACTGAACTTATTATGTAAGGACAAAGATCAAATATGGCAAGACATTGGATGGATTTGGTACTCAACCTAAGTATCTAGATAATAAGTATAACTTGAAAAGTTGATACGATAATTCCCCATTATTAACTTAATACTTATGGCTAAGAGTTGCCACAAGATGAGTGAGTGATCATATAGACTTGCATTAAGGAATGTGTAAGTCCACCGCCGTGCGGTATGGGACGCACGAGGTTGATCAGTCGCCTGCAATCCCGACGGGGATTATTATCTATGCATGCTAGGCAAGACAAGGTTCTTGGCCTGAATTCTCAGGGACGATCGACTTATAACACCTAGGCTCCATGTGAAGTTAGGTGGCGTAGCTCTTGGTAATTGGGAGTACGTTGGTGGCATGTGGTCTAGTGATATCTGATCTTGGTAAATGGGATAGATATCATTGACAGCGTTTAGTGGCCTGAGTCAGCATATAGTTCAGGGATGCATTAGAATAAATAAAGTATATGTAATTGTGGGTATAAGATACGCTTGTTTGTATAAATATGGTTTCCATATATATTATTATTTTACACATTCATTCCCACTTTTAAACTTGTACATGAATCTTAGCCCTGTGTCATTTTTGTTTTGCATTTTGGATTATTTTATGACGATCAGACGATGAGCTCGAATCTTGCGTACTTCCCGACAACTCAGAAGGAAAGGATATGAAGTGACGTGGAGATGTGTTACTATAACATCTAGATTGGGAGCTGTTAGTGTTTTGTCAAACGCTAATCACATCCCTACTACTACAGTCAGTATAAGTGTCAGTCTTGTTGGACTTAGGAGGTCCCTTTTGGTATGCTTTCTTTTTGGTTTCCTTTCTGTACTTTTATTTTATGTTTTATCTATGTGGCAAGGCCGCTAGTCTTAACGGTGTCAAACTCTGTAAAATATATTTGAAGCATATGTATGTGAAACAGTATGTTTTTAAATAATTAAGTATTGTCCTTTAAAAATTTCAAATTTTTCTGTATTTTTATAAGGTTTCATTAGAATTCCACTAATGGGACATAGGCTGTCTCATTTAATGGTATCAGAGCTGGTCGATTCAGCTCGGACCGTAAGTGTCTAGAATTATACTGACTGTATCAAGTTGGATTCCAAACTGGATGATAACTTTTCTTCTGTGCATTGAGTCTTCATCTTGAGAGCCTTCTAGTATAATGGTCTAGGAAACTTATTTAGCACACTTTATTTTTCCTCCCCAACGGTCACAAACCCAACGGTAACGTAACGGACACTTCACAAAATTCACTTTATAAATACTTCACACCCATCCATTATTTTCATATCAATTCCTAAATATTTATCTATACCTTTCAAATGGCTAAATCCTTTCTTTTATTCATCACTCTTCTTGTCATTATTTTGTTTGTTATTGGTATCATCAAGCATGAAGAATTAGGTAAAGATTTCGTAGCAATAATGATAATTATAGTTTTACCACTATTAGTCTTAGCTTGGTTTACAAGTAGAGGTTTTTGAATGAGACATGGTCACGATTTTTGTAATCGTTGTTATTAAATAAATTGATACATTTTTGTTTATACATTAAATGTTGATTATGTTTTCCTGAATTCTAGTTATATTTAAGATATTAATTCAACATTTTAGACACAATTATCCCTTGCCTGTGGGAGACTTGATAAAAATCCTTATCGATGAATCATTCATTGGGATATAAATATACATAATTGTTATGTTCTTTATGTCTTGTGAATGATTGAACCTAATAACTATTCCTTTTCAGGAAGTTATGGTTCAGAACGTCAGAGGTGCGAGGCGTGGTAGGAGTGCTGCTAGAGGCACTACTAGAGGTATACGTAGGAATGCGAGTGATGAAGTTACTCCTGAAGGAGCACCTACCATTCCCATTGGACGAGAAGATCATTCCCAAACTGGAACGAACTCTCAAGCTGACACTCGAGATGTTCGTGAACTTGCTGCAGCTGTGTTAGTTCAAACACAACAAAATGCTCAAATCCTGCAAATCACTCGAGATCATCAACTCTTTCAGCAACAACAAAGGGAAATGGTGCATGAGGATACAGGATTGAACTCGTTTCTGAAAGGAAAACCACCACAGTTTGGTGGTGACTTTAATCCGGAGGGTGCTGAGAAATGGTTGCAAGAAATGGAGAAGATATTTTCTTTCACTCACTGTAGAGAGAATAGAAGGGTTGGTTATGCAACATTCATGCTGACAGGCGATGCTGAAGCTTGGTGGAGAGGAAAGTATAGATTATTGGAAGAGGAAGGAAGAGAAATCAATTGGACCTTGTTCAAAGAAGAATTTTTGGGGAAGTATTTTCCAAAGTTATGTAGGAAAGAGAAGGAGAGAGAATTTCAGAATCTACGTCAAGGTGTGATGACGGTGGGAGAATATACTAGGAAGTTTGAATCCTTGCTAAAGTATTCTGAGTTTTACCGCTTGCATCCAAGGGAAGAATGGATGTGTGAAAAGTATCAAGATGGATTGAAATATGATATCCAGAGGGCAGTTTTACCTCTGCATATTATGCGCTTTGGTGAGCTAGTAGAAAGGTGTCTGGAGTTGGAAGGGATTGACAATAGGAAGAATCAATATGGATCAGGAGGATCAACCCAAAACAACAATCACAAGGGCCACTTTAACCGAGGCCACGGAGGAAGAATCCAACGAGGGGGTAGGCCATATCAAAGGCCTACACCTTATCATAACCAGGATTCTAGAAGGTTAATGTTCAAGTGTTACAGCTGTGGAGGGGCACATCTTAACAAAGATTGTCCAAATAGAAATATTGGAACTTGTTTTCGCTGTGGTCAGAAAGGCCACTTTCTCAAAGATTGTCCCCAAGGACAAAGTCAACCAACAGGCCAGAGGAGCGGCCTAATAAACAATAACAACATAGGGAGAGCAAGAAATGGAGGCCCAAGTGTTGGTCAGAGACCTCAGAATCAAAATAAGCCAACCACAGGAAGAGTATTTACAATTAGAGGAGCTGAGATCTCAAAGTCAGCTGGGTTAATTCAAGGTATGTGTTTAATTGGAGATAAGTTGGTATCAGTTTTATTCGATTCAGGAGCTACACATTCTTTTATATCTACCTCTTGTGCTGAATTTTTGGGATTCGAAATTGTTGATCACGATTATAAGTTGACTATCACAACTCCCTCGGGAGAAAGAATGGTAACTTATTCAGTCTGTGTAGACTGTCCAATAATCTTAGAAAATAGAAGATTCTTAGTAGATCTTGTGGTACTCCCGCTACAAGACCTAGATGTCATCTTAGGAATGGATTGGTTATCAGCCAACGATGTCAACTTGAGATGCAAGGAGAAAATTTTTACATTTGGAGAAGATAGTGGAGAAATCAGCAAAGCTGAAACCCTCACTCAAAGTTTTATGATGCTATTCTCCATGTCAGTAGGAGAAACCCCTAGTGTGGAAAATTTTCCCGTAGTCTGTGAATTCCCGGAAGTCTTTCCAGAAGAAGTTCCAGGTTTACCACCGGTTAGGGAAGTGGAATTTTCTATAGACTTGGTTCCAGGAACTGGACCAATTTCTATATCTCCTTATCGAATGTCACCCTCAGAGCTTGCGGAGTTAAAGAAACAATTAGACGAGATGTTAGAGAAAGAATTTATTAGACCAAGTGTATCGCCATGGGGAGCTCCAATCTTGTTTGTGAAGAAGAAGGATGGTTCTTCTAGACTTTGTGTGGATTACAGACAACTCAATAAAGCCACTGTGAAAAACAAGTATCCTTTGCCTAGAATCGACGACTTGATGGATCAGTTAAAAGGAGCATCAGTATTCTCAAAGATTGACTTGAAGTCTGGATATCATCAGATCAGGGTGAAGGAAGATGATATTCCAAAAACAGCTTTTAGATCCCGTTATGGACACTATGAGTACTTAGTTATGCCATTTGGTTTGACTAATGCTCCAGCAGTATTCATGGATTACATGAATAGGATCTTTAGGTCATACTTAGATCAATTTGTTGTAGTTTTCATTGATGACATTCTGATTTATTCCAAGAATGAGGTAGAGCACAGAGAACATTTGAGAATTGTGCTACAGATATTAAAGGACCTTCAATTGTACGCGAAATTCTCGAAATGTGAATTTTGGTTGAAGGAGGTACAATTTCTTGGTCATGTAATTAGTAAAGAAGGTATTGCAGTAGACCCAAGTAAAGTCGAAGCAATAACAAAGTGGGAGAGTCCAAAGAATGTTGGCGAGATTCGAAGTTTTCTTGGACTAGCTGGATATTATCGGAGGTTCATTGAAGGATTTTCAAAGATCGCTTTGCCCATGACTCAGTTAACGAGGAAAGGTAAAAACTTTGAATGGACTAAAGAGTGTGAAGAAAGTTTTCAGAAGCTAAAGGAAAGATTGACTTCATCACCAATACTCATCTTACCAGACCCATTAGGAAATTTTGATGTGTATTGTGATGCGTCATATCAAGGTCTTGGGTGTGTGTTGATGCAAGAAAGGAAAGTGATAGCTTATGCATCAAGACAATTGAAGGTGCATGAGAGGAACTACCCAACTCACGACCTAGAGTTAGCGGCAATTGTGTTTGCCTTAAAGATTTGGAGGCATTATCTTTATGGATCAAAGTTCACTGTGTTAAGTGATCACAAAAGCCTGAAGCATTTATTTGATCAGAAAGATTTAAACATGAGACAAAGGCGCTGGATGGAATTCTTGAAGGACTATGATTTTGAGTTGCAATATCATCCCGGAAAGGCCAATGTTGTAGCAGACGCTTTGAGTCGAAAGAAACTTCATGTATCTGCAATGATGTTGAAGGAAGAAGAGTTGATTGACAAATTCGTGGATTTAAACTTAGGAGTACATCACAATGAAGGAAGTATATTCATAGGCGCTATTGTCGTGTCTAATGAATTTCTGAAATGGATCAAAGATGAACAACAACTTGATGACCGTCTAGTGAGCATAAAGGAAAATATAAGAAATGGTCAAAATGGAGAGTTTAACATAAGGAGTGATGGAATCCTAAGGTTTAAAGAAAGGTTGTGTGTACCTCAAAATCAGGATATTCAAAAGTTGATTTTGGAAGAGGGCCACAAAAGTAAGTTGAGTTTTCATCCAGGAGCCACAAAGATGTATCAAGACTTGAAGAAAATGTTTTGGTGGGTTGGAATGAAGAGACATATAGCAGAATATGTTCAAAGTTGCTTGGTATGTCAGAAGGCAAAGATTGAACATCAGAAGCCAGCCGGATTGCTACAACCTTTAGATATTCCAGAGTGGAAGTGGGACGGAATAGCCATGGATTTTGTAACCGCTTTGCCTAAGACTCAGAAACAACATGATGCAATTTGGGTGATCATTGATAGGTTGACAAAGAGTGCACATTTCATTCCCATCAACCAGACGTTTAAATTAGAGAGACTAGCTCAGGTATATGTAAAGGAGATTGTTAGATTGCATGGAATACCTTCAAGTATAGTCAGTGATAGAGATCCCAGATTCACATCAAATTTTTGGCATCAGTTGCATTTAGAGTTAGGAACAAAACTGAGGTTAAGTTCAGCTTATCATCCCCAAACGGATGGCCAGTCTGAGAGGACGATTCAATCGTTAGAGGATTTGTTGAGAGCTTGTGCTCTTGAACACAAAGGAAGTTGGGACGAGTTCTTACCATTGATTGAGTTTACTTACAACAATAGTTTTCACTCAAGTATCGGCATGGCTCCATATGAAGCATTATACGGAAGAAAGTGTCGTACACCTTTATGTTGGTATGAGGTTGGAGAAAATAAAATATTGGGTTCAGAATTCGTGCAACAAACGACAGATCAGGTTAAACTTATTAGAGAAAAAATGAAGGCAGCACAGGACCGTCAAAAGAGTTATAATGATAAGAGGAGAAGACCTTTGGAGTTCGAGGCAGGAGATCACGTGTTCATTAGGGTAACTCCTAGGGCGGGAATTGCACGAGCAATCAAAACTAGGAAGTTAACACCAAGGTTTATCGGGCCTTTTCAAATTCTACGGCGGATTGGACCTGTAGCGTATCACATTGCTTTGCCGCCAAACTTGTCTAATCTTCATGATGTATTTCATGTATCACAACTGAGGAAGTATTATCCGGACCCTTCACATGTCATTGAGCCTGAAACTGTGGAACTTAGAGATAATTTGGAATATGAGGCTATACCTGTCAAGATCTTAGATCATCGTATTAAAGAACTTCGTGGAAAGCAAATACCATTGGTTAGAGTCGTGTGGGATGATGTAACTGGTGATTCTACTTGGGAAAGAGAAGAAGACATGCGTCAGAAGTATCCACATATGTTTTAGGTACGCTAAATTTCGAGGACGAAATTTCTTTTAAGGGGGGTGGTAATGTAACATCCTAATTTTTCCATACACTAAATAATATATCTAGTTAGATTTGAGATTTTAACAATGCTAGTTATTAAAAATTAAATGTTGAAACTAACACTTATAATAATTAATTTATTAATTAATTACTTTTTATATTTATTACTTTTATTCTTCAATTTGAATATCATCGTTTCATTTTATAAACTAAACTTTGAAATTTAAATTGGTACTTAAAACCCTTAACTTTAAGTTAATTAATTATTCATATTATTATTATCATTATTGTTGTTCTTGTTTTGTTATTATTAATTGATTTTATTTTATTTGAATATTATCATTTTACTCTATAAACCAATTAATAAATAAAATAATCTTAAGACAATAAAAATATCAAATAACTATCCTTTTTACTATTTTTATTATTATTAATATTATTAACATTTTACTTTTTATAAAAGAAATATATATCTCATTTTCTATTAATATCCTACATAATATTATGTCATGAAATCAAGCTCCCATACCTTTGTCATAAATTATTTTCACAAAGTCATACTAGAACACCTAAAGCACTATTGATGAAAGATTAGTAAATATTTGATAGAGACATATTTACTAGCAAGAGTTGAAAAGTTGGAAGGTATGGGCAAAAGATGATAAATTATGTTATTTTAATATTTTACAACTAGTATAAATAGGGGTCTCTTCCACCCCATTTTCATTCATTCATTCACAAATCATCTTTCTTACTTCTTTACTTCTTTCCTTCTCTAATTTCTTCATATAGCAATATTAGTTTTAGTTATCGAAGTTCCCACGATATCGGTTCGTAACCTTTAGAGTATTTTGTGGTAAAAGTTCTTCTAAAGTTTCAAGGGAGTTTTATACGTCAAAGTTCTGCCCAAATCATTTTCATAAGTAATCGGTAAGCCGTTATAATGTCCATTTTATTTTAATTATATTATTTTAATTATGTTATTTATATAAAGGTTATTTTAAATTTTCTATGCAAATTCCGTTCAGACGTCGATATATTGAACTTATAAAGTCCAAAATAAATTTTACCATTTTAAGTCGTTATAATGCCCAAATTTTATTATAATTTAAATGTTATTAGAAATATACTCTTGACAATTTTCTAAAACAAACAAATTCAAAAGGAGGTATAATATAATTTATATTTGAATTTAATAATTATTTTGGAGGTTATTATGATATATTTAAATAAATAAATATTTCAAGTTATAACGGGATTATGTTCAATTAACCATAAATTATATTCTAATTATTTCATAAATTTCGTACAATCCAACGGTTATCGTAAATTAGGTTCTTGGCAAAGATCGAAGACAACACTTGTGGACTTTCAACAACACTCAACAAAAGGTGGGGGCAAGATTTCGTATACGATTGGGACGGTTAGCGTAAAATAACTTAATATATATGTGTGTAGTGGTGACCTAAGCCCTACTAGCGATAAATAATTAAGGAGAGCCTATTCTCAAATAATGATTTTCACAAATCACTAGGCGAGGTTACGCCGGCCTTAATTAATTATCATAGGAATAATCTTTGACAATTTGGTATTGTATTGTGCTTGCATTATTCGGTTAATTTTATAATTGTTTATTTTATTTATACTTGAATGATTGTGATTGATAGATTAAGGAAATAATCGGTTAATGAGAGAAAAACATTGCTAGATATTAAGTAATTGATCCCCATTAACATAAGGAAAGTTGGATACAATGAGTAGTTATATTTGGTTGGGTTCTGGCTAAGGAAAGACTTGGTCGACTATGCCGTTTACAGTCCACCTCTCTTACCTGGGAAGTTAACCATACAATTACCCATTATACAAACTGAACTTATTATGTAAGGACAAAGATCAAATATGGCAAGACATTGGATGGATTTGGTACTCAACCTAAGTATCTAGATAATAAGTATAACTTGAAAAGTTGATACGATAATTCCCCATTATTAACTTAATACTTATGGCTAAGAGTTGCCACAAGATGAGTGAGTGATCATATAGACTTGCATTAAGGAATGTGTAAGTCCACCGCCGTGCGGTATGGGACGCACGAGGTTGATCAGTCGCCTGCAATCCCGACGGGGATTATTATCTATGCATGCTAGGCAAGACAAGGTTCTTGGCCTGAATTCTCAGGGACGATCGACTTATAACACCTAGGCTCCATGTGAAGTTAGGTGGCGTAGCTCTTGGTAATTGGGAGTACGTTGGTGGCATGTGGTCTAGTGATATCTGATCTTGGTAAATGGGATAGATATCATTGACAGCGTTTAGTGGCCTGAGTCAGCATATAGTTCAGGGATGCATTAGAATAAATAAAGTATATGTAATTGTGGGTATAAGATACGCTTGTTTGTATAAATATGGTTTCCATATATATTATTATTTTACACATTCATTCCCACTTTTAAACTTGTACATGAATCTTAGCCCTGTGTCATTTTTGTTTTGCATTTTGGATTATTTTATGACGATCAGACGATGAGCTCGAATCTTGCGTACTTCCCGACAACTCAGAAGGAAAGGATATGAAGTGACGTGGAGATGTGTTACTATAACATCTAGATTGGGAGCTGTTAGTGTTTTGTCAAACGCTAATCACATCCCTACTACTACAGTCAGTATAAGTGTCAGTCTTGTTGGACTTAGGAGGTCCCTTTTGGTATGCTTTCTTTTTGGTTTCCTTTCTGTACTTTTATTTTATGTTTTATCTATGTGGCAAGGCCGCTAGTCTTAACGGTGTCAAACTCTGTAAAATATATTTGAAGCATATGTATGTGAAACAGTATGTTTTTAAATAATTAAGTATTGTCCTTTAAAAATTTCAAATTTTTCTGTATTTTTATAAGGTTTCATTAGAATTCCACTAATGGGACATAGGCTGTCTCAGGGATTGTACCCCGGAAGGTAAGGTTTTGGCACAGGCTTAAGAGTCTTGGGTATTAGACTATGGCACGGATCTAGAAGGGGGGTTGAATAGATCCCAACTAAAATTTGAGTCGGCGCTACCAATTAAAAATTGGTTTTGAAAATTTGTTTTAAGTGCGGAAGCGGCCGAGGAAAATATAGTCTAAAACGAACGGTTATTGGAAAACCGGATATGCATAAGCCTTTGGATTAATGACAATATGGACAATAGAATCACAACACTAATCACACTTATCAATGATCTAATTCAGTTGTTAGGATTCCTAGTTCCAATGATTTAAGGATCAAACCAAAACTAGATACACAAGTGAGATAATTTTGGTTTAGGCAATTTGTCAAACACTTGGTGTGCAAAACACTCCAAGTGATATTTATGTTGAGTAAGTGATTTCAACTAGCCTAGTACAATGTCTTATTGTACTTTGGAGTCAAAAACAGAGTTTTAACCTCTTACTCAATTGATATCACAGTTTGACAATAGTGCTTATACAAAAATCACTTATTTTTAAGCTATAATGTAAATGCTGAAAAATAGAGAAGACAAGTATTTGGTGAGGCAGTTCCCCCGTCGTCCTCGCTTCGGGGTACATCTGTCCTCAATTCTAAAACTAGAATTGAGATAGATTTTATAGATATCACTTGTTGAATGTAACAGTTTATACAAGGATTGAGCAGCAAATATACAACAGAAATCTCAATATGTTGAAAGTTGCTTTCACTCCTTGCCCCTTGATTCAAGATGAATCAAGTCCTCTGATTGTTGTTGATGGACCTCCGATTCCAGACACCTTATTGAATAACCCGTTGTTGTCCAAACCTTCGGCTCCGGCTGATCTCAACAACAACAAATCGAACCCGAGATCTTCCCTTCAATATCACTGAATCTGCTACTAGACTGTTGAAGAACACCTCTTCACAATCACCTTCGCTCAGTTGACCCTTGATGAAGAATCTCGTCCAAAAACCCCCAAAATTCAAACCAATCTTGGAGGGTAAAACCCTAACGGTTTTATTCAAGAAAGAACTTGTCACAAGCTTCAACCCGAACTAGATTACCCAATCTAAGCTTCGAACCTTATCACCTTTAATCACTCACAATGCACTTCAAAAATGGCTGTGTAATTGATGTGTTGTGAGATGTTGAAGATGAAGATGATGAATCTTGGACACCTATTTTACTCTTTCTTATTCTTGAACACATGAATCAATTTTATCAAATGTTGATATGACATAAGTGGTTAAACAAGTATATATAGTACCAACCCAATTAAAGACATAACAGTATTTCAAATAGTAGAGGGAATCATTTAAAAACAGGATTTCCGCGCGAACGGTTGATCGCAGCAGGTCTGTGCGTCGATGCATGGCCTGTGTTTTTGGAAATCTGGAAAATGTATCAGTATGCGTCGACCATACAGTCGGCGTGCGCTGACCCATTGAAAAATATTTCCTTCATGCACCGACCCTATGGTGACTCATGCCTTTATGCGCTGACCCGTTGGAAAATATTTCCTTCATGCGCGGACCATATGATCGACTCATTGCCTTCATGCGCTGACCAGTGGAAAAATGCTTTGATGCATGCGCCGACCCTATGGTCGACTCATGCCGTGCAAACCTGCAAAAATTCATCTTTTTGTGGTTTTTCATGCCTCTGGTCATGATTGCATTTTATCTACACATAGTATATTTATTACAACAGTTTTAAGACAAGTATAAAAGGATATGGTAGGAGATACGTTGCATCTGTTTAATAGATCTGAAGTTTATAATTTCCAATCCATCCAAGGTTGTAATTTGTCATCATCGAAACCTATATTGAACAATGTCTTGCAGACTTGTGTGATGTGTGGCGATTTGCCTCCACATTCTCCCCCTTTTTGATGATGACAACCTGTATACAACCAAAACAACCTGTATACAACCAAAACAACCAATATGCAATGTATACACAAGCTCCCCCTTTCTTTTGTAATATAAGGATGCAGAACAAACAACCATCAATTGTTGTGAACATCCTGGCTTAGCTTTGGTGCTTGCTACATGTTGCTTGCTACATGTTCTTCTTCCTCGTTGACAACATCAAAAAGAGAAGGAGAACGCATCAATTAACAGAAGAACATACAATAGGTGATAGTTAATTACCAAACTTCACACATAAGAGTGATAATGAACAAAAGTAACTGGAATTAATAGATGATTAAGAAAACATGCAAATAGGTGAATATTCAGGCAAACATAACACGGAAAAATGGAAAGTACACAGAAAAAACAAATATGCAACTATGTAACTAATATCCCCGGCGCCGACCTCGGCCCCTCCCCCGGTGTGCAGTATCGGGATTGCGGTAAGGATCCGAGAAGTCCACATACGCTTCTACGGACATGTTGAGGTGATGGAGACAGTCCGTGATTTCCAGGTCTTGCCTTTCATGTGATGCAACAAGAGCTTCAAGACGGGCGTCCATCCGAGTCGAAAATGAATTTAACCTTTCATTTTGAGTATGAAGCTCAGCTCTGATCTGCTCCATTTGCGTATCTTGACTCCTCATGAAGGTCTGTTGATCTAATTGCATGGAGTGCAGCATATTAATTACTTCAGAGTTATCCGATGGTGGAGGAGGTGATGAGTGCTGGGAAGGTTGATGGTTTTGAGGGTAGCCGTGATATGGATCGTAGAATCTACCCAGGGTGGTCCAGCCTGTGTATTGCCATTCACCCCATCCCTGATTTGTGTAACCTTCTTCTTGTTCTTCAGATGAAGCTGAATGCTGGAGCCAATCGGTATTTGGAATCTCATGTTGAACCGGCGATTGATGATAGTCTTGCATCTCACATACAGGTTCTTGTACTTCTGCAGCTGTATTTTCTTCATCATCATCCTGTTCACCTTGTTCTTCACTTTCCTCTTCAGAGCTGTCATCGAAACTGTCATGAGTCACCCGAGGAATATTGGCTCGACGGACAAATATGTATGATTGTCGTTCATCACACCAAAAATATCCCATCATGGCAAGGGTTTTGGTGCTAAATTCTTTGTCAGAGGGGACTGAAACACAAGGAAATGTTGGGTATACAACATTTGCTGTGGCAAGAATTTCCGAAATAAACGACCCATAGGCTAGAGCAATGCCTCTACCTGAGTCTCTCAGAGCAAAAATCCTGCTTGCAATATAGTATGGCCAGTTTATTTTGATCCTATGTTTCAATATATAGATGAGATGTACCTGTCGCGGAGAAATTGGATACCAAACTATTGATTAGTTTGAATCTTTAATTCATTTTGCAACCGAACTTTGATTTGTCCAAAGGAAGGGATAAAGATCGAAATTCCCACAATACAATGCAAATGCAAGGTTTATAGAGTTATAGGTTCGGGGGTTGGTTAAACTTAGGGAAGGTACTAGCATCCTAAGTTTCTGTAGTACTCTACATGAACCTCTTGTTTTATGTTTGTTTATTGCTAAGTGTTTATCTGCTTAATGGTTGAAAGACCCTAGTGGTTTATATCTAAGTATACTCGATAAGATGTCGCATCTTATGCCTACATATCCTGACGGGAGTGGAATCAGAGTATTTGTAGTTCCCCTAAAGGGTATGAGGAGTTCTTTGACTGTGGTCAAAGTTCCTACGGGTTTAGGGTAGTTGATTGGTTGATTTTAGGAGAAGAGATGTGTCTTCATTTTTAAGGGAGATTTAACCGCCACAGGTTGTAGGAAAATAGTCTTTGCAACGTCTTAAGAAAAGGGCTTAAGTACTCGGATTGTTTGACGAGTATGCCTTTATTTCTCTTAAGGCAAAGTCTCTACGGCTTGATTGTATTGTTGTGGGGGTGGAGATTCCATCTCGCTTAAGATGATTGACATCTTTCTCTAATGTGTTTGAATTATATTGTTTTGAATTGATTGTTTGAATATTGTATGTTGAATTGATTGAGTTTGTTTGTGTTGTGTTTGTTTTGTTTTTCTATGTTGTAAAGATAAAGACAAAGGTCCTTCCTATGGGTAGGATCTATCTTAAAAGATCAACTTGAATGGGATCAAGGATCATGGGGGAGAATGATGCAAATGATGTGCACTACACACAACGTTGAATTATGTGTAGGTTTTTCCTTTGGACGGAATGCGATGCGAGAATATAAATTGCGATAATGTAAATTGCAATAAAATAAATTGCAGAAAGTAAACCGTACACAAACGCATGAAAGCGTTAAGGTGTAAGTGAGAGTGAATGTGTCGTGAGTGCACGATTGGTTTTATTTTACGCTGTGAGTTGATTTTAATTTTAGAGGGATTGATTTTGATTGTTTTAAGAAAATATTTGAATTGGTGAGGTTAATTTGATTATACAAAAATGTTGTACTAATTTATGTGAATTGATTTTATTAGTTTTAGATGGAAGTTTTAAGTGATGAGTTGATTCCAAAGGGTGACTTTAAATAAAAGATTTCTTAAAATATATAAGTTTTATCTTTAAAAAAAAGGAATGGTTTATTTTTTTTTTTTATGAAAGTTGTTATTATAAATTAATTAGATAAGTTAATTCACTTAAGGCAAGGTTTTTCTAAAAGAGTTTTTTTAGTTATTATCACTAAATAGATTTTATTAAATAAATGAGAGTCAAATTAGATTATATGAATTGATTTTAGGTTTTAAAATGAATAAGATTTTAAACAAATAGAAGTTTTGAGAAAAAGGTTTTATTATTATGAAAAACTAATTTAGATTAAAAAGGGTGTTTATTATTAATCTTATTAAATATAAATTAAATTTAAATGTGAAAAGATTTATCTTTAAATAAAAATTATTATTATAAAAGGTTAAATTAAGTTTTAAAAAAAGAGTTTTTTTATTACTAAATAGAAAATAAAAGTTAAATTAAAATGAAGTGGATTTTTTTATTAAGGAACTGAGCAAATTAAATATTGTATATAAAAAGGCTTATTATAAAAAGTGAGTTATAAAAAAGATTTAATTAAAAGGGTTGATAGTTTTAATTTAAAAAACATTAATATAGTGGTTAATTATAAAAAAAATGATTAAACGGCTAATTAGCAGATGAGGGGTGGTTTAGTGGATGATGAGTATGATCCTGTGGAAGATCAGTGGGTGTGTTAGTGTGTGTGATGTGTGTGATTATATTACACTATTACACAAATTAAACTCGGAGAAGAAAACCTAAGTTCCCCCCCCCCCCCAAATCCCCAAATCGTCGTTCATCCTCTTCCTTCCATCCTATCTCGATTCTTCGCTCTCTCTTTGTGATTACTCTGCCATTCTTCTCCTCCTAATCTTCCGATTCACCTGAAACACAAATACAAACGATAATAACAGTTAATTGTTAGCGAAAAAGATCTCACAATTCGATGGCTTCTCCACAGGCGTGGTGGTCGGAGATGGCGATTGCGAAGGGCTTCTCTTTGTAGGTTTGTTGATGAGTGACCAACAAGGATGGAGGGTTCGCGGATCTTCGAGGCGATGGTTTTGGAGGCGTGCGCGAAAGCGACGAGGGCTTAGGGATTTCCGGCGGTGGAGGTCTGAGGGTTTGACAGCGGAACTTTTGAAAGGGGCTTCCGGCGGTTTGTGATGGCTTCAACGATTGAAGAGATGAGTTCTTATTCTTCTTACACCCTCAGGTTTACGAACTTGGTGTTTCTTTACGATTTTTCTCTGATTCTATCCTCATCTCTTAGGCCTCCTTTTATAGGCTCCAAATTGAAATGTCTTGATTGAATTTTGATTACTGTCCTTGAATGTTGATTGGATTTCCCATTTTAGTCTAGGAGAATATTTGAAATCTTCCCTTTTTCGTCTGATTGCAAATGATATGTATTAATTGAAATCCCAATTTCTGACTTTGTGTATCAATTGTTTAATATTGTCCAGGTTCAATGTCTTGGATTTGGATTGGATATTCCAATGGTATATTCTTCAGATGATTTGCTAATTCCTGACTTGTGATTTGGCAGGTGTAGCTAACGAACGAGTTGGGCCAGAAGATGGATTAGAAGCCCAAATGGGGAGTTCGTTTTAGTCTGGAGGTGGGCCTATCTTTTCGGCATCTTTCTTTGGCAGTAAAATGGACGTTACAAGATAGCTAGTATGAATCTCAATTTCTTTTGTCATACTGGTGATGAATTGGTTGGAAATTAATAAGTTATTTAACCTTCTACTAATAGTTGTGAGTCTCCTTGATGCAGGATCAGGCTTGCAATATTCCATTATGGATTCCTCTTCTGCTTATTTCATTGTTTGGGAAATTGAGAAGATTAACAACTGATGCACTTGTTTTGAACATATTAGGAGTGCACGGGCAAGTGGATGTCGTGGAACTGGTGAATTCATGGTTGATACCCCGGGTGGGATTTTGAAAGCTAAATGAATGTCCATTCATCCTTTTAATGTATGCAGATTCGAGGAAAAATAAAGGATGCCGTCATATGTTGTTGTGATGATCGGGTGGAGTCCACTTTTGGCTGACGAACGGTGTGCTACTGTGATGATACCTCCTCTCGTAACGTTGTTTTGGCGATGACAACTATGGGTGAAATCAGATTATGCCGGCAATTGGTATGTTGTGGTGATACTTGCTAGTATGAAAAAAAAATTATATCATGTGGTCATAACGTTTTAATCCTGTGTTCAAACTTCTGCAGGCCAAAAGACACCGCTTAGAGGACGTGAAGAAACCGTGATGACGACAACATGCTGGAAAGATGATTTACTACTGATAAAACAAACAGTTGTTGATGTGGAACTTGTTGTTGTGACTGTTGTGATGACTTTGATAGTTTTGTAGGAACCTGAAGGCATTGCGAACGGGGCTGAGTTTTTTAGCTTCGACATTGTATTGGAGATTCCATGAATTGATGGTTGTTTGTGATGTTCTCCGCTGATTTTTCACTACTGCCCTTGATATGGATGATCTGTTTAATGTATGTATGTGATGATCTAATGAATTTTTGTGTCAATCCCCCTCTGTGTGAATATGTTTTTGATCCCTTCAATTTTGTGTGAACACTTCAATTTTGAATCTGTGTATTCTTCACTGCTTGTTACTCTCTTACAATTAATTGAAGTGATACTGTTACGTCGTTATGCTGTGAATTCCCCTCTGAACCTTGTGAATATTCTGTCCATGTACGGAGTGATTCACGTGCTCCCTCTCAAACCGTGTATGTATTGTTGTTGTGAAATTGGGTTCTGTATGTGTGGCTGTGGTGTGAATCTTTTTTTTATGATTTTATCCTCTTTTGGAACTACATGTGAATTTTCAGTTTTTTGTACTTGTGATGTGTTTTGAACGGTTTAACCGTCTTGGATGCCTAACTCATGGTTGCTCTTCTTTGTTTCAGGATCAAAAGCTGGAAGGTTTGATTGTATGGTGGCATCGAGAAGGTTATGAATATGATAGGCTGTCACGGTTAGGGATCCCCAGAAAGTGGTCACAATAACTTTGCACTCATAATTATGCGGCTTGGTCGGTTAATCAAATTTCGTTGGTCATAGTGTTTCTACTGTTGTAGTGATTTGTCTATTTGGATCATGAATTCACTTGTAACTTGATTATGTTCTGCGAGTACGTCTTGAAATACCACTGTCTTGCAGGTTAAGGCAGTAGATCAAGGCTCTGCTGTGAAGCTGCTTGGTACCGGCTTTGGAAAGTTACAAAGGTTGTCACGGGTCCGGTTTTCCTGTTGCGCTTCTTCCTTGATTATGCAGATGGCTTCTGTTAGAGTCAACGACTTTGTGGATTCAATCATTGACAGTAAGTACACTCTTCCGGTTTTTCTTTACACACTTTGGCGGTAGTTGCTTTTGTTGCGTAAACATTAGGTAACTATAATATTTCTCATGATCAATGCTCCAATTGTTTTCAGGCGATGAGATGTTATAAAGCACGGTAACCAAACGAGTCGAAAGGTTCATACAGCATGATGGCTAACCAAAGTATGGATGTATTGCAGAACAACTTATATTTAGCAGAGGGCAAGAATTGGGAGCAATGGGGTTTGCCGCTGCGTTGTCTTCGTATTTAGTTTATTTGGATAGCTTCTCTAAACATATCAATGAGTTTATCAAGCTCTACAATTTTCTTAAAAGCTTCTTCCGCTTCCCCATGGGCTGCACATATGAAAGTTGTCCTTCTTCTGATCAATACTTGTTAATTCCGCAGACTTCGTGATAATTTTGTATAGGAATCAATCTTCTTGAGTTAGACTCTGCTTGTAATAACTTTATAATGACTATGGTGGTGTAACAGTACCGAAACTTCATTAGTTCTGTACAAGCCGTAATTATTATTTTTTTATGCATGCCATCAAACTATATTAGGAATGAATTGTCCCTTTTGGGATTTGTAATGGGTGAAAACGTCCTTTGTCCAAACGCAGATATGAGGAATAATAATGTAGAGAAAGTTGGCGTTCAAACAGGATTAGTCTGGCTTTCCAAGTTAATGACTCTTAAATATGTGTAACGACACAAAACTTTATGGACTTGCAACTTGGCCATAGAACCCTTGAGCATTGCCTCTTTAAACCGATGCATCAATCGAACAAAAGTTCACTATGAATTTGGTCCTTATGAGATTCTTATTTGCGTAGCATGCGTCTTTACTTTCAAAATACGCGACAACTTAGTAGCATGAATTCAATGGTGAGCTTGAATATGATGAACTCCCCAACTCTTCATGCCTCAATATAGACTTCTTCTTGGTCTTCTGAGCCATATATAATGATTTGTGTTCAAACCAGCTTGTGAATTTTGTTGTGAACTCTGAATAAGAATGAAGCGGCCATGTCGGGAGGGATTTGATCGTAAGTGTCATCCCCATCTCAATACACCTGCACGTGCTGGTTAGTCGAGGTAAACATACGTATAGAAGTAAAGTAAAGTAAGTAAGAAATAAACACAAAAAGAGGTGGCATCTTACGGTCAAAAATTAGGGTGCAACAGATGCCCCTATTTAAGTTACTCCTATTCGGAGATATGGATATTGAAATCTCCGTCTCGATGAGATAGGAGGGACTTAAATATAAACATTTGCACGAATTTTTGGCCCTAAGACGCCACTAAACGCACATGATATGCAATGATATGAAATGCAAGACAAAGGGCCCTGTGGAGAAATGGCGCCACAGGAGAGAAACACAACACACGGGAAGAACAGGCTCAATGAAACGAGACTCCGCGGGGAGAAGATTGATAATCACAAAGTGTTTGTAAACATGTTATAAAGAACTTCATGAGGAACTTCACTTGAAGAATTTACTGTATATGTCAAATGTAATTGATTCAAGATATCCTCTGTAGAAGTCTACTGTCAAGACTTGTAACTGTAATTGATAATACTTTTGCCAAAGTATTTATTGTTAAAATCTGCAAGGAAACTACTGCTGAGATTCTATGTTGAAATTTGTTGGAGGCATACTTCTGACGAAGTCTTCTGGAAATCTACTGCCGAGATTAACCAGGAAATAAAACAGAACTACCCACTGCCGAGGTCTTCTGGGAATCTACTGCCGAGATTAACCAGGAACTACCTATTGTCGGGGTCTTCTGGGAATCTACTGCCGAGATTAACCAAGAACTACCTACTGCCGAGGTCTTCTGGGAATCTACTGCCGAGATTAACCAGGAACTACCTACTGCCGAGGTCTTATGGGAATCTACTGCCGAGATTAACCAGGAACTGTAAGATGTTTGAATGATTGTCGTTGTAGACTGTAGTTTGTCGTTCGTTGTAGAACTTGTAGATGTCGTTTGTTGTAGAATTTGTAGATGTAATTTGTAAATGTAGTTGTAAATGTGAAGCTGCACCGAGGATCTTCGGAAGAGATGTGAGTCGGTGGTGTGTCTTCTCAAATAAAGAGAGATTATTGTGATAAACTTCTTCGACTTCTCCGGGGAGATGTCACTTGACGGAAGTAAACTTGCATGATGAACTCGTTGGGGAAGTCATTCCTGAAGAGCATCCTAGTTGTATGAATTCTCAAATAAAGAGAAACTTCTGTAAGGTTTTCTCTGATAAATCAATGATGTTGAAGGACCCACTGAGGGTAAATGAACTATCTTGTGGAGATAAAACCTGATTAAAATGAGTTGCTCGAATAAAGGGCTGCTCGCAATTCAGATGTACATTATTGAGAAGTTCTGATAACACTGTTGGAGAAATGCACCTTTATACAAATCCTTCCTGGGGAACTGAGTGCAAAATAAATGCACACTTAATCCAAACTCAAAAGTTGGAGATGTCCACGATGTGATTGCCAAGTACCGAAGTTCAATTCAGGAAATATCTAAAGAGAAACTGTTAAGCAAGACTCGACCATTGAGGTATGAACTCAAATGGGATATGCTGAAACAACCGTCTTCCACGAGGATCCATCTTCATGGGGAAACAGAAATATTATGCTTTTTCTGCCTAGGGCTGACAAATTTAATTGGAGGGATAAGACGCGCCCAAACAGCTAGGGATAACTACAACCAAAGCTACAGAATAAAACAAACACAGATAATGCAAAGAAATGCACATGCTATGTTGTCTACTTATATGTTATGCGTATGCCTATGCTGACAAGACAAACAGAAAGAAGTGATCGGAGATGAAATAAACATCTCGAAGCAGGCATCTCGACCAATCTTCAAAGATAGAAGTACCACTGGGGATAGACAGAGAACTGAATATGGGATCGTACTCCTGCTTCAGGGCTCCAAATTTTCTCTTGGGAATAGAGAACCTTACGCTTGGGAATGTAACATCTTGATAAGTTTGAAAGGTTGTATGGATTTGTAGATGGAGGTATCCAAGTTGATGCTTCGTAGAGGATAGAATAAATACCCTGGGTCATCGTGGTTGTTGATCATGTCGGAGTTGATCTTCCTGGGGATGAGATAAACATTCACTTCGCTTCAAAGTTTCAAATGCCCCAAGTCACATGGTTTAAGGAACAACATCTAGAGAGGATTTTACAGAAAATTTGATGTCCAAATGCCCCACTGTTTTCAAACTCTCTAGAGAGATTCACCGAATCTCGACGTAACTGCCCCTGATTAGCGGTATAACCGAGTCAACCAAGACTGGTGCGCCTCAAACCTCTTGAAAAAAATAACTTGCCCCAGGTTGGCAAGGTCTTCTAGTCCATCAAAGTCTGTTTGTAATCTTTCTAAGATATCAAGCGATTTTAGCAAGTCAAAAATGTTAATTCTAAAACGGGTAATGCAACACGCGTTTGTCTTGAAGTTTTGAAAAGAGATATCACAATAACTGGTGACCGAAATCACTAGTTAGGATATAAATTAAAATTATTTATAAAGCCTATTTAATTTGAGCGTAGCTCAAGGAGTCAGGAAACAATATCTCATCGAGTATGCTTTCGAACTAAACCTTACTTCAATTAGGACTTTGAAGGTCGTATATGGGCTTAATTTATGACTTGTAAAGTGGAGGAATAGAGGGTTAGTATATTTGTGCCCCCCCAATTTTTGAAAGTTGTTCATCATTTTTGGTATCACCCTGCCCCAGGCCAAAAACGAGGTTTCGGTTCAGGAGAAAAAACAAATCTTTTCTCAAAGCTTAAAAAAGAGGGTTTAACTATGTTGGTGTTTAGATGGTTGAAATAATGCCTTACATCATCAGTAGGGTTTTTATTCGAAGCATACAATAAGAGATCATGTGTTTTACTTCATCATCCTTCCAATTCTTCACCAAAGTGAGAAAAATTGGGTAAAAGTCGGTATTATAAATTATTTTGAAAAATAATTTGAGTGAAAACGAATGGATTTCTTCAAGACAAACACTTATTGCATTACTTATTCCAAATAACAAGTTCTTACATGCCAAAATACTTTTAATCAAAGAAACACAAACACAAAAGCAAAACAAAGTAAAAAAAGCCAGACAAGCTCTTTTATTATGCCTTGAAATGGAAAGGCTTGCAGAATCGTCTGATGTGCAGTCTTCTGATAACCTTGGATTATGTTCTCGGAGGATGAACCATGTTGGGGTCAAGATTAGAACCCTCGAAGGATAAGATTCCGCTCTTAACCAATTCTTGAACGTCTGCCTTCAAACCATAGCAGCTCTCAATGTCGTGGCCAGGAGCACCTTGATGATATGGGCAAAATTTGTCAGCTTTGTACCAGTAAGGGAGTTTCTCAGGTACTTTAGGTGGAGCTCTTGTCTGGATGTGACCTTTCTGAATCAAAACTGGAAACAGATCAGCATACTTCACAGGGATGGGATCAAACCGATGAATTACTTCTCTTGGAGTATCCAAAGGCATCCTCTGATACCTTCTCCGAAGTCGTCGATTCTGCGGTTGATCTGGAGAAGCCATCCTCTGCTTAGGAGGTGGTTGTTGTTCACGCTGAGTGGGCGTTGCATACTGGTGTTGAGGATGGGGTACCGGAGCTATGAAATCTCTGGAAGGTCCACTGTCATCTTCATTGTCTGGGGCTATACCCAAGTTGCGATGGTATTGCTTCACAAAAGCAACAGCTAAGTCTTCCCAAGACTGAATGTGGTTACTTTGCAGCTTCATGTACCATGTCAAGGATGTCCCACATAAACTTTCTTGAAAGCAGTGAATCAATAGCTTGTCGTTGTCAATATAAGCAGTCATCTTTCGACAAAACATTGTCAAGTGGTATTTTGGACAGCCGATACCCTTGTAAACTTCAAAGACAGGCATCTTGAACTTTAGAGGAATAATCACACTTGGAACTAAACATAGTTCATGAGCACCAAGGCCTGATGCGGTAGCTCCTCTCATCATCTTTACTTGTTCTTGGAGACCATGAAGTTCTTTCTCCATTGCTATGAATCTAGGATCATCCACTCCTTTCTCAGTAGGAATGTTCTGGGGGTCAACAAACAGGTTGTCTTGCGAAGGTGGAAGTTGTACAGGAACACTCATTTGTTGCACAAAGTCGTCGGTGGAATAGTCGAACGTCGAATCAGTCCTTACTTTGAAGCTAGTCATGCGATCCATATCTTCGTTCTCTTTGCTATCCTTCAATAATACTCCGAGCTTGGTCAGATGGTCGAGACGTCGGCTGACGAGACAAAGACAGAGAGACAGATGAGGACGTAACGGAGAAGAGACATATGCATATGCAAGATGTTAAATGCTAATGCTACGAGGGGTTTCATGGATTTCAAGTTCTTATAAACGTTACAGAATACCAAGTAAAATTATCTGTTATTTTTTAATTTTGATAGTGGATTACAAGGAAACAGCCTTATAAGAGTCCTTACTTAATAGCTAAATAAAAGCTAAGAAAGCCCTAAGAAAGTCCTTCATCGTACTTGTTGATTTGCTCTTCTAGCTGGATATTCTTGAAGATAGATTGTCTATGATCAACTTCTAAAGATTAGTCTGATAGAGGAAAATAAATCCTCCATCTCTTCTTTTGTTCTTGTTGGAAGTAAGAAATGAATCTCTTGTTTATTTGGATCTTTAATGATAATGAGAGTCCCTTGAACTTCTAAGGATCCTTCATGATAAGGGAGCTTCTTGTATTTGAATTTCCTTCAATCTGAGCTCCTACTTCCTTAGGACATCCAAGTTAGGACTCTTAAAAGCATATTTCAAAAATTTTCTTTTGTAATCCTTGTTGGTTTCTATAATGTTTATAAATAACTAGGAATTCTATGAAACCAATGCAATATGATGCTATATGGATGCAACAATCACAAGTAAGCACATAAGGACACAAACAAAGGTCCTAGGTTTGAAACGAGCATGGAGCAAAGGTATACCCATTCCCAAAGGTTGTGGACTAATGGTTGATTGTACCTACAGAACAAGGTTCTAAAGGGACTCAAAGTCATCAGCCCATCTTTCGGATATTATCAATTTCTCAACTAACTCGAAGACTAATAATATTCTCAAGAGAACTTCCTTTGAGTGTAGCTTCGCGTAGCACTATTTCGGGAGTACTCCCTCATAGTCCCGCACTACGTCCTAATAAAGGCCAAAGTTGGGTTAAGGTAACTACGGTCCTCAATATCATAGGATCCAAGGTCAAAAATGGCAAGTGTCTTCGCGATTACTCGTTCAACAGTACCATTTCGAGAGGCCTCAATTGAGCGGGATTCTCGATTTAACTTAGTCGGGATTCAACTCCCTATAAGCCTCCTCGAATATATCACCATCCTATCTTAATTTCTCTCAAGTCCGGGTGTAGGACTTTGTCTCACCACTCAAAGATTAGCCCAAAAGCAATAGATAAACAAGTATATAAATAACAGATAAGCAAATATATAACAAGTGAATAAAACAAGATAGGGGAACCCACAGAATCATTTCCCCAGTGAAGTCGCCATTTCTGTCGCGTTGAAATTGGATACCAAACTATTGATTAGTTTGAATCTTTAATTCATTTTGCAACCGAACTTTGATTTGTCCAAAGGAAGGGATAAAGATCGAAATTCCCACAATGCAATGCAAATGCAAGGTTTAGAGAGTTATAGGTTCGGGGGTTGGTTAAACTTAGGGAATGTACTAGCATCCTAAGTTTCTGTAATACTCTACAAGAACCTCTTGTTTTATGTTTGTTTATTGCTAAGTGTTTATCTGCTTAATGGTTGAAAGACCCTAGTGGTTTATATCTAAGTATACTCGATAAGATGTCGCATCTTATGCCTACATATCCTGACGGGAGTGGAATCAGAGTATTTGTAGTTCCTCTAAAGGGTATGAGGAGTTCTTTAACTGTGGTCAAAGTTCCTACGGGTTTAGGGTAGTCGATTGATTGATTTTAGGAGAAGAGATGTGTCTTCATTTTTAAGGGAGATTTAACCGCCACAGGTTGTAAGAAAATAGTCTTTGCATCGTCTTAAGAAAAGGGCTTAAGTACTCGAATTGTTTGACGAGTATGCATTTATTTCTCTTAAGGCAAAGTCCTTACGGCTTGATTGTATTGTTGTGGGGGTGGAGATTCCATCTCGCTTAAGATGATTGACATCTTTCTCTAATGTGTTTGAATTATATTGTTTTGAATTGATTGTTTGAATATTGTATGTTGAATTGATTGAGTTTGTTTGTGTTGTGTTTGTTTTGTTTTTCTATGTTGTAAAGATAAAGACAAAGGTCCTTCCTATGGGTAGGATCTATCTTAAAAGATCAACTTGAATGGGATCAAGGATCATGGGGGAGAATGATGCAAATGATGTGCACTACACACAACGTTGAATTATGTGTAGGTTTTTTCTTTGGACGGAATGCGATGCGAGAATATAAATTGCGATAATGTAAATTACAATAAAATAAATTGCAGAAAGTAAACCGTACACAAATGCATGAAAGCGCTAAGGTGTAAGTGAGAGTGAATGTGTCGTGAGTGCACGATTGGTTTTATTTTACGCTGTGAGTTGATTTTAATTTTAGAAGGATTGATTTTGATTGTTTTAAGAAAATATTTGAATTGGTGAGGTTAATTTGATTATACAAAAATGTTGCACTAATTTATGTGAATTGATTTTATTAGTTTTAGATGGAAGTTTTAAGTGATAAGTTGATTCCAAAGGGTGACTTTAAATAAAAGATTTCTTAAAATATCTAAGAAGTTTTATCTTTAAAAAAAAGGAATGGTTTATTATTATTTTTTTATGAAAGTTGTTATTATAAATTAATTAGATAAGTTAATTCACTTAAGGCAAGGTTTTCTAAAAGAGTTTTTTTTAGTTATTATCACTAAATAGATTTTATTAAATAAATGAGAGTCAAATTAGATTATATGAATTGATTTTAGGTTTTAAAATGAATAAGATTTTAAACAAATAGAAGTTTTGAGAAAAATGTTTTATTATTATGAAAAGCTAATTTAGATTAAAAAGGGTGTTTATTATTTATCTTATTAAATATAAATTAAATTTAAATGTGAAAAGATTTATCTTTAAATAAAAATTATTATTATAAAAGGTTAAATTAAGTTTTAAAAAGAGTTTTTTTTTATTACTAAATAGAAAATAAAAGTTAAATTAAAATGAAGTGGATTTTTTTATTAAGGAACTGAGCAAATTAAATATTATATATAAAAAGACTTATTATAAAAAGTGAGTTATAAAAAAGATTTAATTAAAAGGGTTGATAGTTTTAATTTAAAAAACGTTAATATAGTGGTTAATTATAAAAAACTGATTAAACGGCTAATTAGCAGATGAGGGGTGGTTTAGTGGATGATTAGTATGATCCTGTGGAAGATCAGTGGGTGTGTTAGTGTGTGTGATGTGTGTGATTATATCACGCTATTACACAAATTAAACTCAGAGAAGAAAACCTAAGTTCCCCCCCCCCCCCCAAAATCCCCAAATCGTCGTTCATCCTCTTCCTTCCCTCCTATCTCGATTCTTCGCTCTCTCTTTGCGATTACTCTGCCATTCTTCTCCTCCTAATCTTCCGATTCACCTGAAACACAAATCAAACGACAATAACAGTTAATTGTTAGCGAAAAAGATCTCACAATTTGATGGCTTCTCCGCAGGCGTGGTGGTCGGAGATGGCGATTGCGAAGGGCTTCTCTTTGTAGGTTTGTTGATGAGTGACCGACAAGGATGGAGGGTTCGCGGATCTTCGAGGCGATGGTTTTGGCGGCGTGCGCGAAAGCGACGAGGGCTTGGGGATTTCCGACGGTGGAGGTTTGAGGGTTTGACGGCGGAGCTTTTGAAAGGGGCTTCCGGCGGTTTGTGATGGCTTCAACGATTGAAGAGATGAGTTCTTATTCTTCTTACGCCCTTAGGTTTACGTACTTGGTGTTTCTTTACGATTTTTCTCTGATGCTATCCTCATCTCTTAGGCCTCCTTTTATAGGCTCCAAATTGAAATGTCTTGATTGAATTTTGATTACTGTCCTTGAATGTTGATTGGATTTCCCATTTTAGTCTAGGAGAATATTTGAAATCTTCCCTTTTTCGTCTGATTGCAAATGATATGTATTAAATGAAATCCCAATTTCTGACTTTGTGTATCAATTGTTTAATATTGTCCAGGTTCAATGTCTTGGATTTGGATTGGATATTTCAATGGTATATTCTTCAGATGATTTGCTAATTCCTGACTTGTGATTTGGCAGGTGTAGCTAACGAACGAGTTGGGCCATAAGATGGATTAGAAGCCCAAATGGGGATTTCGTGTCAGTCTGGAGGTGGGCCTATCTTTTCGGCATCTTTCTTTGGCAGTAAAAGGGATGTTACAAGATAGCTAGTATGAATCTCAATTTCTTTTGTCATACTGGTGATGAATTGTTTGGAAATTAATAAGTTATTTAACCTTCTACTAATAGTTGTGAGTCTCCTTGATGCAGGATCAGGCTTGCAATATTCCATTATGGATTCCTCTTCTGCTTATTTCATTGTTTGGGAAATTGAGAAGATTAATAACTGATGCACTTGTTTTGAACATATTAGGAGTGCACGGGCAAGTGGATGTCGTGGAACTGGTGAATTCATGGTTGATACCCCGAGTGGGATTTTGAAAGCTAAATGAATGTCCATTCATCCTTTTAATGTATGCAGATTCGAGGAAAAATAAAGGATGCCTTCATATGTTGTTGTGATGATCGGGTGGAGTCCACTTTCGGCTGACGAACGGTGTGCTACTGCGATGATACCTCCTCTCGTAACGTTGTTTTGGCGATGACAGCTATGGGCGAAATCAGATTATGCCGGCAATTGGTATGTTGTGGTGAGACTTGCTAGTATGAAAAAAAAAATTATATCATGTGGTCATAACGTTTTAATCCTGTGTTCAAACTTCTGCAGGCCAAAAGACACTGCTTAGAGGACGTGAAGAAACCGTGATGACGGCAACATGCTGGAAAGATGATTTACTACTGATAAAACAAACAGTTGTTGCTGTGGAACTTGTTGTTGTGACTGTTGTGGGGACTTTGATAGTTTTGTAGGAACCTGAAGGCATTGCGAACGGGGCTGAGTTTTTTAGCTTCGACATTGTATTGGAGATTCCATGAACTGATGGTTGTTTGTGATGTTCTCCGCTGATTTTTCACTACTGCCCTTGATATGGATGATCTGTTTGATGTATGTATGTGATGATCTAATGAATTTTTGTGTCAATCTCCCTCTGTGTGAATATGTTTTTGATCCCTTCAATTTTGTGTGAACACTTCAATTTTGAATCTGTGTATTCTTCCCTGCTTGTTACTCTCTTACAATTAATTGAAGTGATGCTGCTATGTCGTTATGTTGTGAATTCCCCTCTGAACCTTGCGAATATTCTGTCCATGTACGGAGTGATTCACGTGCTCCCTCTCAAACCGTGTATGTATTGTTGTTGTGAAATTGGGTTCTGTATGTGTGGCTGTGGTGTGAATCTTTTTTTCATGATTTTATCCTCTTTTGGAACTACATGTGAATTTTCAGTTTTGTGTACTTGTGATGTGTTTTGAACAGTTTAACCGTCTTGGATGCCTAACTCATGGTTGCTCTTCTTTGTTTCAGGATCAAAAGCTGGAAGGTTTGATTGTCTGGTGGCATCGAGAAGGTTATGAATATGATAGGCTGTCACGGTTAGGGATCCCCAGCAAGTGGTCACAATAACTTTGCACTCATAATTATGCGGCTTGGTCGGTTAATTAAATTTCGTTGGTCATAGTGTTTCTACTGTTGTAGTGATTTGTCTATTTGGATCATGAATTCACTTGTAACTTGATTATGTTATGCGAGTACGTCTTGAAATACCACTGTCTTGCAGGTTAAGGCAGTGGATCAAGGCTCTGTTGTGAAGGTGCTTGGTACCGGCTTTGGAAAGTTACAAAGGTTGTCACGGATCCGGTTTTCCTGTTGCGCTTCTTCCTTGATTATGCAGATGGCTTCTGTCAGAGTCAACGACTTTGTGGATTCAATCATTGACAGTAAGTACACTCTTTCGGTTTTTATTTACACACTTTGGCGGTAGTTGCTTTTGTTGCGTAAACATTAGGTAACTATAATATTTCTCATGATCAATGCTCCAATTGTTTTCAGGCGATGAGATGTTATAAAGCACGGTAACCAAACGAGTCGAAAGGTTCATACAGCATGATGGCTAACCAAAGTATGGATGTATTGCAGAACAACTTATATTTAGCAGAGGGCAAGAATTGGGAGCAATGGGGTTTGCCGTTGCGTTGTCTTCATATTTAGTTTATTTGGATAGCTTCTCTAAACATATCAATGAGTTTATCAAGCTCTACAATTTTCTTAAAAGCTTCTTCCGCTTCCCCATGGGCTGCACATATGAAAGTTGTCCTTCTTCTAATCAATACTTGTTAATGCCGCAGACTTTGTGATAATTTTGTATAGGAATCAATCTTCTTGAGTTAGACTCTGCTTGTAATAATTTTGTAATGACTATGGTGGTGTAACAGTACCGAAACTTCATTAGTTCTGTACAAGTCGTAATTATTATTTTTTTATGCATGCCATCAAACTATATTAGGAATGAATTGTCCCTTTTGGGATTTGTAATGGGTGAAAACGTCCTTTGTCCAAACGCATATATGAGGAATAATAATGTAGAGAAAGTTGGCGTTCAAACAGGATTAGTCTGGCTTTCCAAGTTAATGACTCTTGAATATGTGTAACGACACAAAACTTTATGGACTTGCAACTTGGCCATAGAACCCTTGAGCATTGCCTCTTTAAATCGATGCATCAATCGAACAAAAGTTCACTATGAATTTGGTCCTTATGAGATTCTTATTTGCGTAGCATGCGTATTTACTTTCAAAATACGCGACAACTCAGTAGCATGAATTCAATGGTGAGCTTGAATATGATGAACTCCCCAACTCTTCATGCCTCAATATAGACTTCTTCTTGGTCTTCTGAGCCATATATAATGATTTGCGTTCAAACCAGCTTGTGAATTTTGTTGTGAACTCTAAATAAGAATGAAGCGGCCATGTCGGGAGGGATTTGATCGTAAGTGTCATCCCCATCTCAATACACTTGCACGTGCTGGTTAATCGAGGTAAACATACGTATAGAAGTAAAGTAAAGTAAGTAAGAAATAAACACAAAAAGAGGTGGCATCTTACGGTTAAAAATTAGGGTGCAACAGTACCTCAGCTTGTTCGACACGGGACAGGCCACCTTTTTTCGATCGCAGGATGCGAGCGACAATCCACTGAAGGATGCGCTCCCCTGTTAGGAGTTTCCCTGTTGTGACCGTTCTAGGAAAGGCATCACTGTTGACAATGGCATCTGGATAGGGTCTTTTGAGCATGTCATTTAGAGCACTCTTAAACTCATATCCTGGCACCGTACGAGAGTCTGTTACCTCATGAAGAGGTGGTGCATCAGCATCTACAGTCAAATCAAAATACTTGTTCCAGACTTCAGAATTTATGTTTACCAGTTTATTACCGACAGAAGTGTGGAAATATTGACCTTGAAAGTTATCACGCAGACTTGTGTAGAACACCCGGACTAAATCCTCACTATACTTTGTGTTGCACTCTAGAAAATTGAAGAACCCCTGAACCTCCAGCAGAGACAGAATTTGGGTGAGATGCAAGTGCTCCGTTGTTGCCTGGTAGAAGGCATGTTGTGGAACGATTGCTCTTTTGCTGAGATTCTTGTTGAAGTTTTCAACAGCAGGTGGATGAACTAGGGAGACAGCGGTAATGGGGACTGAAGCGGATGATGATGAGGCCCTTGATCTCTTACCTGTATTTTTGCAAAATAGAGAAGCCATTGATGATTATTTTTGGAGATTTTGTAGAGATGAACTTTAATGGCTTTGAAGAGAGTAGTTGAGGATGATTTTGGAGAAGATGAAGACTATTCCTTTTAATAGAGAGAGGTTTAGGGTTTTGGTAAGAGGGAGGAGACAAGAGGACACAATAGATGCCTAGATGCAATTTACAAGAAAAATGCACTATTAAATCATAACAAAAGTTGACTGCACATTAAATGGAGAAGGAGAGAAGCTGGAACGGTTTTCAAAAAAAATTATGGGTTTTTGCGCGAGCCGTCAAATGTAGGGGTTATGGTTGACTGTACGACACAGGAACTAGATGAAAAGGAGCAGTCCTTCTTTCCAAGTTGTTGCGAGGCCTATTCTGATTTTGGCGCTGATTCGGATAACCTCGGCCATAGGCTCGTTGATTTGCATGATGAGCGGCCCAAGGTTTCTGATGTGGTTCCCTAGGCACGGTTGTCTGTCCAGAATAACGAGACACAGAAGATACTAACCGCTGAGAGGATGAAAAACCAAAAGATTTCACCGATTCACCCCGAGAATAACCAACATCTGCCATGACTGCGTTGATCACCTCCTCTTCAGTTTGGGAGTTACAGAGAGATTCAGTTTCACTAGCCTGACTGCTCAAGACATTCTGAATTTTTCCAGTCTTAATGTCATTCTCAATGTGTTCTCCTGCTATTACCAGTTCAGAGAAATTTGGTGCAATCCCAAGCATCCTTTCAAAATACGGGCTCTGCAAGGAGTTTATGAACATATCTGCCAATTCTTGGTCTAGAAGTGGCGGTTGCACTTTAAAAGCAAATTCTCTCCATCTCTGAGCATACTTCCTGAAGGGTTCATTGTTCTCCTGAGACAAGCTTTGCAACTGCATGCGACTGGGAGCCATGTCAAGATTATATTCATACTGCTTTAGAAAATTTTTGGCTAAGTCCATCCATGATCGAATCCGACTACTCTCCAACTGCATATACCAACTCATAGATGCTCCAAGCAGACTGTCCTGAAAATAGTGAATCATCAACTTGTGGTTATGTACAAACGAAATCATTCTTCTACAGAACATCACCAAATGTTGCTTCGGGCAACTATCCTCTTTATACTTCTCAAACCTCGGCGCCTTGAAATTCAGAGGTAACATTAGGTCGGGAACCAGGCACATGTCTGAAGCATTGAGACCAACAGTATCTTTAACTTCCAAGGCCTTGAGTTTTTCATCCAACGCATGAAACCTTTTAGCATACTCAAGAGCTCTTGGGTCCTCAGTCTTCATTATCAGAACCACTCTTTGGGAATTTGGCACAGAGAAAGCAACATCACGACGATCTGTAGTATCAGGAGAAGAAGAACGTTCACTTTGGACAATAAAATGTTCACGTAGATCTTGGTCTTCAACAGAGGGCAACACAGGCTGAGCTTCAGTAAGGTTGTTCACTTGCGGAGAATCTTCATCAGATAGAGATCCATACAGAGGATTGGTCATCACAGTAAAACCCGGCAGACTATCAACATTCTGGAGGTCGTTCCATGACATAGCTAACAACAATTCCCAACTTGACTTCACTTCTTACCACTGCTTGATTCTGCTTCAACCACTTGGTCGTCTTCCAACAATCACCACTTGTTTAGAACAAACACCGGGGAATCACCTATGAGTCAAAACAAAGGCAGGATAAGAGCTTTGGCCAGCTGGAGAATGATATGCAAAAATGATGCAGAGATGCTTATGCAAATGCAATGCAAGATGCAACAAACACGGGATCAAAGCCCCCACAAAACTCTGAATATTGTTGCGCTGCTGACTGAGTAAGTTCAAAAGTCCGCTCTGAAGAGAAAACCAGAATACCTAGTTGGCTGGAGGTCAAGTTTTCCTGCAAAAAAACTCCCACTCACAGGTGTGGACCTATCTCTGATAAGGTTCGGCATCCTATGCGGTCGTCAGCGTCACAGACTTTTGAGAAACGATGATATGTTCACCATTTCTGGTTTGGCATCATAGTCTAACGAAGCGGCCTCACTTAGCTGACTCCCAAGTGATCGGCCTCCAGAGTCGACAGCTTTCAGATCCAACACCCTTTTCTGACCAATGCACAGGATAGGATGTCTTCAACAGAAAACTTCGTCTGAACGCGAATTTCATGAAGACTAGTGCACGCCTAACGTGCAGGTCCTCACTATTTTCCACTACTAATGCTATGTGTATCCTCAAGCCTGGGTTTTTCCTTATCTCTCAAAGGAACAACCACCCAACAGCATAACAGCAACAGATAATAATAAAGTGCAGAAAATGTAAATACAACAATATACAAAATACAACACACAAATATATACACACCCAAAGACAAGCAAACAAACGCTAGGATTGACTCGCATATGGGATGGGAAGATTTCCCCAACAGAGTCGCCTGCTGTCGAATCGCTGCGAAGAGGGGCCGGCGGAAGACAGAAGAGTCACCACCGTTCGTTATTTATCCCAAAGAGAAGGAAAGAAAACGATCTGAGAAAACCTAACGAAAAGGGAAAAGACAGGTCATCGCAATCAAATCTCGGTTCAGGAGTCGGTTACGCAAGGGGAAGGTATTAGCACCCATCACGTCCGTCGTACTCGACGGGATCCACGCTTGTTGTCTAGTTTATGGGTGAAAACAAACTATCTACGGCTGCTAATGCTAAATGGAAAGAACTGACTCGATAGAGCGTCATCGCTTTATGCCTACGTATTCCCTCGTGCAATGGGAAAGTCAGAGTCAACGTAGTTCGGGAAACTACGAGAGGAATTGCTCGCCAAGACATCGCGTCTTGCGCCTACGTATTCTCATCTGGTACGAGAAATCAGAGCAAAACGTAGTTCAGGCTAACTACGGGTAAACGGGGTGTCCTCGATCACACAAGGGAGAGAGAAAAGGTAGACGATACTAACATACACATTCTAGCAGTTAGGTGTATTGTTGCTCGACCATTGGAGACTTAGGCGTTACCTATTTGCGGTAGAACGGACGTAGTATGTCATTGTTTAAAAGGTACGGGTTACCTAAAGGGGAAAAAGGAAAAGTGTTCGCTAGGATTATCGCAATCATATGCCTACGTACTCTCAACAGATATGAGAGATCAGAGCAACTGTAGTTCAGCTAACTACGGAAAATGGTCTCGATCGCACGGAGGCGAGAGAAAAGGGAGTCTTGATTGCACGGGGGCAAGAGAGGGGATCTCAATCGCCAAGATGCGAGAGAAAGGAGTCTCGGTCGCACGGGGGCGAGAGGAAAAGGGTTTCGATCACACGGGGGCGAGAGAAAAGAGAAAGCAGGCATAACACGCCTAAACGGGAAGGAACTCGGGATACACACGCTAGAGCCTAAGGCGTAGGAGCGAGTGTGTCGCATATTGCCCGAAGGGTATATACTAAACACTCTAGACAGTTGAGTGGAGGCTACCCAACCATCATTTTCCACGTATCTATTGCTCAGAACTCACAACGCTCAGTGGTTGATTAAAAGACTTGAATTAGAAAGATGTTATCGAACGGAGTGGTTCCGTTGACCCTTGACATTGTGCGCAAGCTCCATTCCAATCTTCTCCTCTTTTGGTCCTTGATGATGCTTTGAATCAGGATCAATGTGACGCTAAACCGGCATAGCTCGACTTATAAGGGAAGTCAAACTTTAAGAGGTCGCGCATTAATTTTCGTGCTATGGACAAGATAGAGAAACGATATTGAGGATCGTTCTCCAATTGAATCGTGTCGCACGGACCAAAAACAGTGGGATCTCGTCTTACAAGACTTCATCGATCACCAAAAGTCAAAATGAAGTCGAAAGATGAAGAGAAATGAGAAGAGAAAGAAGTGGTCTTGGATCCAACATTATTCATCAATAATTTGACTGATAATGAATTACGGAAATGTCGTCATCGACCGAAAACAGATGAGATGACATAAAGTCGAAAATGAGAAAGAGGAGAAAAAGTCGGTCTCAGATCCTTCATTTCTCATCAATAATTTAACGGAGAATCGAGGAAATCTCTTCATCGACCAAAAACAGATGAAATGAAATAGAGTCGAAAATAAGAAAGAAGAGAAAAAGTCGGTCTCGGATCCAACATTACTTATCAATAAATTGACCAATAACGGATTACAGAAATCTCTTCATCGACCAAAACGGAAAATGGGACAAAAATGCCCAATAAAAAAAAGAAATGGAATTCAACTCTAAAATAAAATAAACTTCTAAATACAAATTCCAAAGAAAAATAGAATAAATTTAAATAAAACTCTAAGTATATAAAACTATAAATAAAATATTAAAGCTAATATAATATCTTTACATAACATAAAATATATATATATATATATATATATATATATATATATATATATATATATATATATATATATATATATATATATATATATATATATATATATATATATATATATATATATAAAATAAAGTTTATAAACAATATATAATAATAATTACATAATAAAAAAAAGTTTAAGAAGTAAAATGAATGAAAACAGGGGTGGGTTAGAATAGCAACACAGGGGTGGTGCAGATCCAACAATCCAAATGGGCTTCGAAGCCCAATAACAGCAATCAGCAGCAGCGGTAAGAAAAGGGGGGTTTATAAAGAAACCCGGGGTATGGATACAGTGGGCCTTCAGGGCCCAACAACAATCAGCAAAATAATAAAAATAATAAAAAAGCAAAAAATAAAATAAGGAAAATAAAGGCGCAACACCTTCTTCTCCTTCCAATTCACATTTTCGGTCTTTCGACCTTCTCTCACTATCTTGTTCATCAACTCTTCCACTCTCAATCTCCATTCATAGATTCATCAATCCCTATCCTTTCAAACTGCCTTTGTTTTGATTCTTACTTCTGTTTCAAATCCAACATCTTCTCCATATTGTTTCTGTTTGAAATGGGTTCTAAGAAAAACATGAAATGGGCTTGTGTGGCTTGAAGAAGATTTGAGAAAGGTGTTCGAATTTTGATAAAAAAACATGGTTGTGGTTGTAGTTTTGATTGGGGTTTGAGGGTTTGGAACTGAAAGTGGGTTTCGGTGTTTGAAGCTTAGGTGAAGGAAGGTTTTGCGAAGAACCGCGGATTGGGTCTGTTGTTTTTCTGTTTGTGACGGTTTGAGTCCTTCTTCTACTGTGTTTTGATTTTTTCTGTTTGGGTTTCAAGATGTAGTATGGGTTATGAAGGTTGAACGATGGAGGAACGGTTGCTAAGGTTGAAGAAGGGTGGTGTTGAATTGGAGTTTCGAAGAAGATTCATCAATGGTGGAATGGGTTTCGAGATGCGGTCTGGTTAGGGGCGGCGAAAATGGGTTTAACGGAATGTTAGGTTTAGAGGTTTTATGAGTGATTTCGAAAATGAAGCGGTTTAAGTGTTTATGGTTGAAGGAGTTCCGTTCGAAATTTTGGGTTTGTTTTGTATGAGGTTACAGTTGGGGTTTTCGAAGCTTGTTGGTTGGAGGTGTTGTCGGAAGGAGTTTTAATGGCGGAGAGGGTTAATGATTCAAAGTGAAGTTTGATTTTCGAAATTCTGGGTTTGATGAATCGAAGGTGAGAGATGAAATGGTTGAAGGTTCGTTAATGGCGTTGCGGTTGGGATATGGAGGTTGCGAAAATGGGTATGGTTTTGTTTGAGAAGAAGAATCTTGTTGAAGGGGAGATGAAAAAAAAACGGTGGCTGTTGGGAGTTTATGAGATGACGATGATGGTAGAAGATGGATGAAGGAGGCAGGCGGCTGGTTCAGATTGCTAGGGTTGTTGGTCTCCAATGAAGGAGACGATGAATAGTGGTTTTATACCACTAGGACTTGACACGTGGCAGTGTATTTGTTAAGGACTTAATTAATGTTTAATTGTTGATTAATTCCAAAAGCTGATGAGAAATATTGAATAAAGACTAACACTAATTAAAAATCCTAACTAATAATATCTAATAATTAACATAAACCAATCTAAATAGTATTAAACTAAATTAGTTCTAATGAAAAGAAAATAAACTTTAATATCTATTAAAATAAAAATCTATATTCTATCCTAATTTAAATAAAACTATTTCTATAAAACTAAAGTGATAATTCTATTTAAAAGCTATTAAAATAAAATAAAATCTATTCTAAAAAATAAATAAAATTAATCCTAAATATAAATACAGGGTTTCGCCCGTCGCGGGGCGCGTCAGCACTGGCGGTTCGGATAGGACGCGTTTGAGGTGGCAAAGGGCTCTCTCACACTCGTCCGTCCATTCGAACTTGGTCTCTTTCCTGAGCAGTTTGAAGAACGGGAGGGCGTGTTGGGCCGATCTCGCGATGAATCGCGAGAGGGAGGCTAGTACGCCGTTGAGGGACTGGATGGCACGCTTCGTGGGGGGCTCCTGTTCCGGTATGGGCCTAACGAGCATGGGTCGAAGAACTCCACAGCGTCCTCTGGGCATACCGTACTACCCCCCACTCAACCACGGGGGAAACCCCATTTCGCCTCACGTACGGAACCGAGGCTGTGATACCGGTCGAAATCCGCGAACCGTCCAGACGAACGGAAGCTCCCCTGGACACCGACGACAACGACGGCTCCCTCCGAGAAGAGCTCGACCTCGTCGAAGAAATCCGCTCAGGAGCAGCTCTCCGGGAAGCCCGGCTGAAGCAACAAGTCACACTTCGCCATAACAACAAAGTCATAAAACGCGACTTTCAAACAGGCGACTTAGTTCTACGCAGAAACCAGAAAGACTCCCACGAGGGCAAACTGGCTGCGAACTGGGAAGGCCCGTACCGAGTCCGGGACAAAACGGAGCACGGGGCCTATTACCTCGAAAACCTACACGGTGAACAACTAGCTCAACCATGGAACGCCGCGAAACTTAAGCGGTACTACAGTTAAAACATTGCCCGCGACGATCCATCGTCCCGACCACTGGGGGGGCGACATGGTACCACCGCACACCCCCGCGTCCACTAGCGACCAAAGAAAAGCAAGCCCTGTCTCTAGTGTGCGCGGGCAGAAGGCCTTGCTCGGCAGGGAATACCTCGACCGAGGCTCCTCGCCGCCGTACCAAAAGAGGCAGGACACCCAGCTCGCGATGGGCCGTCCACGCCCCGGGGAAAACTACCCCCGAAACGGCCCGGCTACATCGCCGGCCAAACCGGCCAGTTCCCTGCACTACCGGTAACAAAATTGTCGAGCTAAACACACCGAGCGCACACTTAGAAAATTTACAAGAAATGTCATACACATCAGAGGCATTCAAACAAATACGAAAAACGAGCATAAAACGGCATGCAAATAACGAGCGCACACCTAGAAATCCACGAAAAATATATTAAACAAAAGCGGGCACCAACCCAGTAGTCAATGGTACAAATACAGAGCAAGCAGGCCCAAAGAAAAGAGATAACAAACATCGGCACGCAGGCCACAAAAACAACGAGCACGCAGGCCCGGCAACCTATGCTTCCTCGTCCGCCCGGTCAGCAGCCACGGGTTCCTCCTCGGGGATAACAAGATAGGGATCGATCACCTTCCCATCAACAATCTCGTGGTACGGCCCTATCCCGTCCACGGCCAGCACGACACCAGGGTTGGCGACCTGAATCTGCTCGACGGCATTCTTGAACCCGACCTCAACAGCCTCCAGACAATCGCTCTCCAACACCCGGATACGAGCGATCAGGTCAGCACGGGTGATTAACCGTCGATCCCCGTCAGTCTCGTCCTCGGCCGGACGAACATCGCTATCCAAAACCTCCGTGCGAACCTTCAGCGCCTGCACCTCGGCCGTCGTTGTCCCCAGTTTTTCCTCCAGCGAAGTCACCTTCCCCTCAGCACCCTCTGCCCGTTTCCGCTGCTCGGCAACATCCTTCTGGCTCTTCTCCAACTCCTCAGTGAGCTTGGCCAACCGCGACTGCGTGAAAGTGAGATCCCCTTGCAGTTTGGATAGCTCAGCAGCGGAGCAGCCCTCCTCGTTCAGCACGAGAGCCGTCGTGAACGTCCGCATCATTGCGACCAAGTCCTCAGCCAGGACACGTCGACGGGTCTCTCGATCAACCTGACGAACAACCTTCACCTCCCCGGCGGAAACAGTGGGAGAACGGGCACCATGAAAATATCCCGGATGCTGGTGGCAGGGAGGGACGACATAACCTTCCTCGACGGCGCCGACCGTCAAATCCACCACCCGAGGCTCCTCGGACCTTTGCCTCTTCGACGCTCCTTGAGACACAGGAGATTGGCTCTCTTGAGGCGACGAGGACGAAGTTTGCCCCCCCTGCGTCGCGACCTCCTGTCCGACCAGCTGACTCACCCTCGTCCTCGGGGCCACGGCATTCCTAGCAGCGCGCAACTGCTTCACCCGCTCATCGACGGAAGACATGTTCGCTGCAAAAATAAAGAAATGGGTTAGCGGCGATCAAAAACCCCGACCAAGGGGGGGGGGGAACGAACATCCCTACCTAGATAATCCAGAGCGGCCGCCCCGGTCGCACAACCGAGCAAAGTCTTAGTATTTATCAAACGCTTCTTGGTGCGTATGTTCCCCTGAGCGTCAAGGATATACCGACCGTCGGGCGTCACCAGCTTCGACGGAGGGAGAGACCGCACAAAGGCAATTATTTTCAAATAGGCGGCCATGTCCTTCTCCTCGAGGGTCCCCGCCCGGACGATATACCTATCTGTCCCTCGGCTGAAATGCTCCGCAATCCACAGTAGATGTATCTTAGGAAGCCACGCGCGGAACCGCTTGCCATCTACCGTTCGCTCGCCCTCGTCGAAGAGAGTGTCCGAGCCGTGCTGCGTGATCGGTTTGACGAGGTAGAACCGATTTTTGAAGTCTTTGACAGAATCGCTATACGCTTTGAAAATTTTGGTCGATTGCTTGAAGGAGACCCATCTGTGGCGACCGCGCACCGTCTGCCGCTGCAAATGGAAGATACGGAAAAATAACGGCACCGTCGGCTCCACCGAGAGGTAGAAACACACCACCTCGAAAGCCCGGATGAAGGCCAAGGCGTTAGGGTGCAGCTGGGACGGGGCAAGACGCAGCCAGTCAAAAAGCCCCAGATGGAAGGCAGAAAACGGTAACCGGAGCCGAGCTTCTTTAAAGTAGAATTCATGCATCGGGAACATCCGCCGCCCATATCGCGAACAGATGCGGTGATGTTCTTTTGGCCGGTACACCTGCCAGTGTTGTGGTTCTCCTATGGGCGTGTCCTCGACCGTGGCGTACACGTCGGACGCGTCGGCCACAAAGCAAGAAGGGGTAGAAAGTGGCTCCTCGGCCGCCCACTCCTCGGACGGGGCAATACGCTCGTCGTCATACTCCGGAACCTCAGGTTCATTGTCTTCGACCATTATCCTCGGCACCAGAGCCGACATCTACACCTGAAAGCAGAGGACATCGGTGAATTCGATAGCCAGGATCAAATCCACCCTTCCACCGCAAGTCAAGTGAAAGGGCGACAAAGGCCGGGAAGCGACGAGCAAACACTCGCTCCCCGTCTACCCTCCTCGGGGATCAAAGACCGACCCCTCGCCCCCTCTCGGGACGGCCATCGGAGAAGGTACTTCTCCCCGGGGCATTCATCGGAGAAAACCCCCGTCCTCGGGGCATTCATCGGAGAAAGCCCCCCGTCCTCGGGGCATTCATCAGAAAAAGCTCCCGTCCTCGGGGCATTCATCGGAACCAGCCTACCCTCCCCGGGACATTCATCAGAAAACTCGCCAGACACGGCGGAACTCGCGTCCCTCCTCGGGGCGCTCATCACGCCCCGACCACACGTTCCAATTAAACGACGGAAATAAAAAGGAGGGAAAAGAGGGACTCACTTGTAACGGCGGCGGACGGAAGAAAAGATCAACGGTACGGCGGCGGTCGGCAGTAAGCGGCGGACGAGTAGAGACGATAAAGCTTCGCAGAGAGAAAAGTAACAGAATGAGCGGGGACCTCCATATTTATAACCTGGCACGGGACTCGAAGCGACCCTAGGCTCATTAATGACATAGGGTAGCCGCCCCTACGACCGCTTAACGCAAGACACGTGGCGGCAACCTGACAGTCGCGTCCCTTCACCTGCCTCCTCCCCGTTCTGCCGACGACCGAAGATCTTCGTGCGAGTGCCCGCTCCAGATGCGACGACCTTAAGTCCTCGCTCTTTCCCCAGAGCTTCGACTTGGGGGGCCCCTGTTCCGGTATGGGCCTAACCTCGGCAGGCCCAATACCGCGTGCGGCCCAACAAGCGAACCGGGCACGCCAGGCACGCGCCCCCTTCGAGACGAGCAGGGCAGGCCGCCGAACACAAGCTACGTCTCCACACCCTTTTTGTCGTCCACCACGCCGGACGAGCAGAACCGCCCAGGCTCCCCTCCGCGGGGAGAATAACGTGCTCGGCGCACGTTCTCCACGTGCTCCCCTCCGCGGGGACACGTCACCGGCCAGCTGCCCACCTCCGAAAGAGCAGGTCAAACTCACTTTCCGGGGATCTAGGGGCAGTTGAACTAGGGCGAAGACCACGTCCTGGTCTTCACTACGCCACGTAAGCCCTAGCAGTCATTAGGGTTGGGACTGGTCATCCAGCCCACCTCGAATGACCGTTGGCCCAGCGCTGGGGTCTCTCTATAAATACTCTCTTCTTCAAGAGGGTCAGGTAACTCTTCTTGCCCCTTTTTCTGTACTATTGCTTCCTCTCTGTCCAACTTCTTACTTGGGCATCAGAGTGTCTTGCAGGTACACCCCCCTCCTCTTTCTCACCCCGGTGAACAGGTAGCAGCCCAACAGAGTGTGGCCAGTCCGTGATCCCCTCCTGATCAGGTCAGATCACTATGATTCTCTTTCTTTTTCTGTATTTTGTTGTAAGCTATGGTAGTAAGCTCTTTTTCTTATCCTTTTTGAAATTTACCTTTTTTTTAATTATTTTTTATTATTATTTCTTTTAAACTTGTTCTGGACGGGGTTCAGGCCTGCCCATCCGTCGGGCAGGCCCAACCCAACGCTATTTGGAGAAGGCCCAAATAGGGGCAAATCACTCAGTGTTGGACACAATTTCCTCCGCCGGGCAGAGCAACACGTCTTCCACACGTTCTCCACGTGCTCCCCCCGCAGGAACACGTCATCAAACAACTACCCACCTCCGAAAGAGCTGATCATCCCACCTTTCGAAGATCACGAGACGGTTGAACTAGGGCGAAGACCACATGCTGGTTTTCACTACACCACGTAAGCCCTAACAGTCACTTGGGTTGGGCCTGACAATCCAGCCCAACACAAGGGACCGTTGACCCTGCGCTGAGATCTCTCTATAAATACCCTCTTTCACTAGAGGGTCAGACATTCACTTCTTAACCTCTTTTCTGTATTTGCTCCCAGTTTGATCCATCACTTACTTTGACATCAGAGTGTCTTGCAGGTACACCCTTCTCCTCCTCCATACTTCTGATGAACAGCTTGCAGATCAACGACGCGTGGCAGGTCACTGATTCTCTTCTGATCAGGTAAGATCAGTGACACCTTCTGTGAGAAACTAAGCTTCCCCGTTCCTCCGAGCAGAGAACCAAAACTCCATCTTTTCAAATTCCAAGATCATGACTAGCCCACGTCACGATGACGCTGTCCACAATTCCGCCATCGCCCCGATCACCAACGGCGATAACCAGTCGGGGACATCTCAACCCCGCGAGACCGACGCCAGGGACGGCCAAACTGCCTCCCCTTCATCCGAGGACGCTGCATATCGCGTCGTTCCTCGGGCGAGGAGTCCGACAGTATTCCAACCCGTTCCCACGCCGGTTGGAACGAACCCGACGATGATTGCTCTCCTCGCAGCCATCAACCAGACAAATATGATGTTGTTCCAACAAAATGAGCGCATCGGCGCGCTGGAACACGACATCTCGTCCCGCTCCCCTCTGAGGGGAAATCAGCGCGGGAACTCCCGGAGCCCCTCTCCACATCCGCGGGGGCGCCGACCGCACTCAATAGAGATGTGCAAGGCGTGATTATGATTTCTTCCCTTAGGAGTCAAATCTAGATCCGTAAACCCTAAGCCATTGCCTGCATTCACGTGGGCTACAACCCCTTCAAGCTGATTCACTGAAATTTCCTGCGGTACATACGCTGTATTCAAAATCCTCAAAAGGGTGTTCCTGTGTGCCTCTGAGCACAATAGCAAAGATATAATTGAAATTTTGGAAGGAGTCTGTTGTAGATGATCAACAATTTTATAATCGCTCTTTCGAATCAGACGCATGAATTCCTCGGCGTCTTTAACCAGAGCATCCTTCTCTCCTTGTTATGAACTTTCCTTTACAACAACCTTTCCCTTTCCCTTGTCAGGCCTTTCCACATTGGCTTCTGGCGGTGAAAACACCCTACCACTTCTTGTCATTCCACTAGTTCCAATCAGATTATCAACAGATGAACCATCAGACGATGTTCCCCTACCTCTTGCTTTTGGCCATTACAAAAGACCTTCGCCCCATAATTCCATGGGATTGCTTTAGTACTTTCGTACGACACTGGTCCAAAAGCTTTGGTGATTATAACAGTCGACGGCCTTGGTAGCGCTGATATATTAATCGCTCTGAAAGGGATCGAGATCTGTTGTGCCCCAAAATTTGACCAACCGTTTCTCGCAATTTGGCTTGTGTTTCGTTTCATTTGCATTTGCATATCATTTATCGCATACTGTGCATTTTGTCAGTCAGAGTGATTTATCGGGATTACAACCCTTTTTCTCGCGTTTCAGGCGATTTAAACGAGTTTAAATAAGGAGATTTACTTCGGAATCGAGTGGAGTTTGTCCTCATTCTGTTGGTCCAGTCCGTGCTGGTATTTTCGGTGACATTTCGGTGGTCGCCCTTTTACCGTTTATTTTGCTGCATTTTTGTGACTTTTATTTCCATTTACTGCTTTATTTTCTCTTTTATAGTTTTTTATTCTAATTAATTAGTAGTTCTTAGAAATCGTTTTTTTTTAATTTTTTGTTTAGATTTAATTTAGTAGTTTTAGAATAATTTTTGATCTGACCTGATCAGGAGGGGATCACGGACTGGCCACACTCTGTTGGGCTGCTACCTGTTCACCGGGGTGAGAAAGAGGAGGGGGTGTACCTGCAAGACACTCTGATGCCCAAGTAAGAAGTTGGACAGAGAGGAAGCAATAGTACAGAAAAAGGGGCAAGAAGAGTTACCTGACCCTCTTGAAGAAGAGGGTATTTATAGAGAGACCCCAGCGCTGGGCCAACGGTCATTCGAGGTGAGCTGGATGACCAGTCCCAACCCTAATGACTGCTAGGGCTTACGTGGCGTAGTGAAGACCAGGACGTGGTCTTCGCCCTAGTTCAACTGCCCCTAGATCCCCGGAAAGTGGGTTTGACCTGCTCTTTCGGAGGTGGGCAGCTGGCCGGTGACGTGTCCCCGCGGAGGGGAGCACGTGGAGAACGTGCGCCGAGCACGTTATTCTCCCCGCGGAGGGGAGCTCGGACGGTTCTGCTCGTCCGGCGTGGTGGACGACAAAAAGGGTGTGGAGACGTAGCTTGTGTTCGGCGGCCTGCCCTGCTCGTCTCGAAGGGGGCGCGTGCCTGGCGTGCCCGGTTCGCTTGTTGGGCCGCACGCGGTATTGGGCCTGCCGAGGTTAGGCCCATACCGGAACAGGGGCCCCCCAAGTCGAAGCTCTGGGGAAAGAGCGAGGACTTAAGGTCGTCGCATCTGGAGCGGGCACTCGCACGAAGATCTCCGGTCGTCGGCAGAACGGGGAGGAGGCAGGTGAAGGGACGCGACTGTCAGGTTGCCGCCACGTGTCTTGCGTTAAGCGGTCGTAGGGGCGGCTACCCTATGTCATTAATGAGCCTAGGGTCGCTTCGAGTCCCGCGTCGGGTTATAAATATGGAGGTCCCCGCTCATTCTGTTACTTTTCTCTCTGCGAAGCTTTATCGTCTCTGCTCGTCCGCCGCTTACCGCCGACCGCCGCCGTACCGTTGATCTTTTCTTCCGTCCGCCGTCGTTACAAGTGAGTCCCTCTTTTCCCTCCTTTTTATTTCCGTCGTTTAATTGGAACGTGTGGTCGGGGCGTGATGAGCGCCCCGAGGAGGGACGCGAGTTCCGCCGTGTCTGGCGAGTTTTCTGATGAATGTTCCGGGAAGGGTAGGCTGGTTCCGATGAATGCCCCGAGGACGGGAGCTTTTTCTGATGAATGCCCCGAGGACGGGGGGCTTTCTCCGATGAATGCCCCGAGGACGGGGGTTTTCTCCGATGAATGCCCCGGGGAGAAGTACCTTCTCCGATGGCCGTCCCGAGAGGGGGCGAGGGGTCGGTCTTTGATCCCCGAGGAGGGTAGACGGGGAGCGAGTGTTTGTTCGTCGCTTCCCGGCCTTTGTCGCCCTTTCACTTGACTTGCGGTGGAAGGGTGGATTTGATCCTGGCTATCGAATTCACCGATGTCCTCTGCTTTCAGGTGTAGATGTCGGCTCTGGTGTCGGGGATAATGGTCGAAGACAATGAACCTGAGGTTCCGGAGTATGACGACGAGCGTATTGCCCCGTCCGAGGAGTGGGCGGCCGAGGAGCCACTTTCTACCCCTTCTTGCTTTGTGGCCGACGCGTCCGACGTGTACGCCACGGTCGAGGACACGCCCATAGGAGAACCACAGCACTGGCAGGTGTACCGGCCAAAAGAACATCACCGCATCTGTTCGCGATATGGGCGGCGGATGTTCCCGATGCATGAATTCTACTTTAAAGAAGCTCGGCTCCGGTTACCGTTTTCTGCCTTCCATCTGGGGCTTTTTGACTGGCTGCGTCTTGCCCCATCCCAGCTGCACCCTAACGCCTTGGCCTTCATCCGGGCCTTCGAGGTGGTGTGTTTCTACCTCTCGGTGGAGCCGACGGTGCCGTTATTTTTCCGTATCTTCCATTTGCAGCGGCAGACGGTGCGCGGTCGCCACGGATGGGTCTCCTTCAAGCAATCGACCAAAATTTTCAAAGCGTATAGCGATTCTGTCAAAGACTTTAAAAATCGGTTCTACCTCGTCAAACCGATCACGCAGCACGGCTCGAACACTCTCTTCGACGAGGGCGAGCGAACGGTAGATGGCAAGCGGTTCCGCGCGTGGCTTCCTAAGATACATCTACTGTGGACTGCGGAGCATTTCAGCCGAGGGACGGATAGGTATATCGTCCGGGCGTGGACCCTCGAGGAGAAGGACATGGTCGCCTATTTGAAAATAATTGCCTTTGTGCGGTCTCTCCCTCCGTCGAAGCTGGTGACGCCCGACGGTCGGTATATCCTTGACGCTCAAGGGAACATACGCACCAAGAAGCGTTTGATAAATACTAAGATTTTGCTCGGTTGTGCGACCGGGGCGGCCGCTCTGGATTATCTAGGTAGGGATGTTTGTTCCCCCCCCCCCCCCCCCGTGGTCGGGGTTTTTGATCGCCGCTAACCCATTTCTTTATTTTTGCAGCGAACATGTCTTCCGTCGATGAGCGGGTGAAGCAGTTGCGCGCTGCTAGGAATGTCGTGGCCCCGAGGACGAGGGTGAGTCAGCTGGTCGGACAGGAGGTCGCGACGCAGGGGGGGCAAACTTCGTCCTCGTCGCCTCAAGAGAGCCAATCTCCTGTGTCTCAAGGAGCGTCGAAGAGGCAAAGGTCCGAGGAGCCTCGGGTGGTGGATTTGACGGTCGGCGCCGTCCAGGAAGGTTATGTCGTCCCTCCCTGCCACCAGCATCCGGGATATTTTCATGGTGCCCGTTCTCCCACTGTTTCCGTCGGGGAGGTGAAGGTTGTTCGTTAGGCTGATCGAGAGACCCATCGACGTGTCCTGGCTGAGGACTTGGCCGCAATGATGCGGACGTTCACGACGGCTCTCGTGCTGAACGAGGAGGGCTGCTCCGCTGCTGAGCTATCCAAACTGCAAGGGGATCTCACTTTCACGCAGTCGCGGTTGGCCAAGCTCACTGAGGAGTTGGAGAAGAGCCAGAAGGATGTTGCCGAGCAGAGGAAACGGGCAGAGGGTGTTGAGGGGAAGGTGACTTCGCTGGAGGAAAAACTGGGGACAGCGACGGCCGAGGTGCAGGCGCTGAAGGTTCGCACGGAGGTTTTGGATAGCGTTGTTCGTCCGGCCGAGGACGAGACTGACGGGGATCGACGGTTAATCACCCGTGCTGACCTGATCGCTCGTATCCGGGTGTTGGAGAGCGATTGTCTGGAGGCTGTTGAGGTCGGGTTCAAGAATGCCGTCGAGCAGATTCAGGTCGCCAACCCTGGTGTCGTGCTGGCCGTGGACGGGATAGGGTCGTACCACGAGATTGTTGATGGGAAGGTGATCGATCCCTATCTTGTTATCCCCGAGGAGGAACCTGTGGCTGCTGACCGGGCGGACGAGGAAGCATAGGTTGTCGGGCCTGCGTGCTCGTTGTTTTTGTGGCCTGCGTGCCGATGTTTGTTATCTCTTTTCTTTGGGCCTGCGTGCTCTGTATTTGTACCATTGACTACTGGGCTGGTGCCCGCTTTTGTTTAATATATTTATCGTGGATTTCTAAGTGTGCGCTCGTTATTTGCATGTCGTTTTATGCTCGTTTTTCGTATTTGTTTGAATGCCTCTGATGTGTATGACATTTCTTGTAAATTTTCTAAGTGTGCGCTCGGTGTGTTTAGCTCGACAATTTTGTTACCGGTAGTGCAGGGAACTGGCCGGTTTGGCCGACGATGTAGCCGGGCCGTTTCGGGGGTAGTTTTCCCCGGGGCGTGGACGGCTCATCGCGAGCTGGGTGTCCTGCCTCTTTTGGTACGGCGACGAGGAGCCTCGGTCGAGGTATTCCCTGCCGAGCAAGGCCTTCTGCCCGCGCACACTAGAGGCAGGGCTTGCTTTTCTTTGGTCGCTAGTGGACGCGGGGGTGTGCGGTGGTACCATGTCGCCCCCCCCCCCCCCCCCCCCCAGTGGTCGGGACGATGGGTCGTCGCGGGCAATGTTTTAACTGTAGTACCGTTTAAGTTTCGCGGAGTTCCATGGTCGAGCTAGTTGTTCACCGTGTAGGTTTTCGAGGTAATAGGCCCCGTGCTGCGTTTTGTCCCGGACTCGGTACGGGCCTTCCCAGTTCGCAGCCAGTTTGCCCTCGTGGGAGTCTTTCTGGTTTCTGCGTAGAACTAAGTCGCCTGTTTGAAAGTCGCATTTTATGACTTTGTTGTTATGGCGAAGTGTGACTTGTTGCTTCAGCCGGGCTTCCCGGAGAGCCGCTCCTGAGCGGATTTCTTCGACGAGGTCGAGCTCTTCTCGGAGGGAGCCGTCGTTGTCGTCGGTGTCCAGGGGAGCTTCCGTTCGTCTGGACGGTTCGCGGATTTCGACCGGTATCACAGCCTCGGTTCCGTACGTGAGGCGAAATGGGGTTTCCCCCGTGGTTGAGTGGGGGGTAGTACGGTATGCCCAGAGGACGCTGTGGAGTTCTTCGACCCATGCTCGTTTGGCGTCGCCGAGTCGTCGTCTGAGTCCTCTGAGTATAACTCTGTTCGCCGACTCCGCCTGGCCGTTTGTTTGAGGATGTTCGACCGAGGCGAAGTGATGTTTGGTTCCGAGTTTGGTGACGAAGTCGCGGAAGTTTTTGTCTGTGAATTGTGTGTCATTGTCGATGACAATGGCGAGCGGTACCCCGAATCTGGCGAGGATGTTGCGTTTGTAGAATCGGAGTATGTTGTGGGCGGTGATTTTGGCCAGAGCTTCGGCCTCGATCCACTTGGTGAAGTAATCGACTCCCACGATGAGGTACTTGTTCTGGTATGAACCGAGGGGGAAGGGCCCGAGGATGTCCAGCCCCCACCAAGCGAACGGCCACGGAGATGAGAGGGACGTGAGGTCGGTTGGGGGGCGAGGTGCATGTCCCCGTGTCGTTGACACCTATCACATCGTTTGACATGTTCCTTCGCGTCGAACTGCATTGATGGTCAGTAGTAGCCTGCGCGTAGGGCCTTGCGCGCTAGGGATCTGCCGCCGAGGTGCTGCGCGTTGATACCTTCGTGGATTTCTTCCAGAACGGTCGTACTCTGGGACTTATCTATGCATTTGAGGAGTGGGATTGTGAAGCCTCGGCGGTATAGTCGTCCCTCGAGGAGGACGTATGAGCAGGCCCGTCGTTTCGTCGCGTTGGCCTCGCTAGAGTCGGCCGGCAGACGGTCGGTGCTGAGATAGGTGTGGAGGGGGGTCATCCAGCAGTCCGCGTCTCCAATGGCGTTGATGTCGAGGGGTGTGGTGGTCGGGCTGGTACTTGGTTGGGACAAGATTTCTTGAATGACCGATTTGTGGCCGCCTCGCTTTTTGGTGCTTGCCAGTTTGGAGAGGATGTCGGCGCGGGTGTTCTGCTCCCGAGGAACGTGCTGAATTTCTGCTGAGTCGAACCCTCTCAATTTTTCAGTGATGAGCGCGAGGTATCCGGCGAGGGTGTCGTTTTTTGCTTGGTATTCGCCTCGGACTTGCGAAGCGACCAGCTGGGAATCCGTGTAGATTCGGATGTCCCTGGCTCCCAGGTCGGATGCTAGGCGAAGGTCGGCGAGAAATGCTTCGTATTCGGCCTGGTTGTTAGTCGTTGGAAAAGCTAGTGTGAGGGAGACTTCGATGATCGTACCCTCGTCGTTATCGAGGACGATGTCAGCGCCGCTCCCCGTAGAGTTGGAGGAGCCATCCACAAAGATGGTCCAGAGGTGGTTCCCGGCGGTAGGGTCGGGGGGCGTGGTCATCTCGGCGACGAAGTCGGCCAAAGCTTGAGCCTTGATGGCGTGTCGGCTCTCGTAGGTGATGTCGAACTCGGAGAGTTCTAGCGACCATTTCAGCATGCGTCCAGCCATGTCGGGGCGGCCGAGTAGCTGGCGGATGGGTTGGTCGGTGCGGAGCACGATGGTGTGTGCTAGAAAATAATGTCGGAGTCGGCGTGCCGCTGTCACGAGGGCCAGGGCGACTTTCTCGATCAGCTGGTATCGGACCTCCGGGCCGTGGAGAGCTTTACTAGTAAAGTAAATGGGCTTTTGTCCTTCTCCGGCTTCGCTCACGAGGACGGCGCTGACGGCTTCGTTGGAGACGGCCAGATATAAATACAGGGTTTCGCCCGTCGCAGGGCGCGTCAGCACTGGCGGTTCGGATAGGACGCGTTTGAGGTGGCAAAGGGCTCTCTCACACTCGTCCGTCCATTCGAACTTGGTCTCTTTCCTGAGCAGTTTGAAGAACGGGAGGGCGTGTTGGGCCGATCTCGCGATGAATCGCGAGAGGGAGGCTAGTACGCCGTTAAGGGACTGGATGGCACGCTTCGTGGTCGGCGTGGTTATATTGGAGAAGGCGTGGCATTTGTCCGGATTGGCTTCGATCCCCCGTTCGGTCAAGTAGTAGCCGAGGAATTTACCGGCGCAGACGCCGAAGGTGCATTTCTCCGGGTTAAAACGCATGCGACATGATCTCGCGGTCTCGAAGACCTTCTGGAGGTGTGCCGCGTGGTCGTCCTCCGCGCCGGATTTGACGATCATGTCGTCCATATATACTTCGAGCATGTCCCCGATTTCGTCGCGGAAGACATGGTTCATCATCCGCTGGTACGTGGCCCCGGCGTTTTTGAGGCCGAAGGGCATCACGTTGTAATAGTAATTGCCCGACGCCGTCATGAAGGTCGTGGCTTGTTTGTCGTGTTCGGCCATCGGGATCTGGTTGTATCCCGAGTATGCGTCCATGAAGGATAAAAGTTTGAAGCCCGCAGAGTTGTCGACGAGCTTGTCGATATTGGGGAGGGGGTAGGCGTCCTTAGGACATGCCCGGTTGAGGTCAGTGTAGTCAACACACATGCGCCATTTTCCATTATTCTTTTTAACGAGTACAACGTTGGACAGCCAGGTGGAATACCGGGCTTCCGAAATAAAATTTGCCTCTAAGAGGTCTTTTACAGCTTGTTCGGCCGCTGCCGATTTTTCGAGGGACTGGCGACGTCGGCGTTGTACCACGGCCTTTGCGGTTGGGTTGATGGACAGCTGGTGGCAGGCGACCTCGGGGTCGAGTCCCGGCATTTCCGCGGCGCTCCAGGCGAAGAGGTCGGCATTCTCGCGGAGGCAGGCTTGGAGCTGACGTTTCGCGAGGTCTGGGAGTCTTGCGCCTATCCTCACGGTTCTGCTCGTGTCTTCCCCGAGGGGAATGAGCTCGAATTCTCCATCCGGGATGGGGCGCGCTGGGTGTGGGGGCTGCCCGTTGACTTCGTCGGTCTTTGCTTTATTGTCGAGCTCGTCGGTGAAGCGACTGTCGAGCTCAACGGATCCGACCAGCTCTGTTGGTTTGTCCTTTGGTGTAGCGCTTGACGCTTTCTTTTTGGTCGGTGGAGCGATGGAGTCGAGGCCTTTCAGCGCGGCTTCGAAACATCTTCGGGCAGCTTCGATGTCTCCGTTGAGGGTGACCACGGCTCCCCTTCTCGTGTAATATTTCATCTTCAGGTGGACGGTGGAGGGTACCGCGGTGAGTTCTGCTATCGTCATCCTGCCCAGGATGCAGTTATAGAGGGACGGGCATTCGATGACTAAGAAGCGGACGCTGATGTCCCTGGCCGTTTCCTCTTCTCCGAAGGTGACTTTCAATTCCACGTATCCCCAAGGTCTCGTCGTCGTCCCGTTGAACCCCTGGAGGTCGGAGCCTACGTAGGGGGAGAGGTTGGATTCGTCGAGCTGGAGAGTTGTGAACAGATGTGAGTACATTATGTCAACCGAGCTCCCGCCGTCGACGAGGAGGCGCCTGACGTCGAAGTTTGCCATTCGGGCACGTATGAGCAAGGGTATGTTGGAATTGGGAGATCCCCCGGGTAGTTCCTCGAGGTAAAATGTGATCGGGTTGGAGCGGCCCCGGAATTTGTCGAGCGTGCTCATCTTGCCGGAGTTGCTCGCGATGAGTTCGTCGAATTTCCTTTTCACAGATCCTATGGACAGACTCCTCGTGGCTCCATCAGAGATGACCATGGCTCTGGGGAAGTATTCCCATCGGCTGGTTGGTCGGATTGGCTCGTCGACTAGGTTGGGTCCTTCGGGGATGCCGAATTCTCTGCTCGCGAACCAATCCTCGGGGCGGCTGACGCACAACGCGACCTGGAGTCTGCCGCTGTCCTCTGGAGAGGGGAGTTCCTCGATTTTCTTAGCTTCCGGAGCCTCTGACCTGGGTGGTTCACCTCCTCGGGTGTATCGCTTTAGGTGCCCGTCTTTGATTAGGATTTCGATCGCATCTTTGAGATGGATGCAGTCTTCCGTCACGTGCCCGTGGGTCCTGTGGAATCGGCAGTATTTTGACTTGTCCACGTTGGGTTTGGGCGGCGTTGGTCGCGGAAAACGGACACCTCCCTGAACAAACTCGGTTTTAGCGCATTCGGCCAGTATGCGTTCGCGTGAAGCGACCAAGGCTGTGTACTCTGTGAATCTTCCTGCCGGGCCGCGTGGTTCGCGTTGTTCGCGGGGCTCGCGGGGGCGGTCTTCCCGACGGCGGTCCCCTCCTCGTCGATGGCTCGAAGCTCCGTCGTCTCGGTGCCCGCGGGGGGCCTCTCTGTCTCGAGTGTCGCGAGCGGAGTTGGCCGCTTGTGTTTCCTCGAACCGGATGTAATGCGCGGCTCTGTCGAGGAAATCTTGGAGGGACGTGGGCCGGTGTATGCCTACGGCCTCGTAGAATTTGGAGTCGTGGCGCAGGCCTTGTTCCATTAAGTAGCGTTTCATTTCGTCGGAAGTTGTCACCTGCACGGCTTCCCGAGTAAACCTTTCGATGTATTTCCGGAGAGGTTCGTCGGGGCCTTGGATGATTGCCCCGAGGACTGCTTCCGTCTTCGGGTGACGTCGGGACGCCGTGAAGTGTTTGGAGAACAGGTCCTTCAAGACCCTCCACGACGTAACTGATTCGGGCTCCAGACTTTTGTACCAGGTCATAGCGCCTTTCCTCAGAGTCGTCGGGAAGAGTCTGCATTTGATAGCTCCCCGGACGTTTCGGTAGTCGAGCATAGCCTCGATATCTTCCAGGTGATCGTCCGGATCGGAGGTGCCGTCGTATGTCGACAGCGTCGGTGGTTTCTCCATCCCCTGGGGTATGGGGGCTGCCATGATCTCCCGGGATAGCGGGGTGCGGTAGTCATCCTCGTCGCTGTGCGCCGGGGATCTGTGGGGAGATGAGCCGTTCACGGTGTGCCCCGGGTTTCGGGTCCTCGATCTCCTGCCTGAGTTCTCGCCTCGGGGTTCCTCGGTTGGGATCGCCGCGGCGTTCTGGTTCCTCCCGCGACCGTGTCTCGCCGGGGATCTGGTGCGTTCTCGTGTCGCCTGCGGGCGGTGTCTCTCCAGCCGTGGTCGGCGGTTCCTGGGTCGAGGTGAGGGCTCCTCGAACCTCCGTTCTGGTTTTCCCGCTGGGGGTATCTCGGAGGGTCGATGCGTTCTAATGCCCCAATTCTCGCATTTTGTTGGAACAGCAGCTGGTTCGTCTGGTTGATGGCTGTAAAGAGAGCGGCCACCGTCGGTCTGCTCCTGCCGGGATGGGAACGGGGTGGAATGCTGGCGGGCTCGGGGGGCGGTGGTCGGCCTGTAGGGGCCGTTCCTCGGATGATGGTGAAGCAGTTTGCCCGTCCCTTTCATCGGCTTCCGTCGGACGTGTCGTTCCTGTCTGCTTCCCGTTGGTGGCGACGTTGAGCGCAAGGTTGTGCGGAGTGTCATCGCGGCGTGGGCTAGCCATGATCGTGGAGGTTTGGTGAAACTTTTGGTTTTCTGCTCGGAGTAACGGGGAAGTTTCAGATTCCCACAGACGGCGCCACTGATCTGACCTGATCAGGAGGGGATCACGGACTGGCCACACTCTGTTGGGCTGCTACCTGTTCACCGGGGTGAGAAAGAGGAGGGGGGTGTACCTGCAAGACACTCCGATGCCCAAGTAAGAAGTTGGACAGAGAGGAAGCAACAGTACAGAAAAAGGGGCAAGAAGAGTTACCTGACCCTCTTGAAGAAGAGGGTATTTATAGAGAGACCCCAGCGCTGGGCCAACGGTCATTCGAGGTGGGCTGGATGACCAGTCTCAACCCTAATGACTGCTAGGGCTTACGTGGCGTAGTGAAGACCAGGACGTGGTCTTCGCCCTAGTTCAACTGCCCCTAGATCCCCGGAAAGTGGGTTTGACCTGCTCTTTCGGAGGTGGGCAGCTGGCCGGTGACGTGTCCCCGCGGAGGGGAGCCCGGGCGGTTCTGCTCGTCCGGCGTGGTGGACGACAAAAAGGGTGTGGAGACGTAGCTTGTGTTCGGCGGCCTGCCCTGCTCGTCTCGAAGGGGGCGCGTGCCTGGGGTGCCCGGTTCGCTTGTTGGGCCGCACGCGGTATTGGGCCTGCCGAGGTTAGGCCCATACCGGAACAGGAGCCCCCCAAGTCGAAGCTCTGGGGAAAGAGCGAGGACTTAAGGTCGTCGCATCTGGAGCGGGCACTCGCACGAAGATCTCCGGTCGTCGGCAGAACGGGGAGGAGGCAGGTGAAGGGACGCGACTGTCAGGTTGCCGCCACGTGTCTTGCGTTAAGCGGTCGTAGGGGCGGCTACCCTATGTCATTAATGAGCCTAGGGTCGCTTCGAGTCCCGCGCCGGGTTATAAATATGGAGGTCCCCGCTCATTCTGTTACTTTTCTCTCTGCGAAGCTTTATCGTCTCTGCTCGTCCGCCGCTTACCGCCGACCGCCGCCGTACCGTTGATCTTTTCTTCCGTCTGCCGCCGTTACAAGTGAGTCCCTCTTTTCCCTCCTTTTTATTTCCGTCGTTTAATTGGAACGTGTGGTCGGGGCGTGATGAGCGCCCCGAGGAGGGACGCGAGTTCCGCCGTGTCTGGCGAGTTTTCTGATGAATGTTCCGGGAAGGGTAGGCTGGTTCCGATGAATGCCCCGAGGACGGGAGCTTTTTCTGATGAATGCCCCGAGGACGGGAGCTTTTTCTGATGAATGCCCCGAGGACGGGGGGCTTTCTCCGATGAATGCCCCGAGGACGGGGGTTTTCTCCGATGAATGCCCCGGGGAGAAGTACCTTCTCCGATGGCCGTCCCGAGAGGGGGCGAGGGGTCGGTCTTTGATCCCCGAGGAGGGTAGACGGGGAGCGAGTGTTTGCTCGTCGCTTCCCGGCCTTTGTCGCCCTTTCACTTGACTTGCGGTGGAAGGGTGGATTTGATCCTGGCTATCGAATTCACCGATGTCCTCTGCTTTCAGGTGTAGATGTCGGCTCTGGTGCCGGGGATAATGGTCGAAGACAATGAACCTGAGGTTCCGGAGTATGACGACGAGCGTATTGCCCCGTCCGAGGAGTGGGCGGCCGAGGAGCCACTTTCTACCCCTTCTTGCTTTGTGGCCGACGCGTCCGACGTGTACGCCACGGTCGAGGACACGCCCATAGGAGAACCACAGCACTGGCAGGTGTACCGGCCAAAAGAACATCACCGCATCTGTTCGCGATATGGGCGGCGGATGTTCCCGATGCATGAATTCTACTTTAAAGAAGCTCGGCTCCGGTTACCGTTTTCTGCCTTCCATCTGGGGATTTTTGACTGGCTGCGTCTTGCCCCGTCCCAGCTGCACCCTACCCTCCCCGGCGACGCCAAACGAGCATGGGTCGAAGAACTCCACAGCGTCCTCTGGGCATACCGTACTACCCCCCACTTAACCACGGGGGAAACCCCATTTCGCCTCACGTACGGAACTGAGGCTGTGATACCGGTCGAAATCCGCGAACCGTCCAGACAAACGGAAGCTCCCCTGGACACCAACGACAACGACGGCTCCCTCCGAGAAGAGCTCGACCTTGTCGAAGAAATCCGCTCAGGAGCAGCTCTCCGGGAAGCCCGGCTGAAGCAACAAGTCACATTTCGCCATAACAACAAAGTCATAAAACGCGACTTTCAAACAGGCGACTTAGTTCTACGCAGAAACCAGAAAGACTCCCACGAGGGCAAACTGGCTGCGAACTGGGAAGACCTGTACCGAGTCCGGGACAAAACGGAGCACGGGGCCTATTACCTCGAAAACCTACACGGTGAACAACTAGCTCAACCATGGAACGCCGCGAAACTTAAGCGGTACTACAGTTAAAACATTGCCCGCGACGACCCATCGTCCCGACCACTGGGGGGCGACATGGTACCACCGCACACCCCCGCGTCCACTAGCGACCAAAGAAAAACAAGCCCTGCCTCTAGTGTGCGCGGGCAGAAGGCCTTGCTCGGCAGAGAATACCTCGACCGAGGCTCCTCGCCGCCGTACCAAAAGAGGCAGGACACCCAGCTCGCAATGGGTCGTCCACGCCCCGGGGAAAACTACCCCCGAAACGGCCCGGCTACATCGCCGGCCAAACCGGTCAGTTCCCTGCACTACCGGTAACAAAATTGTCGAGCTAAACACACCGAGCGCACACTTAGAAAATTTACAAGAAATGTCATACACATCAGAGGCATTCAAACAAATACGAAAAACGAGCATAAAACGACATGCAAATAACGAGCGCACACCTAGAAATCCACGATAAATATATTAAACAAAAGCGGGCACCAGCCCAGTAGTCAATGGTACAAATACAGAGCACGCAGGCCCAAAGAAAAGAGATAACAAACATCGGCACGCAGGCCACAAAAACAACGAGCACGCAGGCCCGGCAACCTATGCTTCCTCGTCCGCCCGGTCAGCAGCCACGGGTTCCTCCTCGGGGATAACAAGATAGGGATTGATCACCTTCCCATCAACAATCTCGTGGTACGGCCCTATCCCGTCCATGGCCAGCACGACACCAGGGTTGGCGACCTGAATCTGCTCGACGGCATTCTTGAACCCGACCTCAACAGCCTCCAGACAATCGCTCTCCAACACCCGGATACGAGCGATCAGGTCAGCACGGGTGATTAACCGTCGATCCCCGTCAGTCTCGTCCTCGGCCGGACGAACAGCGCTATCCAAAACCTCCGTGCGAACCTTCAGCGCCTGCACCTCGGTCGTCGCTGTCCCCAGTTTTTCCTCCAGCGAAGTCACCTTCCCCTCAGCACCCTCTTCCCGTTTCCGCTGCTCGGCAACATCCTTCTGGCTCTTCTCCAACTCCTCAGTGAGCTTGGCCAACCGCGACTGCGTGAAAGTGAGATCCCCTTGCAGTTTGGATAGCTCAGCAGCGGAGCAGCCCTCCTCGTTCAGCACGAGAGCCGTCGTGAACGTCCGCATCATTGCGGCCAAGTCCTCAGCCAGGACACGTCGACGGGTCTCTCGATCAGCCTGACGAACAACATTCACCTCCCCGGCGGAAACAGTGGGAGAACGGGCACCATGAAAATATCCCGGATGCTGGTGGCAGGGAGGGACGACATAACCTTCCTCGACGGCGCCGACCGTCAAATCCACCACCCGAGGCTCCTCGGACCTTTGCCTCTTCGACGCTCCTTGAGACACAGGAGATTGGCTCTCTTGAGGCGACGAGGACGAAGTTTGCCCCCCCTGCGTCGCGACCTCCTGTCCGACCAGCTGACTCACCCTCGTCCTCGGGGCCACGACATTCCTAGCAGCGCGCAACTGCTTCACCCGCTCATCGACGGAAGACATGTTCGCTGCAAAAATAAAGAAATGGGTTAGCGGCGATCAAAAACCCCGACCACAGGGGGGGGGAACGAACATCCCTACCTAGATAATCCAGAGCGGCCGCCCCGGTCGCACAACCGAGCAAAGTCTTAGTATTTATCAAACGCTTCTTGGTGCGTATGTTCCCCTGAGCGTCAAGGATATACCGACCGTCGGGCGTCACCAGCTTCGACGGAGGGAGAGACCGCACAAAGGCAATTATTTTCAAATAGGCGGCCATGTCCTTCTCCTCGAGGGTCCCCGCCCGGACGATATACCTATTTGTCCCTCGGCTGAAATGCTCCGCAGTCCACAGTAGATGTATCTTAGGAAGCCACGCGCGGAACCGCTGGCCATCTACCGTTCGCTCGCCCTCGTCGAAGAGAGTGTCTGAGCCGTGCTGCGTGATCGGTTTGACGAGGTAGAACCGATTTTTGAAGTCTTTGACAGAATCGCTATACGCTTTGAAAATTTTGGTCGATTGCTTGAAGGAGACCCATCCGTGGCGACCGCGCACCGTCTGCCGCTGCAAATGGAAGATACGGAAAAATAACGGCACCGTCGGCTCCACCGAGAGGTAGAAACACACCACCTCGAAAGCCCGGATGAAGGCCAAGGCGTTAGGGTGCAGCTGGGACGGGGCAAGACGCAGCCAGTCAAAAAGCCCCAAATGGAAGGCAGAAAACGGTAACCGGAGCCGAGCTTCTTTAAAGTAGAATTCATGCATCGGGAACATCCGTCGCCCATATCGCGAACAGATGCGATGATGTTCTTTTGGCCGGTACACCTGTCAGTGTTGTGGTTCTCCTATGGGTGTGTCCTCGACCGTGGCGTACACGTCGGACGCGTCGGCCACAAAGCAAGAAGGGGTAGAAAGTGGCTCCTCGGCCGCCCACTCCTCGGACGGGGCAATACGCTCGTCGTCATACTCCGGAACCTCAGGTTCATTGTCTTCGACCATTATCCCCGGCACCAGAGCCGACATCTACACCTGAAAGCAGAGGACATCGGTGAATTCGATAGCCAGGATCAAATCCACCCTTCCACCGCAAGTCAAGTGAAAGGGCGACAAAGACCGAGAAGCGACGAGCAAACACTCGCTCCCCGTCTACCCTCCTCGGGGATCAAAGACCGACCCCTCGCCCCCTCTCGGGACGGCCATCGGAGAAGGTACTTCTCCCCGGGGCATTCATCGGAGAAAACCCCCGTCCTCGGGGCATTCATCGGAGAAAGCCCCCCGTCCTCGGGGCATTCATCAGAAAAAGCTCCCGTCCTCGGGGCATTCATCAGAAAAAGCTCCCGTCCTCGGGGCATTCATCGGAACCAGCCTACCCTCCCCGGGACATTCATCAGAAAACTCGCCAGACACGGCGGAACTCGCGTCCCTCCTCGGGGCGTTCATCACGCCCCGACCGCACGTTCCAATTAAACGACGGAAATAAAAAGGAGGGAAAAGAGGGACTCACTTGTAACGGCGGCGGACGGAAGAAAAGATCAACGGTACGGCGGCGGTCGGCGGTAAGCGGCGGACGAGCAGAGACGATAAAGTTTCGCAGAGAGAAAAGTAACAGAATGAGCGGGGACCTCCATATTTATAACCCGGCGCGGGACTCGAAGCGACCCTAGGCTCATTAATGACATAGGGTAGCTGCCCCTACGACCGCTTAACGCAAGACACGTGGCGGCAACCTGACAGTCGCGTCCCTTCACCTGCCTCCTCCCCGTTCTGTCGACGACCGGAGATCTTCGTGCGAGTGCCCGCTCCAGATGCGACGACCTTAAGTCCTCGCTCTTTCCCCAGAGCTTCGACTTGGGGGGCTCCTGTTCCTGTATGGGCCTAACCTCGGCAGGCCCAATACCGCGTGCGGCCCAACAAGCGAACCGGGCACGCCAGGCACGCGCCCCCTTCGAGACGAGCAGGGCAGGCCGCCGAACACAAGCTACGTCTCCACACCCTTTTTGTCGTCCACCACGCCGGACGAGCAGAACCGCCCGGGCTCCCCTCCGCGGGGAGAATAACGTGCTCGACGCACGTTCTCCACGTGCTCCCCTCCGCGGGGACACGTCACCGGCCAGCTGCCCACCTCCGAAAGAGCAGGTCAAACCCACTTTCCGGGGATCTAGGGGCAGTTGAACTAGGGCGAAGACCACGTCCTGGTCTTCACTACGCCACGTAAGCCCTAGCAGTCATTAGGGTTGGGACTGGTCATCCAGCCCACCTCGAATGACCGTTGGCCCAGCGCTGGGGTCTCTCTATAAATACCCTCTTCTTCAAGAGGGTCAGGTAACTCTTCTTGCCCCTTTTTCTGTACTATTGCTTCCTCTCTGTCCAACTTCTTACTTGGGCATCGGAGTGTCTTGCAGGTACACCCCCCTCCTCTTTCTCACCCCGGTGAACAGGTAGCAGCCCAACAGAGTGTGGTCAGTCCGTGATCCCCTACTGATCAGTTCAACCGTCTCGTGATCTTCGAAAGGTGGGATGATCAGCTCTTTCGGAGGTGGGTAGTTGTTTGATGACGTGTTCCTGCGGGGGGAGCACGTGGAGAACGTGTGGAAGACGTGTTGCTCTGCCCGGCAGAGGGAGTGTCTGCCCGGCGGAGGAAATTGTGTCCAACACTGAGTGATTTGCCCCTATTTGGGCCTTCTCCAAATAGCGTTGGGTTGGGCCTGCCCGACGGATGGGCAGGCCTGAACCCCGTCCAGAACAAGTTTAAAAGAAATAATAATAAAAAATAATTAAAAAAAGGTAAATTTTAAAAAGGATAAGAAAAAGAGCTTACTACCATAGCTTACAACAAAATACAGAAAAAGAAAGAGAATCATAGTATTGTGAAACCTTGAAAATTTCAGTCATTTTTGTTTCTGCATGTAATAATAAATTATTGCTTTATCATTTTATAATGTACAAAAAAATGCTCTTAGTTTCAATTAAATATTTTTAATCGCATATAAGAAGTTGCAATAAGCTATGCATAAAATCATAATCAATGTTGAACTTTTCTTTAGTATATTGATGTTTTGTCCTCTTTAATTTGTTCGATGGATAAGGTAACCTTATAAGAGTCTCAGAAAATCTTGGTGTTCATTAGAATGCATCACTTCTTTGTTTTTATCAACCTTTCATTATTATTTCAATTTCCTTGTTAGCCTTTCATGATAGAGAGGGTCAAAATCCTAAACGAGCAATAATAATATTGAACAAGGAAGACATTATAGTCAAAAATCATGTCAGATGTCGAGCACTGATGCATGATACAGGGACACACTTAATCTAATAGGTGTCTGAGGTTCATTCTCTTGCTTTTAATGTTCTCATGGTTTTGAAATTTTGTCGTAAATTTTGTTAACTTTTGATCATTCAAATGCCGTTTGGAATGCTCAGGATTTAGAGCATTTGATCCATCTCTTACTGCAGCAAATTGAATTTAAAGATACTTTATGTTTCTCCCAAAGGCTGAATCTACCTCTCATCAGAGGTTTGTCACGGCTCAGGGCAGTTTGACTAGGCTAGAATAAGAAGCTGGAAAGAATGCCACAGATAGTCTTAAACAACTGAGGCGTATTATTTAGAACGAAAGCCTGATATTTCATCCGACGCCGTACGATATTACAACCATTCATCCTCCTCTCATAATGCCTAACATCAATCAGATTCTTGGCAGCCTGAATCCCCTAGGTATATCAAATGTAATGTAGATGCGAACTTCTTTCAAGACTAGCTTTCAGCCATTAAATGAAACCAAACACCTTTGGTTCTTTCATTATGGCTAAAACATAGTCCTATTCCCATTGTCTTCCAACTATTGAATCACAAAAACTGTAATTGATTCTAAATCTTAATAAGTAAAAGTTCTAAGGAGCTCATAGTTAATGGGACATACATAGCGTTTTACATTACAAACAAAGGTGTTCTACGTGGGAGATCCAAGGTTCAATCCCTGCTAGTAATATTTCCTCTTAGCAAACTAACCACTGACATTTGTCTATCAAAAATATATATAAAAACAAAGCCCTAAAATTACTTATTTCCCGGCATGAAGCCAATAATTTAATCAGTTGAAATCTGATTAAAAACTTTATTTCCCTACAAACTAGTTTATAATTATATAGCATCCCAATATACATGTGCAACTACAGAGGATTAAATTAACATTCATAAATACTAACCTTTATACAGAGTTAGAGTCATCATTGGAGTCTAGAATGCAGCTAACAATGGTGCAGACAGCACAAAAGAACTTCAGCAACTGTTTTCCTAACAATTAAGGAGAAAACAACAGTATGTACCTTTAGAGGAAACGTCGTCTGCTCTCCAATTCAACCTGATGCAAACAAGATTCAGGCACACATTCACAACCAGTATAAATGCAAAACCAAGCTGCAATATTTTTAACTAGTAGTTAGTAAGTAGTAACCTTTTCCAGGAAAATACCTGTTGGTATTTAATCATATTTTTTAAAACAAAAAAATTGGGTACATGTTACAGCTATCAAAGCCTTTCTCTGGCTAACCAAATGGCATTATAATGTCCATAACACATGTAGTACTTTCCAAATATTACCCACCATCCACCTCACTGTGGCTTTAACATGCTTCAAAAGATCTAATCCCGTGGTGGTTACTTATTATGTCTTTTATTAGTTTACCACGCTTTGGAAATACCGAAGACAATAGACATGCATGTATATCACTAACCAAACATTTTCATATAAGATACTATATGATGGGAAGGTTGGTCTAGAAGTTCAAACTATTTAATTGTAGACAGAAATAGGATACACAGTTAATGGTTTAGATTAAAGTAGCTAAATAGCCTCTTCATTGTTATTCAAGAAATTACGAGACAAAATTAAAGCCATCACTCGACTTACATTATGCGGCCCAACCAATATAAAGTGTTCCTTTCACTGACCAAATAGAATAACAGATATTCATCATCTTAAATAAACAAATAATGGTAGAAGAAATTGTTAAAGTTACCTGTTATGTGAATGCACTTGAATGGTCATGAGACGGATAATTCTGTAGAGCTAGGTGGCCCACATTTGGATATCTGATCAAATCTGGCTCCTCCTTCACCGTGTTACCATTGCTAGCCACAAATACTTTCCTATGACTAAAATCACTTGCAGATGACTCAATTTTATTTTCAAAACTTGGTATGCAGTTAGCTTTGCCAACAAATCCAAGATTTCTAAGACATGATTGATCAAGTGAATCACTGGATTTAATATCATATGGAACTTGTCTGAACGCCATGGGCAGATGGCTAGACAAAGGTCTTGTAGCACCAGATGTTGAAGTTGAGTTCTGAATCTGCTGAATATTGCTATTGCTGGAGCCTACTGAAAAAGAGGACATTAGAGGAGAAATGGAGGTAGCTTTGGTGTTTCCGCCAGGATATTGAGATGTACTCGATGAATTATTTGATTTTTCTGATGATTGACTATAATCTATGATGGCATTTCTGTCAAAACTACAAGCCTTGTTGACAGAAGCAACACTATTTACTGCCTGGAAAGTGTCAGAAGATTGAGCAGGAACCACCCTGCAAGATGGTTGCACATTGATTGATCGATTTTGATCATGAATCGGAAAATGCTGTTGTTTTTGCTGATGTCGATGCTTTTGTTGGTGCTGCAATATATCAATCACCATGTTATTATTCAGAATGCCTAACCTCCCCCTTGAGACTGAACCAAGTGTATTAGATGGCAGCCATGCTCCATATCCTGATGATGAATCATCTACTTTAAAGACGGACTGAGGGAAATTAGTGACACTGTTGGAAGGGAAGTTTACATGAGGCGAACCATATGCTTCAGTAGGATCATCAGCACGAGATTGTTTTGGCCCGTGAACAGATGCATGTACTAGTGCAGTCTGGTCCAGTGTAGGCATTATGTTAGTTACCGGGTGACCTAAGAGCTCAGCATGAAGGGCTGTAAGTGTTTCAGGGGAAACATGGCCAGAAGCAACCAAAGTTTCTATGTCGTATCTTCCAGTAGCAGCTAGCTTGGATTCTATAGTCCCAGGAACTCTGTTTGGCATCCCATTTTGTTGCTGTGCCACTCCACTTAATCGTTTCAAATAAAGTCTAAATTTCTGCCAATTGATATTGCAATTCACAATGGTATTGTCAACTACAGTCAGGCACTACAAAACATAAGTTCATTAATCTACAATCTAATGCCTCAGTTTGCAATAATCATCACCAAAAAAAAGGTATCCTGAAGGCCAAACATATGAAATCTAGCACATAATATAAATGAAAATTGAAGAAAAAAAGACTAATAGCATAATGTTGGTGTAACTGATCGGATTAGTTGCATCTTCTGCAATTGTAAATCAAAAAATGAAAACGGTTCTAAAGGAAGGTTGTAAGTAATGACTTCAAAAACTGGACTAATACCTGCAAATGGCTCGCAACATTTTCTCTCGTCAAACCAGTGACATTCATCAATTCAAGTATTCTCTTTGGCACAGCCTCTGAAACATAAGGATAAGAAACAACTGATAAGCAATAAATGCTTAAAATGCTTTATGACTACTACATTCCCAAGACATCTCTAGTCATAGAATATAAAAGCAAAAGAAACAGAAAGAAAAAAGTTGGAAATTCTTACTGTCAAGCCCTAGTTGATTCACAGCACTGACAAATTGTTGATGCAGTTCTACTGACCACACTACACGAGCCTTCTTAGATGTAGATGGATCATCATTCTCCAATTCAACATCTTCGTACTTTAAATTGCTCCTCTTTTTTTGCTCTTTAACTATTCCTTTTGTTATACCAGAAACAGAAGAAGTATTATCATTATCATTGTTCCCTCGTGCGTTGCGGTCATTATCTTCTATGCTGCCAGAATAATCATATTCCTTGTTTTCATTCAAAAATTTCCTTGCGACATGCTGCCATATATTCCTTAGTTCTTCCAACCGTACAGGCTTAATAAAATAATCACAAGCCCCATGTCTAATTCCCTTCATGACAGTACTTGTCCTATCATCAACAGACATCACTGCAGTATGCAGAACAAAACCAAATTTCAGTATTACACATTACAAGTACACTAAAGTAATTCCTCTACAAACAAGAGACCAGTGCTTACTAATAACAGGAAGGTCCATTTCCAACCCAACATGTTCAAGGAGTTTATAGCCATCCATGTCTGGCATATGAACATCACTCAGCACAACATCAAAACAACCTTTCCTCTCCCGCAGAATTTTCAAAGCAACTGTAGCCTCAGAGCATGTTGTGACTGCAGGATAAATAAAAATATATTACAAATTAAAAAGAAATTACATTATTCAAATTAACGGACTTGTAAATTAGCAGCCACCCATTCGGACATGAACTAGATCTACCATATATATCTAGTTCACTTATAATATTTGTAAAATTGGGAGGAAAAAAACTCTGAACATCATTTCAAACATAATAAAAGTTCATTAGTGTAACTTTTATCCTAACAGAGACTTGTATTGGAAATAAATATGATAGTATACATTTTTTTTCCTTTTTCACCCTTACATGTGACTTGCGCATTCTTCCTTTACCCTCCCTGCTTCAATGACTACTATATGCAACCTAGCACCCTCTCACCACCTAAGGCTGACACCGTCCAATAGCATTCCTTAATTTCCTATACAGTTTCCATTGCCTTAAACATACAATAGGATATTATGCTATTATCTAATCTGCCTTAAACATACAATAGTGTTAGAATACTGCAAGTGTGAGTAGTGTGGGTAATAGTCTCACATCGGTTGGAAATGCGGAGACTTAAGCATTTATAACACAACTGTTTCAAACTACTCCAACTAACAGATTGACAGTGACGACATGATTTTGGCAAATTCAGCAATCATGCAGTTAAAATTAAAACAAAAAACACGTGAATTTGATTTATCAGTACTAATTCTATTGGAAGAAACGAAAACAATTGAGAAAACTTCAAGTTGACGAAAACTAACCGCGATAATGGCAGCGAAGAGACATTCGCTCGATAATCTTCAAGGTAGTGACGTCATCATCAACGACGAGAACTCTTAAACCGGCCGGAAACTCTGAAACGGCAGAGCCATTGCATTTTTCGCCGGAGCACGTGCTTGAGTTCGCCGTTTTCTGCAAAGACGCGGGCATGGTTGATTCTTCAAGAAAACGACGCCGTTCTAAGAGAAGTAAAGCAGTGAAGGTAGTAAGGTAGGGGTAATTATGTAAATATGAAACTGTGGAGATAAAATGAATGAAGCAATAAGGAGAAAGATCTCTGAGTTAAGAGAAGTGGGAGTTGAAAAAAGGAAAGGAAAGGAAAAATTCGAAAATGGAGTTGATAATGTGGGAATCTGAAGAGATAAATCGGAATCGTTGAATTAAGATCCAACGGCTCAGATGTTTTGTTCAGGTTTTTTATCCCGCGTTAGTTTTCTGATCTTTTCTCTTTTTGACAACTAGTTTTCTGCTCTTTATCGTACGGATTTGTTTTACTCATTGTACATATATACATATACAAATATGAAATATCATAATGGGAACGGAATACAAACAAATCCACAAGCCTTTGTAAAGTGTCATTATTTTGGATTCACAAAAGAAGAAATTCACTCAACTTGCAAAATTTAGGTGTATTTTTTATTTAATTTTTTAGAGTCAAAAATAATTTTTGAAATGGAGAATTGATTTTAGAATGAATTTGAGGTGTTAGTTTTTTTAAAGGATAATTAATTTCTCATATAGAATTGATTTTGCTTAAAATTATAATTTATAATTTTTGAGTTTAAAAGTGATTTTTATAGTTTAACTTAATTTTGTATAAAATTATTTTAATATTAATTATTTTACATTTAACTTATTTTTACTCATAATCAATCTTATAAAATCAATTTCAAAAAAGTGAAGGAGGAGTAATATTTGCAAGACTTGCAAGAGCGCAGTACTAAGAAAATAAAAGGGGGAGATCAGATGTTTTCGAAAACTTCATCTCTTCTAAAGAGTTACGCTAATTTATGTGATTTGTGAGCGGATATTCACGATGGAAGAAAACCATATAAAGATATGGTGCTAGGGCAAAATGCTAACACGAAAGTAGAAAATGATAGTCATGAAAAAGATACGATAAATAGCAACTATTTGATCTTTCTATATTGATTTATCTAACTTTTTAGTACCTTTTTTAAATAAAAAATAGTTATTTGATCTCTCATTATCATATTATGTATTATTTTTATCTCCTTCCACTTGTCAGTCAAACCTATGACATGGCACATTGAAATTGGCCCCACTTATCAGTTGTAGTTGCCACAAGTGAGATCTAGTTTTGCTTAAGTGGTGTAAACAAGACTCAAGAAATGTTGTCAAAGATGTTTTCGCCAAGACTAAGTCCATTAGTTTCATTATCCAAGGATTGTGTTTGGTTTATTTTTTACATGAAGATTCAAAGTTTTTTTTTATCAAATTCAAGGAAAAGTTGCAACAAATATACTAATTCACTTTCATTACATACACAAAGTGGATTCATACTAGATACAATTTGCAAAGTTACAAAATTCTATTGATTAAATATCAAGAAGCTACAAATGAGTTCAAAGTATTCCAAAAAGGCAAAGTTCAAATGATAATCCAAGATTACAGAAGAGTTTGGAATGACAAAACTCATAAGTCATTTGCTATTATTTGAATTTAAAGTTACAAAGTCCAAATATTGTTACAAAGTGATCACGAAACAAGTGCAAGAATTCCAAATAATGAATCCAAAAGTAAGTTTCAAGGAGATTGATTACATTTTGAAGTAACAATGGAATTATAAGTTACAAAATTCTACAAGATTTCATTTTTGACATGAAACAAAACCTAACTTTAAAAAGATTACGCAATGCCTAAGAGACTAAGTCATCCAAGCTTCCATGCCAAGTTTTCAAGTCCTAAATTCCTATTTCCGTGCCAATTTGTTTCAAGATCTTCATCAAGCTACCAAGCAACCTTGTAGTCTTCCTCCTTCATGGTCATTTGCTACATATCAAGTTGATCTCACCTGATCAGAAAGGAATTAGTGACCTGCCACACGTTGTGATCTGATGCCTTCACCGGAGTTATGGAGAAAAAAAGGGTTGTACCTGCAAAATGCTTTTATGCCTAATTAAGTATAGAAACTAGAGAGAGCAAGTATAGAGAGAAGGCGTGGAGAATAAAATACTCGACCCTCTAGTAAAAGAGGGTATTTATAATGTACCTTCAGTGCAGGGCCAACGGTTACATTGCATTGGGCTGGATTGCCAAGCCTAACACAAGTAACTGTCAGGGCTTACGTGGCGTAGTAAAGACCACCATGTGGTATTCGCCCCGGATCAACTGTCTTGTGATCTTCAGAAGGTGGGATTACCATCTCTTTCAGACATGGGTAGTTGCCTGATAACATGTCCCCACGTAGGGGAGCACGTGGAGAACATCGAAGAAGCGTGTGGGCTTCCTCGTCAGGAGGGTCTTTTGCCCGACGGATGTGCCTTGTTGAGGCTCCTGCCCGATAGAAGAAATTGGGCCTTGTTGGGTGTAATACCCTTTTAAACCTCACGGAAAATATATGAATAATCAAAGTAAATAATCATGCATTCACAAAAGGGCGTCACACATAACTTTTAAACATCAAAAACCACATGTCATGCTCATTAACACTTCAATAAATAATCATGCTTTTCAAAGTTTCACTTTGCATGTAGCAGCGGATTCATTTTATATCATAATTCTCTTAACAGAATAATCATGATCATCACATAATTCAACATTACTTAGGCATTCAGGGCCAACATCATAATATTCCAATGAATATAAAAACATAGCGTAGAGTACATAAAGTATCTCTAAAACATAAACCAAATGATCCCAGTGTTACATGACCAGAGCACGACTCAACCCAACATAACTAAAATACTAAATAGCTACACCAACAGCGACCATGCAACTACAAGCAGCTCTACTCTTGATACCTGCACGATGCCAGATAGGACATCATTCCAGCAGAAGGGTGAGAAATATTATCATAATAATCAATGCATATAATTATATATACCTACAATCTTAGAATACACATAATCAACATTCTCACCACAAGTCATCCATATATGTCACAATGTATATACAAATATATGGATAATCACCAAACACATTCATCATGCATACATCCACAATTCACTCATTTCCACATAAACATTTACAATTATGTTTATTCATCAATTCACAACTCTCAGTTCAACAATTCATACACATATGCATACTTCATACAACAGTTATACTTATGCGATGTGACTCAATGCAACTCAATGCAACTCATGTCATGTGGTACCAACACTTGTTATCATTTTTCGGTTTTTACACTTAAATTAGGTCCGCTCCCTAGACCGATAACAACAAAAGCCCGTTCTCTAAGCTTTCAAACCCCGCTCTAGGTTTGGGACAAGTCACTAGCCTCCACGAAACTAGCAAACATTGCCTCTTGACACAAATGATGCGTATGCAATCAACAACTAATGCACTTAAGACTGTTCTCGCATCTTAATCTCATGCATTATCAAATAATTCATCACACAAGAATTATATCATGATTGCACACATAACACATTTCATAATCACCAAAGTATTCATACTTTCAACACCATCATTATATTTATCAAGTAATGCACAAGGACACACATCATGGTGCTTCACATACAATCGCATACAATCAATATGCATTCACAATATCGCGCCAAACGGCAACGAACTCCATCACAACCATCATGCACTTTTGATACGGCTACCCACAGCATAACATATCACAACATACAATTATGCCTTAAGAAAAAGGGCTAATCACATTCGAATCGAAGAATCGACATTGGATGGAAACAGCAAGAAAATCAAACACTGTCACGCTCGCTGGACCACTCGCCTAGCGAGGTCATAGCGAACAAGCTCGCAAAGACAAACAGAAGCTACTGGAAGGATTCACTACTGGCTCGTTGGAGCTTCGCCTAGCGAACAACCCGCTACATCACTCGCTACTAGCGAAAAGGATCATTTACATTCTGCCCAAGTCTGGGGACGTTCGCTGGCAGCTCGCTACCAGCTCGCTACCAGCTCGCTTAGCGAACACTCACCACCCTGCTCGCCTAGGGAACGTTGTAACGCCCCGATTTCGATTATCCCTTTTTCGTTAAGTCCTTTTTGATTTTAATTGGGTGAATATTATTTTGATGTGGAATTTTCATGGAAATATGTTATGTTTACATATTATTCTATTTTACCTGATTTTGGGAGTTTTCAGAGAGAATAGTTGGAGGGTATTTTGGACATTTCCTATTTAATTATAAGTTGGATATTTTATCAGATATTGAGTTAGTAGATGTTTTGGGGGAAATAATAGGAAGATATTAAAGAGGAAATATGAGAGAAAGAAATATAGTAAGAAAGGAAGGAAAGAGAAGAGAAAGAAAGAAGGAGAAGAGAAAGAGGAGAGAAAGAAGAGGAAACTTTGGAAAACATCAAGATCAAGCCCTAGCTTGCGGTTAATCAGGTAAGGGTGAGAAGTTTTATCATCTTCATAATGTGTATGATCATGTGTGTGCTAGATTGGATTAGTTGGATTGTTTCTATGTTTCCATTTCTAGGTCGGAATTGATTTAATCGGTAGAAACTGAGTTTTATCGGTTAGAATTTAGAATAGACGGTGTAGTATAGTCGGGTGATGAGTGGGTTATACTATTGGAACTGATTTGGATTAAATCGGTCGGTTTGTGAGGTTTGGGCTTTTGGACAGCCATAGGAGTTCTGAGTTCGCAGGTTCGCCATGCGAATGGCAACGAAGCTTCGTCGGGCGAAGCCCAGCGAGCAACAGCGAACCAAGTCAGAAGCATCTACCCTGTCTTCGCTGGCAAGTTCGCCAGGCGAATGAGACTGGTGAAGGTTCGCCAGGCGAATGAGACTGGCGAAGGTTCGCCAGGCGAATGAGACTAGCGAAGGTTCGCTAGGCGAGTATGCTAGCGAGTGCTAGCGAGTAATTCCAGAATAAATCCCAGTGGTCTTCGCTGGCAAGTTTGCCAGGTGAACAATGTAGCGAAGGTTCGCCAGAGGCTTCGCCAGGCGAAGGTTAGCGAACACAGCAGCATGTTTTCTTTTCTTGTGTTTTCCATTCGTGGATTGTTTGTGTGGTTTGTAACACCCCCTTTCTATACCCCAAAATAAACACATATCAAATCATATAGTCATGAATACAGGTGTTTTTATTTTCATCAGAGTATATTTACATTTAGGTATAAAAGAAGTGCGTCACAATACTCACGAAACGACCACATAAATATTAATGTTTAAAAAGAATTAACTCAAAAGGGGTAAATCTCAACTAAAAATAAACGCATGATTCTTCGAAATTACATATTCATGTTTTCTCTTAAAGCGGAAGACTAAAACATATATATATTCACTTAAGACATGACAAAACGTAATTACATGTCATCTGGTTGTTCACAACTCTATTCACATACTAACAAAACATCATTAAGGCAATCAACAAGCCTATCTACCCAAAGTTACATATCAGAGCGACCGACTCGAGGGAAAGGAACTATACTCCAAAGGAAACCTCCAGCGGATCCTAATCTGCAATGCCTCGCAGGGCATTATAAAACAACAGAAGGGTGAGAAACATAACATAATAATCCAGGCATAAGATATATATATATATATATATATATATATATATATATATATATATATATATATATATATATATATATATATATATATATATATATATATATATATATATATATATATATATATATATATATATATATATATATATATATATATATATATATATATATATATATATATATATATATATATATATATATATATATATATATATATATATATATATATATATATATATATATATATATATATATATATATATATATATATATATATAGAGAGAGAGAGAGAGAGAGAGAGAGAGAGAGAGAGAGAGAGAGAGAGAGAGAGAAATACACAAGTACCGAATGCCTATATTCTACAACTTTTCACTACGGTGCATAGTAATAAATTCTCACCACATCAAATACACTTAGGCGTATACACTCACACTAAACCATCCATCCATTAGTTAATATCCTACACATTCATTTATTCGCTATCCGCGTCCCATCAATTTCCTGCACGCATGCATATTACATGTGACAACCGCAACCATGCCGTGCGATTCGTATAATACTCATCTAATATCCTCAATCCTCTTTTCGGGTTATGGGCATATCGCTCATGCCCTACCGGGAACAACATCTCAGTCATTCTACCCCGGTAACTTCTTCACTAGGAACGACGCATTGCCATCCTACCTTAGTGAGTACAACTCCTCCACGCTTACTTCAACATCATCCTCCCATCTATCAGACAATACATACACATATACTATTATATTCTTAGAGATTATTCTCCGTTCATCATCTGAAGATGATAGTGCAACTCATAGGGACCGAATCATTCATCCGCCAGATTCCCCTATGAACCTATCACTTATCAAATCCTACACGGGATCAAATATAACCATCGCATCAAGCGAGGTTCTGCAGATCCTACACGGGATCAAATATAACCATCGCATCAAGCGAGGTTCTGCAGATCCTACACGGGATCAAATATAACCATCGCATCAAGCGAGGTTCTGCAGATCCTACACGGGATCAAATATAACCATCGCATCAAGTGAGGTTCTGCAGATCCTACACGGGATCAAATATAACCATCGCATCAAGCGAGGTTCTGCAGATCCTACACGGGATCAAATATAACCATCGCATCAAGCGAGGTTCTGCAGATCCTACACGGGATCAAATATAACCATCGCATCAAGCGAGGTTCTGCAGATCCTACACGGGATCAAATATAACCATCGCATCAAGCGAGGTTCTGCAGATCCTACACGGGATCAAATATAACCATCGCATCAAGCGAGGTTCTGCAGATCCTACACGGGATCAAATATAACCATCGCATCAAGCGAGGTTCTGCAGATCCTACACGGGATCAAATATAACCATCGCATCAAGCGAGGTTCTGCAGATCCTACACGGGATCAAATATAACCATCGCATCAAGCGAGGTTCTGCAGATCCTACACGGGATCAAATATAACCATCGCATCAAGCGAGGTTCTGCAGATCCTACACGGGATCAAATATAACCATCGCATCAAGCGAGGTTCTGCAGATCCTACACGGGATCAAATATAACCATCGCATCAAGCAAGGTTCTGCAGATCCTACACGGGATCAAATATAACCATCGCATCAAGCGAGGTTCTGCAGATCCTACACGGGATCAAATATAACCATCGCATCAAGCGAGGTTCTGCAGATCCTACACGGGATCAAATATAACCATCGCATCAAGCGAGGTTCTGCAGATCCTACACGGGATCAAATATAATACACAGCCACTAGGAATGATGTTATATCATTCTACCCTAGTGCACCCATCAATCACACCTCATTTGGAAAACTCCTAACGCACTACAATATTGTTTGTGCCTCATTAGGAACGATATCACGTCATCCTACCCAAATGAGCCCGCAACTAGGAATGATATCACATCATTCTACCCTAGTGTAATCCACTCCGACACTACGTTCACTACTCAATGCCCACATAATCCTATTATGTTCTCATACTTCCATATTATCATGCCAACGGCAACGAACTCGATCATCTCATCATGCCATCCTATTCGATCTAGCGATTGCATAAAATTGCCGATCGGCCACACTCACGCTTCACAAACCATAAACTAGGATTCACGCCATTCGGCTACCCACAACACCTCACGGCCAGCATACCCGCTTTTAAATCGAGGGAAGGTCGATCGCAATCAGGGTCCCAAGCCACAACAGTACACAACAGGAGAGAAACTCATTCTGCTACGTTCGCTACACGCTCGCCTAGCGAGCTACTAGCGAACGTTCGCTACCTCCTCGCCTAGCGAACTGCTAGCGAATGCAAACAGAACCTCCAAACATTGCTCGCTACCTCGTTCGCCACAGCGAACCCCCAGCGAGCTCTTCGCTACTCCCTTCGCTACAAGCGAAAGAACACAATACCATTCTGTCCCAAGTCTGGGACCGTTCGCTACGCACTCGCCTAGCGAGATGCTAGCGAACACTCGCGACCTGCTTGAAGGAAAATTGCGATCTAAACGCAGCGGAAAACAAAAATTTCCTTTAGTGATCCTTACGAATGAGCATGGTCAGTGATAGAATCGTTACCTCTTTGTGGCGATTCAGATCTTTGATGCAGCGATCACAAGCGTTGATGAAGTGCAACGCCTCTACTCAGTCCACACGAACAGCTTCCGGTCACAGTGCTAGCTGCTTACGAACGGAATTATTTGAGTGAGAAAAGAGAATCAAAACGAAATTGCATCAAGTGAAAGCTTCATCACAAGGGTTCCTTTTATAGACTCTCTTGTGGGATGCGGGCTAAAACCCAATTCACATGATCCATAATAATATTATATATTATTATAATAACTATTATTATAATAAATATATTTATTTTATTATTATTTTATAACCATTATAAAATAACAATAATTATTATTATATTATCCGAATTTATATTTTTCACTTAAGTGCACCGTACCTTACGGTGTTCCTTTTTTGATTTCTCTATCTCTCATCAAACTGTCCTTATGTGTGTGACCCTGTAGGATTTCGTAACGTTGGTAATTATATTAAATTATATATTTAACATAATAAACAGTAAGCGGTATCTAGCAACACATCACTGCTACCCAAGTCACGAAAATGTCATATGATCTGACAAAACCTTTTTCGTGATAATATATGTTTGTACAATTACCCTTTTGCCCCTATGTCTATATTGAACACAAGGCATACACTGTGTCATCCTTGTCCAGTTCAATATTGGGCCCTTAGACATTTCTCCTGTTATGCAGGATTGGCAAATTCCATCTAGGACACTCATGTCCCTCAGCGATAATGTTTGATCAGCAATAAAGCACCCGACTCTACATCTAGGGTCCATAGTGGTTTCAGGTCGAAGGGTGGTAATACACCATTATCACCATGAGAATAACTTATGACACTTTGCATAACATACTATGTAGTATTCTCATAGCGGGTCAATCCGGTATAAATATTACTCCTAATATTTATACCTATGTCAAGACTTGATAACTCTTTATCCATGATCCATGAGATGTGATCATCAGTCTATCTTCATAATAGTCTCAATGCTTTTAATGTTATCCCACTTTGCAATAAAGCTTGACTACGGATATTTTAAGAATAATGTCTTTATGTTTAATGGGATCTCATGATTAAGTCACACTTAACATTTCATTAAACAGACTAACTATTCTAGGGACTTTATTATTCTGAAAGACAAACATAATAAAGAAATGCCTTTTATTATTAAACGAATAATCCGATACAAGTACCAAAAAATATTGGCCTCTAGGGCTTACACCAACAATCTCCCACTAGCACTAGAGCCAATTAGGCATACCCTTAATACCCATAGATCTAGTATGACCATCATGCTTCTGTTGCGCAAGAGGCTTTGTTAATGGGTCAGCGATATTGTCAAGTGTAGGTACTCTGCATATCTTCACATCTCCCCGATCGATTATCTCTCGAATGAGGTGATAACGCCTAAGTATGTGTTTGGATCGTTGGTGAGATCTAGGCTCCTTAGCTTGTGCGATAGCACCATTGTTATCACAATATAAACCAATGGGATCCACAATGCTAGGGACTATGCCAAGTTCACTAATGAACTTCTTGATCCAAACAGCTTCCTTTGCTGCATTTGAGGCAGCAATATACTCGGCCTCAGTTGTAGAATCAGCAACTGTTTCTTGCTTTGAACTTTTCCAGCTCACAGCGCCACCATTGAGACAGAACACATAACCAGATTGTGATCTAAAATCATCCTTATCTGTCTGGAAGCTAGCATCAGTGTAACCAATTACATCAAGCTCTTCCTGACCTCCATATATCAAGAATGAATCCTTAGTCCTTCTCAAGTACTTAAGGATATTCTTGACAGCTACCCAGTGAGCATCACCGGGATCAGATTGGTACCTACTCGTTGCACTTAATGCATACGAGACATCTGGTCGAGTACATAACATGGCATACATGATAGATCCTATTGCAGATGCATATGGAATCTTATTCATGCGATCCCTTTCTTCCTTAGTTGAAGGGGATTGTGTTTTTGATAAACACAGACCATGTTGCATAGGTATGAATCCTTTCTTGGAATCATGCATATTAAAGCGTCTCAACACTTTATCTATGTATGTACTCTGACTTAGGCCAAGCAGTTTTTGTGATCTATCTCTATAGATCCTAATTCCTAATATATAGGCTGCTTCACCTAGGTCTTTCATAGAAAAACAATTCCCTAACCAAGTTTTCACTTGTTGCAAGGTAGGGACATCGTTTCCAATGAGTAATATGTCATCTACATATAATACCAGAAACACGATCATGCTCCCACTAACCTTCTTGTAGACACAAGGTTCATCTTCATTTTTGATGAATCCATATTGTTTTACGGTTTCATCAAAACGAAGATTCCAGCTTCTGGAAGCTTGCTTCAATCCATAGATTGATCGCTGTAACTTGCATATCTTTTGGGCATCTTGTGGTATGTCAAATCCTTCAGGTTGTGTCATGTACACATCCTCAAGAAGATTCCCATTAAGGAAAGCAGTTTTGACATCCATCTGCCATATTTCATAATCATGATATGCAGCGATGGCAAGTAAAATCCGAACAGATTTAAGCATTGCAACTGGTGAAAAGGTTTCATCATAGTCAACCCCATGAATTTGTTTATAGCCTTTTGCAACCAGTCTTGCTTTATAGGTATGTACCTTACCATCCATGTCAGTCTTCTTCTTGAAGACCCACTTGCATCCTATAGGGTTAACTCCTATAGGAGGTTCTACCAAGGTCCAAACCTGGTTTGTGTACATGGAATCCATTTCAGATTTCATGGCTTCTAGCCACTTCTTAGACTCAGGACCAGTTATGGCCTCTTTGTAGGTCACAGGCTCATCTTGATCCATGAGTAATACATCACCCTGATCACTTATGAGATATCCATATCTCTCAGGTTGGTGACGTATCCTGCTTGACCTACGCTGGTCTTGTTCTACTTGAGCAGGTTGCTCTTCCACAACTACTTGTGTTTCCCGCTCTAGTTCCTCCATAGGTGTTTCAATGTTTTGTGATTCTTGAATTTCTTCAAGCTCTATTTTCCTCCCACTGTTTCCTTTGGAAATAAAATCCCTTTCCAGAAAGACTCCAGTTCGAGCGACAAACACTTTGCCCTCAGAAGGATTGTAGAAGTAATATCCTCTTGTTTCTTTAGGATACCCCACAAATAAGCATTTGTCAGATTTGGGCTCAAGCTTGGTTGAAATTTGTCGTTTGACGTAAACTTCGCAACCCCAAATCTTCATGTAAGACATATGTGGTTTCTTACCACTCCATATCTCATATGGTGTCTTATCAACCTTTTTGGATGGAACACGGTTAAGTGTGTAAGCTGCTGTTAATAATGCATGTCCCCAAAAGGAGTTTGGAAGATCGACGTGACTCATCATGGATCGGACCATGTCTAACAAGGTTCGATTTCTTCTCTCAGATACACCATTCCATTGTGGTGTTCCAGGAGGAGTAAGTTGGGATAGAATCCCATACTCTTTTAGATGGTCATCAAATTCTAGGCTTAAATATTCACCGCCTCGATCTGATCGAAGAACTTTAATATTCTTACCTAGTTGGTTTTGTACTTCATTCTTGAATTCCTTGAACTTTTCAAAGGACTCAGATTTGTGTTTCATTAAATACACATATCCGTATCTACTGAAGTCATCAGTAAAAGTGATGAAGTACTGAAAACCTCCTCTGGCTGGTATGTTCAGTGGTCCACATACATCAGTATGTATGAGTGCCAAAAGATCATTAGCCCTTTCACCTTTTCCTGTGAATGGGGACTTTGTCATCTTTCCAATTAAACAAGATCTGCATGTCTCATATGATTCATAATCAAAAGAGTCCAAGAGTCCATCTTTATGGAGTTTGGAAATGCGTTTCTCATTTATGTGGCCTAATCGACAGTGCCAAAGGTAAGTTGGATTCAACTCATTAGGTTTCAACCTTTTAGTATTAATGTTATAAATTGGCATTTCAAGATCAAGGACATATAGTCCATTATTCATTTTTGCAGTAGCATAGAATATATCATTCAAATAAATGGAGCAACAATTGTTCCTTATTATGAATGAAAAACCAAACTTGTCCAAACAAGAAACGGAAATAATATTCCTGCTAATTGCAGGTACATAATAACAGTTCTCTAACTGAATTATTAAACCACTAGGTAAAGTTAAAACATAAGTTCCTACAGCTAAAGCAGCAACCTTTGCTCCATTGCCAACTCGTAGGTCAACTTCACCTTTTGCCAAATCTCTACTCCTTTTTAGCCCCTGCACATTAGTACAAATGTGAGAACCGCATCCAGTATCTAATACCCATGATGCAGAAGTAGATAAATTAATTTCAATAACAAAAATACCTGAATTTGAAGTCTCTACTCCATTATTCTTATCTTCCAGGTACTTTGGGCAATTTCTCTTCCAATGTCCGGTCTTACCGCAATGGAAGCAAGTGCCCTCCTTTGCTATTCCTCCACTAGGCTTCAAAACAGGAGGAGTGGGTTTGGGTTTGGCAACTTCCTTGCCTTTCCCTCTACCACCCTGTTTGATGGGCCTCTTGTTCTGTTTCTTTCCATTACTGACCATCAGAATGGATTTCCCTTTTGTCTTCATATTCTGCTCAGCAGTTCTCAACATGCCTAGCAGTTCTGGAAGACTTTTGTCCAAGTCATTCATATTGAAATTCAGGACAAACTGACTGAAGCTCTCTGGCAACGATTGCAAGATCAGATCAATCGCAAGTTCCTTTCCAAGGGGAAACCCTAATCTGTCAAGGTTCTCCACATACCCAATCATCTTGAGTACATGGGGACTTACAGGGGCTCCCTCAGCTAACTTGCTGTTAAAAAGGGACTTTGAAACCTGAAACCTCTCATTTCTTGCTTGCTCTTGATAAAGCGTTTTCAGATGTCCGATCATATCGAACGCAGACATGTTCTCGTGTTGCTTTTGCAACTCAGAGTTCATGGTAGCAAGCATGAGGCAAGCGGTTTCATTGGCATCATCGAAATGCTTCTTATAAGCATCTCTTTCTGCCTTTGGTGCAGAACTAGGAGGTTCCTCCTCAGGAACTGGTGTCTCCAAGACATACAGCTTCTTATCGTGCTTGAGGACAATCCTCAGATTACGGTGCCAATCCAGGAAATTTGTCCCAGACAATTTTTCCTTATCTAGGATGGATCGCAAAATATTGTTCGATGTGTTTGTTGTCATGGTAATCTACAAGAGAAATATGAAAATATAAGTATCATTAAAACAACATATTTAATTAGGCCTTTAATCAAATATGCTCCCACTATTTTATTCAAAACAAATGACCCTCATCATTTGATTCGGAAAATCCCGTTGGAAGACTTTCTAGTGGGTCGAGATCCATGTTTCACTTTGTTTTAAGTCAGCGTTAGGCTGATTACACAAAACTAAGTTATTTAGGTAGGAACTCCTTCCAATTGTATCTCATACAACTCTCGAATATTTTCAATTGGGTGAATAACTCCTTATTCTGATCCATCACATGAATCATTCCCAATTCTTGCTTCTAAACATATATAATCTTATTATAATTTGTTTAGTTAAGTTTGACCCATGGTTTTAGCAATTGGATATTACAATTATCCCATCACACCTTATTAATATAGAACATGCACCTCGCGTAGGCGAAACCTACAATGCTCGATACTAGTCTTGATGAGTGCTAAAAATTGGAAAGCATAAACTTAATATTTATTTTTGAGGGAATTTGTTATTAGTTTGATCTCACCAGCTTAACATGCAAAACGTCTCTCACATGCATCAACATACAATTACATGCATCAACATACATATAAAAAGATACAATTATGGCCCCTAACGCAATTGTTCTCTCAAGCCAATGAGAGAACCTAAGCTAACCTAATAACGATCTAAGCTTCTCCAAGCATGATCTCCAAGGTTATCCTCCTTTAATATTGAATACTTCCTCCTCCTTTTTTTTTTCATAACATAATATTACATTACATATAGGAAAACTCGTTTTACATACGAGGGAGTGAGATGAGAAAAGAAGTTACATAAAGAGATTGAGAGAGAGGCACGACACGCAGGCCGTATTCAAAAATCCCAAAATAATAATAAAGGAAAAACTAAGGCCATAACTGATCACCACAAATAAATAATAATAAACACACTTTTATTATTAGTTTAAAATTCCGATAATTAAATAAACTAAATTAAATTTCGGCTGATTGATCACACTTTGCAGACTTAGCCGGGGGTTCCGCTGCCCGGTCAGCGGACGGTGGTTCCGCTGACCGTTCAGCGGACGGGGGTCAAGGGGGCAGCGCCTCCTTGCGGGGTTGTCAGGGGCAGCGCCCCGGGGAAAAATTTTATGAACACTTCATTGTATTTCACGTCGTTTCCTGCACAACTTTTGTGCATTTACAACCCCAACCGGAAAAGTCTGCGGCAATACAACACTTGTACTGCCATTAATCCTAATGCAACAATTTCATGCCGTCAAACACAACTCAATTGATAACTCAATGTGATAGATCAACATGTCATTGCTTCACCATACTAACGTCGGATTCCGAAGCGAATGAAAATGATTATCTTTCAAAAGAATTACAATCCTTATGTGATTGAATGGATGAAATCAAAACAGTATATCCCATATACCATCTTTGCATCAGAATTTCTTATATCTTATATAAAAGTGATTGATCTAATTGTGTAACCTATGGATGATCAATGTATCGCACAACTTCACCATACTAATGTCGGATTCCGAAGCATAATCAACATCAATCATCCAAATCGTACACAACAGATGCCAAATTTAATTAATCGTTTATTGTTAAATTCATTCTGTGTTTTAATCGAATCAAATACAGAAAAGACGGAAATTTAACAGCTATCAGATCCATGGTTTCGTAAGTGGCTCTGATACCACTGAAGGAAAATTGCGATCTAAACGCAGCGGAAAACAAAAATTTCCTTTAGTGATCCTTACGAATGAGCATGGTCAGTGATAGAATCGTTACCTCTTTGTGGCGATTCAGATCTTTGATGCAGCGATCACAATCGTTGATGAAGTGCAACGCCTCTACTCAGTCCACACGAACAGCTTCCGGTCACAGTGCTAGCTGCTTACGAACGGAATTATTTGAGTGAGAAAAGAGAATCAAAACGAAATTGCATCAAGTGAAAGCTTCATCACAAGGGTTCCTTTTATAGACTCTCTTGTGGGATGCGGGCTAAAACCCAATTCACATGATCCATAATAATATTATATATTATTATAATAACTATTATTATAATAAATATATTTATTTTATTATTATTTTATAACCATTATAAAATAACAATAATTATTATTATATTATCCGAATTTATATTTTTCACTTAAGTGCACCGTACCTTACGGTGTTCCTTTTTTGATTTCTCTATCTCTCATCAAACTGTCCTTATGTGTGTGACCCTGTAGGATTTCGTAACGTTGGTAATTATATTAAATTATATATTTAACATAATAAACAGTAAGCGGTATCTAGCAACACATCACTGCTACCCAAGTCACGAAAATGTCATATGATCTGACAAAACCTTTTTCGTGATAATATATGTTTGTACAATTACCCTTTTGCCCCTATGTCTATATTGAACACAAGGCATACACTGTGTCATCCTTGTCCAGTTCAATATTGGGCCCTTAGACATTTCTCCTGTTATGCAGGATTGGCAAATTCCATCTAGGACACTCATGTCCCTCAGCATGCTTCGTGGAGTGCCCATCAACTGTCTTTATGATCATCCAGTTACGGATAATGTTTGATCAGCAATAAAGCACCCGACTCTACATCTAGGGTCCATAGTGGTTTCAGGTCGAAGGGTGGTAATACACCATTATCACCATGAGAATAACTTATGACACTTTGCATAACATACTATGTAGTATTCTCATAGCGGGTCAATCCGGTATAAATATTACTCCTAATATTTATACCTATGTCAAGACTTGATAACTCTTTATCCATGATCCATGAGATGTGATCATCAGTCTATCTTCATAATAGTCTCAATGCTTTTAATGTTATCCCACTTTGCAATAAAGCTTGACTACGGATATTTTAAGAATAATGTCTTTATGTTTAATGGGATCTCATGATTAAGTCACACTTAACATTTCATTAAACAGACTAACTATTCTAGGGACTTTATTATTCTGAAAGACAAACATAATAAAGAAATGCCTTTTATTATTAAACGAATAATCCGATACAAGTACCAAAAAATATTGGCCTCTAGGGCTTACACCAACACTGCTCGCCTAGCGAGATGCTAGCGAGCGTCTGCGAACAGAACTTCTCCCCACTGTTCAGAATTCGAAACAGCCGATAAATTCACCCGATAATTCTCCACTTGTTCCAGTAATCATAACCTAACGTTTCCCAACATAAATCCTACCACTTATTCTCATCTTCATTAAACAAAACTTGATTTCTACCGATCGAATCAATTTCGACCTAAAACGGAAATTATAGGAAACTCTCCAAAACCCTAACTCAATCAACCATACACATACATAATCATACATATTGATTTAGATAGTAAGGTTTCACACCCTTACCTTGGATTAATCGAAGCTTTGAGATGTTCTTGATGATCCCACACTTTTCTTCTTCTTCTTCTCTTTTCTCCTCCTTTTTCCTTCTTTCTCTTTTCTTTCCTTCCTTTTCTCTTATGTTTATTTTCTCTTCTCTTTCTCTTTTAATATCCTTCTCATTATTTCTCCAAAACATCTATTTATTCAATATCCCATAAAATATCCCACTTATCATTAAATAGGAAATGTCCAAAATACCCTCCAAACTATTTTCCCCGAAAACTCTCAAAATCGGTTAAAATAGAATAATATGTAAACTTAACATATTTCCACACAATTCCATATCAAAAATAATATTCGTCCAATTAAATTAAGTAGGGACTCGATAAAAGAAACAATCGAAATCGGGGCGTTACAACTCTCCCCCACTTAGGAATTTTCGTCCTCGAAAATATTACCTGATTCAAACCATACCGGACGTAACATCACATCCGCTCTCTAATTCTCAAGTTGCACATGATCGCCCACGTGCATACTTCCGTACCACAAACATAGTCATGCCGCGTGACTCAATTAAGACCGTCAATCTGCACCAATCTCCATTGGAGATTACAGGCACTCCACATACACTCCACCAGGAACGACATCTCAGTCATTCTACCCTGGTGATCGTCTCACTAGGAACAACGCATAGTCATTCTACCCTAGTGATTGCAACCATAACACTTATACCTCATCGGGAATGACATCTAGTCATTCTACCCCTAATGAGTTTGAATCTCGGATACAAACTTTTATCCATCATCATCATCCTAAAGTCTTCGCTCCCCTGCCATACAAGGCTTCAAATTCTCATCTGACTCAATATTTCGACGATACGACATACAATCTTTATCACCTCAGTGATATTCATTTCAACCAGTTCCAACCTAGAATGACTAGTCCTCATCAACAGAAAAAGGGTCAATCCACTTATTCAACCCAGAATTCTCTTAACTAAAATCACATTCCTCATTGTATCCTTATCTTTCAGAACTGCGAGCAAAAGCTTGGACTTTGCTAAGACAACATCCTTTGTGGTAGTTTCGCCCATTAAAGCCATATGGTTTAACAAATCATTATGCGAAGGTTTAACTTCATAGTAACTAAAATCCTTATTCTTACTCAAGCTATCCCACACAGATTTTTGCTGATGTTTCTGGATTCTTCTTCACAAAATACATGAAGTAAACAGTGATCAAAATAGTCCTTATGGTATCCTCGTAGCTCTTCCTTGGCTTTTGAAGTTTGATCCATTTACCATCCCTCGATAGCACTGATATCTCAGGCTTGACATTGGAAAGAAGGTCAAACCCCCATGCTATATCTCGCATAAAAAATTTCTTTAGCCCATTATCAGCCTTACTGTGCAAAAACACTTTAGGTTTTCAAGGTCATCACTCGCCTCAAACCTTTACTGAACAATCGAAGCTCTTAACCTTCGGCCCTAACACACAACAGCAACCAACTCTAAGTCAATCTTCAGATAACTTTTCTTGTACCCCTATTTGCCATAAAGCACACTCGGAACTTTGCTGGTGTGCATTAAACGCATCCTCCCAGCGTGCCACCGAAGCATCATGAAATGCAACATATGGTTTAGTCGGGTTCGACAAAACCAACGCACAAATTGTTGACGGTTCTTCTCAAAACTCCTTGAACCTCTCCACAGTGACATAACACTGCCTTCTCCTCCAACACGGATAACACAAGCTCCCGATGTTCAACAATTCATCGAGCTACAGCCTCACACTTGTAGCGTCCTGGAGAACCACAAGTTCTCCCCCACTTAGATCATTCTTACTTCTGCAGACAATGGTTAAACAACAAACAGGTACTGACAGTGTCTTCACACACATGTCGCGTACAAGGGAACAACCAACATTAGACACTTGGCCGGATGGACCGACCTGCTCTGATACCACTTTGTAACACCCCTTTTCTATACCCCAAAATAAACACATATCAAATCATATAGTCATGAATACAGGTGTTTTTATTTTCATCAGAGTATATTTACATTTAGGTATAAAAGAAGTGCGTCACAATACTCACGAAACGACCACATGAATATTAATGTTTAAAAAGAATTAACTCAAAAGGGGTAAACCTCAACTAAAAATAAACGCATGATTCTTTGAAATTACATATTCATGTGTTCTCTTAAAGCGGAAGACTAAAACATATATATATATATATATATATATATATATATATATATATATATATATATATATATATATATAATATATATATATATATATATATATATATATATATATATATATATATATATATATATATATATATATATATATATATATATATATATATATATATATATATATATATATATATATATATATATATACATATATATATATATATATATATATATATATATATATATATATATATATATATATATATATATATATATATATATATATATATATATATATATATATATATATATATATATATATATTCACTTAAGACATGACAAAACGTAATTACATGTCATCTGGTTGTTCACAACTCTATTCAAATACTAACAAAACATCATTAAGGCAATCAACAAGCCTATCTACCCAAAGTTACATATCAGAGCGACCGACTCGAGGGAAAGGAACTATACTCCAAAGGAAACCTCCAGCGGATCCTAATCTGCAATGCCTCGCAGGGCATTATAAAACAACAGAAGGGTGACAAACATAACATAATAATCCAGGCATAAGATATATATATATATATATATATATATATATATATATATATATATATATATATATATATATATATATATATATATATATATATTATATATATATATATATATATATATATATATATATATATATATATATATATATATATATATATATATATATATATATATATATATATATATATATATATATATATATATATATATATATATATATATATATATATATATATATATATATATATATATATATATATATATATATAGAAATACACAAGTACCGAATGCCTATATTCTACAGCTTTTCACTACGGTGCGTAGTAATAAATTCTCACCACATCAAATACACTTAGGCGTATACACTCACACTAAACCATCCATCCATTAGTTAATATCCTACACATTCATTTATTCGCTATCCGCGTCCCATCAATTTCCTGCACGCATGCATATTACATGTGACAACCGCAACCATGCCGTGCGATTCGTATAATACTCATCTAATATCCTCAATCCTCTTTCCGGGTTATGGGCATATCGCTCATGCCCTACCGGGAACAACATCTCAGTCATTCTACCCCGGTAACTTCTTCACTAGGAACGACGCATTGCCATCCTACCCTAGTGAGTACAACTCCTCCACGCTTACTTCAACGTCATCCTCCCATCTATCAGATCATACATACACATATACTATTATATTCTTAGAGATTATTCTCCGTTCATCATCTGAAGATGATAGTGCAACTCATAGGGACCGACTCATTCATCCGCCAGATTCCCCTATGAACCTATCACTTATCAAATCCTACACGGGATCAAATATAACAATCGCATCAAGCGAGGTTCTGCAGATCCTACACGGGATCAAATATAACCATCGCATCAAGCGAGGTTCTGCAGATCCTACACGGGATCAAATATAACCATCGCATCAAGCGAGGTTCTGCAGATCCTACACGGGATCAAATATAACCATCGCATCAAGCGAGGTTCTGCAGATCCTACACGGGATCAAATATAACCATCGCATCAAGCGAGGTTCTGCAGATCCTACACGGGATCAAATATAACCATCGCATCAAGCGAGGTTCTGCAGATCCTACACGGGATCAAATATAACCATCGCATCAAGCGAGGTTCTGCAGATCCTACACGGGATCAAATATAACCATCGCATCAAGCGAGGTTCTGCAGATCCTACACGGGATCAAATATAACCATCGCATCAAGCGAGGTTCTGCAGATCCTACACGGGATCAAATATAAAACACAGCCACTAGGAATGATGTTATATCATTCTACCCTAGTGCACCCATCAATCACACCTCATTCGGAAAACTCCTAACGCACTACAATATTGTTTGTGCCTCATTAGGAACGATATCACGTCATCCTACCCAAATGAGCCCGCAACTAGGAATGATATCACATCATTCTACCCTAGTGTAATCCACTCCGACACCACGTTCACTACTCAATGCCCACATAATCCTATTATGTTATCATACATCCATATTATCATACCAACGGCAACGAACTCGATCATCTCATCATGCCATGCTATTCGATCTAGCGATTGCATAAAATTGCCGATCGGCCACACTCACGCTTCACAAACCATAAACTAGGATTCACGCCATTCGGCTACCCACAACACCTCACGGCCAGCATACCCACTTTTAAATCGAGGGAAGGTCGATCGCAATCAGGGTCCCAAGCCACAACAGTACACAACAGGAGAGAAACTCATTCTGCTACGTTCGCTACACGCTCGCCTAGCGAGCTACTAGCGAACGTTCGCTACCTCCTCGCCTAGCGAACTGCTAGCGAATGCAAACAGAACCTCCAAACATTGCTCGCTACCTCGTTCGCCACAGCGAACCCCCAGCGAGCTCTTCGCTACTCCCTTCGCTACAAGCGAAAGAACACAATACCATTCTGTCCCAAGTCTGGGACCGTTCGCTACGCACTCGCCTAGCGAGATGCTAGCGAACACTCGCGACCTGCTCGCCTAGCGAGATGCTAGCGAACACTCGCGACCTGCTCGCCTAGCGAGATGCTAGCGAGCGTCTGCGAACAGAACTTCTCCCCACTGTTCAGAATTCGAAACAGCCGATAAATTCACCCGATAATTCTCCACTTGCTCCAGTAATCATAACCTAACGTTTCCCGACATAAATCCTACCACTTATTCTCATCTTCATTAAACAAAACTAGATTTCTACCGATCGAATCAATTTCGACCTAAAACGGAAATTATAGGAAACTCTCCAAAACCCTAACTCAATCAACCATACACATACATAATCATACATATTGATTTAGATAGTAAGGTTTCACACCCTTACCTTGGATTAATCGAAGCTTTGAGCTGTTCTTGATGATCCCACACTTTTCTTCTTCTTCTTCTCTTTTCTCCTCCTTTTTCCTTCTTTCTCTTTTCTTTCCTTCCTTTTCTCTTGTGTTTCTTTTCTCTTCTCTTTCTCTTTTAATATCCTTCTCATTATTTCTCCAAAACATCTATTAATTCAATATCCCATAAAATATCCCACTTATCATTAAATAGGAAATGTCCAAAATACCCTCCAAACTATTTTCCCCGAAAACTCTCAAAATCGGTTAAAATAGAATAATATGTAAACTTAACATATTTCCACACAATTCCATATCAAAAATAATATTCGTCCAATTAAATTAAGTAGGGACTCGATAAAAGAAACAATCGAAATCGGGGCGTTACATGGTTTGGTTGCAATCATTCCTTGTCTGAGATGACTAAGTATATGTTGTTTTGTGTGTTATGGGTTGCTGTATGGCGTGAATCCTAGTTTGTGATTTGTGAAGTGTGGAATGTGGTCGTTTGGCAATTTGGTGCATTTACTTGAATTGAATAGAAATGCATGTTGAGATCGAATGATGAATATATATATATATATATATATATATATATATATATATATATATATATATATATATATATATATATATATATATATATATATATATATATATATATATATATATATATATATATATATATATATATATATATATATATATATATATATATATATATATATATATATATATATATATATATATATATATATATATATATATATAGATATATATATATATATATATATATATATATATATATATATATATGTATTGTGATATGTATAGCTATTGTGAATGCATAGTGAATATATGCGATGAATGTGAAGAATGCATGAGTATGTTTGTAAACATGTATGCATTTTCAGAAGTGTATGGAGTCATTTTGCATGTAGTGTATGGAGTCATTTTGCATGTGAGCATCATGAAGTACATTCTTGTGCTGTTGATTCCTAGGAGAGTCTGATGAGTGATAGGATTCCTAGGAGAGTCCGATGAGTGATGTGATTCCTTGGAGAATCTGATGAGTGGTGTGATTCCTTGGAGAATCTGATGAGAGATGTGATTCCTTAGAGAATCTGATAGATGATGTGATTCCTTGGAGAATATGATGAGTGATGTGATTCCTTGGAGAATCTGATGAGTGATGTGATTCCTCGGAGAATCTGATGAGTGATGTGATTCCTTTGAGAATCTGATGAACGATGTGATTCCTCGGAGTATCTGATGAGTGATGTGATTCCTCGAAGAATCTGATGAGTGATGTGATTCCTAGGAGAGTCTGATGAATGATAGGATTCCTAGGAGAATCCAATGAGTGATGTGATCCTAGGAGAATCTGATGAGTTATAGTGTACCCGTGAGGGGTGTGGGTGAATTGATTCTTAGGAGAATCTGATGGACGATTAAGTCGGTATCGTATTACATTTGCATAGAGTAGCGAGTCGGCCTCTATGATTTTCATTTATCATCTTTGCATGATGTATGGTGAATAAACATGATTGTAGATGTTTATGTAAATTGTTGATAATTGGCATGAATGGAATGCTTGAAGATGCATGTATGTGTGAATATATATGTATATGTGTGCATGTTTATGAATTGATATAAACATTGATGATGCACATTGTATATGCTTAGTGTTCTATTTGTAAATAGTTAATTGTGAATACATTGCGATGTATGGTGTAGTGAGATGAGTTGTGATGAGAATGCGGAAGACGTTTTTGGACGTTATGTGTGTGTGTGTGTGTGTATATATATATATATATATATATATATATATATATATATATATATATATATATATATATATATATATATATATATATATATATATATATATATATATATATATATATATATATATATATATATATATATATATATATATATATATATATATATATATATATATATATATATATATGTGCATTATGTATTATGATATTGTTTCTCACCCTTCTGCTGTTTTATAATGCTCTATGAGGCATTGCAGATTAGATTGCTGGAGATCTTTTGTGAAGTGTGGCTTCAATCTTTTTGGTTGGTTGGCTCTGATATGTGGCACCGGGTAGTTAGGGATTATTTTGATTCTTTTGTGATACATCTGTGTATGTATCTGCTGATGATATGTTTTGTAAACATGGTGAATGATAATTGTATTTGTGAATACATGTTTTGGAGATTATGAAATATTTGGATGTTCCGCCTTTGTTCCAGATATTTTCTTATGGGTGTTGCCCCGATGTTGCATATCTGTTGAGCAGGTGTTGTATGTGTTGAATTTTTGGTATAATGTGATATGCCCCTTTTATGCCATGGTATAAATGTACTCTTATGAAATTTTGAACTTATGCCTAAATGATTATTTGTATTATTTGGGGGTATAGAAAGGGGGTGTTACATTAAGTGGTATCAGAGCCAGTGTTGAGTCGGTTGTGTCTGTCTCGTTGTTTTGTTGGTTGAACGGTTGTTTAACCTTGTTGTTATTTTTGGGAATAATCAGAATATGGCTGGTCAAAATGACAATGTGATGGCTGCTGCATTGGAGGCAATGGCTAGGGCGGTGCAGGGTGCGCCGAATGTGAACGCTAATGATGAGTTCAGAAAGAATCAGCCGTCGGTGTTCAAAGGAAGGTTTGATCCGGACGGTGCTCAGATTTGGTTGAAGGAGATCGAGAGGATCTTAAGGGTTATGAATTGTGCTGAAGGGAACAAGGTGAGACTTGGATCTCACATGTTACGAGGAAAAGCCGATGACTTGTGGATCGGTATGCGACAAGTCCTTGAAGTGGATGACGAGGAAATAACTTGGGATTTATTTCATGCTGAATTTTTAAGGAAGTATTACCCTGAGAGTGTGAAGGGAAGGAAGGAAATGGAATTCCTGGAATTGAAGCAAGGCAATATGTCCATGGTAGACTACACGACTAAGTTCACAGAATTAGTAAAATTTCATCCTCACTGTGATGCGGTGACGGCGGAATTTTCCAAGTGCGTTAAGTATGGGAACGGCTTGCGTTCTGAGATCAAGCAAGCAGTGGGCTATCAGAGGATAAGGAGATTTTCGGACTTGACCGAATATTGTCGAATTTTTGAAGAGGATAGTAAAACTCGTTCTACGCACTACAAGAGTTTGAAGGAGGAGAAAGAAAGGCAACAGGTAAGGAGTGGACCTTATGTGACACCTACTGATAAGGGCAAGCATAGGGAGGACTTTGTTAAGAGGCCTATAGGAGGGAGTTCTGGATCCATTAAATGCTACAAGTGTGGTGAGATGGGTCATAAGTCTTTTATGTGTGGAAAGCCCAAAGTTAAGTGCTCTAACTGCAGAGTTATTGGGCATGATGCTACGGATTGTAGAAAGGGTGTAGTGAAGTGCTACAATTGTGGAGAAGAAGGTCACATCGGTGCTAAGTGTCCTAAACCTAAGCAAGCTCCAACAAGTGGAAAAGTATTTGCATTGGCAGGATCAGACACTACTAATGCGGATCGTTTGGTTTGAGGTATGTACTTTATTAATAATATGCCTTTAATTGCTATTATTGATACCAGAACGACTCATTCGTTCTTTTCTTTTGAGAATGTTAAGCGTTTGGAATTGTGTTGTACTCTTGTGAGGGTGGTATGGTTATTGAGACGCCCGCTTCGGGGTCGGTAACTACATCTTTAGTATGTTTAAGTTGTCCCTTGACCATGTATGGTAAAGAATTTATTATGGACTTGGTGTGTTCACCATTAGAAAGATCATATTTAATCTTGGGTATGAGCTGATTGCAGTATGATAGAGTTAGTGTGGATTGTTATTTCCTGTTGGTGAGGATTTCTTCTATGAAGGATGGAAAGGATGAGAGTTTCTTATTCCCGAAAGAGTTGAAGAAATTTTTGGGGGACAGAACTCAAGTGTTCAGTTGTTTGCATCATTGTCGGCGGAGGGTAAGGCTGAACTGAATGTGTTCCCAGTGGTGCGTGGCTTTTCAGAGATGTTTCTGGAAGGATGTTAAGGATGTACCGCCGGGAAGAGAAATTGGATTTGAAGTCCATGGATTTGATGGTGATAAGAGGGGAGACTTCAAGGTGATAATATTGGAATATGTATGTGCCCAAGATTCGATCTCATTGGGGTAGAATGACTAGTATGTCGTTCCTAATGAGGTATGAGCGGTATAGTTGTAATCACTGGGGTAGAATGACTATGTGTCGTTCCTAGTGACATGATCACCGAGGTAGAATGACCGAGATGTCATTCCTTGTGGGGTGCAAGCGGTGTACCCATAATCTCCAATGGAGATTATGGCGGATCGACGGGTTTATAGGAGCTACATGGCATAACTATGATTGCGGTATGAAGTGTGCATGTGTGCGATCATGTATGATTTGGGGATTGGGGATTAAGATGCATGAGTCGCATCCATAGTTGTTTTGGATCAGGTAATATTTTCGAGGACGAAAATCTCTAAAGTGGGGGAGAGTTGTAACACCCCGATTTCGATTATCCCTTTTTCGTTAAGTCCATTTTGATTTTAATTGGGTGAATATTATTTTGATGTGGAATTTTCGTGGAAATATGTTATGTTTACATATTATTCTATTTTACCCGATTTTGGGAGTTTTCGGAGAGAATAGTCGGAGGGTATTTTGGACATTTCCTATTTAATGATAAGTTGGATATTTTATGAGATATTGAGTTAGTAGATGTTTTGGGGAAAAATAATAGGAAGATATTAAAGAGGAAATAGGAGAGAAAGAAAGATAGTAAGAAAGGAAGGAAAGAGAATAGAAAGAAAGAAGGAGAAGAGAAAGAGGAGAGAAAGAAGAGGAAACTTTGGAAAACATCAAGATCAAACTCTAGCTTGCGGTTAATCAGGTAAGGGTGAGAAGTTTTATTATCTTCATAATGTGTATGATCATGTATGTGCTAGATTGGATTTGTTGGATTGTTTCTATGTTTCCATTTCTAGGTCGGAATTGATTTAATTGGTAGAAACTGAGTTTTATCGGTTAGAATTTGGAATAGACGGTGTAGTATAGTCGGGTGATGAGTGGGTTATACTACTGGAACTGATTTGGATTAAATCGGTCGGTTTGTGAGGTTTGGGCTTTTGGACAGCCATGGGAGTTCTGAGTTCGTAGGTTCGCCATACGAATGGCAATGAAGCTTCGTTGGGCGAAGCCCAGCGAGCAACAGCGAACCATGTCAGAAGCATCCACCCTGTCTTCGTTGGCAAGTCCGCCAAGCGAATGTGAGTGGCGAAGGTTCGCCAGGCGAGTATGCTAGCGAGTGCTAGCGAGTAATTCCAGAATAAATCCCAGTGGTCTTCGCTGGCAAGTTTGCCAGGCGAACGGAGTAGCGAAGGTTCGCCAGAGGCTTCGCCAAGCGAAGGTTAGCGAACACAGCATCATGTTTTCTTTTCTTGTGTTTTCCATTCATGGATTGTTTGTGTGATTTGGTTGTGATCATTCCTTGTCTGAGATGACTAAGTATATATTGTTTTGTGTGATGTGGGTAGCCGTATGGCGTGAATCCTAGTTTGTGATTTGTGAAGTGTGGAATGTGGCTGTTTGGAAATTTGGTGCATTTACTTGAATTGAATAGAAATGCATGTTGAGATCGAATGATGAAAATATATATATGTATTGTGATATGTATAAATATTGTGAATGCATAGTGAATATATGCGATGAATGTGAAGAATGCATGAGTATGTTTGTAAACATGTATGCATTTCAAGAAGTGTATGGAGTCATTTTGCATGTGAGCATCATGAAGTACATTCTTGTGTTGTTGATTCCTAGGAGAGTCTGATGAGTGATAGGATTCCTAGGAGAGTCCGATGAGTGATGTGATTCCTTGGAGAATCTGATGAGTGGTGTGATTCCTTGAAGAATCTGATGAGAGATGTGATTCCTCGGAGAATCTGATGGATGATGTGATTCCTTGGAGAATCTGATGAGTGATGTGATTCCTCGGAGAATCTGATGAGTGATGTGATTCCTTGAAGAATCTGATGAATGATGTGATTCCTTGGAGAATCTGATGAACGATGTGATTCCTCGGAGTATCTGATGAGTGATGTGATTCCTCGGAGAATCTGATGAGTGATGTGATTCTTAGGAGAGTCTGATGAATGATAGGATTCCTAGGAGAATCCGATGAGTGATGTGATCCCTAAGAGAACCTGATGAGTTATAGTGTACCCGTGAGGGGCGTGGGTGAATTGATTCTTTGGAGAATCTGATGGACGATTAAGTCGGTATCGTATTACATTTGCATAGAGTAGCGAGTCGGCCTCTATGATTTGCATTTATCATCTTTACATGATGTATGGTGAATAAACATGATTGTAGATGTTTATGTAAATTGTTGATAATTGGCATGAATGGAATGCTTGAAGATGCATGTATGTGTGAATATATATGTATATGTGTGCATGTTTATGAATTGATATAAACATTGACGATGCACATTGTATATGCTTAGTGTTCTATTTGTAAATAGTTAATTGTGAATACATTGCGATGTACGGTGTAGTGAGATGAGTTGCGGTGGAAATGCGGAAGATGTTTTTGGACGTTATGTGTGTGTGTGTGTGTGTGTGTGTATATATATATATATATATATATATATATATATATATATATATATATATATATATATATATATATATATATATATATATATATATATATATATATATATATATATATATATATATATATATATATATATATATATATATATATATATATATATATATATATATATATATATATATATATATATATATGTTTATGTGCATTATGTATTATGATATTGTTTCTCACCCTTCTGCTGTTTTATAATGCTCTATGAGGCATTGCAGATTAGATTGCTGGAGATCTTTTGTGAAGCGTGGCTTCAGTCTTTTTGGTCGGTTGGCTCTGATATGTGGCACCGGGTAGTTAGGGATTATTTTGATTCTTTTGTGATACACCTGTGTATGTATCTGTTGATGACATGTTTTGTAAAAATGGTGAATGATAATTGTATTTGTGAATACATGTTTTGGAGATTATGAAATATTTGGATGTTCTGCCTTTGTTCCAAATATTTTCTTGTGGGTGTTACCCCGATGTTGCATATCTGTTGAGCAGGTGTTGTATGTGTTGAATTTTTGGTATAATGTGATATGCCCCTTTTATGCCATGATATAAATGTACTCTGATGAAATTTTGAACTTATGCCTAAATGATTATTTGTATTATTTGGGGGTATAGAAAGGGGGTGTTACAAACGTGCTAGCGAGCGTCTGCGTACTCCAAAACCCCAACTGTCCAAAAACCTCAGAAACTCCCGAAATCACCTGATTCAATTCCAATAACTTCCAGTAGTCTTAGCCTAACATTCCTCGACTAAACTACACCATTAATTCCATATTCTAACCGTTAAATCATCGATTCTTACAGATTAAACAATTTCTGACCTAGAATGGGAAAAGATGGAAAACATTCAAACAATCCAAACACTCACATACATAATCACACACATTGGTAGAATAATAAGATTTCACACCCTTACCCGATTAAATCGAATCCTGGATGTTGATCTTGAGCTATCCAAGTTTTTCCTCTATTTTCTCCTCTTCTCTCTTCTTCCTTCTTTCTTTCTCTTCATTTTCTCTTCTTTCTATTTCTATCTTTTTCTTTTCTTTTTCCAACATTTCTCTAAAACCCTAACTCTTTAATCCTCTCTATTAGGCTTTACCCAACTCCTCTCACTTTCTATTCACACACCTCTAATTAGGCCCAACCAATCAATCTAGCAATTATACATTATTCTACCAAATTAATAAATCAATTAATTTAATTAATTTCATAAATCACATATTTAGATTAAATCAATTAAATCAATTAACTCATATGAATTAAATAAATCAAGTAATTCATTTAAATCAAATAAATCACATAAATCAATTAATTGATACAAATAATTAATTATTAAAAATTGGGCTGTTACATTGGGCCTGCCCGATTGAGGGGAAGGTCTTGGAATGACAAAACTCATAAGTCATTTGCTATTATTTAAATTTAAAGCTACAAGGTCCAAATATTATTACAAAGTGATCACGAAACAAGTGCAAGAACTCCAAATAATGAATTCAAAAGTAAGTTTCAAGGAGATTGATTACATTTAGAAGTAACAATGGAATTATAAGTTACAAAATCCTACAAGTTTTTGTTTTTGACATGAAACAAAACCTAACTTTTAAATATTACGCAATGCCTAAGAGACTAAGTCATCCAAGCTTTCATGCCAGGTTTTCAAGTCCTAAATTCCTATTTTCATGCCAATTTGTTTCAAGATCTTCATCAAGCTACCAAGCAACCTTGTAGTCTTCCTCCTTCATGGTCATTTTCTACATACCAAGTCTTCACCAATCCAAATCTTTCACGCCAAAAAACCAATGCACATGAAAGAATTGAAAATGAAACAAAGGTTAGCAAAACTCAAGCAAGCTACAAAATTCACATTCATATCAAATCATCAAATTCAATTCATTTGTATCAATTCATCACATTCAATTCATTTGTATCAATTCATCACAGTTCATTCTTCAAACATACACATCCATTCATACATTCATGTTAGATTCATACATATTCATCACATTCGCATTCCATTTCTAGCAAATTCATACATGTTCAAATTTCATTCACATTAATTTTATGCATATCCATTCATTGCAAGCATCAAACACATAGAATTGAGTTGAGTTAGCTTGGTAAGGAATCATTTGGTGTGAAAGCAGTAAGGCACAAATTCAGTATGGACCACAAAGTTTCAATAAACAAGCCTAGTCATGCTAAGGACAAAACTACACCTTCGTACATGTTCATTCCATTCACAAAGAATTTATGGAATAATCCCCACCCTCAATAGCAACTATAATACAATTTCCAGCTCACCACTCTTCATGCGAATTAGCACAAATAACTCACATGTATCCCATTTTCACAACCCTAATCTTAATCACTATTTAAAACCACCAATGTTCATTACAAAAGAGACATGGAGAAAACCCTAAAAGTTTCTACACCAAGAAAACCCTAGACATTGCAACCACCATTGATAATCAGAAACCACAAAAAACCCTAAAATTGCAAAACAAAAGCAATAATAACAATAATACAGAGGCAATCGAAACAAGAAGAGAAGAAATAGAAGAAGTAGATGGAGGAAGAGGAAGAAAGACAGAAAGCTAACCTCGTATTCAACAAGCAACCGCTGGTATCTTTTCATTCCCTTTAATTCTCTTGTTATGCCTGAACCTTGCTCACGTTTGAAATAAGATTTGAATCTGCGTATAGTGCTTTTGATATAGGTCAACCTTTCGAGTTTAGGTTTTCTCATTTTTTTTATATGCGGTCTAGAGGATAGGTTAGGATTTTGGTGTTTTTTTAGTAGATCTTTGGATTCACCATGCAATTTTAATAGGGGTTGGTGTTTAGGATTTCCTATTTTAGGGTGGTGGATTATCGGAGAAGACGGCGTTGTCGCCGCCGACCGCCGACCTTCTCTGGTGAGGTTGATCTGAGAAGAAGGGCTTGTGTTTTTGCAGAGAGGGAGTTAGAAACGAATGAGGAAGATACAAGGTGAATAATGAGCAAATGACTTGTGTTTTTGTTTGTTTCTGAACGTTAACATTTTCTTTTGCCAATGTTTATCATGTGGGTTAGTGGCTGGTGGAGGCGGTGACATATGTCATCATTATGGACATGTGTCACCACCCTGAAGTCTCTTCTGCTTGTTACCCTGGATCATCCTCCCTAGGGTACACCATGCGTGCACCATCCAAGCCACGTGATCGTTTGACCAAGTCATATCCTCTTATCTGACGGTCACGATCATTTATAATGTCAACTATGGTTGACTCTGTCCACCCTGCACCCTCATCTGCTTTGGGCTCTCTCTACTCGTGGGCCTTAGGTTTTCATCACGTGCACCCCCGCTTTTCTCTTTCATAGGCCCATCTGGCCTTGTTTTTCTTTATTTATTTTGTTTTCTTTTTAATTATTTTCTATTTTCTTCCCTCTTAAATTTGTTCTTCTTTTTTTTCATATATTCTTAAAAGACAAAAAAAGTAATTATTATTTATATTAAATATATTTATTTAAAATTATTTAGTTTTATTAAATATCCATATTTAATTTATTAATAATCTTTGTATATAGTTTTGTATGATTTAGTGTGTCATTTTTAATCGATTATCTTGACTATGCCCTTGCTCATATCTTGTGCTCATGCTATGATAATATTTTATTGACCTTTGTTTCTCACTTACACATTCAAAACATTTTCAACATAACTCTCGATTTAATATTGAGTATTTTCTCACTCTTGTAAGTTGATCGCCTTGTGCATCGTCATCGACCTCAGATTCTCACTTGCACACAATCATAACTTACTTTTGGGCTTTCTTACAATGAGACTTTTTCAATTAATTAATTCTAATTATTCGTCTAAAATACTGGCCCACTTTGCTAGTGCACAAGTAATTTAAATTTGATTTAATTGTTGTATCGCTTTCATGCTTTATCCACTTGTGTATACTTGCTTGTTTGGGTTGTATGTTTATCATTCGTTCTTATCCCCATTCAAAAAGATCTACCCTCATCCCCATGAAGTGTAAAATAGTTTTATCGATTTCCTTTATGTTGCTTATATATTTTTTTCATGATGAATAAAATCAATAAACCCTCAAGCATTCTTGATCCACATATCAAGTCTCATTACCTCTTGTAAGTCGATTGCTTTATGCATCACCATCAACCTTACCTAATACCCATTAGGTCCTCCTTTCCATCTAGTTCAAACCCTTACACCGTTTCAAATGCAAATTTAACCCTCGATTAACATCGAGTATTTATCTAAGTCAAATTAATCTGCTTAATAACACTTAGACCTTATTTCATTAAAAGATAAAAATGAGTTAGTCTCGAGCCTTCGACTCTTCTCCTCAATTGTTTGGGTACGAGGAGTCTTCCTTAATATTCAAACAATTGTCTTCTCTAAATTTTTTTTAATCCGATTCAAACTCAAATCATCTTCACAAATACTTAAATGAAACAGAAGAGTCTAGAGCCTTCTATTCTCTTCTCGAGTGCTTGGATACAAGGAGTCTTCCTTGGCCATTTAAGCATTTGTCGTTATTTAAAATACTAAACCTTTACTTAAAAATTATTTCTTTAAAGGTGAAAAGGGAGATGGTATGGAACCTTTGATTTCTCTCCTCGATGTTTAAGTATGATGAGCCTTCCTTACTATTCATATAATTGTCATCCCTAAAACAAACCAACAAACCGTAGTACCACGAACTACGGACACTCTGATTCTTCGTTTTTTTAAATGAAGATACGTAGGCACAAGGACCCTAATCCTTGGCGATCACCCTAATAAAAAAACCACCCATTTCCCTTTAAAACCTTTTTCACTTACCTTTATGCATTATTCGCTTAGTAGAAAACAAATAACATTAGCTAACATTCAATCACAAATTGGACTAAGAGGTTTCCGTTGAGTACGATGGACGTGAGGGGTGCTAATTGTAACGCCCCAATTCTGAATTTCCCATTATTTTGTTGATTCTTTTAATTTATTTGGTTAGTTGTTATTTTATTGTGGAATTATGTGGTAATATGTTATGTGTGTATGTTGTGGCATTTTATTAATTAGAGGGTGTTTTAGATAATCCTTGATTAGTAGTCATTTTGAGAGAAATAGAGTAGAAAGAGTATAAGTGGAAAAGAGAAAGAATAGAGAGAATAGAAACCAAGAGGAAAGAAAAAGAAGAGAAAGAAAGGAAGAGAAGAGAAAAGAGGAGAAAAACCTAGAATCATTAAGAATCCACTTCTAAGCTTTCGATTAATTGGGTAAGGGTGTGAAACTTTATTATTCTTGCAATGTGTATGATTATGTGTGTTCTTGTTGGTTTTGTTTTGGATTGGGGAGAGTTTTACTCGTTTTTCATTTTAGGGCATAATGAGTTTAATCGGTAGAACAGATGTTTTATCGGGTAGAATCCGATGTAAGTGATGTAGAATAGTCAGGGTGTGATAGACTAAGGCTATTGGAACTGATTTGATAAGAATCGGTCGGTTCTGGAGAGGTTGGGAAATTCTGAACAGTGAGGAATTTCTGGTTCGCAGACACTCGCTAGTTGTTCGCTAGGCGAGCTGGTCGCGAACGTTCGCTAAGCGAGCAGTAGCGAACGGTCTCAGACTTGGACAGAATGCATATTGTGGTGTTCACTGGTAGCGAATGGGGGTAGCGAAGGTTCACTAGGGGTTCACTGAGCGAGCGAGGTAGCGAACAAAGTCAGAGGCTTCTGTTTGCCTTCGCGAGCTTGTTCGCTAGGCGAACAAGTAGCGAATACTCGCTAGGAGCTCGCTAAGCGAGTAGGTGGCGAACGTAGCAGGTTGTGTTTTCTTTAATATTTCCATCCGAGGTCGGGTTTCCGAATTAACTTTGATTATTTTCCTGCTCGAGGCATCGATCATGCTGAGTTATATTGTGTTGTGGATAGCCGTATGGCGTGAATCCTAGATTGTGAATTGTGGAATGTGTATGTAGCCTTTTGGAAATTTTGTGCAATTGTTAGAATTAAATGGAATTGCATAGTGATATTGATGTGAATGTGCATAATTATATGTACTTGTATGATGTGAATAATGCTTGAATATGTTTGTAAACATGTGTGCATTTTAAGAGTGTATTGAGTCGTGTTGCATGTGTAGCATCATGATTGCATTCTTGTGTGTCTGATCCCGCGTAGGATCTGCAGAAACCTCATGTGCCCTTGTGGGGTGTGAGCGATGGTTTAGTTACTTTGATTCCTAGGAGGATCTGCAGAAAAGATTGTGTGCCCTTGTGGGGTGTGAGCGATGGTTTATTTTGATTCCGCAGAGAATCTGCAGAACAGTTGTGTGCCCTTGTGGGGTGTGAGCAACCGGATTGTGTGCCCGTGTGGGGTGTGAGCAATCCTGAAACATCGTGTGCCCATGTGGGGTGTGAGCGATGGGTGAACATCGTAGGCCCGACAGGGAGTTACTTCGGTAACGAGCGATGGTTCCATTTTGGTTCTTCAATTGAACCTGCTGAACGAGTCGGTACCGCATTTGCATCTGCATAGAGTCATGAGTTGGTCTCTATGAGTTGCATTATCATCTTTATATGATGTTTTGGTGAAATGAACATAATTATAAATGTTTAAGTGAAATGCTATGAATTGTGAAGTATGAATTGGTGAATGTGATTGATTATGTACGTGTACATTGTGATGTGTTGTAACAAGTTGTGGTGAGAAATGTAAATTTCGTGTATGTTATAATTGTGTTTTATGATATATATAATTTTATGTATTGTTTGTTATGATAATGTTTCTCACCCTTCTGCTGTTTTATAATGCTCTATGAAGCATTGCAGAGTAGGATGCTGGAGGTCTTTTGTGAAGCGAGTCTTCATTTCTTTTGGTCAGATGACTCTGATATGTAACACTGGGTAGTTAGGCATTGTTTTGATTCTTTTGTGATACATCTGTGTATGTATCTGTTGCTGAATGTTTTGTAAATTTAACTGATGAATTGAATTAATCTGAATGATGTACATGATGCTTATGTTAATGAAGTGATTTCAATGTTTAGATGTTTCCGCTTTATTCTAAATATTGATATGTGGGTTTTAAGCGTTATGCTTTGTTTTTAGTTGAGATTTACCCCTTTTGTTACATATCATTATGAGCAGGTATTATTTATGTTTCGTTTCGATGATAATGTGATGCACCTCTTTTATACCATGTTATAATTATACTCTGATGGAATTTTATTAAGTGCCTAAATGATTTAATTCTTATTTTAGGGGTATAGAAAGGGGGTGTTACACTAATACCTTCCCTTTGCGTATCGACTCCCAAACCTAAAATTTGGTTGCGATGACCATGTTCTTTTCCTAAAGGTTTTATCGATATTTTCCTATTCCTTCATTGGAATGAATAAAGTTCGGTGACGACTCTGTTCAAACTAATTTTTTGCGACCATTCGTGAAGGATCGTACTTTTTGAGGTACGATAATTGATCAATTGAAATTTTTCTTAGTCGCTCATAACAAGCCCTATGAGCTTATTTGAGACCATACAAAGGTCTTTAGAGCTTGTACACATGGTTTGGATACTCGTGACTTTCAAAACCGGGGGTTAAGCTACATACACTTCTTCGTTAAGGAAACCATTTAGGAACATACTTTTCACGTCCATTTGAAACAACATGAAATTTTTTAGCGCATGTATAGGCTAGTAAAAGACGTAAAGCCTAAAGGCAAGCCACCACAGCATAAGTCTCCTCATGATTGATGCCCTCTTCTTAGTTATAGCCTTGCGCCATTATTCGGGCTTTATTGCGGGTTATCACCCCGTTTTCGTCAAGTTTGTTCCTAAAAACCCACCGGGTGCCAATTATTTGATGATCTCTAGGACGAGGGACAAGGTCCCAAATGTCATTTCTTTTGAATTGATTTAGCTTATCTTGCATGGCTATAAGATAATGCTTATCAAGAAATGCATCTTTTACATTTTTAGGCTCTACTTGAGATACGAAAGCAAATTGATAACAAAAATTGCTTATCTTAGAGCGTGTAGTCACGCCTTTTGTGATATCCCCAATTGTGTTTTCTATAGGGTGATCCTTTGATGTTTTCCAAGTTAAAGGTAGATATTCCACTACAGCTGGACTTTCTTCCTTTTTCACTTCATGATCATCATCCACTTTCTTCTCATTGTCTACCGCTTTAGGTTGATCAATTCCTTGTTCAATTCCGTTGAAGTTTTCTTGAGATTATACACCTACATCATGAAAAACAATACCTTACCCAACATATTTTGGGTAAGACACATCAAAAGCAACATGTACAAACTCTTCAACTATAAGCAATATCTTATTATAAACCTTATACGCCTTGCTAGATTGTGAGTATCCAAGGAAGATACCCTCATCTACTTTTGCACTGAATTTACCAAGATTATCCCTACCATTATTCAAGATATAACATTTGCATCCAAAGACATGTAAGTGAGAAACATTTGGTTTTCTATCTCTAAGTAGCTCATAGAGGGTTTTATCTATAATAGGACGTATGAGTACTTTATTCATGACATAACATGTCGTGCTAATGGCATTCGCTCAAAAGTAATTAGGCAAATTACCTTCATTGAGCATAGATCTCACTAACTCCTCTAAAATTCTATTTTTATGTTCCATACCACCATTTTGTTGTGGTGTTCTAAAAGCGGAAAAGTTATGCTCAATACCATGTTTGTCACAAAATTTCTCAAAGAGATGATTTTGGAATTCTCCTCCGTGATCACTTCAAATGGAAATGGTTAACAAATTCATTTTGTTTTGGGATAACCTAGCAAATTGTTTAAACATCGGGTAGGTATCATATTTACTAGACAAGAACAAGACCCAACAAAATCTAGAGTAATAGTCTACAATAACAAAGCCATAGTAATTTCTACCTATGCTCTTGGTCCTAGAGGGACTAAAGAGGTCCATGTGGAGAAGCTCGAGAGGTTTAGAGGTAGAAACAAGGTTCTTCAATTTAAAAGAAATTCTTGTTTGCTTCCCTTTTTGAAAAGCCTCACATAGATGGTATTTAGTGAACTTTAGTTTTGGTAGACCAATTACTAAATCTTTCGAGGATACTTTTTTTAATGGATCAAAGTTAAGATGAGTTAGGCGTCTATGCCACAACCAAGTATTTTCACTCATGGTGGATAGACACTTAGTTCCACCTAAGGAAACTTCATCTAGATTTAGCATATAAGTATTATTTACCCTCACGCCTTTAAACACACATTCTTTCTTTTCATCATGCACCAACAAGAAACAAGTTTTTGTAAAGGTAACCTTAAAACCCTTGTCACATAGTTTCCTTATGCTTAGAAGATTGTGTTTAAGGCCATCAACTAGCATTACGTCAAAGATAGTAGTAGATGAGGGATTATCTACACTACCTTTTCCAAGTATATCACCTTTTTTGTTATCTCCATATATGATGAATCCCTTTCTCTTTGGCACAAAGTCAATGAAGAGGGATATGTCACCCATCATGTGTCTTGAACATCCACTATCGAGATACCATATCTTTTCGGTAGAGTCAAGACATTCAACCTGAAAATTTAAACAAAGGAAATAGGTACCCAATTTTCATTGGGTCCTTGATAGTGAGTGAGATCAAAGTTACACTTAGGAAACCATTGAACAACTTCTTTAGGAACAAATTGTTACCTAAATTTGCATCTTTCAATGGTATGTCTCTTTTTGCAACAATAATGACAAGATAGGTTTTTATGAGAGATGTCATTGCTAATAAAATTCTTATACATATATTTGTGCTTCTTTTTAGAATGGTTCAAAGGCTTTTCAATCTTAGAAGAATCAATAGCAAACACCATCTTAGGTTGCAAGAAATTATCTAATTTGACTTGAAGAGATTTAAATTCCTCTTGTCTATTATAACAATGTTCACAACCAAACTTAGGAGTTTTAATATACTCACTCTTGTAACTTTGAATATCTATCATAGATTGCTTAATAGCTTCGAAATTTCTTTCGGATTCCAACATTTTAGCTTCTAAATTTAAAATCACTTTTTCATGTGAAGCTAACTTACTAAAAGCTCTTAAGGTTTCTCTATGAAGATCTTTAAAGGCCCTTTATAATTCTAAATATGATGAATTATTTATATACTCAAGCTTAGAGAGACTTACATTTTTCTTCTTCTTCCCTTTTTCCATAAGACAAACTCGAGCCAATTCGACACTTGAAGTTGTTCTTTCATCACTAGATGGCTCACTTTCACTTTCCCAAGTGACATACACTCTCCTAGTCTTGATAGAAGTCTTGTGATGACTCTTTTCTTTATCTTTCTTTCTCAAAGGACATTTCAGTCTGTAGTGACCTACTTCACCATAATGATAGCACGATCTTCTAATCTTTCTCTTCCTTCTTTCATCATCCTTTGAGGAGCTTGTAAACCTTCTAAACTTGGCTATGTTCTTGTCAGAATTTTTAACATCATTCTTCCTTATATACCTTTGGTATCTATTTAAGAACAACCCCATATCCTCCACATACAAGCTCTTGTCATTGTCACTTTCACTATCACCATGCTCACAATGTGAAGGCCTTAAGCTATAAGTCTTCAGAGCTATGAACTTCTTGCCTTCCTCTCTGTCTTTCCCTTTCTCATTCTTCATTCTCTTTTCACATTCTTTTTCGTATTTTGCTAAGCAAGTGAACTCTTTCTCATGCGCTTCCAACTTACGAAACAAATTCGTAAGATCAAGCGACTTAAAATCATTTTCCTCCTTGATGGTGGTGACCCCAGGTTGTCATTCCCTACTTAAACACCTCACAACTTTGTTAGTAGCAAGTTCATTGGAAACAGGATTACCTAGCGCATTTAATTGATTTATGAGGTGAGTGAACCGTTTTCGCATATCCGCAATGGTTTCACCATGCTTAATACGGAACAACTCAAAATCTTGATTTAATATGTTGATACTAGCTTGTTTGACATCATTAGTTCCCTCATGGCCAATCTCTAATGCGTCCTACATAGCTTTGGTGGTCTCACAATGAGAAACACAATAAAATTCATCAACACCCAAAGCGGGTGTGAGGGTGTTTTTTGCTTCCCAATCATGTGACCATAATTTCCAATCATTAGCATCTCATTGTGCTTCTAGTTTAGGTAATGTAACACTCTCCGCATTGGTCATGGTTATTTTATTAGGACCATTTTGGATAACATCCTAAATACCTTCGTCAACGGAGTTGACGTGAATACGTATAAGATCTTTCCAATAGCCATAATTTTTGCCAGTGAAAATTGATGCTCTATTGTACACTCCCTTAGATTCGATAGCCATTCTTCTAAAGAGTAAATCTCGAGCACGAAATTAACTGGAGCTCTTGATACCACTTGTTAGACGATAGGCTTCGACCTAGAGGGGTGGGTGAATAAATCACAAATTTAAAACAAAAAATTCTTGGCAAAAATTTGTTTTCAAAAAGTATGACACAACAGGAACAACCCGAATCAAATAGTCTAACCGAACCTAAAAAGCTCGGATATGCGTAATGAAAACCGATGGAATGATAATGAACACAAATTATTCAATCAACAATTAATTCATAGATCAATCAAATGCAACACTATTCGTAATGGTTATTTCTAATAAACACAAAGCGATAAAAATACTTAAATACAATTTATCGAACACCTTGTGTGTGATTGATCACGTTTAAAAATTCAATTAATTTTGTTGATGTAAAAAGCCCATCACAATCAAAGTGGTTGTGATTATATCAACAACGACAATTTAAAAGATAATTGAAAACAATTGCCAATCGAATTAGTTGAAATAACAAAAATCTATAATTTGCAAGAACAACAATTAAAGAAAAGTAAAGCGATAAAGAGACACAAAGATTTGTTTAGGAAGTTCCTAATCGGCCTCACTATGGGCACGTCTATCCTCAATCCAAAATTGAATTGAGATACTTGCAATTAACCTTATCTTTACAAAAATATTTATTCAAGAGGTGAAGAATTCTAACCCCACAAATCCTATTGTTTGTTGTTGATTCAAACACCTCCAAACCCTTGATCAAAACTTGATCAAGTCACCAACAATGCGGCTACAATCCTCTGATTATCCCGAGCACACACTTGTTGAACCCAAGATTCCCGAACACGATTCACCATCTCGCGCTACTCTCTTGCAAGGAAACCACCTTGTCTCAAGGCCTTCACTCGGTTGAATCCGTGTTGATGTGATCTTGTCCAAAACCTTCAAATCACACCGATCTTGAAGGAAAATCCCACCTTGGTTTTCTTATTTGAAACATACAAAGATCCCAACCCAATATTCTCGGTTACACCAAACCTAATTGGACGTTATCAACCTTAATCTAGATGGACACCCAATCGAAAAATTATTATGTAGTTCAATTGTGCGTATGAATAGAAGAGAGGTTAAAGATGACAGAAATGCTTCGTAATCTGGTTTCGTATAGGAAATTCACTAGTACCTTGATAGGTAAAGGTGCATGTATGAGTATATATAGGTATGTGTTGAAAAATGAACAAAATGAATGCAATAAGTTTGGAGAAAGAAAGAAAATTTTAAGTTGGGGAATCGTATAGGTTGGCCTGTCAAAGTAATAGGTCGGTCTGTCAATGCAATCAGGTCGTTCTATCAAGGTCTCAGGTCGGCCTATGTGAGACGACCTATGGACAGAAACTACAACTTCAATACTGCTTCATGGGAGCTGACCTGAAATGTTATAGGTCGGCCTATACTGGACCTGAGAGTCGTATAAGTCGGTCTGTTCGTGCATGTGTCGGTCTGAAAAGGTTTTACCACCCAAAAACAAAATTTTCAATGCAGATTTGATGCAAACTTCTTTTTCAACTTACTTAAATGATTCCTAACACTAAGATGCACACCTAAAGTGAGATGATATCGTCTAATATAAATAACGTTACACTATCCTAATTTTAATATCACTCAAAATACAAAAACACTCACAAAAATTGCTTATTAAAAAACTGGAGGTAGTACATATACTACAACATCATCCTTTAAGTGTACAAATATGAAATATCATAATGTGAACAAAATACATATAAATCCATAAACATTTTTAAAGTGTCATAATTTGGTGTTTTTAAAATAAAAAAAAATCCACCCTAAACCGGTAAAATTGAGTCCAAAAACAATTGTTGACACATGACAACGAAAGCTGAATCTTTCATAATTAAAGAATTAGAAAGAAAAAGAAATTAAAAAATAAAATATAAAAAATTAACTCTTAACCATGTAATTGGCCTGAGTTCATAAAATAGACTCATTTGATTATTAGAGTTTGTTAGAAGAATTATCTCTAAAAAATTATTACAAAATAACTAACATAATAAAGCAGTTTAAAAAATATAGCTAAAAAGAAAATAAACTATGTGGTTATATTGTATTGGCCCCGCAAACTATTGGAATGAATGTCTAGCATTTCAAATTTGTAACAACTTCAACAATGCCAAATATTCATATAATATATGCTACCACTAAAATACATAGTTAAAAGTATTTTAAATCACTTAAATTATTAAACAAAAAATAAAAATTTAATTAAATAAATTAATTGAATTCAGAATGTTATATTATCTCTTAGATATGTTTTGTAAGTACATACAAAATTAAGATAAAAAGTAGGGGTTTAATGTTGAATCTTGATACAAACATATTCTAACGGGCAAATCGTCCGTCTTTGCACCCTTGTCCACACCCTAGTTGATGTTCCTTTATACATATTTCAGATAACTCGAATATATGTAATCCCTAAACCCTTTCTTTTCAAAGACTTACCACAAAATCTCTTTAGACACTCTATCACACGCTTTCTCTAAGTCATTAAAAATTAACTGCAAGTTTTGTTGGTCCATCCGATATTACTCTATCACAATCACAATAGATAGATCATTTTCATAGTCGACTTTCCAAACGCAAAACAAAATTGATTCTAAGTGACTTTTGTCTCTTTTCTTAATCTTTATTCAATCATTCTTTTTCATAAACTCATGGTATGACTCATAAATTTAAACCCCTTATAATTTGCACAATTTTATATATCACTTTGTTTCTATAGATTAGAAATAGAATGCTTCTTCTCAATTCATTTAAAATTCGCTTTGATCTCATAATTTCATTAAAGAGTTTGATAAGCCACTCAATATCTTTATCTTTAAAAGTTATACATATTTTTAATAGATATATTGTCTGACCCAGCTTAGTATTACTCATCATTTTTAACATTTTCTTCATCTGTAATATCATATCATTTATTAAATTGATAAAAAATTAGAATTGCAAAAAAAGAAAATAAATGATATATAAGTAGAGGAAGTCTGCTGTGCCTTTTTTTTTCTTCTTCTTTTCCTTTTCATTTATATGATATTGGAGTACATATTTAGTATTTTAACTTTAACATTGTACATATTTTTATATTCAAAAGATAGTGATTATTTAAGTACTTAACATAAATGAGTATAAACAAAAATAACTTATGAGTCCAAAAGGGTCATTCCCCAAGCTCCAATCCCAACCTTATCTTCAGGACACTTCCAAATTCCTCCCACCCTTTGGCTGTTAAAGCAAACAAGTTAACAATTAGACAAATCACAAGAGCTACTACCACATACACAATATACAATATGCATCCTACTCCAGCTACACTTCCCAATGGTTTGGCCAGATGGACAATGATGCCATGGCCTAGGCTTCCCATACCATTTCCAATTGACAACATTCAAACTCACAATGTAAGTTTGTGTTGTGACATTAAAGAACTAGATTTGAGCAACCAAAGAGGTCAAAGCCTTTTGTGTGGAGCAAGAAGGCAAGTTAGATACCAAGACGAAGATGAAGATAGAGATGATGATGAGTATGGATACAATGAAGAAATTTCAAAGTTGGAATTCTACAGTCAATCAGCAAGAGGAGAAGCACTTATTGTTCATGCACTTGTGGACCAAAATGAAGTAGAGGTGCTTATCTTTAAGGTCAGTTTGTCATATATATGCCAATAATTAATTTTAAGAGTTTTGCTCTACAATAATAACCAATAAAACAAACTAATTACTTAAAAATATTTTAGCCCCCCCAAAATGAACCTACATGTAATAAGGCAAAAAGCACATTAATTTGTTCTGAGTTTTTGGATTTGTTTCAGGGGTTTTCTTCATCCTTAAGCTATAGTACTTCCCCTGACCCAACAAGAAGCATTCTTCCAGCCAGAGCAGTGATAAAGTCTATAGATAGAATCAAAGGGCCTTTTGACCCTGCCAATATAGAGTATCTGCAGAAGGATGTACCATGGGAAGAATTCAAGACAAATCTTTCTAATTAAAGATCATATTTAGCTTCTTAAATTTTTTTAATAATTTCTTTTTCTATTTGATTTATTTTGTATACATTGTCCAATACTTTGTCAAAACAAATTTGTTTTCTTACTTATAGCATTATTTTCTCTAACTTAACATTACAAGTTTCTTTTTTTACCTATAGAAAATAATAAAATAATCTTAAAGTTTTATTTTTCAATTCAATATAAAAAACAATAGACAAACAATAAACCTATGAAAAGTCTTGCTTACGCGGTTGATGGACAAAAAAGAACTCAAAATTTGTTGCAACTTATTATTTCCAAGCCACTGAATCAATGTCATCCCTAGCTTGCTTGTACAATTCAAGCCTTTTAGCTAATTGTGTTCTCTTTTCCATAAGTGCAGGATCTTCATCCAACATGGCCCCAAGTTGCTCCTTCTGCATACACCATACATTTTGTTTTAGCCTTAACACCAAGGTGGTTAAAAAGAAATTTCTTATTGAAAATTGTTTGCATGAGTCTCATAAGGGCAAAGCGTAAAAGCAAATAATAAAGATAGACTCAAACCTCTTTTCTTCCAACTTGAACATAAAAGCGGTTAAGCAATGATCTCTTTGCTTCTCTAACTTGACAATAAACCACAGCCTTTGGTATAGAATTTTTAAGTGTGTCACATATCATGTTGATATAGGCATTAACATTTGATCCTGAAATAAGAATCATAAAATGTCTAACAATCAAGAATGAATTTATAAAATTTTAAAAAAGAAAATCACAGAATTTCAAATTATAGTTAAAATCCAAAACAAGTAAGAATGTCACAGCCAACAAGTAGGAACATCATGACATGAACCGCGTTTGTAGATTGAAGATTTAAACCATTTCAATCAATCATGCAGCAGCATTTAAATTCAAAACCAACTTTAGATGACACTCAAAATAAATGAATTATCAGAGAACATTATGTGTTGATCATGTGGTGAGCAGGGATTATTACTTACCAATTTTCCTGAGGTGATTATCCGAGTAATTGTCCAGATTAGGATTAGGATTATTAGGGGTATTTCGACCTGGGTTTGTTTCTGATTCAAGATTAATCTTCCGAAAAAATTCTACTGTTAGATAGCTAGACTCCATATCAACTAGCCGGGTCACTGTCTTCCTACTTTCTTCTCGGAATCTATCCAAAGAATCATTTGCAGCTGTGGCTATTTCATTTTTAAGTGTTGGAAACCTCTTTAATTCCTGCATGCCATGAAGTTAGAACAGTATATTATTTATTTTGCCTTCAAACTCCCTGATTCTGAGTGAATTAGGACTATGCAATGTTAAATTTCCTTACATAAGCCAAAGTTGATGGAGTTTTAATTAATAAGACAAAAGAGTAATCGTTTCAAAGTTATTCTTTCAGACTTCCTTGTGAAAATGTTAAACTCGGACGTGTGTTATTTGAAAATCAGGATTTTATCTGAAAGAGTTATATCAACTTGCTGAATTAATTGGTCTTAAATATACGAAGAGAAAGACTAAATAATTTTGAAATATAGTTATGGTGTAATATGATTGATGATTGACTTGATACAAAAGACTATACACACTAGCTCATATTCAAGATAATGTCAAGATATTGCAACTTTTTATTTTATTTTTATAGTTTAGCATAACTTAAAGCATTGCTAACCTCAGTTGCTGCAATTGCCTTCCGTACAAGTTCTTTTAAAACAAGGTGGACCTGAAAGCAGATAACAATAAACAATTTTTAAGTGGAACAAACATGGACAGAAGAAACTGAAGAGGGAGGCAATATTTTCAGAAAAGAACAGCATGTAGTTAAAGAAACATAGAAGAGGAAAACCATCTTTGGACTAACTTGTTTTTGTAATTCGAATACAAAAGGGAAAAAATAGATAGTCACAGTTCTCGCTATGAAAGCTTTGGCCTCAAAATAGATGCACATTGCCAACCACACATCCATAATAAACTAGTTTTGATCAGGGAATAAAAGCATTAGAATTTCTTCCGTAGAACAGATGTTTAAACAAAACAAAGTCAAGAGGATTACAGCATCCACAGAGGCATCAGCTGGGCCTTTGAAGTATCCTAAACATCCTTCAATAAGTCTTCTGTACCCTTGTTCTGGAGCAATCAGATGGGGCTGATAACCATCGGCTTCTGTAACAACTCGTTGTACATTTTTTAGGGAAAGATGACGATCAAAGGGGAGCTTTTTCAAAGCAGCCGGTAATTGGTTGTCAAAAACCCCATAAATTTTGTCACCGCCTGGACGTCTGAAACATAGCAGTTAGTTACTCGATCAAATGTAATAGCTTCCCATAAGAATAACAGTGAGAAATATTAGTCGCATAAAATTATTTCATGATAAAATGATAGTATACTGTAAAGGTGTGTATCTGTAAAGGCGCATCTGATTAAACTCAATTTTATTTTTCACATTCAACTACTCTGCTTCTGAAGTGAGTTAAAAGAACTTAGGCCTAAATATACCGTGGTCATTTTGTCCCTAGTGTTTCAAAAGAAAACTTTGGAAAAATCATGATAGAGATTTTCTATTTACACATTGTCATGCACTAAATCAACCCAAACGCTAAAGCTAATTGCTACTCGTTTTATATCTTGAACATGTCCCCACAAGCTAGACCCTTCGGGTTAAAGCATGGACAATGCAAAGATTCTAACGAGAATAGAAAATATACTTGAATAATTTTAGAATGAATGACTTGCAATACACAATGAGCCTGTACGAATATATACACAAATAGAATCTCCCAAAAGAGGAAAAATAAATAAAATAAACCATAGAACATGCCATCTACAATAACATCATGCTGACATTTACTGCCAAAACGCCACATATTAAGTTGTCATAATTTCAAAAGCCACAGTTGACAAATGATAAACAAATGGCTGAAGGTCAACACAAACACGAACCCAACTACAGAGTATTAAAAATCCTCTAAAACAAAAGACAACACAGGTAAACAATAAGTTAGAAGCAAACTATTAAGCTGATAATGCCCTCTAAAAATTATAAGAGGAACCCCCCAATTAGATTGAACTTTCAATTAGAGATAACTGTCTATGAAAGTGCTTTTGTTGACAAGTTATTGTCAATCAAGTAAGGGGTGTATTAAAAGTTTGCCTTCCCAGAGCATATTGAGTTCATTTATTCTATGGTTTTTTCTACTACCTTCATTTCTGCTTCTACAAGAGGATGTATCTTATTACTAGCATTTTGTATGATATATCAGCTTTCGGTAGATAAATGTCCTTTAATTAAAAAGAAAGCACTATTTGAGATGAAGAAAACAAAATAAGTTCATTAGCATTTATTTGATCAACACATTTAGAGTAACCACTAGTAGTTGATAAAAACTTCCACCTTTTCTACATTATCATAATTTTATGTTTCTGTAATCTTTCTAAGAGGGACTGTTACTAAGCCAAAGCTAATATTGTGTTTGATAAATGTTACTGGTTCTATCCAATTTCTATCAGTTACCAATCCATGGAGTGGTATCAGAAATCTTTGTCCAGACTAACTTATTTTTTCCTTTTCTCGAAAAATTGAATGCTACATTTCATTGTAAAATAATTCTAGCAAAAGAGGGAATAACTAGGACATTGCAAGCATAGACATTAAAAATGCATCCAATAGAAAAGAATTTAACAATGAGGACATAAATGCACACAAGAAAAGCAATGAACAAGCAGAATGTAAGAGTGAAATTCCAGTTGAAGACGCCATCAATGTATACGAACCAGATTACCCAGAAACATGAGTAACCATTGCTAAATATCATATTTTGTCACTCTATCATAAGGTTGTTGGCGATAAATAAAAGGAAGCCACATAAAATTAATCAACTACAATGTGTAGCTAATGCTTAAACTCAACATATGTACTTACCCTCCATCGATGTGTTCCTTAAATACTTTGTCGAATGCTCGACACATCTCTAAAATAGTGTATAGTTGGGCCTAAGAAAAAAAAGTGACACTACTTAAAATGAAGAAATCAACTAGTTTCAAATCTAAGAAGATTGAATTCAGAAATGGTCTAAGTTCTGACCCCTGAATCCACAGCTATAGGCCTGCCAATGCGGTCCAACTCTGCATTAAGCTCGTCAATGGTTTTATTTATTAAGGCAATGATACTAGGAATCCGCTGCCTAATGACAATCTCCAGATGCTGATGTCATAAACGCCAGTAAAAGAAAGGAATGAAAATGACTAGTCATTTGATGAATTACAGCCTAAAAGTCACCTAAAGAAAACAGTAGTATAACAAGAACAATAATAAAAATAATGTGAAAACTTTTGATGAAATGAGAATACCTCAGATAGAAGTTTGGCAAGGTATTCTGCACCCATTTTGTGGGCCAAATGTCCATATTCAGGGCTCGTCTCAAAATATTCACGCTCCTTCTTGCGGGCAATAATCATGTCAACATTTTTATTAATATCCGCTTGTGAACGGTTAACAATTCCAACCCATGGATGCTGCAACCTGTAATGCCTTCCTTCGAGAACCTTTAAGATTCACATAATAACACTATTCAATTTGATGTAGAACATCAAAACAGTAGATAACCATGAAGTTTTTTGAGAAATTATACATCAACGGCATTAGTTCCTTTATCCATAAGATCAAGTTTTGTCACCACTCCAAATGTTCTTTCACCTGAAACAAGAATAAAAGAACTAATGTTTTCCAAAATGAATATTGGCTAAAACAGAAAGGCAAAGAGAGAGATTGATAAAAGGAAATAGTATCTAAACTTGAAATTCCTTCAAGAGTAAAATGACAGACCCGAAGGATCAACTTCTTTTGCTATTTTTATTGCGTCTGAAGTGGCAATATCTTGGTTTGCAGGAGAGATGGCCAATATAATGCAGTTGGGCTGCACAATCAGAAGACTCTATCAGATCAATTTTTGTTTTCAGTGGTAATCAGAAAATGTGACTGTTTTAATTTCCTTCTCTTTAAAAGGTTTATAAAGAAACTGTGAAAATAATGCAGGGATATTTGAAAACAAATAACACTTTTGTAATTATAAATGAACATAAGAGGTTGGTTACTTGAACATGATGTCTTCTCTAAGTTTCCGTTTATGATCACCGCTGTTGAAGTTTAATGACAAGTTACTTGAACACAGTGTCTTCTTTAAAGGGAGTTTATGCTATAAGAAATTAATTTTCCTTCTTTGAAAACTTCGGTTTAGTTAATGTCTTGTACCATGCTTGTTTACTACAATTCTTAAACATATCTACTTATTCTTACATCAAGACAGCAATTACCTTCTCAACATAGGATCGAACCATGTTTTCAATATCTTGAACAATAGTTTCTGATTGCCCCTCTGTGTAAGAAGCATAAATTCTGTTATTGAAGCATTATACCAACAACTTTTTTTCTCTTAAATTGTTAAGAAATGGTGAAGCATTACCTACTGCAACCTTTGTCAATCCAGGAAGATCTATGAGGGTTAAGTTTACAACTGCCGACAAAAACATGCAAATTCAAATTAAAATTCTACCAAATGAGGACTATTTATGAAGAAGAAATTATGTTGCATTTCTCAATTAGTAGGGTGTCTATTCGAAATAGAGTATTTTTAGATGATAAGAAACTAGCTCTCTGAGAAGACAATATCAAGATATTATAAGATATTTTTCTTATGTTTTTACAGCGGACTGGAGAAGTCCCCCAAAGGCTCCTATATAAGTTGACATTTACTCCAAGTGAAGGTACAGTTTCATTTACAACTGATACATCCATCTCACACAATTGATCAGCAAAGTCTCTGCAGGTGGCCACCACTAGGAACTCCCCTAACCGTGATCTGTCTCATCCGTCCATCTATTTGCATCTATCTTTACGAACATAAAACTAGATTGGTGAGCTTTACTCATCTTTGAAGTTATCCATGAGCAGTATGTATATTCGACATGTGCTTCTTTAGTTCTCCATAGACTAGCTTCTTACAAATTAAACTATAATGTTTATTAAGACAAACTGTTAAGAGAGAAATCCAACAGCTCTCTTTCAGCCTGGATCAACCAGCCAAAAATTCGTTATTCAGATACATGGCTTCCTCTACATTTAGAGAGTTATTTATAGAGAGGAAAAGTAATAGAATACTATCCAATTGGATGTTTCCTAATATAATCTAGCTGCAGGCTAACTTCCTAGTTGACACCTTATAGACCTGTTTTCTACTTCTTCATAAAGAAAATCTGCAGGGTTCTTAGCTCCTCTGGGTGACTCATCCTCAAGATTTAAGAGAAGATTATTTCAACTAATCCACACTAACTAGCCTTACTTTTAACATATTCTTCCATTGATTACTACTTTAAATTGTTCACCGAAAGAGTAAAATTGGTAGAGTAAACAGACAGTACAAAATTTTATAAAATATGAACAAAACTGTTTTCATCTATCATGTTATGAAGGGATATTGTAATCAAATACCATTTGGAGAATATATGCTGAGTTGAATTGGAATGTTAGAAATTTGCTTCGACTTCCCAGTTATACGATCTGTTTCGTCTGAAATTTCCTGCCTTACAGCAGCTGTATGGGACAAAAAAAGAAAATCAAAGTTCAGCATCTACTGTTAATATCTTTGTCATGAACAAACTACTCCAAAAAACATATTGAGTAAATAATTTTGTATTATATCGGTAATAAGCCCCCTCACATCAGTACTTTGAAATTGAAACATGAACAAAGCACAGACCTATCTTTTACTAAAACTCAACTTTTTATTAGAAGAACAGGGAAAGCAAAGACCAAACTCTACGTCACATGGTCAACTTGTTATCTGAATATACATTGATGGTTTACATATTATATACTTAACAATCTTTAATGTCAATATCATTTACAATTTCAATACATAAACTTCAAAAATACATAGTAAGTTTTTAAATTTAGTATGTTCTATACTCCACATATTCTTTTGTCGAAATATTTGAGTTTAAAAATGAAAGGGATATAAGATGTATGATTAAAGGTAGCTTTCTTTGGCTTAGTGGACAGAGTAGCGAGAATATCACAATTGTAGCTCGGAGGTTGTTTATAGCAAACATAAGAATGAAGGGTTTCATCTGTCTAGGAAACTCGGGTACGAAAACATTGCTTTGTAGGCTATAGCTTTTGCCAACTACTTATACTAAATCAGATATATTTCTGCATCGATATTAAGCAGCAAAACTTGCAGCACACGGTTTAATCGACCATCATCAATCAAAAGACCATAAAATAATAATGCCTTTGCTACCTGATGTCGTCAACTTATCATTACTGCACATGTATAAATCTTACTGAAATATTAAAAGAAATACTTCATTTACCGAAGTCAGTGAATCTCTTTCTAGGCGCATGAAGAAACTCGCCATAATCCTGTTGTCCATCATCTGTCTTGTGAAGTTGCAACACTAGCGGCCTTCGTGTGACAATACCTTGCAAGTAGTTAATAACAATAACACATCAATGATATGATATTCATCTTCAAATAGAAAGGAAAAACAGCATAACCACCGCGCGATAAACACATCCACTAAGAGTGTGTTTGGAAGAACTTATAGCTCCAATCCCATTCAATTTCATTACTCACACTTCATATAAAGTTTTGAAGGCTAATCTAGCAAACACCGTGGGATTAATGATTCAAAAATTAATCAGAAAATGCTAATCTAGCAAGCAACGGTTACATACCAGATCCACGAGGCAGAAAATCCCTTCCAACCACACTCTCTAACACCGACGATTTCCCTGAACTCTGGTTTTCGTTTTCCACATATACATACACATTACAAAAAATCAATCATACTCTAGATCAAGCAATCACGATATAATTATGAAAATGAAAAAAAAAAGTAAGTAATTGAAAAAAGTGAGACCTGTCCTCCAACAACGGCGACGGAGGGAAGAGCCTCCCAGAGTGACAAACCGCCACCGCCATGGTCACCTAATACAGTGCATGCACGTTGGATCTTGTTGATGAGACCGATCAAACTCGTCATAGTCGCCATTTTGGAATCAGATGAAGAAGAGTGAACAAATGTATGGTTTTTAGATCAAAAATCGCAGAGAATGGGAATGAAGAATGTGAATCCGAAGAGAAGAGATAACTGAAAAACGGTTTTTTGGCGGGGATTGAGGAATTAATGCTGAAATGGAATTTTAACTTTCACTTTCACATGTCTCTTTCTTTTTTTTTATACCATTTATTAGAGATGTATTTTTAGAGAATAATCAGTATTATTTACAATATTTGACATCTACATGTTATATTCGACTTTGTCGAATATATTTAATTTGTACTCAACTATTTCTGACTATGTTGTTTATATTTACTTCGATTAGGTCGAATACAACGTCAAATATAGATTTTCTTATTAAATAATGAATTACTAGCTTTTAACACACCTCTAATTCATATTTTCAAGACTTCTCATTCCAATGCTTCACTTTAACTCATCAAATTTGATTTTTTTCAGAGAGCTTTGTGAGTATATTAGTTAGTTGTCATTCTGACTTGCAATGCTCAAGCTCAAGATTTCTTTTATTTACTCGATCCATAAGAAAATTATACTTCCTATCTATGTGCTTACTTCTATCATAATACACATGATGATTTTTCAGGTCGATAGTTGAATTGTTATCTACAAACAACTTCATTTTCTTAGATTCCATGATCTTGAGCTCTTCGAGTAACATCTTTATCCATGCTGTTTGACATGCGGCATAAGATGCAACTACGTGCCCATCTTCACAAGAGGATAATGTCGCAGTGCTTTGCTTTCTTGAGCTCCAAGAGATTGGAGCACCTCCAATCATGAATATGTAGCATGCAATACTCTTCTTCTCGTCTTGATCTCCCCTGAAATCTGAATTAGTGTAGCCATGTATCTCTGCATTTGTGCTTGTATTCTTCTAAATTGACATTAACACACCATGGTCGATTGTTCCCTTTATGTATCTCAACACTCTCTTTACTACAGTGAGATGACATTTTTGTGGCTTCTACATAAATCTGCTCAACAACCCAACACTTTGACAAATGTCAGGTATGATATTGCATAAATACCTTAAGGATAAAAAGATTTCTTGTACAATGTTGAACTTGTAAACTCATCATTTGTATCCTTTCTCAATTTTGCTCCAGTCTCCAATGGTATGACAATTGCATTACAGTTGCTCATCTTGAATCTTTTCAAGATGTCTTGAGCATACTTCTTCTAATGCAAGAGTACTCCTTCATTTATTTCTTTAAACTCCATCCCTAAAAAATATGACAAGTTTCCAAGATTTTGTACATTTCAAGTTCCTGCATTAGTTTAGACTTGACTAACGTGATTTCTACCTCATCTGCACCTGTGATCAGCAAGTCATCCACATACAAGCATATAATGACTCAATTGAGCTTGTTTGTATTGTTGACATACACTTGATGGTCTGAGGCACAATTTGTGAAACCTGACTTGATCAGGAATCCATATATTCTCTTATTCTAAGCATTTGGAACCTACTTTAAGCTATATAGAGTCTTCCTCAATCTGTACACCTTCTGCTTCTGCACTTTGATTTCAAATCCTAGTGGTTGACTGACATATACCTCTTCTTTTAATGGTCCATTCAGAAATGCTGACTTTACATCTAATTGATGTATCTTACATCCTTTGTATGTTGCAGTCGACACAATAATTTTGATGATTTTCAGTCTTGCAACAAGTGCATAAACTTTGTCGAAGTCAATACCAGGTTTTTGTAGAAAGTCTCTTGCCATTATTCTTCTGTTATGTTTGGCAATTTCACCATATGTTCTTTGTTTCAACTCGTAGACTCACTTCACATAAATTGGATTCTCGATTGACTTTTCGACAAGCTGTCAGATTTTGTTCTTCTCGATCTCCTTAAGTTCTTATTGCATGGTTGCCAACCAATTTGAATTATCCAGGACTTGATCCAAATCAATTGGTTCTGATTCAACAATCATTATCACTTTTTCTATGAAGTCATCATCTGTATCGATTGTTTGATTTGAAAATCTCTCATATTCAACTAGTCTTGTCGACTAAGTTCTCGTTCTAACAAATCTTCTAACATTCTTCTCAAGTGTTTCTTCATTTTGAGTGGTTGTGACTTCATCGACGAAAGTTTACGTCGAAATCAAAAATGAAAAAAATGGAGTCTCGCAGCAAAGTGAAAAAAAATTGTCACATTATACACTTAATGAGATAATTTAATCTCAACCCTTAATTTTTTATCTAATGGCTAAAATCATATCCTCTCACTCTCAAATAAAAAAAAACTCAAAGATTGCGTGAGTTAAAAAGATAATTTTTTTAAAAAATTAAAAAAAAAATCAAAATGATGGGATTAATAGTGTATTTATTTTTTACAAGTATATTCATGTTCTTCCTTTTTTTTTTACATGCATAAGAAAAGTGTTTATTTTTAACAATAAATATACTTTATATTTATTAAATTGTAATGAATCTTTTATTTTCAATTTTTGTTATTCTATTTTTTTTTTTGATATTTCATCATTTTTATTTATTATAATAAAATGTGTGCTTTGATTTACTTTTATTTTTTCATCATATTTAATTTTTTATTTATTGATCATTATATTTATTCATGTATTTCCTTCTTTTATCTTATCGTCTACAAAACTACAAAACAATTATCTTTTTAAATATTTTTTTTCTTCTCAAATTCTTTTTTTTCTCTGTATTCTTTGAATCAAATTATTAAAATGTAAAGAAGGTATGGACTAAATTGTTTCAATTTATATTTTTCAGTAACTATAAGCTTCTTTTATATTTTATTACTTCTATGTAAATTTATCCAACTTTATGAGAAGTAAATTTATCCAACTTTATTTTTATTTTCATATTCCTAAACTATCTTTTATAGGCTGAATTATACGCAAATTAAATTATTTATGAGTTTATTTTTATAAATCAGATATTTTATACGTGCAACTGCAAAGACTATTAAGAAATTAGAATTGAATTAAATAATGAAAGAATTCTCATTAAGTGGATCAATAATAAATCAAATCTATAGAAGTCGTGTTACTTCCACTCTAAGCTATTGTGAGGATGTTGTACTCTATAGTTACTTTGAGTATCAATACATCATGCTCAATTTCCATTTGAATATCCATTCAGTTGGATTGTTGAATCTCTAGGAAACATTATGCCCCGACCTAGATAAATTTTGAGGTATCTGAGGACTCTGCAAGCTACATTAAAGCGAGTGGTGGCGGGAGAATATAGGAATTAACTTAATTATTGTGTTGTTCGCTGTGAAAATTGGTGAACAACCGCTGCTCTTCCAAATCGAAAAAGATTTTTTTACTCGCAGGATCGACCACACAAATCATAGGACATGTGCTAGTTGATCTTAAACAAAGTTTGAAAAAACAATGAACACTTCGGCAGAGTTCATGATAAATGTAACTTGTTTAAAAAATGTAAATGGAATTGAAAACATGAGATTAAAGTCGAAAGACTGGTAAAAATGTAGAAAGTAACTTGCACAAGGAAAAGATAAAATCTTAATGAAAAGACTTATTGAATTGCATTAAAATGTAAAAATGGTGTTGTTCAACGTACATTCTCACAAACTCATTTCTCTACATGCAGGTACTTTGAGTATATTGAGGAGTTTGTACACAATTAAACACACACACTAATCCTAACACTAAGAATTGATATTTATACTAATAAAAAATAACTGTCATCAACGACTTACGAACTAGATCGAGACAAGTGGCGTTCTGCATGTCTTCGAATCATGGAAGCACTCCACGTGTGTTCTTTGAGAAATGGATAAGAACAAAAATTCTCTCCTTTATTTGAATTCAAATCTTCCTGTCGAAATGCCTTCAGTAGCACCTCTGTTGAATCACATTTTCCAATTGTTAGGAAATATTTCTAAATCCATAAAATAATTCTTCCTTGCAAAGGGACGCCTTCGACTCACACTCCAAAAATGTAGTTCTGGTCAAAGTCATCTGATTTCTTCATAAACTCTATTACTTCCTTTTAATCTAATTCAGACGTCGAAATTTAGAGCCAATAAACTGCCCCCCAAGAATGTCATTTTTGACATCACTGAAGAAAAAGACATTTTTTTGATAATGTCATTCGACGTCTCGAACGACTCTTGCATGACTTTGATGTCTATCACTATTTCAGAAAACCCATGACGTCACGATCATCATAGCGATTTCTGAAATGTCTTATCAATGCACTCCAAAATCTCTAGCCATCATCACACTTTCTAGACTCTAGGAGATCATGGGGCTAGGCATTAACTGCCAACATTCCATTAAACAATCCTGGTGGAAGACGTGTCCCACTAACCATCTACTCTTTTAATGCTGATTTGAAGTCCCTTAAACTTCCACAAGCTTATAAATAGCTCCATACTTATCCATTTTCACTTTTTACACTTCTCAAAAACTCTCAAACATTTTCTTCTCTCTTCACCTTTCAAATCTTCAAAGAAAATACCCAGATTTCTTCAACCTTCAACAATGGATTCTTCAACCACCAACATCAAAGACTCCAAAAAAGGCCAAAAATCCAAAGTCCTAAAGAAGATCTCTCAGTCTCCTCCCTTTGACACACTTTCAGGTCCAAAGATGGTGGAGAACCAACATTTCATTCCTGAGCCGCTTGAAGAAGAAAAGAGAAAAATCTACGAATCTCAGGTACTTGTTCATGTTATTGTTTCTGGTAAACGACATGCATTATGCAGTCATTTATCTGCTTTAGCTTTGATCATAGCAAATCTAAGGACTTTTTTCATTCTTATCACAAATCCAAACCCATAGGACAAGCCAATAAATCTAGGGTTGAAAAATCCTCTTCTGATGTAGTAGCGTTGAATAACATAGACTTAAGGTATATGAATAACAACTTTAGAGTCTTTCGAGCGACCCCATCCTTTAAGGAATATGATGACTATATGAGTTGGTTAGCAAAGGTAGAAAAAGTTAAGTCCCAAACCTGGAAGAACATGGGAATCTATGACCTGATCATGTTGTCGAAGACGGGTCTCGATTACTGTTCAACCATGTTAGTCTCTTCTCTGTATTCCTGGGATAGCACCCATTATACCTTCCATCTCCCTTGTAGGATGATGACTCTCACACTATTTGACATAGCCGCTATCACAGGGCTCAAACCTAATGAAAGCACTTACAACCCAAACATAGAATCTGATGACTCAATAGGTTTTGCATCTGCTAAGGCTACATATTCATATTTCATAACATATTACTATGACCAAACAACTGATGATGTCTCAGATAGAGAACATATATCCTTCTTGACCGTATGGCTATCTAACTATATCTTTTGCTCGAAATCCCTCGAAGTAACTAAAAGATATCTTACTCTAGCCACTCAGCTTCATAAAGGCCATGATGTCTGTATGAGAGAAATAATCTTAGGGAATCTTTACGAATCTATGAGTGAAGGAGTGGCTCAACTCAAAGATTTGGGAGAAAAAGGGAACCTCTTGCTATCTGGCCCCTTTTGACTGCTACAACTCTGGCTGAATGCATCATTCAAAGCCAATATTCCCAACAAGAATCCCATAGATGAAGTTGCTGAAGAAATTAAGAACAGAAGAGTCGAAGGGACTCGTTTAGTCAAGCTTACTCCTAGTGAAGAAGGACAATCTCTCAGGCCAACATTATTGAACTATGTCATGATGTTTGCCAAACGTCATGAATTCACGTCGAACCTGGCTCCCTTTGCTATAAGGAAGTACGACCCTGAGTGGTTCACAAGACCTTTTCCAGCCCTAACCAAAGCTCAAGAAGCAGATTCTTTACTGATCTGGGAGGGCTTTCTGATTCCAAGATTGTTAACCTTTCGACTGAATCTGTCGAAGTTTCAAGTGACTCTGATTCCTTACCAACCAAACTTAGTTGCTCAACAGTTTGGGTTGGTCTAAGCTCTTCCCAAGTGTCTCTTTGAGAAGAAAGGTGATCTTCTTCTTCATCAAGTGAAATATACTGAAGAGATGACTTCGACATAACTTGCTCGCTATGCTGACAAGGCTCAACTCATCCCTACTAGCTTCGAACCAAGTTTTATTTGCATCCTAGAATTTAACAACTAGTGGTCAAAATATTATGTTAAGGAGTTCTTCGATGTTTCTTCATTCACTCAACTCATTAACCAAGCTTTCCTCTCTGTGCAAGAGAAGACCAAGAAAGGTATTTTGACACATATCAAAGAAATTCAAGCATTCTATAAGTACTTTGAAACTGTTTATTAACCAAATGATCTTAGTCGAACCGTCTGCGATGTAGCTGTTACGCTGAAGGAAAAGTTTTTAAAGAAAATGGAGAGTTTACAACTCCCTTCATTCGTTCCTCCCGGGGAACGATACACAATGGCTTTTAATAAGTTTTCTCCCAAATTTCCTCAACTGCCAATTGCTGACTTTGGAGTGGCCCTTGCCCCTCCATTTCCATATTGGTTTATCTGTGGGGATTCTATAAAAATCATTTGCCAACAATTGAAACTGAAGGCTCAGCGAGTGGTTGCGACTAAGTATACTTTAGATAGTTTCAAAGGGCCTATTCATATCGGTATCGAAGATGTTCGCATCGAGTCTGAAATATATGAAGGTGTGGAATTTGAGGTTTTTGGACTAGCTTTCTCTTATTCTATTTTTATCATCTTACTTGCAATGCCTTGTTTAAATTTCAGCTACCAAAGTTGCACCCAAGAAGAAAAAGCAAAATGAAGAGAAGATAGAAGAAAGCAGCCAAGTTGCTAAGTTAATTTTTTTACTCATTTCTTCTTTACTGCATAATATCATGTTGTCTAACACTTCAAATCTTTTCTCCTCAGAGCTCTCAAAGACCACCCTCTACTCCAAAAAAATAGAAATTAAAAGGAGCTTCCAGCCATATAATAATTGACTCGGATGAGGAAGATCAATCTCCGCCTGAAGAGCAGACCCTTAAAAGGAGGAGGAAACATGCCAAAATAACTGAAGGTTGATGATCCTAAGGTTGAGCATCCCCTACTTGCAATATTCTAGAGACTACCCCTGAGGAGATGACAAAGATAGTTGTAGCACAAACTGAGAGTGACAACTCCAGTCCTGGGGCTGATGATCCTAAGGTAGTTATTTTTCCTAGAACCTCGTAATTTTCTTCACCACCTATCCTTCTAATTCTTTGACTTTTTTTCTTAGGTTACCACTGATGTGAGAGGACAACCTATGGTGTAGCAAATCATTCCGATAACAAGCAGTGACCCTAGTTATCATCCAACAACTCCCTCTGGGAATTCTATGAAAGGTTTTTCCAAAGGGTCAAATGAAGTAATCCAATCTGCAGGTGCTCCCAAGAAAATAACATTCGCTACTGCTGTTGAGTTTCCACAAGTCGAGGTAGCCCTTCCAAAAATAGACTTGGTCGAAAAAGAAGTTGTTGGTCTCTCGGAGGACACTGTAATGTCTAACATAGAACAAGTTGCTGAAGATAATCTTGAAGAGAAATCTCCCATAAATGAACAAGGCGAAGATGACGGTCCTGATGATGATGAAGAAGAAGAAGAAGAAAGTAATGAAGAGGATGAAGAGGAACAACAGTCTGCGTCTGATGCAGAAGTTGTGGTGGAGGACTAAGAAGACAAAGTGGACCAAGGAAATCAGTCCAAGGACCCTCATATTACTGCTTCAAATGGCACTCCATCGACCAAACTTTCACACGAGGAACTGGAATCCTTAAAAGTGCAACAACCATTGGAGTATCTGAAGGCCATGCTCAGTTCCCAATATAGCTTCGGCGATAAAAGCACTAGCACCTCGACCGCCTCGGGGAATATTCCGACTGGAAAACCTGAATTTTTCACTCATTCAAATAAAGGCGAAAATATTTGCAGTGGATTTGTTCCATATCTTAAAACAGGATGCTTCTGTCAGCTTTGGACTTAAGAAACTTTTGAAGCAAATCAATATCCTGGAAGTCTCACAAGAAGTTGCTGATGTTATTATGGAGCTGAGTACACTAACCAACCTCATTGTTACTGATTTAAACCGCCTCAAAGACTTTTTGAGCAACCTCATCACCAAAACTGGAAATCAAAAGGCTGCTTGGGAGACTATTTTTGCGTCTATCGAAAAAGTTTCAACTCTAAAAAAACTTCCTGAACAGAATAAGAAGGAAGTCGAGAAATATGAAAAAAAAAACATTGCAGAATAGGAGAGGCATATTATCACCTTGCAAAACAAAATCTCTCAATCCAAATAATGCAAGACCAACCTTCTTAGTTCTGTCAAGGACGAGGTGGAGAAAGAGATCAAGGTCGGACTTCAACATCTCGAAAAATCTCAGTAGCTTGGAAAAGAGATTGAAACCCTCTCGACCAACAAAACTCTTAATGAACGCCGCCTGACGCTCCAAAGGTTGAAGTATGACAAGATGAATGGCTCTTTTCCCTTTTGAAGTTTATCCTATAACACTTTTTATTTTTTGTTGATCACGACTTTTGGCCCTTTGTGGCATTTCTTTGTAATGGATTAAGCCATTCTGGCATTTCATTTACCATATTGGCTTCGCTCTTTTTGTGTGTGATTATTCTTTAGTTATTTTTATCTCTTGAAGTGCATGCTTATATTTTTTTCAAGTATTTCCCATTAACCCTCAAGATTTTTTTATCTTCATCTAACTCTTCAATCTCATATGCGCCATTAGAAAAAACTTGTATGACTTGAAAAGGGCTTTCCCATTTAGAGGACCACTTGCCTAAGGCTCTATCTTTTCGATCCATAGGAAAAATTACTTTTCAAACCAATTCTTCTGGCGAGAACATCTTGACCTTGACTTCCTTATTATAAGATTTCTCTACTCTTTTCTTCTGCCATTTTAACAATTCCAAGGCACTGAGCCTTTCTTCATCCAAATCAACCAACTCATCCAACATCATGTTCCAGTAGGATTCTGATAGAATCTCATGGTGCCTTTGGATCCTCGTTGACTGTAAGTAAATTTCCACTAGTAATACTGTATCATATCCAAACTTTAATCAAAACAGAGTTGCATTAGTTGATTCTTTGGGAGAAGTTTGACACACCCAGAGCACCTGATCTAAAATCTTATGCCAATTTCTAGGCTTCTTCCCCACATGTTTCTTAATTAGAATAATCACTATTTTGTTCACTGCTTCGACCTGACCATTAGCCTGAGCATAATAGGGCTTAGAAGTTAACAATTTGAAACCCATTTCCTTGGCAAATTCTTGCATCTTTCAACCAGTAAAAACTGATCCTTGATCTGTTGTAATGGTCTTTGGGATTCCAAATTTATAAATGATATGTTTTTTTTATGAATTCGATTACGTCTTCTTGGTCGATATTTGGAAAAGATGTAGCTTCAATCCATTTTGTAAAACAATCAATACCTACCAAAATGTACCTTTGATTTTTTGATGACTATGGTCGAATTTCTCCAACTAAATCCAAAGCCCAACCCTTAAAGAGCCATGGTTTGACTATGGAATGTAACTCACTCGCAAGAACATGTTGTGTACCTGCATGCACTTGGCATCATTGGCACCCTTTAGCAAATTTGATACAATCTTTTAACATGGTGGGCCAATACATGGCTTGTCAAAACAACAACCATTTCATCTTGTGACCTACCTGGTGTGTCCCACATGCCCTACTATGGGTAGTCGAAGGGGATAAATATGCCTCTAATTTACTAAGGCATTTAAGTAAAACTCCCTCAGGAGTCTTTTTAAATAACTTATTTCCCACAAAAACATAACTTAAAGCGCAATACCTAATTTTCTGCTCTGTGGATACTGTTGGATTTTGCAGATACTCTACTATCGGTTTCCTTAAATCTTCGTCCGTCAAGCTATCTGTTGCAAAATTTCAAAATTCACTTTATCAGCGTACCCTAGCTTTGTTGTTTCCGAATTTGATGGGGACAATCTGGCTGACACAACTCTTCCTCTGACTTTGATTGCATCTTGTAATTGAAATTTTATACCCAGAAGCAATTTGAGCCAAGTCATTGGCCACTTGATTCTCCAATTGAGGTATGTGTCGAATACTAACCATTTCAAATCTTTTCAGTAATCGATTGGCTATTATAAAGTACATAATAAGGTTTTCTTTAACACATTTGATCTCTTTTGTGATTTGTTTTATGACTAACTCTGAGTCTCCCATTGTTTCGACTCGAGTTGCCCCCAATTCCAACAATATCTCAAGTTCGGCTATTAAAGCCTCATATTCAGCCTCATTATTCGAACATAGACCTTTGACTTTATACTTGAATTTTTTTTTGGAATTTTTTTAGGAGAAATGATCAACACTCCTACATCGGTTCCATATCTATGGCTAGAGCCATCGAAATATAATTTCCAAGGCTCAAGCTCGAGATAGTTTATGTTATTCTCATTTATTGAGTGGTCGACTATAAAGTCTGCTACCACTTGTCCTTTAACAGCCTTTAAAGGCATATATGTTAAAGAATATTCAGTTAAAGCTAATGCCCATTTATCAATTCGACTATGCAGAATTGGTTTAGATAACATGCATTTAATGATATCGAAATGAGATGAAATATAAACATCAACAGGTTTTATATAATGCTTTAACTTTGTACAAGAAAAATACAAGCATTAATACAATTTTTCAACTATGCTATACCTAGTTTCTGCATCATTTAAAACCCTACCAAGGTAGTAAATGGCTCTTTCGACACCATTTTCATCCTCTTGGGCCAGCATGCTCCCTAAGGTTTTGTCTAACTCAAATATATATAACCTCATGCTCCTATTCCTACAAGGTGGTGATAGAATTGGAGGATGACTCAAGTAATCCTTGATTTTATTGAATGCTTCTTGCTGAGGTTGTCCCCATTCGAATATTTCCTTATTCAGTTGAAGCAGAGGTGAGAAGGCTTGAGTCTTCCCACTGAGGTTCGATATGAATCTCCTCAAGAAGTTAATCTTGCCCAGCAGTGATTGTAACTACTTTTTTGTCGATGGCACTTTCGCCTCCATTATGGCCTTGGTCTTATTCTGATTTATTTTGATTCCCTTTTTGTGGACCACAAAGCCTAAGAAATCTCCCACCTGCACATAGAAAGCACATTTGAGAGGATTCATTTTAAGACCATATCTTCTCATCCTTTCGAAAGATTGTCGAAGATGGTCGATATGATTCTTCCATAAAATAGACTTAACAACAATATCATCAATGTATATTTGCATAAAAGTCTCTATATAATCATGGAAGATCGAATTCATTGCCCTTTGATACGTTGCCCTATCATTCTTTAAACAAAAAGGTATCACTACCTATTCGTAAGTGTCTAAATCCCCAAGACATCGAAATGTTGTCTTTGAGACATCTTCTTTAGCAATGAAAATTTGGTTATATCCCGAATACCCATCGAGCGTACTAAGGTATTCGTGGCCTGCGACAAAATTAACTAACATCTCTACCACATGCATTAAATATTCATCCTTTAGGGTTGCAACATTTAAATCTCTAAAATCTATGCATACCCTCAAAGAACAATTCTTTTTAATAACATGCACTATATTTGCTAACCATTCGACATACCTAGATGTATATATGAATTTACATCAGAGAAACCTTTCGACCTCCTCTTTGATCTTCGAGAGAATTGCTGGTGCAAACCGCCTTGTGTTCTGCTTGATAGGCTTCTCCCTAGGCTTGATTGGCAACTTTAATTCGACTAGATCTCTGTTTAAACCATGAATCTCGTCTTAATCCCATACGAAACAATCTTTAAACTCCTTCAATAGTTGTATTACTTTGACCTTGGGTTGTGGGCCGATGTTGGCACTTATGTACGTTGTCCTCTTTGTTGCCCCCTCTCCTAGATCAATTTATTTAAGTGGATCTTACGCTAGCATCTTGATATTGGCTGCCAACAGATCCTTCTCGAAACCCAAAGGCTCGTCATCATAGATGGTATCGAGCCTCTATCCTTGTTGCTTCTCCTGAACCTTATCGGGTGGTTCTGGATCGAAGTCCTTACCAGGACCTTCTTTGTATGATTCTTGGTTTGCTTTGACAGCCATATTTTCCACTTCAGCCTCTAAGGCCGCTTATAGTTTATTTTTGGCTATGTAAGCCGAAATCTTTTTGAGCATTTTGGACTCAGTCATCATCACTGAATTCGCTTCCCTAACCTGTTGGGGTTATCCCAGATGTACCAAGGTACATAAGGTTGTCTTCTCCTACCACCTCTCTATCCTATTGAAAACCATGGATGTGATGTAAATATAAAGAACAGTAGACATCGTCATCTGGGATGAAAGTAAATTCAGCCGGATTGCATGGAGCAATGTTGGCCAAGTGCTTATCGAAATTGTGTCGGTCAACATGATTAATTAGGGCCTTGAAATAACCTTGATCAACCTCAATGTTTTTGACAATACCGTCTGGTCTCCATATTATAATCCTCTGGTGCATGTAAGATGGTACAACTCTAATTCCATGGATCCACTATCGTCCCAACAACAAATTATAATTGGCCTTTGTTTCGACCACCATGAAGACGGTAGGCCTTGTAACTGTCCCTACCGTAAGGTCAACCTGTATGACACCAATGGTAGTGCCCACCTTCCCCTTGTAATTCGAGAGCACCATGTTGTGTGGTTTGGTACCTGTGTCGAATTTTCCAATTCTCCTCAGCATAAAGTGTGGCATCAAGTTCACCGTAGCGCCACTGTCTACCAAGATTTTACTAACCGCAACATTTTCTATGTTTCTGATAATAAATAGAGGCTTCAAATGATTTTTCATCGCCTCATCTGGCTGCTCGAAGAATGCATTCTAATCTTCTACACAGCCGTTATTCATTACATAGTAGCACACTGGATTGTGTGCTGCCATCTCAGCTTTTGTATAACTATCAACTCTTCGACCTCTATTATCTGGTCGAGTTCTCTAGGCAAAACCGATACTACATTCACTATGATATCCAATGAGGCCTCTGACCCAGAGTCAAAATTGTCAATTAACATTTCATCTTCATCAATTGCCCGATCGTATTTCTCCTTGACCTCCTCTTCCTAGGTGGAAAACAACTTCCTCCCCATGGGTAGCTTCTCGATGGGCTTTGGTTTCTCCTTTTTATCCTTTATGGTAGACAGGTTAGTACTATATTCAACCTTTGCTCTAGTCTCTCTTTGGGCCTTCCTTCTGCGTTTCTCCCTTCTCCATTGGGATCTAGACATTGGATTTTTCCCTTTGTAGTTTTGAGATGTTGGCTGTCTTCTTTGAAGCCTAAAACTCCCTGCGGTAAGCCATTGATGAGCCCCTGTCCACATCGAACTTTTTCAATTTCTGTTGTCCATGATGCTTGTCGTCGACTGGTTTCATCCAACTTCCCTTTGAAGCATCAATTGTTGGTTTGAAGGTAGAGGACTTAACTCTTGGCACCCTTTACTTAGTTTCATCCTGCCTTGAAGAAGATCTTCTTGGGTCGAAACCTCGTTGCCCGTAGAAGGCTCTATGCTCACACATTTCTTTGGCCTTACTCACACCCTCTATGTTGTGCGCTGCCTTTCTTTCAAACACAACACTTCACCTTAGGCACAACATAACTTCAGAGTTATTCTATGGCATCTGTGTAGAAAATCTATGAGGGTCTCCTATTGCTTTGGGTAAGCAACTTTGTTATACTCTTCCTATCGACGTTCCTCATCGACTTCCATGGGGTTTTCTTATGAGATATCCACCATGTTGATATCCATATTGACATCATCAGCAATATCCATTTTACGGAATTTCATTTGAAGGCCATCAGCGGCCTTGTCCATTCGAATGAAATTGTTAGCAGTTTCCTTCATTATGATCATTAGGCTGGAGTCCTCAGCAACTCCTTTGGCGAAGCTATCAGTAATTCCACAGTCAAAACTATCAGTAGTTTCTTTGATGAAGCCTTCAGTAGCTTCGCGAACAAAATATTTCATGAACTCCTGATCGAGATCTTCAGTAACCTGGACCAAAATAACCTCATTGATGAAGTCTTCAATGACTTCGATCATGTTGACTGCATTGTCGAAATCTTCAACGAATTCAATCATGTTGACTTCATTTAGCTCCGTATAATGAGCGTCAACAACTTATAGAGGGTCAGTGTCAACTTTCATTTGGTTCTTGGACTTCTCCTCGAACTTGAGCGTCCCCTCTATGACAACATTCTAAACAAGATCCCTAAAAAGAAAACATTGAGAGGTTTTATGACCCAAGAAATTATGCTATTTACAAAACCCTTTTTTTCTTTCTTTGCTCTAAAGGAGGCATTTTAGCACCATGTGGTACTATCATTTGCCCATCTTTAACTAACAAATCAAAGATTTTGTCACATTTTGTGACGTCGAATGTGTAAGTTTTCTTTGGAAACCTATCATTCTTTTCTGGTTCGACATGGTTCTTTCCATTCGAATTGCTAAAACCTTGCAAGAATAGGGTGAGTGTTGTTTCAATTCAGTAAGATCTACTTCATTCTCATCGAAAATCACAGGCTCACTGTAAGGCCTTTCGTCCTCTTCATTGAATTTGACATAGGCTATTCTCTTATTCTTATTTTCCCTAACCTTTTCTTCTTTCAAGCGTTCTAACTGTCAAACCCTATCGGCCAACTGGGCCATATCCCTCAGGTATTGAGCATCTAGTTTCTTCCTAATGGAATAATCCAGGCCCCTAACACGCATTTCGACTAACTCATGTTTTGGGACTTGTGTGAAACACCTTGCCTTGAGAAGTTGAAACCTATTCAAATAATCGTCTATTGGCTCAGTAAACTTTCGTTTTAAGCCAATTCCTTCAAACAGATCTTTGTTTGTCCCATGTAGAACTGCTCATGGAACAAACGTTCTAACTGGGTCCAATTATGAATCAAATTTGGAGGTAGGATTGTGAACCAAGTGAAAGCGTTATTTGCAAGAGAACTTGGGAAATATTTTACCCTAAGGTTCTCATCATTCGAAATTTCTCTGACTTCTATAAAATACCTAGACACATGTTCGAAAGTGGACTCAATAGTATCCCCAGAAAACTTAGTAAACTTAAGAACCTTTGTTCTTGGGGGTAAATCTGACTGAAGGATGTATTCAGATAACAATGATGTATAATTTGGCCGTCGAAGGCCAAAATTTACTCCGTTACGTGCCATGATTCTTTCGACCATGGTAGCCAAATTACTATCTACTACTATGTTGTTACGTCGAACTTGTTGTGCAACATTTTCAGCATTTTGGTTCCGATTTACCAAAACTACCTTTGGTTCTTCTCTAGGAATTTCTAGTTGATTCCTAGGGGGTTCGACTATAGGTCGTTCGATCATTCCCTGGTTGTCTTGATTTTCCTGGGGTATATTTCCTGAATTTTGTTGAATTTGGTTAATGGCAGTATCTTGTCGAAAACTACCCCTTGGTTCTCTATCATATACTCCCTTGGTGGTTGTCGAGGAGATTTGGTACACCAAATAATTCTACAAGGTGCGTCATTTGTGTTGCTAATTGTTGATTAGTTTGGGTAGTATTCTGAATAAGAGGCTGAAAGATTTCCCCTATAATTTGGGCATTATTTGGACCATTTAAAGGTTACTCTCATCCATCTGTTGTCTTAAGTATGGTGCAGAACTGATTGTCAAATTTTTCATTTGGGCGAAATACCCTAATCCTAAAGTTTGACTATTTCGACCCATATTTACCCCAGAGCCTGATCCTTGTAATGACGAAGTCATTATGGGTTCTGTATATAATAGAGGGGCATTTTGTAAGTTTTCCATCATCGAAGTTGGAATTCCATAGGGTGGGTCTCGAGGCAGGGGTATTGCAAATCCAGAAGGAGGGATGCTTCTGAATGCTGAAGCCCTATTGGTGGTGGAGTCTACGGAGGACGTTTTGGCCTAATATAAGTCAAAATGGGTTGTGTATGGGCAATTGAATATGTAGGTATTTAACTTCTCATAGATAGTACTACTTCAGAAACAGACACTGAGACCGTTAGTCCTCCTGGCGAAGATCCTATGGGTTGTTCTACATTGTTAATAGGTGTATCCTGAGGAATATTTGGCTAGTTAGAGTTTTCCTCCATTCTCCTCCTATATCTTCTCCTTGTTCTATCTTCGTTAGCGGTGGCTACTTTACCACTTCTTAATAACATGCAATGAAGTTTTCAAAGAGAAAGTTGACCGCATAACTAATGAATTTTCAAGAATTTCGAAGAAAATTTTATGATCACTTAGCACTATCCCACTGGGCGTGCCAATTTGTTCACCGTGAAATTTGGTGAATAATCGCTGGTCTTTCAAATCGAAAAATATTTTTTTTACTCGGAGGATCAACCACACAAATCCTAGGACATGTGCCAGTTGATCTTAAACAAAGTTTGGAAAAACAATGAACACTTCGACATAGTTCATGATGAATGTAACTTGTTTCAAAAATGTAAGTGGAATTGAATACAAGAGATTAAAGTTGAAAGACTGGTAAAAACGTAGAAAGTAACTTGCGCAATGAAAAGATAAGTTCTTAATGAAAAGACTTATTGAATTGCATTGAAATGTAAAAATGGTGTTGCATCAATGTACATTCTCATAAACTCGTTTCTCTACACGCGGGTACTTTGAGTATATTGAGGAATTTGTACACAATTAAACACACACACTAATCCTAACACTAATACTTGCTATTTATACTAATAATAAATAACTGCCATCAACGACTAACAAACTAGATCGAGACAAGTGGCGTTCTACATGTCTTCGACTCTTAGAAATGCTCCACGTGTGTTCTTTGAGAAATGGATAAGAACAAAAATTATCTCCTTCATTTGAATTCAAATCTTCCTGTCGAAATGCCTTCAGTAGCACCTCTGTTGAATCACATTTTCCAATTGTTAGGAAATATTTCTAAGTCCATAAAATAGTTCCTCCCTGCAAAGGGACGCCTTCGACTCACACTCCAAAAATGTAGTTCTGGTCGAAGTCATCTGATTTCTTTAGAAACTCTATTACTTCCTTTTAATCCAATTCAGGCGTCGAAATTTAGAGTCAACATGTGTGTTGAAGGTTATGTCATATCTTGTTGCATCCAAGTATAATAACCTGTTGTTACGGTGGAAATAGGATATCAAACTATTAATTAGTTTGAATCACAATTCAATTCACAACCGCTCTTTGATTTATCCGAAGGAAAAGGCCAAAAGAGGGAAAACCTATTTTTGCATTGTAAACACAATGCGGGGAGAGACCTAGGTAAGGGGTTGGTTAAGCTTAGGGAAGGTACTAGTACCCTAAACGTTTGTAGTACTCTACAGGAACCTTTTGTTTATTTTTGCTATTTTGCTTTTATTATTTGATTTAAGTATATACTGAGCTAATGGATAGAGTGACCTAAAAGACCTAAGGGTTATTCCTAAGTTTACTCGGCAAGACGTCGCATCTTGTGCCTACATATCCTGACGGGAATGGAATCAGAGTAATTGTAGTTCCACTCGAAAGGGAGGTTAAAAACGTCTTGACTGTGGTCAAGGTTTCAAGGGGGAATAAATGTATCTTAAGGACACGCTTACGTGGAGTCTTGAAACTCCTATTTCTACGTGGAAATGTTGAATTGAAATTAGGGTTAAAATTAGGGATTCCACGGAGGGAAACCCTAAAATAGAGTACGACGACTCTTTGACCTAATGCTATGGTGAAGGGTATTTTTGTCCATGGAGGAACACCTAGGCGAATTAGGGTTTTGAAAAGCGGTCAAGGGTTAATGGTAAGGGCTATTGACACGGCGGTCAAACTGTTAGACCAAATCCTTCGGAAGGTGAAATAATGGAGAATGATAACGAGTGATGAAAACGGATAAGCAATGAAGACATTGAGATAATGTACAAGTGATAACGACATGCAGATAATAATAATAATTGTAATGTCAGAGGAAGTACCAATAAAAAATACAAAGAAACAGATTAGTAACAATTTCACGCATAATTGAGAAACGATGTTAAGAATAAGAATCAGACAGAAATTGAAATCAACTAGGATAGGATTGTGAAATTTTTGAGAAAAGGTTTTGAAATTTATGTCGTGAAAATGTGGGACTTAAAAAAGAGAGGGTTGGAATTATTTTATTTTTAAAAAAAGGTTTTAGTTTTAACCTTTTTAAAAAGGATTTTAGTCTTAACTTAAAAAAACTTAGTTTAATTTTTTTTTTAAAAACAGTTAATTTTAATTAAAAAAATGCTTTAGTTTAATAATAGAAAATGTGATCATTAGTTAGTAAAAAAAATTAACGTTTAAAACTCTAAATGCTCTAAAAAAAACAAAAGAAAATCACCCCAAATAAAATAAATATAAATCAAGTGGGTTGGGCCGGGTCACCACATCCCGGACCCAACCCGGTCCAACGCCTCTTCTCTCATTTTCTGAAGAAAATTCATCCTCTCTCGTTCTCGTATTGCCTCTCCATCTTCTTCGTATCTCTCTTTCTCGTTCATGTTTTCACTTTTCCGGCCGTAAAACCTCTTCTTCTCCTTCTGTTTCACCTGAACCAAACATATGATATTGAATAAATGGGTTAGCAAAAAGTTCCTACCCAAATTTTGAAAAGGTTCTTGACGATCATGGGAACTGATTCAGTTCTCTGAGTCCATGAGTTCGTTATGGTTTTGTTGATGCTATGACGGTGACGATGATGTTTCGCTTGCGATTTTCCGGCCGGTGATGATTTGCGTTTTCTTTTCCGGTAGATTCACTTTCTGATTATGATTTTCGGTTACCACTTGAATCTGCAGATTTAGTTCTGGATCTTGTTGACGGAGATTATTGATTTTTTACATTATCTGATTTGTTTCAATAGATTTGAGCTGGATTTGCTTCTTCAATTTCACAGATACATCCGTATTTGATTTGTTTGGTTGGATATCCGTGGATTTACTTGATAGAGCATGGATATGGATTTTTATTTTCTGGATTGGATTCCTGTTTGCTTTGAATCTGGATTTGGATTTCTGATTTTGGATCTGCTATTATTTACTTGATGGGATTTGATCCTGAGTCTGAATTCTGGGTTTTACGTGATCTGTTTGGCTTAATTTTGTTTCGGCATTGGCATAAAATACTTCTTTTCCTCTTCCTCTTGGTTGTCCCGAAAAAGAACAGAATACTACCGGTTTGTGCTGAGGTCGGGAATCGATGTGGGAGCTGGTTTCGGCAATTGTCGTGCCCTCCCGACACCCGATGATGAAATTACTCTGAGAGTGTCGAACAAAAATAATTTCTAACATTAAGCTCTTTTTGCTTTGTTTTTGGTTTTGTCTGTGTGCAGGTACGGAGAAAAAGTCGGGCGAAAAATTTGTCGTGAAGAATTAATCGGGAACATTGAGCATGAAGACCATTTCTAGGAAATTAGGACTTTAGGATGAAGCATGTATTTTATTTTCCTTTTGTAAATTGTAATAAAGTATAAATATGAATAAAATTCACATTATTTTTTTATCCAAAATACTTGTCTGATTATCCTTCCACTATTATGTCGCAGATCGAGTGAACTTCTTTAAACCAAAAGCATCCGATTAAATCCGCATGATTGATTACCTCTGAATAAGCTCAGTTGATTAAAATTAACCGATTAAACTTTAGACAAGCGGATTAAATTCACCATGTAAATTCAATACGAATCAATCCCAAAAATGAATATCCGAATCAACTATGTTATCCCAGCAAGTGCCGCTTCACCTCAAAACTGACATAACATTCAATTCCAGTCAAATATTTTTCCAAATTAAGTTGTGTCTGGTGATAGAAGCGGTACCGGCCTTGAACGAAGTAAAACAGCAAAAAGCAGAGAAATCTGATTAACAGTAAACAGAACAAAACTCCGCACTAAAAATTCAATTGTGTCTCTGCTAACTAAATCCAATGTCCTGAATTGACTAGGCCACAAAATCACGATTAAACAGGTTAATAAATCCACACACGAATTGAAATTTCCACTGCTTTCCCTTTAAGAATTGGCTGGAAGATAGCAGAAGAAGCAGAAAAATGAGTGTGTGCTAAAATAAAGTCCGCGGAGTGAATTCTCGCACCGCAATCGGCCCTAAAAATTTAAATCATTCTCAACCAAAACACGGAGCTCGAAAACGGAAACCCTAATTGCTCGAAGGATCCCAGATGCCAACCCCGCTTCCTAAATCGTCAACAAACAATGCATAAATGACCATTTCTCCCTTCCACAGTTAAAGTGCGTCTGATGCGCTTCTCCTGCAGAAACAAAAAACTACGTAACCTGTTAGCAGTTAGCTAGTATGCAATGCAAAAAATGAGATGTAATGCGACATGAATCGACCAATCTAAGGATAAAATTTGGGGTATTACATCTGCCTACAAGTCTTCTGTAAGCAGGTACATCTTGGTAAGGGTCATTAGAATCTTGATGCAATTTTACTGCAAGACCCGAAGAAGTTGATATAGGTTTGGATCTTATGATATCCATGTCTTTTAGTATATCAAGACAATACTTTCTTTGACATAGAGAAATTCCATTTTTTGAATGTGCTACTTTAATACCTAGAAAGTATTTTATTCTTCCTAAATCTTTGATTTCGGAATGAGTTCTTCAGAGCTTCCTTGATGGATTTAAATCCATTCAAGTCATTACTAGTTATTATTACATCATCCATATAGAATAAAAGAATAGTGAAGGATGAGGCAGTAGCCTTGACAAACAAAGAACAATATGTGTCAACTTATTTGTAATGATGATTTACGAGAAAAATAGCGAGTCTTCCATATCATACCCTGCTAGCTTATTTAAGCCCATATATGAATTTAACAAACTTAGAAGCTTGATTAGGCTTGGATGTATGAACACCAGGGGGAACCATCATATAATTTCCTTCTCGGAGTTCTTCATGTAAGAAGGCATTGTTTACATCTAACTAATGTAAACATCAATGGTTTAGTGAGGCCAAATTCATCACAAATTTGACAGTTATACGCTTAGCAACTAGTGAATAGGTATCAAAGTAATCAATACCATTAATTTGGTTATAAACTTTAGCAACTAATTTAGTTATGAACCTTTCAATTGAACCATCATCCAAGTGCTTGATTTTGTAAATCTACCTACAACCAACTAGTTTGACACTATGTGGTAAATCTACAAATTTCCATGTTCCTATTTTCTCAAGTGCTTTAAGTTTAAGTTGCATAGCTTGCTTCCAATATTCATATTTTGAGGGCTCAATATAGGTTTTAGGTTTAGTATGAGAGACTACTGACAAAGTATAATGAGAATGGATAGGATATAATTTTTCATATGAAATAAATGGAGAAATAGGATAGAGATTACCTCTAGATGATTGATTTGTTATAACATTAGAATTGCAAATATAGTCTCGCAAATATGATGGATGATGTCTCGCTCTTGAAGAAGTTTTAGTTTGGGGATTGGTTTGACGAAAGTTATTAATGTCATGACTTGTGGTGGTATGGTCATCATTTGGAATTTGAGTGTGGTGTGTGGTTAGTAAGTATGTGAGAAGGAATGTTAGAATATGTGTAGGTTTGTATGATGTTCGTGTTTATTGTTTCTGGTATCAGTGGAAAATAATTCCGTGATATGGAAGGTGATTGAGGCATGGATTTGTAAGTAAGGATGTGTTTATGAAAATAAAAATTTATTGAAACAAATGTTTCTTTAGTGATAATGTCAAAGAGTACATTTCCTTTCATTTCTGGCGTGTACCATAATAATACAAATTTTCTTGCTTTATGATCTAGTTTTGTTCTATAGGATTCAAGAGTGGAAGCATAACACAGTGATCTAAAAACCTTTAACGAGGTAATATAAGGTATTTTGTTATGCATGGTTTGGTAAGGTGATATATGTTGTAAAGTGGGAGTAGAGACTCTATTGATTATGAATGTGACAAATTGTATGGCATATGACCAATATGGTTTAGGAAATTTTGACTAATACAAAGTGCTCTAACAACATTTTGAAAGTGTTTGGGTTTTCTTTCAACTATTCCATTTTGTTGAAGAGTTTCAACAAATGACTTTTGGTGAACTATGCCTTTGGATGCATAAAACTTGTTCAACATTAATTTAGGTCCATTATCTGACTTTACAATCTTAGGCGTTATGCTGAATATATTAATGATCATGGTTATACAATTTTGAACATGTTGGGAGACCTCAGACTTAGTTTTGAGCAAAATAATTCATACAAATCTTGTATGATCATCTAGAAAACTTAAAAAATATATGTGATTATGCACTAAAGGAATAACTAAAGGTTCCTAAATTTCAAAATGCAATAATTCAAATTTGTTCGAAGCAATATAATGACTTTCATTTTATGATAGTTTTCTTAGTTTGGGTAAATAATGTATGTCACACGTGGCACTATTATCAAAGACAAAATATGAATACGTTTGAGACATTTGATTGATTATCTTATGAGATACATGACCTAGTATAAAATTCCAAATGGTTGACTTAGGTGTTACGAGATTATTTGTAGTAAACTCGATATCAGATCTGGAAATACTATATGTGTGGGCTTGGACAAAAAGGTTTTGAGGGTTAGCCTTATCAGTAGGGTTTTGTGAGGTAGTTTGGGTTGCAAGGTGAGATCCATCTATTTTTAGTTATATAATCCTTTTTCTTGACTACCCAAATCAATCACCCTCTTGCTATTCAATTCCTCTAAAGTACAACTGCCAACATGAAATACAGTAGAACACTTTTATGTTTGAAACTATTTTGAAATGGAATTTAGGTTTAGATGAAAATCTGGAGAAAATGAAATATGAGTGAGGTAAAGGATGCGTGAAAATATGATGTTACCAGCATACTTGACAAGGACATAATTACCATTAGGGAGAATAACACTAATAGGTTTTATTTTATAGTATGAAATAAATAAAGCTAAGGATGATTAACTATGATCATTGGCTCTAGAATCCAAGATCCATGAGAATGTTTGATTAACAAGTTTATAAATTATATTATATATGAGATCGGATGAGGATTCCAAAAGTGAATGACTTGTTGAAATTTAATTTGTGGTTGAAGTTTGAACTATTTTATCCAAATTTGCGTGTTGGAACAAGCTTACAAGTTGCTCATATTGAGCTTGAAAAATAGGAGAACTGTTACTTGTAGGAGAAGCTATTAGAGTTTAATCAACGGGTTAAGGTGGTTCATTATTATCTAGCTAACTCACGTTCACAGAAGACTGGTGTTTGTTGAAATTAGGATGTTCGTTATTTTGATAGGAAAAATCAATGGTGTGACCACTTCTTGTTGAAAGTTCCTTTGTTCTTGAAATCGTGTTTTTGTGCAGGATTAACCAAAATGGAATTATCTTTGTTTTGTAGTAAATTTATATGGTTGCTTTATTCTTGGAATAAAAGAGAGTAAATTCGATTAATATATGGTAAAGGATCCATGAATAATATGCCAGTTTTAACCACAAAAAATGTGTCATTCAAACCTATCAAACACTGAATGGCTTGATCTTCAAGTCTATAATCTTGAGCAAGTTGTAGAGTATCACATCTACATATGTGAATTCTAGTACACATAGTAAATGGATGATGAGAATTTATTTCTTCCCACAGACCTTTCAATTCAAGAAATTATTCCATGATTGATCTTGAATTCTTCTTGAGGTTGTTAATGAAGGAATTGAGAGTTGAAATTTGGACACAATCACCTTTTGAAAATAGTTCATAAAAATCATTCCAAACATCTAAGGATTTTTGGTAAAAAAAACAATATATGAGGAAATTTGATAAAAAACAATGTTGATTATCTATGAATGTATGAGATGGTTACAATGTTCCCATTAAGCATGATTTAATTCACCAGCTGGAGGAGTTTGGATGGATTTCAATTTGTTCTTGACTCCCAAAGCACGCTTCATAAAATTCCCCAAAGCTAAGTAATTTGATCCATCTAAATTTGGATTAACATTGGTTGTATTTGGACCTTCACTAGGATGAAAATAATATAAAAATTTAGTGTCAAATTAGTTGTTGCTATAGTGCTGCACATGGAGGCATATTGTGTTAGAATAAGATTTGTTCATGACATATATTCCTTAATGAAAATAAAGTATTAAAAGAATAATGGTTATATTTAATACATGTTTCATGTATGCAGGTTCTAATACTTATAGATATATATTCAAAATCTGATATACAAGGGCACACTTAAGAAAAGCTAGATTTGCTAGCTTTTGGTGGTGTAGAATCTGAAGAACACTCTCTAAGTGATGTCTAACATATACTCAGAAGTTGAAGGTCTCAGCATTAAAATAAGCAACATAATTGTCTCTAAATTTGGTGAATGTAAATTGGCTTGTAGTGATCATTTAGAGTTAGTGATAAAGCTGAAGCTACCCGTATTGCAGAAAGCAATTTGCATTGTCAAATTAGTTTGTCAGCTAGAGCCTTAGTTCAAGGCTCAACAAAAGTTGACATGATTCATGAATATCTACTCTCAACGGATTTATAGTACAAGATCTCTTTGAATACTCAATGGTTAAACACATTACACAATGGGTCAAGTTCTTTTAGTGTATCTATCTTCAATGTCTCTTGTACTATAGAGAAAGCAAAGACACTTGATCAAGTTATCTCTCCAACGGCTAGTTTTCTGCAAATGCTATATAAGTAGCTGAAGGTTCAAATTAAATCTTTAACAAGGATCAACCTGATGGAGGAGTAACAATGAACAATTATCAACACAATCGAGTATGCAGAATTTTTGTTGTAGGTTGTAATTGTAAAAGCCTTAAGATTTCTTAAAGATTGAATATCTTAGAAATCTTAAGAAATTTAGATATTTTTTATGGTGATTTCCTTGTACCTCTGATATTTGTATCAAGTACACCTTGTTCTCTATTATGTTGAATATGTTGTTTAGCAGTTTAGATTAAGTCTCTCGCCAAGATGCTTGAGCCATGTAAGTCTCTTCCTATGTGCTAGAGCGTTGAAAGTCTTAATCAAGTAGATTGGTTATGCAACCAAGTCTCTCGCCAAGATTCTTAAGCCATGTTAGTCTCGTGCTATGTGCTAGAGTATTAAATGTCTTAATCAAGTGGATTAATTGAGAAAAAGTCTTGAATCTATGGGATTTAAGCAAGGAAGTCTTAGATCGAGGGTCTGAGCAAAAGTCTTGAACTTGAAGGGTTTAAGCAGGAAGTCTTAAGTTTATGGAACCTGAGCAGGGAAGTCTTGAGCCGTGGGTCTGAGCAAGAAGTCTTGGGCCGGAGGGGCTTAAGCAAGAAGTCTCAGGTCTGAAGGACCTGAGCAGGTTAGTCTTAGGCTAAGAGTCTAAGCAAGGAAGTATTGAGTCTGTAGGACTTGAGCCTTAGCAGTTTAAGCAAGAAGTCTCGGACTTAGGGTTTGAGCATTGTAAATGTCTTATACAGAATACATGAGTGATTATAATCATGATTTGATTATAGTGAAAATATCTTTTGAAGCAAGGGGACTGAACTACTCTCATTTGGGAGGAACCAATATAAATCTTTGTGTATTATTCTATTATTTATTTACTTTTTTTTAAACATTTTGTTGCTAAGTATAACCAGAATCTAAACACCGTTTTAGATTCTGAACTCTGATCAGACGCAAATTAAGAAAACAGAAAACACAATTTGACCCCCTTCTTGTGTACTTTTCTCACCTTCAGTTGGTGTCAGAGCATGATCTGCACATAACACTTAATAGTGGTACATATATCAATCCAATGAGAAAATTATGTCTTTTAAAGAGTTTCCTTCAAGAAGGAATCAAGTACCACATGAAAAATATTACAATGTTTTTCCTACCATATTCAAAGGGTGATTCCGCTGAATTTAAATGATGGAAAAGTTAAATATATTTTTTAATTCATTAGACTTTATAAAGGATTTTGTGAAGCTCTGTAGAATACCCTTGAAAAAGATATTACTATCGAAGTTGATGATGTAGGGATGATCAAAGTTTGAAAGTCTCTCTCACCAGCTCAGAAGAAGCTTATTAAAAATATCTTCAGCGGTAGATGCATTATGGTAGGTGTTATATCTAAATTATAAGAATATAAACATCATTGATATGTCTAATGCTTAAACTATATTTGAATCCTTGTGCTCAGGTTTGTGGGAGTCAGTTATGAAGCTTGTCCAATTACACTTCATCTAATCTTTCCAAGCAAATCCTGAGAAGATTGTTTTGAATTCAAACCCGGGGTCACAATTATTCAAGAAGTCATACAACTTGAGTTTACTGTACCTTGTGGGTTTATGTTGGCATCTCCAAAGAAAAGAAATGGAATTAGATGATGAAAAGCTATCTTACAGATCATCTTTCCTAAAGCATGTTGAAGGATACTTCCTATGGAATGTCTGATGATAAGGAATTAACCTTCCTAAACAGAAGATTTCTTTAACTGGCTAAATGGAATAAGGCATCTGTTGTTAAAAGAGTAACTTCAGAAGCTTCTGAGATATTTGTATTTCAATTGATTTCCCAAATCCAAGAACAAGGAGAAACACTACCAGAACCTAATGTCAGAGGTCTTCACTGCATATCCATTTGAAGTTGACATTAGTGTAGGATTCAGAAGAAAGAGTAATCTGGCTATGCTGGTCACTACTGCTTATGAAGAAGCATCTGAATCCTGGAATAAAAATCAAGTATTGAAGAGAAAAAAGTTTATGCCAAATCTATCTTGCTTCAATATTTGATAATAAGGAGTTTGTTCTTTAAGGTGATATCTTAAGTGACTCCATTGCTCCTTGATTAGGGTCATCATGGAATTTGTGTTAAAGGCTCATTCCTATGAGAAACCTTCAATTTTTCTTCGTGTTGTACTAGCAATTATATGATAGTGCTTTAATTTGTTTTATGCCAGTATATGATATCTAACACTATCTGGTTTTGTGCCTGTCAAATATTTCAAATTCAAAAGATTTAATCCAAGACAATAAAATCAATGATTCTTCTAAGAATAAGATCTTGTTCATATCATGACTCATCCTATACTAATACTCTATAATGAATCATGATACTGCTATTAGATTGAGAGATAAGGCAAAGGAAGGCCTGTCTGGACCAACATGTTTGGACTCATAGAAATATGAGTAACATTATTTAAATGTAGGTGTTACAAATATCAAAGAAAGGAACAAAGGCATCTTCCATGCTGCTTATCAAATGTTGTTTACAACATTTGATGGAAGAAGAGCCTACAACTCAGACTCAAGTTCTAGAGGTACTGAGTTTGGTGAAAGAAGTGGAGTAAATGGTTTAATAACCATTGAACAAAAATCCACTCAAAGCAGTATTCAGATTCTATGGTCAAATATGAATAATCATACGAGTTTGACAGAGAAAATAACAAAAAAAGGTATGCTTGTTCTTTTCTGGCTTATTACTTAAATCAATGAGATATTTATGTATATGTAAATACAAAGTCTCTGTTAGATTTATAGAGAAGTTCTTTTGATAAAAGAATCTTCAGGGATCTTTAAGAAGAAACTATGTTGTATTTGTCTATATTGAATATATCATTAGCTAGATGATAGTCATATTTATGGAAATAGTTTCCTCGCTTTTTGTGATGATACTGTTGTTTGTTAACTGTCAAAGAAACCAATTAAATATTCATTAATCACTCACAACTCTTGTTTCAAGAGAAAATGTTTGGCTCTTAATAGAATCTTGAAGATTGATGGCTGACAGAAGATGTCTCACTCTAAGTCTAGATCTACTAGACGTTGATGGATGATAGCTTCTGAAAATTATCAGACTCTGAGATTCTGAAAAGGATTCTTTACTTCTGATAAAGCAGTTTAAGTAAAAGTTTTTTTTTAAAAAAATTTATATTACTTAAATATTCATAAAGTTGAAAATCATCTAGTGGATTCAGGAAATCTGCTGGATAAGAACCTTTGGATAATGATGTTTTTTTTATATATTATTATTATCTCTATCCCTGTCTTGTGAAACATCATTTTGTGTTCTTTTTTTTGACAAGATTCTTATTCCTTTAGAGTCTTGTTCAATTCTTTTCCTTACTTTTTATTTTCTTTGGTTGTGTGCTGATCAAACCAAACTTGAGATGAATTCTCTAGTCAACTCTCCTTTGAATTAACTAGTTGTCATAAATGAAAAGTTTATGGATTTTGATGAGTTTCTTAAGCTAAGTTTTAACTTCTGGAAGACTGTGTCTGAACAAAGTTAGAATGGATACTTTGAGATGCTTTGTGGTTTCACTTATCAAAGTTTTGTTAAAGAGTTTTGGATTAATGCTTCTATTGTTGAATTGAATTCTGAGTGTGCTATTCTTTCTAAAGTGACTGGTATTTCTATAGAAGTAACATCTAAATCGATTGATAATATGGTAAACTGTGGGGAGATTGGAGAAATCCCAAAAACTCTTGTTTGGGAATACCATCTTCCTACTTGGCGTATCTTTGTAGATCAATCTAACACATCTTTGGTCTTAAATCTTTGTCCTGATACAATTGTTTGGAATTAGATTCTGAACTCAAACTTGCTTCCCAAGGATAAGAATCTAGGCCTCGTGGACCCTATTGAAAAGTGTTTTGGACTGGACTGGCACATGCCCCACAGTTAGGCAAGGCCTAATCCAGCCCATCTCGCCGGTCACATTCCCCTCTTCAGAAGCGTCGTCGAGACGAATCTAGAAGCATCTCCCCAGTCAAAGAATGATCCAAACTGGAGAAGCATGGACACGAGGTCATTCGAAGACGCAATCATACCCCTCCCTGGAGATCTAAGCACTCCATATTATCCAAAAAGACCATGCCTTCTAGAAAGCCTTGCGAAGAGCACCGAAGCCAACATGAACATTTTCCTCGATGCAACAGGAGCCAGGGACGCAATTATTCATTCAACAGGTCGCCCAACACGAGTGACAAAGACAATGCTCGCGGTCCCTTGTCGCAGGAAATTATGGACACCCGAATTCCTCACAGGTTGGAGAAACTTCCCCTTCTAGCTCTCTATGATGGTACTACTGACCCTGGTGACCACATAGAAAACATTGAAGCCATGCTGCACTACCACAATGCCACTGGGGAAATCAAATGCAGGTTGTTCCCCACCATCCTTAGGAAATAGGCTATGGCTTGGTATAAGAGCCTTCCTCAGGGCTCGATCACATCATGTAGGAGTCTAAAGGAGCAGTTTACTTGACACTTTACAACTTTCAGGCGTCATCCGAAACCACGCTTGAGGGTATCATCCAGGGCAGGGACGAGGCCCTTCGCGATTACGTCGACAGATTCACTAAGGAAGCGGTTGAAATCCGCACAACTGACCACATGAAAAATATCTGCTGGAAAAGAGACTGAGGCTGAAAAGTGACTTTCACAAGGCAGTAGGGATCGAACCTCCTCGTTCTCTAGCCGAGCTTCTCCGTAGGGAACAATGCTATATTCAATACGAAGAAAAGGAGTCCACGTATAAAGCCAGAGATTCTAGGGATCAAGAGAGTTCTAGAGCATCGAAGAAAGACGAAGCAAAAACTTCCAGGCGGGACAGAGATAGGTGACGAGACGACCGTCCCCGTGACAACAAAGGGCCTGCAGGTCGATTCACCGAATACACCCTGTTAATCGCTCTCGTGAGCGTATTATGTCTGAACGTATCAACGCTGAATTCAAGCAGGAAGGCGTCTGATTCCCTAAGCCAACAACTTCGAAGAGCAACACTGACTGAAGCAAATACTGTCGTTTCCACCACAGTCACGACCACATTGTAGCACCCCAAAATTTTCCGTTCCTTTTTCTAACCTTAACTAGCTTTTGCTTCACGCTCATTTGCATCATCATTAGAAAATAATTCATAATCATACTTGGCACTGGTCGTTTAGGCATGGTATCAAGGGATTTTCTCATTATTGGTGTTTACCCTATTCAGAGGAAATTCAGTTGGTTATTTCACGCAAGCTGGGGCGAGAGGTTGAATTTTGTTCATCGTAATATGCTTGTCAAAAGGTCATTAGGTATCAAGTATGTCTTCCTCAAGATTTCTCAAGAAGTATAAAGTGGTTGGGGTGTCATCTGTGATTTAATTGAGAAGGCTATGGTTTAGGGTTTTTTTTTTCTGTGCGAGACATTTCCTCATTCAGAGTGTATCTCAGGGAGAATTAGGATTTTTTTATTCACGATGGAGCTTATGGACTTTTATGAGTTGATGATTAAGGTTTTCATGTCAAAGATATTTTGCATGAGATCATGGTGCAAGAGATCAAGTTAGAAACTCAGAGTATGGATAAGGCAATACCCTCTTAATTGCTTATTATTTGTTGCTTATGGTGCAAGTTGGTATCAATTTAAAGAGGGAAGTTTGATTTGGTTTCATTGAGAATCGAAGACTTGATTCAGATTCATTCTTTTATTGGAAGTGTTCATTCAAGTTCTCATCATAATCCACTTCCAAACCATAATCCTAAAGTCAAATCCAATTATAAACCATTCTATTCATGTTAAACCCTTTCAAAACTCTATCCAAATTGGTGTCCATATCCATTTTGTTTTAACCCAAAATCCATATTCAATTTTTAACCCATTTGTATAATCATTTTTCTATCCACATTAAACCTTTTTTTTTTCAATTTACATCCAATTCTCCATTTTCATATTTAATTCAAACCAAGGTCTTTTCATATAAGTAATGAAATCCATGTAAAGCTACGTTAATTCATCTTTTATAGTGGTTACTTCCAGCTTGAGGTCGTCCATAATTCTCAGAACAGTGTCCAACTTGTCTGTGTTTTGTTCAGGAGTGGGGTCAGGAAAGTTATGGTAGTGAGGAGGGGTCTCAGGATCTATCTCCACTTCAGACTCATAATCTTGGTAATACAAATAGTCTTGTGCTTCTGAGATTTGATCACTGTCATACATGTAAGCCTGGGGTGTGGAGTGAGGTGATTGGGGTCCCATAGGCTCGTCCAATTCATAAAGCCAATTGTCTCTGTTATAGATACTGGTTAACTCATGGTTGGGCAATGTGAAAAGGTGGACAGGTTGATCAACTATGAGGTATTCGTAGGCTCCTGGTCCTAAGGTACCTAAGATACGTCTGTTGAAGCAGAACTGGATGTCCATTGATCTGAGGTTGCCGAAACGAACGACTTTGTTCAGGTAATACCTCAGGCCAATTTCGTGGGTGATCACGGTGACTAGGCCTCCTATTAAAATGGGTGAGAGAGGTTCCTGATTAAGGCGTGTGAATGCCCTCATCATAAAAGGGACAGCATTTACAGGGCGGCCTTGTGAAGCACAGAGAAGGATGAACAACTCTTCCTTTGAGACTGTTGTAATGTTTTCCTCCTTCCCAAAGAGGGTATGGGCTAAAATCCTATGGAAATAACGGAAGGCTGGATTGTTTATCTCGTTGTTGTGCATGTCATTCGGTTCAGGGTGATAGTTACCGGTGATGGTACCCCAGAATTGTTCTAACTTGAGATCAATATCCTCTTCAGTGGTGGTAAACACAAAAGGTCCGCTAGGAAAGCCTAGGATGTTAGCTAACGATGTACGGTTGTGTGTTTGGTCCATTCCAAACATTCTAAAGGTTATCAGCTCTTTAGTGGATCCATAGCCATGTTCGGGTAAGTAACTTAAGGAGCTAAGGAATTCGAACGTCAGTTCGCGGTAGGTAGCAAATCGGGTCTTTAGAGCAGTTTGCTCCCAGCCTAATTGGTTAAATAAATACTGAATGCTATCCTGGATTCCTAGCTTGTCCATGGTGGGTCTATCATAGTACAGAGTCAAAGCAAAGCTTCTCTGAGTCAGTGCCTCAAATCTGCCCTTATGAGCTAGTCTTCTAAACACAGCAGTCGTAACGTCGATGTCAGCCATACTCGTTAGTCGGATAAAAACAGGAGAAAAGTAGAACGACTTTAAAATCCTGGAAAAGTTAAAATCACATTCACTCAAATCATATTTTTACGAAGCAAAGGGTGATAAAAGAAGTAAAATAAAATAAATAGTAGAAAATAAGAAAATAGAAATTTATAGAAATTATAAGTTAAAGGGAAAACATAGTTTTAATAAATTTAGAAGGGAAAAATGGGAAAAATTTGGGTTGCCTCCCAATCAGCGCTGTCTTTAACGTCAGAAGCCTGATGATAGCTTGGCTATAAGCTATTCGGGAAGCTCGAGCAATTTCATATTGCTCATGTGGTCGCTGTGTTCATTTTGATTATAATGCTTCAAACGCTGTCCATTTACTATAAACGGTGCGTTGATTTGATTTTTGATTTCAACAACTCCACTCTTAAGGACTTTGGTGACCTCAAAAAAGGTCCAGACCATCTAGATTTTAATTTTCCAGGGAAAAGTTTTAATCTGGAGTTGAATAGGAGCACGATATCTCCCACACTGAATTGTTTCCGGATCGAACGTTTATCATGCCATTTCTTGGTTCTTTCTTTGTAGATGCATGCATTCTCATATGCGTCTAATCTGAGCTATTCCAATTCATGAAGGTTCAAGATTCGTTTTTCTCCTGCCGCAGTGTAGTTGAAGTTTAGCGTCTTAATAGCCCAGAAGGCTTTATGCTCTAATTCTATCGGCAGGTGACATGATTTTCCGTAAACTAGTTTAAATGGTGTGGTACCTATTGGTGTCTTAAAGGCGGTCCTATAAGCCCATAAAGCTTCGTTTAGCTTTGATGACCAATCTTTCCTGGAGGTTGCGACAGTCTTTTCCAAAATTTTCTTTATTTCTCTGTTCGAAACCTCCACTTGTCCACTAGTTTGTGGATGATACGGTGTGGCTACGCGGTGTTTGACTCCGTATTTGGAGAGGAGTTTGTCAAAGATTCGCAATATGAAGTGCGAACCACCGTCACTAATGAAGAGTCTGGGCACACCGAATATAGGAAAGATTGTGTTTTTAAAGAGTTTGACGACTACTCGCGTGTCATTTGTTGGAGCGGCAACGACCTCTATCCATTTAGATACATAGTCGACAACGACGAGTATATATTTGTTTCCAAAAGAAGACGGGAAAGGTCCCATGAAGTCTATTCCCCATACGTCAAAGATTTCTACTTCTAAAATTCCTTTCTGAGGCATTTCATCGCGTCGTGAGATGTTGCCAGTGCGTTGGCACCGGTCGCATTTTAGTACAGCGATATGGACATCCTTCCAGAGACTGGGCCAAAATAGGCCAGATTGTAGAATTTTAGCGCACGTCTTTGAAGTACTAGCATGGCCACCATAAGGTGCCGAATGGCATTGGGAGATGATGTCTTCTATTTCTTCCTCTGGGACACAGCGACAGTATAAGTTGTCGGCGCCTCGTTTGAAGAGTAGAGGTTTGTCCCAGTAGTAATGCTTTAAGTCGTGGAAGAATTTCTTCTTTTGTTGATAAGTCAGGTCCGCTGGAAGCACGCCTGCGGCCAAGTAATTTACGATGTCGGCAAACTATGGCAAAGTGGCTTGGGCATAGACAGCTTCCACGGCTTTTTCCAGTTCTGGTTCTTCCGAAGTTGAGTTGGACATATCACTTTCCAATTTGGCTATCAGACGTTCGTAGGGAAAGTCATCATTGATAGGCACTGGTTCTTGTTTAATGCCCTCTATACGGGATAAGTGGTCTACAACTACGTTCTCGGTCCCCTTCTTATCTTTAATTTCTAAGTCGAACTCTTGTAATAATAGGATCCATCTCAATAATCTTGGTTTGGCGTCCTTTTTGCTTATTAGGTACCTAATGGTAGCGTGATCTGTGTATATGATTATTTTGGCTCCTACCAAGTAGGAACGGAATTTGTCAAGAGCAAACACGACTGCTAGAAGTTCCTTTTCCGTTGTGGCGTAGTTCATTTGGGCAGGGTCTAAAGTTCTACTGGCGTAGTAGATAGCGTGGAGCTTCTTGTCTTTCCTTTGTCCTAGAACTGCGCCTACAGCGTAATCACTCGCATCGCACATGATTTCGAATGGTAGTCGCCAATCTGGGGGTTGCATGATTGGTGCGATGATAAGTGTTGACTTTAGAGTTTCCAATGCTTCTAAGCATTCTTTGTCGAAGATGAACTCGGCATCTTTCATTAATAAACCTATAAGAGGTTTTGTGATTTTCGAGAAATCCTTTATGAATCTTCGGTAGAATCCAGCGTGTCCTAAGAAGCTTCGTATTTCTCGTACGGTTTTCGGAGGTTGAAGATCCTTTATGATCTCTATTTTAGCTTTGTCAACTTCGATCCCTTTTTCAGATATGACGTGTCCTAAAACGATGCCTTGTCGGACCATGAAATGGCATTTTTCCCAATTAAGGACAAGGTTCACTTTAGCACATCTTTTGAGTACCATTTCTAAGTTTGACAGACAACTTTCAAAACTTTTTCCGCATACAGAGAAGTCATCCATGAACACCTCCATGATGTCGTCTATGTAATCCGCAAAGATTGCCATCATGCATCTTTGGAAGGTTGCTGGAGCATTGCACAGTCCGAACGGCATTCGACGATAAGCAAAAGTACCATAGGGACAGGTGAATGTTGTCTTTTCCTGGTCATCGGGGTGAATAGGAATTTGAAAGAATCCCTAATAACCATCTAGATAGCAGAAGTACGAATGTTTCGCCAGTCTTTCCAACATCTGGTCTATGAAAGATAAAGGGAAGTGATCTTTCCGAGTTGCCTTGTTCAGTTTTCTGTAATCGATACACATCCTGTTTCCGGTCACAACTCTTTGGGTTATCGATTCACCTTTCGCATTCTTCACTACAGTAACGCCTCCTTTCTTGGGTACTACGTGTACTGGGCTGACCCATTGGCTGTCGGAGATCAGGTATATGATTCCTGCGTCTAGTAACATTTTCACCTCGTCTTTGACTACAGTGCTTAGGATCGGGTTTATCCTTCTCTGATGTTCTCTTGAAGTTTTGCAGTCTTCCTCTAGCATGATACGGTGCATACAGATGGAAGGACTTATGCCTTTTAGATCGCTTATATTATAGCCTAACGCAGTTGGCTATTTCCTTAGGACTTCTAATAATTGCTCATTTTCTGATTGTCCTAAATTAGCATTGACTATTACTGGTCTTTTGAATTATGTATCTAGGAATTCGTACCTGAGGGTTTTAGGTAGCTCTTTAAGTTCTAAAGCTGGGTTTTTCGGACCTGGCATGTGATTTGGAGTGAGTGCTAAGATCTCGCTCAGACTATCATCTTTGTATGGTGCACGCCAGTTGTCGTCTTCATGAATAGCAGGGATCTGGATTTTCATGATTTCAGAATATGTAATTTCTTCCTTCTCTAATTCTCGTATGCATTCGTCAATGATATCTACTATATAGCATGTGTCATCTATAGCTGGTTCCTTCAAGAACTTAGTAAGGATGAACTCTATCTTTTCTTCTCCTACTTCGAATGTTAGCCTTCCTTTCTTTACGTCTATGATAGCTCCGGCTGTAGCTAGGAACAGTCTTCCTAGGATAATTGGGGTAACAGAGTCCTCTTTGATGTCCATGATTATGAAGTCGGTTGGGATATAGAATTGGCCTATGCGTACTAGAACATTTTCCAGTACACCGACGGGATATTTGACTGATCGGTCAGCCAATTGTACGGACATTTTAGTTGGTCTTAGTTCTCCCATATTCAGCTTTTTGTATATAGATAAAGGCATGACGCTTATACTGGCTCCTAGATTGCATAGAGCTTTGTCTATAACGAACTTTCCTATGACGCAAGGTATGGAGAAACTACCTGGGTCTTTTAGTTTAGGAGGCATGTTGTTTTGAATGATTGCGCTACATTCGGCAGTGAGTGTCACTGTCTCGTTATCCTCTATTTCCTTTTATTAGACAAGATTTCTTTAAGAAACTTAGCGTATGACGGCATTTGAGTTATCGCTTCTGTGAAGGGAATAGTGATGTTTAGTTGTTTCAGAAGTTCAACAAATTTCTTAAATTGTCCTGAAGTTTTGGAGTTTATTAATCTTTGAGGGTAAGGGATATGTGGTTTATATGGCGCTGGAGGCACATATGAATTTTCATCTTTGGCGGCTTTTTGCTCGTCACATTCCTTCTTTTCTGTTTCAGACTCCTTTTCTGTTGGTTTATCAGATTTCTGATGCATTACTAAATCTTCATTCCTAGGATCTGTTGGGCCTTCCAATTCTTTTCCACTTCTCAATATAACAGCGTTTGCGTGACCTTTTGGATTAGGTTCGGGCTGGCCTGGAAATGTTCCAGCTGGGGCGGCTGCAGAGGCTTGTTGTTGAGCCACTTGTGATATCTGCGTTTCGAGCATTTTATTGTGGGTGGCTAAAGCGTCTACTTTTCCGGTCAGCTGTTTAATCTGCTAGCTAGTGTGTACTTTTCCGGTCAACTTAGCGTATGACGGCATTTGAGTTATCGCTTCTGTGAAGGGAATAATGATGTTTAGTTGTTTCAGAAGTTCAACAAATTTCTTAAATTGTCCTGAAGTTTTGGAGTTTATTAATCTTTGAGGGTAAGGGATATGTGGTTTATATGGCGCTGGAGGCACATATGAATTTTCATCTTTGGCGGCTTTTTGCTCGTCACATTCCTTCTTTTCTGTTTCAGACTCCTTTTCTGTTGGTTTATCAGATTTCTGATGCATTACTAAATCTTCATTCCTAGGATCTGTTGGGCCTTCCAATTCTTTTCCACTTCTCAATATAACAGCGTTTGCGTGACCTTTTGGATTAGGTTCGGGCTGGCCTGGAAATGTTCCAGCTGGGGCGGCTGCAGAGGCTTGTTGTTGAGCCACTTGTGATATCTGCGTTTCGAGCATTTTATTGTGGGTGGCTAAAGCGTCTACTTTTCCGGTCAGCTGTTTAATCTGCTAGCTAGTGTGTATGTTTTGATTCAGGAATTCTTTATTTGTTTGAGCTTGAGCAGCTATGAATTTTTCCATCATCACTTCGAGGTTTGATTTCCTAGGGGCAGTCCGGGCAGCAGCGGCTGGTTTCTGATATCCTGGCGGAGCAGCTGGTGCTTTCAAGGCATTATCGTTCTTGTAGGAAAAGTTTGGGTGGTTCCTCCATCCTGGGTTGTAAGTATTTGCGTACGGATTTCCTTGAGCGTAGTTTACTTGGTCTGGTGGGATTCCTGCCAACAATGGGCACTCGGGCGCATTATGAGTGGCGATTCCACATAACTCGCAGTTTGGAGTTACAGCAGCTACGGTTGCAGTTGGGGTAGCGGTCAGACTGTAGATTTTCTGTGCTAGAGCATCTACTTTAGCGTTGAACTTTTCAAGACTGCTGATCTCGTACATCCCACCTTTCGCTGCGGGTTTCTCTGCTGGAGTTCATTCACCTCCCCATTGGCAGTGGTTCTGAGACATGTTTTCGATAAGTTGATAGGCTTCGTTGTATGGCTTATCCATAAGTGCACCGCCCGCGGCGTCGTCTACCATTAATCTGGTGTTATACAGAAGCCCATTGTAGAAAGTATGGATCGTCACCCAGTCTTCTAAACCGTGGTGAGGATATGCTCTCATCATATCTTTGAACCTTTCCCACGCTTCGTAGAGAGATTCAGTATCTTTTTGTTGAAATCCGTTGATTTGAGCTCTAAGCATAGCAGTTTTGCTTGGTGGAAAGTATCTCGCTAAGAAAACGTTCTTCAACTGTTCCCACGTCGTAACGAAGTTGGATGGTAAGGATTGTAACCATGTCCAAGCTCTATCTCTAAGAGAGAAAGGAAAAAGATGAAGTCTTATTGCGTTTGGAGTTACTCCATTTGCCTTCACTGTGTCTGCGTATTGCACAAACTTCGTTAAGTGTTCATTCGGATCCTCAGTTGCATTTCCTGAGAATTGATTTTGTTGTACAGCTGACAGCAATGACGGTTTTAGTTCGAAATCGGTTCGATTGATAGCTGGGGCAACAATGCTACTTCGAGGGTCCAACTGAGAGGGTGTAGCGTAGTCCTTCAGTGGTTTGTTCTGAGGTCCGTCAACCATCTTTGCTTCTTCAATAGGAGGATGAGCTAGAAGATCAGGAATATTTTGTCTTCGTTGATATTCGATGATGCGCCTTCTTAAATGTAAGAAGCACTCTAGTTCGGCGATTGTAGGTTGTAAGATGTCGCCTTGTGAGCGAGTACTTGGCATACAATCGAAGAACGAGTAGAGGGAGAGAGAATAGTTAACCTAGTCTATACTGTGTAACAAAAGATTACACTATTGACTAAACGGGTCCCCAGCAACGGCGCCAAAAACTTGATCGCGACTTTCTATGTCTAACTCAATTAACTGCAAGTGCACAGTCTATCGGTAGTAATAATAGATATCGATCCCACAGGGACTCGTAATCAAACTAGTATTTTCAGGTGTTACTGTGTTTAGCTAGGTTGGTAATGTTTTAGGGGAATAATAACGAAATAAGTGCGTAAACTAAAGGGAACTAAAGCTTTTAATTAAGGTATAAATGCTTGAATCGATATGTAATATGTTAGTTCTTCAGGGATTCTACAGGTCACCGGTGTCTTTAGGTTTTCAAAAATAGTTTAAGAAGAAAATGATGGTTTAAAGACCTTTGTCTCACGATAGTTGTTGACGCTAGTCGCAACTCTAAGGTGGAACGTATGCTGTCGCTATCCCGTTCGGGGTTAAAGTTACTTTTTGAAAACTATTAAGTTCTAATTCCTTTTAAAGCGTTGTCGCTGTTTTTAAAATGAATGCTTAGTTTTTACTATCTGGACTTAACCTCAGTTGTCGCTTGTTGGTTCGTACCTTTATGAATTTCCCACTGTCGTGGAAAAACTACTGTAAATAATTTCTCGCTGTCGCGACGAAGGTTTATTTAGAAAAATCGATTTAAAAACTGAAGCCATAAATAAGTTTTGAAAAGGTAGGTATACACCGGTTAATTATCGAATCCCATCAGATTATCTATTACATACCGATTACTTAAGATTTAACCAGACATGGAATATAAATTAACAACACGTAAATAATGACAGAAAATAATAATATGCATTATAATGGGAAATAGCAATTCAATTAACGATTAGAATAGAAACCTGTAAACAATTCGATTGGCCTTTGGGAAATTCTCCAAAATGGCGACAAGATTTAGTCTTTATGCCAATTACTCGTACAAAATAGAAATGGGAAAGTAAAACACAATTGCAAGGAAAGAAAGAAAAAGGAAACAAAATAACGATAAGAAAATGGGAAACTAAAAATTGCTCTAAAAGTAAATTGGCAGCACTTCGTCTCTTCAATGCGGCTCCCCTTTTCTGGTACCAGCTCCCTCCTTTTATAGATGGGATTTTCAACGGTTTATTTCTTCGAGAAGTGGGAATGATATCAGAAAATATAGGAGTTAGTGGTCCACTCCTCTTTGGCATTTTCAGCACTTCACAACACGTGCAGAAAAACTGCATTTTAACTCCATGACGGTCGTCATGGACCTGTGACGGTCGTCATATCAGCAGAACTCGTTTTTCCTGCTTTTTGGCCTGATTTTCACCTGGTTTTCACCTGTAAATGCTTCTTTTCTTCATCTTGCTCCATTTGAGCATGGACTTTGAATACCTGCAAAATACTGGACAAATAGTATGGAAATATCCGAAATCGGAGTGAAAACGGTCGCCGATTAGTAGAAAAGTACGTCATTATATATATGATTTTGCGTTATCAATCGTCCTCGTATCTGGATGATCTGGTCTATCCACCAACTCCTTGATGAGGGTGCCCCTTTTGCATATCACATCCCGAAGATAGTGACAATGATCCTCCCAAGCGTCTTCGCCGAAGGCGTCTTCAAGCCTGGGTTTCTTCACCTCTGCTCGAATCTTGAACTCTTCAAGTGCTGATAAATCCTCATGGTACTTCTGCTCGATCGCGCATCTGTGGGAAGATTCTGTCAATACCTCTTTCTCCTTAGCCTTGAGTTGCGCCTTCAGCTTATCAACCTGAATACAAAGTTGATCCTCTCTACTCTTGTTGCCAGTCACAGTAGCATCCCACTGCTTCTCGAACTTGGATATCTTCAGATATGCTCTGTCTAAATCCTCCTTCTTACTCTTCAGAATGCTACAACTGCTTTTCAGATCAAGACTGACTTGCTTCGTGCTTGTACCTGATCAGCAAGTTATTTCTCCAACTTGGTCAATACTTCTGACTTTGTCTTGGCCAAATAAACAGCTTCACCCTTATCATGTTTCAGCTGACTGATCTCCTGTTTCAACCCTTATCATGTATCATGTTTTGGCTAACTTTCTAGAAACGATGATACGTTCACCATTTGTAGTTTGGCATCATAATTAAACGAAACAGCCTCACTTAGCTGACTTCCCAAATGAACGCTTTCCAGAGTCGACAGTCTCTCTAAGTCAATATTCCCTCAACTGCACCAGACGCGCATGATAGAATATTTCCAAAGAAAAACCTCGTCTGAACGTAAATTTCACACGAGCTATTGCATGGCCAAACGCCACATAAGCTCCTGCTACTCTCCACACTAATCCTGTGTGTATACTCAAGCCTGGGTTCGACTTATCTCTCAATGGAACGACCCACCCCATAACACAGCAGTAGCATAATATGATAATAAAATGCAAATGCAATAATATACAACAGATAATGTACATAAAGCAAAAATAACTGCACAACAGTAAACACCCAAAGACGCAACAGACAAGCGCTAGGATTGACTCGCATAGGGTGTAATTTCTTCCCCAGCAGAGTCGCCAGCAGTCACAACTGCGAAAACACCCAGCAAAAACAAAAGAGTCACCACCTTTCGTTATTTATCCCAAAGAGAGGGAAAGGAAACGATCGGAAAACCTAACGAAAAAGGGCAAGACAAGGTCATCGCAACCAAGTCCTGGGTTCGGGAGTCGGTTACGTAAGGGGAAGGTATGAGCACCCCTCACGTCCGTCGTACTCTACGGGATCCATGCTTGTTGTCTATCTAAGGTTGTGTTTATCTATCTAGGCTACATGCTCACAGGACAAAAGAAAAGAAAAGAAACTCGATAGAGCATCCCCGCTTTATGCCTACGTATTCCCTCGTGCAATGGGAAAGTCAGAGTCAACGTAGTTCGGCTAACTACGGGTGAAAGTGGGGGAAGGTTTCTTGCCAAGACATCACGTCTTGCGCCTATGTATTCTCATTTGGTACGAGAAATCAGAGCAAACATAGTTTGGGCTGACACGAAACCACATGTTGGTTAAGTGTTTTAACCGAGTAGAGTTAAACCTTCGTTCTAGCAGTTAGGGACAATGCCTGTTTGCGGTAGAACCAAAGCTTAACAACACTCTTGAAAAAGGTTTTCCAAATTAATCCCGAAGGAAAAAGGTTTGATGTTTTTTTTTTGTGTTTTTTAGTGAAGCGAATTAATTCGGTTTGTGATTTATGTTGCACTAAAGACTATGACATAGGGGCGAATGCGTCGCGTATCTCCCCCAAACGGGACGTATACTAAACTCTCTAGACGAGCGAGAGGAGACCCCTCACTCATCATTCCCCATGTAGCTTATGGCTCGTAGCGCACAATGTTCATCGCATTTATTAGATGAGTTAGAATTGTTTTGAGATGAGAAGAAGAGAGACGCACGGAAGGTCTAAGGGAAACTTGGCCCTAACGTTGTCATGCAAAATGGTCCTAAGGTTAGGATTGAAAGGGGAAACATTTACCCTAATGTTAGAATGCATAGTTTGAGTCCTAATGTCTATCATAAACAACCTTAAACAATCAAGAACAATGGCATATGTCCAAAAAATTTCACTCCTAATGCATCATAGTGATCCATGAAGATTCAAAGTGAAACGATACCAAAACGGCCTTGAAAAACAGCAAAACAGGCCTGCTGGCACATTGTTAATGGATTAACATCAGTGGTTAATCGATTAACCACTTAAAAATGATGGAAAATTTGAATATTTGCATTGGTTAATCGATTAACCAATTAGTTAACCGATTAACACTGTTCCAGAGGCGAAAAACTTCATAAAACAACAGTTTAGAAACACTTTTCAGCAACTTATCCAATGTGCAACCATTCTAGTGATCATATAATCAATTATGCACGAAATTAAACCATAAACCAATGATCTAATGGTCATGTAAATGCATTTAAACAACAAGATCACAAATCAAATTGATCAAATCAACCAAAAGTCAATCAAAGATGAAAATCCACATGATCATATAAAATAAGTTCGAAACAACAATAGATCTAGGATTCCAACCTACAAAGCGGAGATTTTCTTCGGTAATTGTTGATTCAACTCCGATTGAATAGATCCAAGCAAGAAATCCGAAAAACTTCAAGATCCAATTGAATTCTTGTATTAAAAATGAAGATCCACCAAAATCAAGCAAGAATTATCCAAATAAGCTCTTCCAAAAACATTTCAAAATTCAGATCCAAATTTGCACGAAAATTGAATGAGGAGATTGATCCAATGAAGATGATGGATGAAGGTTTAAGCTCAAGAATTCATTGATTCCAATGGAGAATCAAAGAATTCAATGGATGAAGAGCTTTGGTGAAGGTTTGGGAATGGAGAAATTGAGAGAGAATGAGATCAATTCTGAAAATGAAATTGAAGTTATGAGAGTTAGATGTGTGAGGTTTGGAGTAGATCACTTAAATACCCCTTAGGCTTGGATCCAAATGTAAGGTTTGGAAGGTGGTTTGTGAAATTTGGTTTGGAATGAGGAATGGGAGTTTGGAGGGAAAATGAGATTAACCAAAATTTGAAATGGTTCTAGATCCTTCCTAAGTGTAAAATTGAATTTCCAAGTGATCAAAATTGGACCCCAAAGTGGTTTTTCTTCATAATTCGTGTACAGAGGAAAAAATTGCACTGGTTAATCGATTAACCATATGTGTTAATCGATTAACACCTTTAAAAATCCCAATCTGCCCTAATTTTGACTTGGTTAATCGATTAACCAAATGTGTTAACTGATTAACACCTTCAAAATTTTGAATTTGGCGCCTTTTGGAGGGAAATCTGCCCGTTCGCCCGTTTCTTGTCGTTTTGAGCTCTGTTAAGCTTTTGAATATTGCTCTTGAATATTATCATTGTGAGAATGCTTGATATAGCCTGAATGTTGTTTTCTGAGCTGAAAAATGCCCTGCAAAATAAAATAAAATCGGTCGCTCGACCGTTGGGCAAAATAAATGCCAGGGACTCTGATACTTGCTATTCGTCTCTTGCACCAAAATTGAAAACTGGACCACAGGAAAACCTTGATCCCGTGTCTCAAGAACGAATGCTATGCAAATGCAAAAATGTGAGAATGCAAAGAAACAAAAGCCAAATATTGCTAAAACTGAAAGGGAAATTTTGGGGTGCTACAACATGCCCTACAGTTGAGCAAGGCCCAATCTAGTCCAGCTTAAGGCCAAGCCTAATATGACCATGGGACACGATATAGTCGTTGGGCACAATATAGTCGTTGAACACAATATAGCTGTTGGGTACAATATAGTCGTTGGGGACATACCCCTCACGCGCATGATAGTTCACGCGACCAACTACCTCTTCGAAAGTCACGGAGACAGTTGGACCAAGTCAAAGATCACGCGCTAGATCTTCCACTTGGCAGTCCCCCATTGGATGACCAGATATTTCGATCACATGGGAGACCTTGGCCTCGCGCTGGGGGAATCTTATAAATACCCTCTCTCTTGGGAGGGTCAGGTATTCGAATCATTCTTGCTCATACCTAAACACTCGTACTTTCTCTCTCTCTCTCTCTCTCTCTCTCTCTCTCTCTCTCTCTCTCTCTCTCTCTCTCTCTCTCTCTCTCTCTATAGCCCAAACACTTACTTTGGCATTGAAGTACATTGCAGGTACAACCCCCTCCTTTCCTACAACAACTGTTGATGCCTTACATTGAAGGCCAAGAAGATCCATTCTAATCACTCTAGATCATAAAGACTTTATTCATTCCTTATAGATGAGTTCTTTCAGAACTACTGGTCCAACAAAGAGTTATCATAAGTTTAGAAGCTGGTTATTTTAAAATCTAGAGAGTGTCATACCCTAAATTTTACCCCTAAGATTCCACCTTATTTGCATCATTTGCATAACGTTTAGCATTACATGTGTGTGTGTTTTTATGCATCACTAACCAATTGAAAATACAAAAATATGTGCTTGCTTGCTTTACAAGTTAGGTTGTGCCTTAAGATACTAAAACTGATAATTAATCAGGGATTGGTGTGATCTTCAACTTATCAAGTATCTCATTCATTCATGAAGATCAAAAGTTTCCCTTCATCAACAACCAAGTGCAAGATTTCACCATTTCAAACTCATCAAGCCTCAAGTTCATCGGATACACCAAATTAGAGTTTTGACTGAGTAATGCTTACATTTGACTTTTTCATCTGAGGATGATCCTATTCTTCAAGACATGATTCAAGGGCCTAAAATGCATCTTTGAAGTCTTCTCACATGATTTAAATTTCCCAAGAAGTTTGATCTTTTGAAGATTTAAAATTTGAATTCATCTAATACAAAGTTGACTGGTACACAAAGTCAAAAACACTTCAAAAAACACTTCAAAAAATTTCTAAGCTTTTCACCTTGCCAAGTGCATGACTTTATGGACACATTGTGATCAATTCAAGCCACCGCTCTTCAGCCCCAAGGGATGTATTTAAATATGACATTTCATACTTCAACTTGGTGCAAATATTGGATCAAAAGCTCATAAGGATTGGAAGTTATAAAGTGTCAAAGTTTGGATTTCTTAATTGTCAAAAATGTCAAAACATCCTGAATTTTTCTAGTGTCAAAAAGTTGAAAGTTCCAATTTTGGTGGCCAGTTTTCTCCATGATCCCAATTGAATCAAGATAAGTTGTCAACTTGAAAGTTGTAGAGGATGTTTCGAGATTTCCACAAAGTACAAGAATAAAAATTTATCTTACTTGAGCTGTAAGTTATGATTTTTGAAAGAAACATTGATAAAGCTGAATTCAAGACTATTTTGATCACACAAGTTCAAGATCACTTTTGATCACTTTGCAAGCCCTATCTATGCACAAGATTAACACCAAAATCATCATGCACCATGTTCTCTACAAGAACATAACAGAAATTTCAAGATTCTATCCTTGGCATGTGATCAAAAATCATTTCAAAACCATAAAGTGAGGTTTTGTCCTCTAGCATTAAAGTGAAATAGTGAAATTGATAAAAAACTTCTCAATCTATCCAAGATTAATAAAAAAACTAAGGGATGAGATGTAATATAGCAGGTTCAATCTCAAAAAATCAGAATTATAGTCGCGTGAAGAATAAACTATGTGTACCTTGGCATCCAAGTCATGACACCTAATATGACATCATTCATTGGATAATGGAGTGATCCTAAGCTAAAATATTTCCTCTAAGTCTGATTTGTTACTCTATAAATATAGATCAATTTCTATTATTCAAATCACACCAAAACATAATAATAGACCGAAACCTCACAAAACACTCTCCATATTAAAATCACATATTCTTGCAAAAATTCAAAATTCATCAAAGTGAAAACTTGAATTTAACAAACAGTCACTATACCTTCATTCCAATACTTCAAACACATCTCATACACTTACCTAAGCTTCTAAAACACTCTAAATATCACCAAACCATCCATAACCATAAGTTGCATTTTCATATCACCATTGTTGCACAACTTGCAAGAACTTTCGAATTCTTTATTGCAATCACTTTCCACTCCATTCATCTATCCAAACACCTTCTATAAACTTAATAGAAGTGATCCGAATCATTATAACACTTCTGTAACAGCTTGAACACTTCCACCATATCTCACTTGCTTCAAACTGCATATTGATATGGTCAAGGAGTTCCAGGAGGTCTCAACTCAATTCAACCCCTCCAACATATTCCTAGGAAGTCAGTGGAGTTGTATGGATCACTACATTGCATCTGTAAGTGCTCTTTCAGTCATTGTTAAAAACAAGTTCACAGCAAAATATTGAGCCAGATGTCTTGACATGGTCAGACATCATGATCAACGCAATGTCGTGACATGTGGTCAGGACATTTGTTATTTAAGGAGTGAGATTTTCTCTCTCCTTTTCCTTTTTATTTTCTTTCTATTTTCTTTTCCATTTTATTTATTTTACTTAATTTCTTTTTCTTCTTTTATTATTTTAAATCAAAATTTTATTTTATTTTTATTATTTATTTATCCTTTATTATTTATTTTAACTTATTTATTTATTTATATTTATATTTCAAATTTTCTTTTATTTATTTTATTCTATTATTTTATTTTCTTTTAATATATTTATTTTATCTTCTATTTAATATATATATTTTATCTTTTATTTGTTTATTCATTTTTCTTATACTTTCTTTATTCCTTTTATTTATTAAACTTTTTTCTTTTTTATTTAAACTTTTATCATTTAAAATTTATTATTACTTTGTTTAAAATCATTTATTTTACACTTTTAATCATAGAAAAAAACAAATGTTTATTACTTTGTATTCATTTCAATTCAAGAATTCCTTTTAAATTTCACTTTGTTTATTTTCTAAGACATTGTATTTAGCTTATACACTCTTGTGCATTTCTTTGACCTAGTCCTTGTTAATGTTTGTGTCTATTGATTGTTGATTTTTGCTCATTCTTGAACTATGTTTATGTATAACTTTCATTGTGTTTATTCCCTGCCTATTCACATGTTAATAATCTTATCATACCTTTAATCTAATATATTTATATATTTGTGAATCCATGTCCATCTTGTTTCATTGTACATAATCCAAGGGAAAGGATATATTGTTGAGTTATTAGTCATTCATATGCATTTGTACATAATTTTTGCATTCCTTATTCTCCAATTATCTAAATCCTAATTCAATCTTAGAACTTTTAAACAATTTTTATCTACAAACTTTTAACCTTCTAAAGAGATAGCCATTAATCTCTTGTACTTTTTAACCCTTCCTTCAAACCATGCCATAGAGATACCCATTAATCTCTCCTTCCTTTACAAACCTTTAACTCTTCATTCAAATCCTTTCATAATAGATGGCCATTAATCTCTCCACCTTTACAATCAATCCTCACAAGCTTTGCTTTCAAGCTTTTCCCTTTTTTATCTTGGTTCTTAGAACCCTAACAATGCGTAGTTCCACGAACGCTATGATTTCTCAAGTTCCTTTTGAGAATACGTAGGCAAAAGGTCTCAATCCTTGACGATCACTCTTTTTCTTTTTCACACTCTTTCCTTTTTCACTCTTTTTGCCCGTAGTTCCTCGAACTACAATTGCTCTGACTTCCTCTAAGGATATGTAGGCGTAAAATTGCGAGATCCTAGTGACCACACCTATTTATTTTCATCTTACTTTATTCATATATATTACAAAAAACAATAAAAACATTTCCCACTCTCATCATCACTTAAAAACAATAAACTCTCTCAAACAATAGTAAACAATTTATAGCAAAAACATAGATATTTCAAGAGGTTCCTGTAGAGTACTACAAATGTTTAGGATGCTAATACATTCCCTTAGTATAACCAACCCTCGTACCTCAAGAGGGTTAAACCTAACTTGTTTTATCAATGTTTTGCTATTATTATTGTTTGCTTGTATTGCTTAGGCATCTTCTACTTCTTTCAAGTGATGATCTATATGAGTGAGATAAGTCTTAACTTGGAATTTAGTGTATATTAAAATAAGATATTGGTATAATCAAAAGTTACATGTCTGAAGTAATCCTACACATTAGTAACATATGATACAACCACACTCAGTGGAGGCCACTTTGGAATTACTGATGTCATTTGTGAGTAGTCTTAATGCCATTACTTTTTTTGATTTGGGAGCATGAGAAGCTGAGGACCTTATCATCCCATTTTATCCTATTTTTCCTTTTAGGATGTAGTGCGGTGATTATCCAGGTGTAGACCTAAGGTAGTTGATACACGTACACTCAGACAAGTTTCTCTTGAGAATGTTATTGATTCCCGAGTAGTCGATGTGTCAATAATATCCAAAAGATGGATCAATAACCATAAGAATCTTTTTAGAACCCGTTCTATAGGTACAAAAAACCTTAGTACACACCCCGTGTTGGTTCTTCACCCAGACTCCATCCTTGTGATCCTAAACCTTGGATTTTATTACATGTGACTTGCATCCAGTGTTGCATAAACATTGCATATCATTTGTATTCCTTGCATGATTCATTCATACATACATCCAAATTATCCAACAACTCATCCCAATGTCTACCTTTTAGTCATCTGTTAGTTGTCAAGCTGATTCCTCAACACAGATATAGGACTAGAGCTTATACCAGACGGAAAATGTCAGAACAAGAAGTGTACAACACATATATCAGAATGAAAATTGATGATCTGAAGTCAGGCATGACTAAACTAACTGAGATTCTCCAAGTCCTAATATCTAGAGGGGAGCCACCTCAGAGAACTGTTATCCAAAAGGTTGTAAGTGCTGTTGTTGATCCTCAACCTGCCCAAATGCCACCATCCACATGGTCTGAATTTGGTTTGCCTCACAACCTCTCTCCACCACATGTCACTACCTCTTTGATTGGTCAAGCTTCTAGACCAGGGTTTCAAGCTCTTGTGTTCTCAGAATTCAGACCTGTGGTACATACTGCTAGAACTCCCTATGAGAATCCTATCTTTGAGTACAATCCTGCTAGTGCTCAAAATAAGGACAATAAGGATGTTGAACCCGAGGATGTCAATGAACAATATCAGATCTTGGAGAAGAGACTAAGAGCTGTGAAAGGAATGACTTCTTCAGTATTGTTACAGACAACATGTGTCTTGTATCTAACCTTATCATGCCTGCCAAATTCAAGACTCTTGAATTTGTAAAATACAAAGGTCACTCTTTCTAAAGGCCAATTTGGTTATGTACTTCAGGAAAATGGCTACCTACACCAACAACCAAAAGTTGCTCATCAACTGTTTTTAAGACAGCCTGAGTGAAGCTTCGCTCAAATGGTACACAAGCCTTGAACAAAACAACATCCATTGCTTTCAAGATCTTGCTAATGATTTCATGAAGTAGTATAAGTACAACCTTGACATGACACCAGACCGTCGTCAACTCCATAACATGACTCAGAATGAGAGAGAATATTTCAAAGAGTATGCTTAACGGTGGAGAGAGTTAGCTTCTCAAGTTGAACCTTCTTTGGCAGAGAAGGAACTTAATGGAATGTTTATGGACACTTTGTCTCCCTTATTTTGGGAAAAGATGATTGGTAGTATCTCCTCAAGCTTCACAGACTTGGTTACCATTGGCCAAAGACTTGAAGAAGGCATTAAGAGTGGGAAGGTATCTAAAGCTACCAAATCTTCCAATGTTGCGAATAAACCATATGGGAACTTCCAAAAGAAGAGGGACGATCAGACCAATGATGTCTTGGCTGAGGATAGAAGACCTCATAATATACCTCAACATTTTAATCAAGCTTATATTACTGCTATCACTCATGTGGTTGCTGCTTAACCAGCTCAAGCTCTTCAACACCCAACTGCGGGACAAAACCAGTACCGTAATAGGAATCAATTTGATCCTATTCCCATAACATACACTGAATTATATCATGTTGTCGCTACTGCGAAAATCGGCGCCGGCTTGACAGAAGAGTCGCCACCGTGCGTTATTTATCCCAACGGAGGGAAAGGAAACGCTCGAAGTAAACCTCGCAAAAACGGGAAAGGTATGGTCATCGCAACCAAAACCTGGGTTCGGGAGTCGGTTACACAAGGGGAAGGTATTAGCACCCCTCACGTCCGTCGTACTCGATGGGATCCACGCATGGTGTTTATAAGGAAAAGGATGTGTTTATCTATCAAACTCCTGATCTGAGTAGGTTCCAAGCTCATGTACCACTCCAGCGATGGCCCTGACAGGCTATCCTGGAAGAAGTGCATCAACATCTTTTCATCCTCAGAATACGCGGACATACGCCTGTAAAACGCGCGCACATGCACTCTAGGGCATGTATCCTCTTTGTACTTATCAAATGACGGCGCTTTGAATTTCAGCGGGACCCTCAGCCCTGGGACCAGCCCCATATTTGACATATCCAGCCCAAGAGCATTCTGGCTGGCTAATCCGTTCGCTTTCTCTTCTAGCAATCTCATCCGATGGTTGTCATCCCTAGCTCTTTCATAACCCTCATTCTGACCAGAGAACACATCCTCCTGACGATCCTCCCAGCGAGGTACTGCATCGTATCCAACATATTCACGGCCCGGACCCGTTCGGAAGTACCTGGGGTCGTACCTCAGATTGCCCATCTCTTGAGCGCTGTACGCACCAGTTCCATATCCAAGATTACCATAACCATAGTCACCAAACCCAGCCTTGGTGCCAGCAATGTTGCCATACCCCATGTTCACACCATTGAAGCTCTGGTTACCATTATTACCATTCATTCCGACATTCTCAGCGCCCCCATTGAAACCCTGGTTGACATTACCCACAAATACTCCAGCAGTATCTGCATTGGCATTCATATTACCGGCGTTCCCACCTCCGCTGCAGGACCAGTTTCTCCAGCATTCAAACCGGTTACGGGAATAGCATCAACACTTTGACGATTCTCAATTCGGGGAGAAGCAACAATATTTTCACCACGCGGTGTCCCGTTGTTTTCAGCCCGTGCGACCAACGGTTGAACCAGAGTCTGCAGCTGCTCTTGTCCTTTGGCGATGGTCTCCATGGTTTGCATGAGCATGGCCATCCTGTCACGCATTTCTTGCATTTCACTCTGCATGTTGTCCATGATCTTCTTGTGATTAGTTCTGGTAGAGTAACGGTGGATCCGTTGTTCTGCAATCCTGAAAATACCTGGAGATATGGATGAAGAATGATAAAGAACATGGATCACAAACCTGTAATGCAATGTGATTTATGCAAACAACAATGCAAAAATGCTAACGTGCATGTGTGCGTTGGGGATATTTCCCCTCCAATTCCAGTGTCGAGGTAGCAAGACAAGAGAAACCATAAGGACAATAATTAGAAAAACCCTCATATATTTATTGGAATAACAGTCTCGTCAAGGCGTTACACAACTATGTTCCATACAACTGATATGATAAAGGAGGATCCCAACCAACATGTCTGGCGGTGATCTCAATACATAGAGTACAAGAAAGAAGTCAAGTGCGGGTACGATCGCGGAAATCCTTGAACAGCTTCTTCGTCTCTGGGTGATCTGGTCGATAAATCAAGCCTTCTATCAACTGATCCCTTTTCTTGACTGTTCCTTGGATATCTCTGACAAAATCTTCCCAAGCCTTATTCTGGGCACCAACCTCAGGTTTGGGCCTCTTGGTGTCTTCTCTGCGCTGACAATCTTCCAGATTCTTCATGGCATCAATCAGTTTGCGTTCGGCCTCGTATCGACGGAATGCTTCTTCTTCAAGCTCATCAGTCTTCACTTTAACCTGTTCTCCCAACTGAGCAACTTGTATCTTTAGCTCTTCTTCCCGCTCTTTGCGTTTGGCCATAGTAAGGTCCCAATGCTCTCTGAACTTAGCTAACTTCGTGTAGGCCCTTTCCAGCTCTTGTTTCTTAGTAGCCAATACACTGCTAACTGAGTCTACATCTAACTCCAGACACTTCTTGGTTTCAGTCAACTCCAATAAAGCAGTCTTCAAATGTTTCAAAGTTTCAGCCTGTTGCTTGGAAGAATATCCTGTTTCAATCTTTTCATGACGAAGCTGGGCGTTCTCTTTCTCTAAAGCTTCTTTAGCCTTTGCTAACTCTTCTTTCTCCGCCATCAGCTGCTTGTATACCTGTATGTCTATAGTGGTGGGCTCCTCCACCGGAGAAGGATACAATGGCTGAACTGCAGGATAAGGCATAAGGAATTTCGTAGCTCGTTCACGAATCCATTCCACATACGGACCAAGAACTCGAGTACCCCCTTTGCTAAATGAAGACTTTCCTCTCTTATGCAGGTTCTTCCATGCTTTCTCAAGCTTGATCAACATCTCTTCCTCTATTTCCCCAGTAAGGTACAGAGATTCCTGTATCTCCTCGGGCTTCGGTGCTTCCTGAGGTGCATATCCAAACTGCCTGATTAATAAGGAAGGGTTGTAATTGACACACCCTCTCCTTCCTATTAAAGGAACATTAGGGAATCCTTCGCATCTGTATATGACATCAACTCCTAACACCTCCTCATTAACCCACACCACATTCTCAGAAGTCAACCCCATCAAGCGCTCAGGCCATCCTAAAGAATCAATAAAAGTGACGAAAGGCCCAGACTTCGGCATATGACTAGCAAACCACCTGCACAGTAGAGGTACACAGCAAGAGACATTCTTTCCTCGCCGTTTTTCATTTTTGTAGTGAGTGGAATGGTGAATATCTCCCAGCAAGGTAGGAACTGGGTTCTTTGCAGCCAGAATATAGAAAGCATCCGCATCAACAAAATCAGGTTGGTTTGGAAACAATACAATGCCATAAACACACACAGCAAGGATGGCATCAAAAACAACCCAACAACCTTTCTTGGCCTACTCCCGAGCTTTCTCTACCAAAACAACCAACGGAAATCCCCACACATCTCCTCTCTTAATCATCTTCCCTGTCAGCTCGGACTCTCCTAAGTACAGAATAGCAGACAGCTCAGCCAGATTAGGCTTAGCGTCCGTGTGATAGAAAGGCATCTGCTCGCGAATCGGTATATCCAAAAGTGCAGAATACTCCTCCAGGGTAGGAGCCAAGATAAAGTCCGGAAATACGAAACACCTGAGCTCAGCATCATAAAATTGCAATAGGGTGTAAATACCGCTGATCTCATAAGCCGAGGACTGGTAAACATAAGTCAGAATCCTCCCATATGTCTTCCTGAAATCTCCCATCACTTTCTTCCCAGCAATGGTAATTAACTCTGACAACAGACTGATATCTGGAGACGGGAATCTGTAGGGTAACACTCTCTTCATGGCTTCCATGTCTGCTAGGAAACAACCACCGGAACTGGGAGGGAAAATATGTACCTGGAATACACACACGTTAGTTGGATGCAAATGGTAATGCAATAATGCAATATGATAAATGATGCAATCAGTGAACACAGAGGCCATGCTGTAGCCTGAAGAGGAACATCTTTATGATGTCAAGAACATACAACCACCACAGTCACCAGAACCTCATGACACTGACTATCATCCGACACCCAAAATACCAATACCCTGGTAAGAAATCCATCTGAACCTCTGTCTCTGACGAGAAAACCATCTGATAATAGTATCAACCTCAGACAAGAAATCCATCTGATCCAAACAACACACCTGTTAACGAGCCAAGAAAACCATCTGATAAATACTGAATCACGGTTTCTGAAGGCCAGTTTTCCTGCAATAACCCAATCCCTCTCACAGGTATGGACCTAATCCACGGACAAAGGTACGACATCCTATGCGGTCATCAGCGTCACAGACTTTCATGAGTGACGATACGATTCCCAGAAGGAGTGGCATCATCAAGTCATGAAGAGGCCTCACTTAGCCGACTTCCAATTGATCGGTCCCCAGAGTCGACAATCCTCGCGTCTGGACTCCCCTCAGATCCTCAGGATCGGAAAGGAGCACCTCGGAGAGAACCTCGTCTGAGCGCAGATTTCGTAGGGAACTGTGTCTGCTCAGCAAACAGGTTCGTCTACTACTCTCCACAACTATGTCTAGGTGCATACTCAAGCCCAGGTCCGACTTCTCACTCACAGTAACCTCCCTCTCCCACAGCAATAATCACAATAGTATAGTGCTGAAAGTAAATGCGGAAAGGTAAAGGTGCGGAAAAGTAAAACACATATATACAACACCCAACAGATAAACACCCAAGCGCTAGGATTGACTCGCGTAGGGGATGGGAAACGGTCCCAGCATAAGGGATGGGAAAAGTCCCTAGATGCTTACAACTCCCCAGCAGAGTCGCCAGCTGTCGCTACTGCGAAAATCGGCGCCGGCTTGACAGAAGAGTCGCCACCGTGCGTTATTTATCCCAACGGAGGGAAAGGAAACGCTCAAAGTAAACCTCGCAAAAACGGGAAAGGTATGGTCATCGCAACCAAAACCTGGGTTCGGGAGTCGGTTACGCAAGGGGAACGTATTAGCACCCCTCACGTCCGTCGTACTCGACGGGATCCACGCTTGGTGTTTATAAGGAAAAGGATGTGTTTATCTATCTACGCTAGTGGTCAGTCTGGAAAGAAAAGAAAAGGACAGGACTCGACAGAACATACGCTGTTCTGGGCCTACGTACTCCCTCGTGCAATGGGCAAGTCAGAGTCAACGTAGTTCGACTACCTACGTCTAGACGGGGGGGGAAGGTTGCTCGCCAGGACATCGCGTCCTGTGCCTACGTACTTCCACACGGCATGGAAGATCAGAGAAAACGTAGTTCGGGCTACGCACGACACAAGCTGTTCAAGTGTTTTTTATTAGGAAAATGCACCTTAACCAAGGGTTTTCACAGTCCAAGAGGACAAAAGTTTTTGATGTTTGCTCAAATCTTTTGACGGAAGAAATGAATTCACTTTTGTTTTATCCCTTATTAAGTGTTTTTCTGTTGTTTTGAGAAAGGAAAGAGACACCCTAAAACTATGGTTGAAAAGGGGAATCTACCTAATGTTATCATGCCTGGTTAACCCGCCTAAGGTCTATCATAACTCCTCCACAGCAGAGAAGTTAGAGCCCCTAAGGGATCATGGCAAAAGCACTAAACAGTAAACAGGAAACACTGCAAAGTAAAGACATACTGGAAATATGCATGAATGCAACAACCAAACAAGCAAGGCACAAAGGCCACAAACCACAGAGGCAAGGGAGACCAGCTCTACCAAATACCAACAAGCAAAGCCACTCAATAACAATCAAGCAGAAGGAGGACCACCTCAACTTCTCATGCACACAAGCAGGCTTATTTCTAAGATGCACCTATCTCATAAATATCTATATGAACCCCTAAGTCTAATGCAACACAACACCACATAAGTCAATCAACACAAAGAGAAGGCTAACCAGCCTGGCAAACTCCTATCCAAAAGCAAGAAACTAACCCTGAGCAGGACCCTAAACAACCCTAAAACAAAACCCTAATCTACCCTAAGCAAAACCCTAAAGGGAGAAATCAATCCCATTCTTCAAGCTTCAAGACAAGCTTACCAAAGAAAGGGAGCTAAGTAGACAGACCCATAGTGCCTTCCTCAGGAAAGTACTAGGAGGCTTCTACTTAGGAATCATATCCTATGTGGCTCAACAACTGTGAACGGTTTACATTCCTCCTCAGGAGAAACTAAAATCACATGAAGGCTCCAACATCACTGGATATTTAAGAAAGCCCTACCTGAACTAAGGGAACTAAGTGAACAGACCCATAGTGCCTTCCTCTAGAAAATACTAGGGGGCTCCCACTTAGGAATCATATCCCATGTGGCTCAACAACTATGAACGGTTTATATTCCTCTTCAGGAGAAACTAAACTCACATGAAGGCTCCAACATCATTGGATACTTAAGAAAGCCTAGATGAACTACAGGAACTAAGTGAACAGACCCATAATGCCTTCCTCTGGAAAATACTAGGGGGCTCCCACTTAGGAATCATATCCCATGTGGCTCAACAACTGTGAACGGTTTATATTCCTCCTCAGGAGAAACTAAACTCACATGAAGGCTCCAACATCATTGGATACTTAAGAAAGAGGTGAGAAGAAAGAATGAAAGACATCCATAGTGCCTTCCTCAGGAAAGTACCATGAATTTCCCTCAAACTTCAGGATCTCAAACCTCACAGAAAGAGAGCAAGCTCCTAGACTAGGTCTTCAATCCATGCATCCTTGCAAGCTCCATCAAGTCTTCATCCAGCCTCCATCTTCAAGAAGAAACCACAGGCCCTCAAACCAAAAGAAACTATCTCTAAAGTTCAACCACAGTTGAACTTCAAAGTCAGAAGCCCTTAAGACTTCCCCTAATCTCAGGCTCAAACAAAAATAACAGAACACTCTATAAAAATCTACCAAAAATCTAGGGGGAACCTACATGTCTCTATGATCCCAAGATCAAATCTCAAAGCCTAAGTCAACTTCTAAGGCTACTAAACAATCCCTAACATGTGAATGGTCAAGGGTTAACCAGCAAGTTATGAGGTCTCTACTCTCTAACCCTAAAACAACATCAATCAATTTCTAAAAATCCACAAAAATCCTATGGGGAGCATGTATCAGTCTAGTACAACATACCAAAAAGCCAATCAAGAAACCCATACCAAATGGTAGAAATAAAATCAACAAGGCAAACATATTCACAAAATACACTTTAAAACCAATAAAAATGTAAAAATGCCATAAAAATGAAAAATACATGATTAAGCTAAGGTTTTTATTTAATAAAATTCTAAATTGAATTGTGAACCTATGGGAAAAAGAATGGATTAAAAAGGATTATTCTACTGTTTTTTATGACATATTTTCTATCATGGATAAAACAAAGAAATTGAAAAGAAATTAAAAGAAAATCAAGTCTCACGCGTGGCAAATAGCAACATCTAGAGTTGCTTTCAGCATTGGGCCATATGAGGGGGGTGCGTTCAGCAACAAGGCCCAATCACATTGTTTTCCAAAAGAGGGGGTACGGGCCAAGAGAGGGGATATTGGTCTCGGCAAATGTTAGGCCCAACCCAAACTCAAACCCTAACCCTAGATATAAAAGCTCTCACTCTCCCAAATTCCCTTCTCACTGTTCACACATTTGAAACCCTGTGCCGTTCTCGTCTCACAAACACTCTCTCTGAACCCTCTCATTCTCCTCTCAAACTTTCTCAAACAAATCCTCAAACAACAAAACAATCTCTGCACCACACTTAATCCACGCATCAAACACACTTTCTAAACCCTAACAACTCTAAATCCCACTGAAACAACACCATCTGAAGCCATTCAATCAAGCAGAAAAACAAGCAACAAGTTCAAAGAAGGCGCACCTGGAGATGAAGCAAGAACGAGCGTAGATCTTGAAGCTCGCTGGAGAAATTGAAGACCTCAGAGCGTGAAGTTCTTGATGATGGATCTCGCTGGATCGTTAAAGAAGACTGAAGGCTTTGCTCCGTTGGTTGAAGATTTCTCAAGAAGACGAAGAACAAGATGATGTTCTTGAAAGTCTGGGAAAAACGTTGAATCTGGACGAACTAGAGATGTTGGATGAAGATCTTGCAGGATCTAAGCAAGTTGCGATGAACTGGATGAAGAACGAAGCATTGTTGGTGAAAACGATGAGCGATCTTGATCTTCTGGCAAGTGAGGATGAATCCGGTGGATGATCGTTGATGCAGATTGAAGTGAAGATCGGAAGGATTCGGATGGAGTTCTTGTGAATAGCTGGAAATCTGGAAGCAACATGCAGATTCTGATGAGTTTCCTGGCGAAATCACCGTTTTCGGCGACGGTTAAGAGTTCCGGCGGAAGGGAGATCAAGGTAGCGGAGGAAGATTTGGGTGTTAGAACAATCTTCTGGAGAAAATCCAGATTTCGGCGAGATTGCGAAATCCGGTGAGGTTTGCGGTGGTCGGAGGGTTTTAGGAGGCGGCCGGAGTTCGTTGCATGCCGACCGGTGGACTTTCCGGCGAGGTGTGGGGCGAGGACAAGTGGCACTGGGAAAGGGCCTGAGGGAGACGCGTGTGTGATGCGCTGACAAGGTGTGAGAGAAAGTGGGAAACGTGGCACCAGGAGAGAGAAATGAAAAAAAAAACGGTGAGGTGGCGGAGAACCTGCAAAAAAGAGAAGGACGCGTGGGGCCCCTCTTTATAGGACACTTGGCACGAGTTTGGGCCCCACGAAATGGATAATTGGCCCATTACATTCTGATTGAGACCAAGGACTAAACGTGATTAACACAGACTCAATGAATTTAAAATGTGATTAATGGACTAATGAACTGATTAAGCTAAATGGATATTAATGACCTGATTAATGGACTCAGTTGACAATTAAGCCTCGATCAACATGAATTAAAATCTGATTTAACTAATTAACACCTAAACAATTACTTCTAATTAAGACTAAACAATATCTAGAAAGAAATTAAATCTAAAGTAAAAGTCTAACAATTATTAATTCTAAAAAAATCTAATTAAAGAAATTATTTAAATCTATATTAACCTAAAGGAAAATCTAAACGAAAAACCCAATATATCTAAAAATTCATTAAAAACATTATTAATATCCTAATAATACCTCTAAAAACAATATTCTAAAAAAACCCCAATTAAATATCTAGAAAATTCTATAAAATCCTAAAAGGTGCTACTAAAGCAAACAACTCCGATTAAAGGAACGCGAGACCAGACTGGAATAAACGGTAAACCTCGGGCATCAGAATATCCTAAAAAACCACAATGTAAGCTGAAAACACCGAGAAGCGCACAATTTCCCAAAAATGAAACTCCGATTATCTGTACTGGTCTGAAACGTCCTATAGGTGAAAACCAGGCTGTAATTCTGACATCATCTGTATGATTAAAAATGTAATGCACGTGGTGTTGCACCCTAAAATTTGCCCAACCTTATTCACTTGGTTTATGTTTCAATGTCATTAGCATTTGCATATAGAGTCATGTACATAGGTTACTCATCGGCATAGCATAAGCATAGCAAGTCATACAACAGGGGGACCAATCATTATTCTCATCTCTAGAGGCCTATCAAGAGGTTATTATCCTGATTCAATCTCATTCAAGTCATCAGAAAAGAATTTGAAAGCTATCAAGTCAATGGGTCAAGCAGTTCATCTATCTCCTGGCTGAGGGTATCTGGGGATCATCAAGGAAAGTATGAGCTGTGAATTGAAGGCACGGGGAGTATCTAGACATCTTGGAGGCCTTAGAAAGTCATTTGGAGAAGGAGACAAGTCATTGGTGTGATCACAAGTATTGCAGTTGAAGACAGTCAACTAGGGTTTCATCTGGGTCAACTCTAGGTCAATTGACTGATTGAAAGGCATTAAGGGCTATTGGAGAGATGTGGGGTTCATAATTTGACATGGAGAATAAAGATATGTTGTTATGCTAAGAATAAATCAAGAGAAATCAAGGAGAAGAGGAGGTTCTAAATTAGGGTTTCTAGGTAAAATTCCCTAGTTTAGGTCAAACTTCCAAGCAAAATAAGTCAAAATGAAAGCTTCAAATGGATCCTTGGCCAACATGAAACTTGTAGAGGATCTCAAGACCTTTAATTTGAGTGGTGGAAGACATCAAGGAGATTTCTAGAACTCAAGTTATAGCTCTTGCAAGTTAGGGGTCACCAGATGGCACTGAAATTTGTCTGTGCAAGTTGACTGTCTTCTGACAAACTTTTGGCCCTCAAGGATAATTCAAATGGACTTTGAACAAGAAAGAGAGGTGTTCCTCATTGTCTCCCCTTTCCAAAAAGGTATGGTATGCCTTCATATGATTTAGGGAACTCTACTTATGGCTTGTGCAAGACAGGGGTATTTTGGTAATTTGGTGATTACAGGTCATTCATAGCATATGCTTAAAACTCATACAAGGAAGCTTCAAATGGAAAACTTCCCAACATCAAAGTTGCTCAAAATGGGATTTTAAGGCTAGATAAGATGTTGTGAGAGTTTGAAAATGCATGGAGCATGGATATTTTAAAATGGTCAAAATGGCTTGTAAATGGCTTATAAGTTGAAAAAGTTGGAATTGAATTTTGGTTTGAGAGATCTACAAATCCAAAATGGGGCATATGATAGATGATTTTGATTGGAAACATCATTTTGAGAACAATGGTTTAGCCACATTTTTGAGTTTAGGCTTAAAAATTGGAGTTTCTTTGTAAATTTGTTATTTGCACTTTAAGGCATCAAAAGGAAAGATGAGAAAATGCTACATAAAGGTTTGTAAGACCTTATTTTCATGTCATAATACCATATGAGGAGAATTTAAGTAAGATTGCATGGTTTATCATGAGATGGCATGAGATTCACTCAAGATGACAAATTCAAAATCTCATTACGTGATACATTCTAGAAACTTCATGGAAGGTTCTACAAACTTCCACACATTTCTATTCTCATCTATATAAGCCCTAGAGTGACTCCATGCATTGGTTGGTGATTCTAAAAGCTTGCATGCTACACTTTGATTCCTTCACTCCAAAATTGCATTTTCATTCCAAACTCCATTAAAACACCATCAATCACTACAATTCTGATCATCATCATCATCTATAATCAACATTGAGCATTTGGCAAAGGAAAGGCTCAAGAATTCGTGGCTGGATTATGAGATCTCCAACTTCACTCCAACTTGCATGAAGAGTTGAATAGGTTGATTCAAGAAGATAGAACAAGAACTACTGCAACCAGAGGCTTCAACATTCATCAAAGACCATACAAAGCAATTGGCAAGGTCTGAATTGGAGGAGAACCATCATCACCATCATCACTTGCAAGATATGCATTTTCTCATGAAACTCTCTATTTATCCATAGTTCAAGCATGTTGTTAGGAGAAATCTAATAGAGACCAATTAGGGATGTTGTATGATGAGTTTAAGGGCTGTTTGTGAGGTTTGCTTCCATGGTGTCAATTCTTTAATGATCAAGAACTCACGATTTAGTGTACTATAATCTTAGGTATTAGGCTTAGGATAATCCCCATAAGATGTAGTACATGATAGGTTAATATGAGACCATTTGATTACCATGCAAACTAAGGTGCGAAAATGGTGACCACCCCTTGTAGCCTTCATATTTCTTTCTTGAGGGAGAGTTAGAGAATTCTAGTACCATGGCTGTGTAGAGGGAGAAGAGTAGATGAGTTTTCATCTTTGGATCGTGAAAAATGGTGGAGAAATGAGAGAGTTAGAGAGGGTGGAAGTTGCTTGCATGAGTTCTTTTTTTTTAGAAACCCTAAGTGTCCAAGGTAGAAGAGATAATCTCTACCATTGATTCATGTTGGGATATTTGACTTTGTCCCTCAATCCAGCGGCCTAGATTTTATTAAACTTCAAAAATTCATAACTAAATGGAAAATGCATATTTTTAACTCATTCTTTTTTTAATATTTTCCTTAACATGTCTAGAAAATTAAAAAAATATAAAAATTGCATTTTATATTTTTTTCGCATTTTCCACATATTTTACAAATAAATGCATATTTTGAAGGTTTTATTTCATACATGATCTTGTAGATTTTTGTTCTTACACTTAGAAATAGATTTTTTGCCCATTCTTTTTTGTGGTGATTAATATTGAATTGTAGTATTCCCAGAATTTATTACTAGATTTTTTAGAATAAAATTTGATTAGTTTAGATAATTGAACTTAGGATAGTTTAATTAGGGTTTTTAAGTAGTATACTTGAACTTCAACATTTCATTTTTGAAAATTCATAACAAATTAGAAATTGCATATTTTTAATTCATTCTTTTTGCATCATTTTCTTTAAAGAGTCTAGAAAATTATAAAAAATAAAAATTGCATTTTATTTTTTATTTGATATTTTTCCCATATTTTCCAAATGAATAGCATTTTAAAAAGTTTCATTTGATGCATGATTTTGTTAATTTTTGTTCTACTAGATGCTTTAATATTTTTTGTCCATTCTTTTTAGGTTGTTTAGTTTAGACATTAAAATTGTAGAAACAATTTAGTTCCCTTTTTTAGAAATTAATTTTAGGTGCTTAGTGTAGGTGTGAACAACATGAACAAAACTAGGGTTTTAGGTGATGACTTAGGAGAATCAATTCATTTCCCTTAGGACTTAGAGATTGAATAGGTTAGCTATGGGACTATAGGGGCTATGGGTAGTTATTAGATCCCTTAGAAAAAGTCAGGATTCCCCTACTGCTATTAATGTTCTGTATATATCTGATTGACTGGTGTGGTGTGCCCTCTGGGGATTATTGCTTGCTTGCTTGGGTATTGGGATTGTCTGGGGACTTGGGAGAGCTGAAGACTTGAGGAGATGAAGACCATTGGAGATCCAGAGATTGAAGATCAACTGTCAGAGTTGAGGAGGAGGTTCTTGCTAGCAGCTGCAGAGGAGACTAGGGTCTAGGAGCTAGGCAGAGCTCTAGAGTAGAAAGCTTGCTTCTCAAACATAGGTGGCTTTGTTTGCCTCTATCCTTTCTCTATGATTCAAGGTCTCTTTCAAATATCCACCTCCCTCCTTTGGAAGGATCAGTGAATGTGTTTGAAAGATAGAACTTTTGAGAGGAAACTTTCTGATTAATGTTAACAGTTGATGAGCCACCCTTGGTAGGTAATTAACTGTCTAACATTCATTCACCTCACCTGGTTGACTGATGTTCATCCTAGCCTGAGACATGAAGAAAAGCCATTGAAGATGGAAAACAGATGATCAAAGTCCTTGCCTGAAGGTCATGAAGATGGAGATTAATGCTTGGTGAAGCCTGTAACTGAGTGGAGATTACTTGAAGCCAGATGTTGATTCAGAGCTGCTGATGCTGTTTATTTTTGCTGTATTTCATTTCCTGATGTATTGATTGGTTTCCTGGTTGTATTGTTTGTTGTTTACCCTGTTGGGTTGAAAGTGAAGCCTGTTCACTTTCGCCTATTGTTTTCTAGGTTCGAGGTTGAGTGGGACTCCCTTGCCTCGCTTGTACTGTTGCATCCATGCATTTTACCGCTTTATTATATCTGTTATTGTTTCTGTTTCTGCCTATCCCGTAGGATCTCTGTTTCTCTCTGTGCAAGAGAGGAGCATGATAGACACTAGGTCTTAACCCATGCATGATAACATTAGGTTAGTTTGATTCCCCCCGCAACCGTAGGTTAGAGTTCTGTCTCTTTCTTTCTCAAAACAAACAGAAAAACACATAAAGATTTCAAACGCAATAAAAGACACTTCTTCCGTAAAAGAATGTGAACTCATCAAGACGTCATTTTTGTCCGCCGGGACTGCTAATAAAAAAAAAACCTTTTTCAGAAGGAATAAAATCAACCAAGACAAGCTTGTGTCGTACGTGGCCCGAACTACGTTTGCTCTGATCTTCCATGCTGTGTGGAAGTACGTAGGCATAGGATGCGATATCCTAGCGAGCAACCTTCCCCTCCTTTCCCGTAGGTAGGCGAACTACGTTGACTCTGATTTCTCGTTCCAGACGGGAATACGTAGGCATAAAGTGCGATACTTTGCCGAGTCATTTTTTATTTTCATTTTCTTTTCTTTTAACCCCAGACCTTTAGCGTAGATAGAATAACAATCCATACCCGAAAACAAGCGTGGATTCCGTCGAGTACGACGGACGTGAGGGGTGCTAATACCTTCCCCTTGCGTAACCGACTGCCGAACCCAGGTTTTGGTTGCGACGACCATACCTTTCCCGTGTTGTGCGAGGTTTACTCTGAGCGTTTCCTTTCCCTCCCGTGGGATAAATAACGCACGGTGGCGACTCTTCTGTTCAGCCGGCGCCGATTTTCGCAGTAGCGACAGCTGGCGACTCTGCTGGGGATCCAACGTCCCCTGGATGCTAAGAACTGCGATGGTTCTTATGCATTTGGGATCCAACGTCCCTTTGAGCGAGTCAATCCTAGCGCTTGTTTTCCCGTCGAGGATTTTGTATGGAGTTATTGTATATTTCTAACCTTGTATTTTCAGCTTTGTATATTGATTATTATTGCTGTATTTGGGGTGTGACGGGTGTTCTGATATTGAAAGATAAGCCGGATCTGGGCTTGAGTGCACCTAGAATTAGCGTAGAAAGTAGTGGGCGCGTGCCGGCTTTGCTTGCATTAGTGTCTCATGAAATCTACACTCGGACGAGGTTCTTCTGGTTGGCTTCTTTTTCTACCCTTTGGGTCGAAGGGGTTGTTGGTCAGCTGAATTGTCGACTCCGGGGACCGATCACTTGGAAGTTGGCTAAGTGAGGCCTCTTCAGGAATTGATGATGCCACTCCTTCTGGGAATCGTATCATCAACCCTGAAAGTCTGTGACGCCGACGACCGCATAGGATGCCGTACCTTGTGCCAGTTATAGGGCCACCCACCTGTGAGGGGATTTGGGGTTATGCAGGTAACCAGACCTTCAGATACCGGTTTGTTCTCGATCAGAGATCTTGGGTATTTATGGAGAGTTATGAGGTCTGTCAGAGACCATTTGGAGATGTGTTCTGAGGTCTGTCAGAGACCAATTAGAGATGTGATTTGAGGTCTACCAGAGACCAGTGGGAGTTATGGTTTGAGGTCCATCAGAGACCAGTAATGGAGCTTCGTTTTAGGTCTATCTGAGACCAGGGTTTGAGGACTTCTGGATGGTCTATCTGAGACCTTTCTTGATTGGGTTCAAGCCATTCAGCTACAGCTTTGGTCCCTGTTGCATGTTACTTGCATTGCATTGCCTGCATATCCATTACCATTTGCATTTCACTAACGTGTGTCTGTGCTGCAGGTGCATTTGCATTTCCCTAGTTCTAGTGCCCGGGCTTCTGAGTATCGATTATGGCTGGTTTGAGGAAAACAGTTGCGTACAAGCTGCCTTCACCTGATATTACTTCTTTGCTTGGTCTGATATCTCTCGCTGATGAGGAGGTTAGAAGAAGCTTTAGAATGAGTCATGGGAGATTACTGAGATTAGTCTGTAAGCCCACTGCTGATGAGATGAACGGGCTATACACCTTGATGCAGTTCTATGACCCCGCATTGAGATGTTTTACGTTTGCTGACTTTATTCTAGGGCCTACCATTGAGGAGTATGTGGAGTTTACTGAGCTTCCCGTGCAGAATAAGGTTCCCTTTATTCACTCTGCTGTTGAGCCCAAGTTGGAGGACTTAGCCAAAGCCTTGCATATGAACGCTGCTGAACTGTTATTGACTTCTTGGCTTGGGGTTTCAGGTTTCTCTCTTGATTTCTTAGTTGGCAAAGCTCAAGAGTACGCCAAGAACGGTTGTTGGGTGGTTTTCAATGCTATTTTGGCTTTATGCATCTATGGAATTGTGCTGTTTCCTAACTTGCCCAACTTTGTGGACCTGGACGCTTTCTATCTGTTTGCTGCAGGCAACCCAGTGCCAACGCTGATCGGAGACTTCTACCACTCATTGCACTACAAGAACGAAAACCGAAGGGGAAAAGTTGTTTACTGTTGTGCTCCTCTATTGAATATGTGGTTCAAGAGTCACCTTCCCATGAAGGGACCATTTGTGGACAGTGCAACCTCAGCCAGTTGGTCAGAACGCCTGATGAGGCTATCTTCCGAAGACGTTGTATGGTTTGATCGAGATTTGTTGGGATCCGAGCTCATCTTCAGCTGTTCTGGGTACCCTAATGTGCCGCTGATAGGAAGAAAAGGGTGTATCAATTACAACCCTTCTCTATTCATTCGCCAGTTCGGATATGCACTGAAGAATCCACCTCAGGAGGAAGAAGTACAGGAATCTCTGTACTTCACCGGTGACGTGAAGGGGGGGTTATTAGCCAAGTTGCAACATGCCTGGACACGTATTAACCGCAAAGGGAAGCCACTGTTAGGTAAGAACGATTGCCAGGCTTATGAACCTTACAGGGTTTGGATCCAGGAACGAGCAAGTCAGTTATTAATGCCATTTCCAGCTGCACCCGTCATTGTTCCCGTCCCGGCAGAAGAGCCAACTACTGTTTCTAGGGAGGCCTACGAGCAAGTTGTGAAGGAAAAAGAAGCCTTGATGAAGGTCAACGAAGGGTTAGAGCAAGAGCTAGCTCAAGTACGCAGTGAGAAAAACAAGGCTGTATATGCTTTCCAACAACAGATCGAGCTGTTAAACAGGTTAGGGGCCGAGTTGACTGAGGAGAAGAAAAAGCGCGAACGTCTGGGGCAAGAGTTCAGAAGTTCCCATGACATGCTGGAATCAAAAAAGAAGGCGCTCGACGCAGCACACCGAGAAATCTCCTCTTGCAATAAGACTTGGAATGCTACTCTCACCAACAATAAGATGAGGGAAGATAAGCTGAAGCAGCAAATCTCCGATCTCGAAGAGAAGTTGAAGTCTAGCATCAAGAAGTGCGAGGAAGAATTGATGACCCGGTATAGTGTCCAGCATGCACTGAACAAGGCAATCAAATCCAGAGATGAAGCGGTGTCTCAGAAGCGAAAGCTAGAAGATTGCTTCGGAGAAGCAACGTGGGAAGAAACTGCTGAAGACGTGCGCCGTGTTCTTAAGAAGAGAAACCAACTTGTTGAAGGGCTGCTTGATCGACCAAGCCATCCGGAGACCAAGAAGTTGATAGAAGAGTACCAGACTTTTGGGAGGATTTGATCATTTCATATAATAACTTGTATGCTTTATTTGCATAGTGCTGACCATCACCAGGATTGTTGGTTGAGGTCATGCCTTCTTATTGTACTCTCAGTGATATTGTACTCTCGGCTTATTGATTTTCCCTGCAATATATGAGGCTTTCTATGATTCAGCTCCGATATTCCTATTGTCAGCACTGTCACTGCACTGGCACCTTCACACTAGAACTGGGGGAATAAATTTCCCTAATGCACAGGCACACACATTGCATTGCATTCATATTCATATTGCATTACAGGTAATTATTAAATTGTATCTCATCTCTTGTGTCTCTCAGGTCCTCCAAGATTAGCGACCGGAGAATTCCCTGGCGTTCAACCAGAAGCAGCAGCAAGGAAGTCATGAGTCAGGATCCGACTGAGATGCAAGAGGTGCACGACAACATAATGAGGCTTATACGGGTAATGGAGGCCATGGCCGAGAGTCAGAAGCAGTTGCAGGATACGGTGCAGCCTCTGATGGCACGGGCTAATGATAGAGCTGCCGACTTTGCTCAGCTAGAGAATCATGGTTTTCTCCCAGGCCGCATACGCCAACTTGTGGGGGTAGCCATCAAACAGGTTCAAGCAGAATTAACGGATGTTCGAGGCCAGCTGGGGCAGTTCACGAAAGATGTGCAAGAGTTGCGCTCGAATCAAGAGACGCTAGAAGAAGAGAACTGCCGACTGAAGGCACAGATAGGGTTGATGGCTGAAGTATTAAGGAACGTACTCAGGAGAGAAGGAGGGCAAATGTTGGAAGACGCGGCTGGATTATCTATTCCTCAGGGGTCTGAAGAACCATTACCCACGCAGGATAGGCTTAAGAGACCTTCCCCAGGATTCGAAGCTCAGAATTCTCCTCGTCAGCAGTCGCAATTGATTTTGCAGGATAACTCAAGAAGGTGTGGTAAGAGGATGAGGTCTTCTAACAGAGTATTTGATGAGATCCCTGTGGATTATGATCAGCTGGTGCAACTCTTGTTCCAACTCCAACTGGTTGAGCCCCGCATTTTGGTTCCACTGACAGGGCAGCCGCCACCAGACTATGACTTGAACGCCCATTGCGCCTTCCACTCCGGAGCACCGGGGCATAACATTGCAACATGCAAAGCTTTTAAGCATAAGATCCAAGATTTGCTGGATGGGAAAATAATTGAGTTTGTACCGGAGGGCATAAAAGTTGCAGGGACTGATATTCCCATTTCTCCGCCAGAGGTCGCAGACGAATCGAGGTATATCCCAGAACCATTGGAAGCTGAGTCTCCATGTCCACAACAGCTGCCGATGCCAGGGTTGAATTTAAGGATGATAACGCGTGAGCCCAAGGAATCGTCCGAGCAAAGCCAGCAGCATACAAGAGGCCAGTATCCAGCTCAACAAAGAATTCGGGGAAAGAAGCCGAGGAGGGTGTTTGAGAAGCCTCCCTCAACATACGCAGATTTGTTATAGACACTACTAAGATTGAACTTGGTGGAGAAAAGAACTCTGGCGCCAATAACCGGCACTCTGCCGGATGGCTATGATGCAAGCAGGCACTGTGAATTCCACTCCGGGGCTCCCGGACATGATATTGAAGGTTGTCACGCATTCAAGCATAACGTCCAAGATTTAATCGACAGCAGGGTCATTAATTTCTCTGACAGGGTTCCCAAGGCGGTGCAAGGCCATCGACAAGCGAAAATCGGGGTGATGAAAAAGTTTCCCAGATTTGATCGGGCCGATGAAAGAAGATCGAGACAGCAGTAGACTACCCCTGATGATAGCTTCTGAGGATGATTGACTCACCAATAAGTCAGAGTGCAGGAAGTCCAGTTCTGAGACGCCGACATTTTTCATGTTATCTTGTTCATGTCCTCGCATTTGTAGTTTCTTTTCTGTGTAATTGCAAATTTCGCTCTTAAAACTTGTTGTTTTTTCAATTGATATTGATAAACGAAATGAATATGCATGTTTTGAATTAATCCAGTCGTGTTCACTCTTTGTTTTTCTTTAATGCTTAATGCTTGTGTTAGCAGGAATCTGGGGAGGATGACGAAAACAGATGACGAATAATATTCGGATTGCAAGCTTTTGGATAAAGAACCTGTTGATGAGATACAGGCATTGTTTCAATCCCTAAACACCGGAGATATAAGGAAGATAATCCCTTGATAACCCCTTTGAGCCGGTAGTAGGAGTTTCTTTTGAAAATGAAAAAACCTAAATCTTAACCCGGGGCAGGGTAGGCGGCAGTTAGTTTGGCCAAGCGTTCGAATCGTGAAAGGAGTGTCCGGTTGAGGATAAATCACACTTGTATAGGTCGTGCCTAAAAAGCCACAATGGTTAAGCGACAAGAGTGAAACAGTCACATTATTCCACAAAAAAGTCAGACAAACCAGTGTCACGCGACTTGTTCAAAAAAAAAAGAACGAAAAGCAAAAAGAATCAAAAGCCCGCTAAGTCAAAACTTGAAAACAAGCGACTTAGGCAAAAATTAGGGCATCCCGCTGGACTAAAAAAAAAACAAAAGATACTCAGTCCAGGCAAAAGTTAGGGAACGAAAAAACGAAAGGCGAAAAGGATTGTCAAAGAAAAGAACAAATCCTCGAAAAGGACAAAAGTCGTGTGATTCTAGGTACCCAAAGACGAAAAGCAAATGACTGTCACTCAAAAACAAAAAATGTGTGGTATCCTGAACCATCACTCCTATCATTCCACCTCTAATAGGTGAACGCTGAAGTCAGATTAGCTGAACATAGGATTGGAGAACATCACGAAGAATGGGTGGGTTGAAATAAATTTTGAGCCTATATCTTTCCTTGTTAACCGCGAACCTGACCACGTTACAACCCGCAAAAGTCCTAATTGAAACAGGTTTTGTCCGAGGGCATACGTCAGTAAAGATCTCGTCGATTCTGACTCCTAAAAGGGTTCCTCTTACCAGCTTTCATATTGACATTTTGATAATTGATTCATTACATGTCACAAAATTTTCAGTGAACAGGCTTGGATTTTGAAACTGTCATATGTATTGCGTTTAATATATCTTTTATGCAGAACAACTTGTGTTACTTGCGAGTAAGCGCATGCCGACAGGAAAGATTCCTACAGTGGAAGGTATGATCGGGATAAAATGCAGAAATGCCCAAATGTTTCGTGAACTAGGGCAAGCTATACTGATTAATTCAGGTAGAGTCAGTCATCCTAGAATCAGTAAATCTGGGGCAGTCAGGTCAAGGTGTGAAATGTAGAAGCCGTCCATGTCTGGTTGTCAAGATACGAAGACTGAAGGGTCCATTCCAAAATGGTCGCAGATTCAGGGGCAAGCTATACAAAATACAGACTGGGGGCATGTTAGTATCCCCGAAGCGGAGTTCTCTCTTTTCAGCAAGTGTTCTTTCCTTCCAGTGGAACTCGAAGATCAAGACTCTCCCCAGCAGAGTTGGTGGTGGGTCCTGGCATTTATTTTGTCAGGGATACTGTGTAATATCAGTTCACTCGCCAGCAGAAGTTCAATCATACCAGGCACATCCGCTACTCCCCAGTAGAGTTATATTCCCCAGCAGGATGTTACTTCAACAAGGTGCTCGGTTTAAGTTCCCAATTTCCCAGCAGGGTTGACTTCACCCTTCCAGCATTTATTTTGCTGGAATAATTCTGTAGCATCTGGCTATCCCCGGCGGAGTCGGCATTATCTTCAGCATTTATTTTGCTGAAGCAGTTTCTGTACTCTAGCAGTTCAGGTGGAGAGAACTCTTGCTCAAATGAACTACCAAACATTCAAGATCTCGGCATGAGACATCCAATGATAATGTCAGTTTCGGCAGTATTCCCCACAGAGTTATCAGGATAAGTTTCTCTTTTGTCATCAGGGGTTCCATGAATCAGAATTTCAGAGGCCACCGCCGGTTATCAGAACAGGCGTCCGGTAGTTTGGTTTCCAAATATCCCCAGTAGAGTCCATCTCAAAGTCGCTGTCACGTCAGTGCTAAGAAGTTTGTGGGTTGGGATCAATGGAGAACTAAGTCCTGACATGGACAAGATTTATTCTCTCAGCAGAAAAGATGTAGTCCTTACGTGGACAAATCAAGACGAGATCAGTGTCCTGACGTGGACAAATCAAAGAGATTATTATTCCTAACGTGGAGAAGTGGGTCCTAACGTGGACGATGTAGTCCTTACGCGGACATATCAAGTTGGATTCCTTACGTGGAAAGAGATGATTCCTTACGTGGAAAAAGATAGTTTCCTTACGTGGAAATGACAGCATTCCTGACGTGGAAAGATGGGAGTCCTTACGTGGACAGATTAAGATGGTGTTCCTGACGTGGAAAGGTGGGTCCTAACGTGGACGATGTTCTCCTTACGTGGAAAGACAATGTTTCCTTACGTGGAAAGAAGATGGTTTCCTTACGTGGAAAGACGAATTTATTCCTTACGTGGAAAAAAGTTGGTATTCCTTACGCGGAAAGATGTAGTCCTTAAGCGGACATATCGAAATGGATTCCTTACGGGGAAACAAGTGCATTCCTAACGTGGAAGAGTTTAGTCCTGACGCGGACAGATCTAGACGAAGTCTTATTCCTTACGTGGAAAAATGGTGATTCCTTACGTGGAAAATAGATTGATTCCTTACGTGGACAGATCAAAGTTCGATCAGAGTCCTTACGTGGACATATAAAGAGCATTCCTTACGTGGAAGAAAAATGATTCCTTACGTGGAAAGACGAGTTTATTCCTTACGTGGAAAGATTGAGTCCTTACGCGGACATATCAAGAATGATTCCTGACGTGGAAAGAAAGTGATGACTCCTTACGTGGAAAGATTGAGTCCATACGCGGACATATCAAAAGTTATTCCTTACGTGGATAAGAGCATTCCTTAAGTGGAAAAGAAGTTATTCCTAACGTGGAAAAATGGTGATTCCTTACGTGGAAAAATGGTGATTCCTTACGTGGAAAGATTGGAGTCCTTACGGGGACAGAGAAAGAGTGCATTCCTAACATGGAAGAGTTTAGTCCTTACGCGAACAGATCAAAGAAGTTATTCCTAACGTGGAAGAAGAAGATAGATTCCTTACGTGGAGAGTTTAGTCCTGACGTGGACGGAAAGAAGAAACGGTATTCCTTACGTGGAAAGAAGAAGCATTCCTAACGTGGAAAGAAAGATTGATATAGTATTCCTCACGTGGAAAGATTGGGGTTCCTTACGTGGAAAATTTGTGATTCCTAACGTGGAAAAAGAAAGAGTCCTTACGTGGACAAAGCAAAAGAAGACGTATTCCTTACGTGGAAGAGTTTGACAAAGCAGAGAAAAGTCACCCCTGACGGGGAAAAGCGATGTATTCCTTACGTGGAAAGGTGAGTCCTAACGTGGACAGTATTATTCCTAACGTGGAACGGTTATTCCTTACGTGAAAAGGTGAGTCCTAACGTGGACGGTGGTATTCCTAATGTGGAAGAGTTTATTCCTAACGTGGACGATTTATCTCTGACGAGAAGGCAGACGAGCCGTCCCCAGCAAAGTTGTTGAAGTTTTTTCCGAGTTGACAGCAGATAGAGTCCTGACGTGGACAAGCAAAGGACGAAGTTTCCGATAATTCAATCTTTTTCAGGATGATGAGAAGAATCCCCAGCACGGTCGCACGAGATCAGTGGGTTGCCGTAACAGTTAAATTCAGCTGATGAATGTCGTTCCCCAAGCAGTGGCGCAGTTTATTTCTGCGGTTGGCAAATTTCTGGGTTCCTAGTATTCAACCGTCTCGTACCGCGAATGTCTGAAGGCTCCGGGCTCTTCACCCAATCGGGTCCAAGCCGCTTGAATAGGGGCAGCTGTTGCACCCTAAAATTTGCCCAACCTTATTCACTTGGTTTATGTTTCAATGTCATTAGCATTTGCATATAGAGTCATGTACATAGGTTACTCATCGGCATAGCATAAGCATAGCAAGTCATACAACAGGGGGACCAATCATTATTCTCATCTCTAGAGGCCTATCAAGAGGTTATTATCCTGATTCAATCTCATTCAAGTCATCAGAAAAGAATTTGAAAGCTATCAAGTCAATGGGTCAAGCAGTTCATCTATCTCCTGGCTGAGGGTATCTGGGGATCATCAAGGAAAGTATGAGCTGTGAATTGAAGGCACGGGGAGTATCTAGACATCTTGGAGGACTTAGAAAGTCATTTGGAGAAGGAGACAAGTCATTGGTGTGATCACAAGTATTGCAGTTGAAGACAGTCAACTAGGGTTTCATCTGGGTCAACTCTAGGTCAATTGACTGATTGAAAGGCATTAAGGGCTATTGGAGAGATGTGGGGTTCATAATTTGACATGGAGAATAAAGATATGTTGTTATGCTAAGAATAAATCAAGAGAAATCAAGGAGAAGAGGAGGTTCTAAATTAGGGTTTCTAGGTAAAATTCCCTAGTTTAGGTCAAACTTCCAAGCAAAATAAGTCAAAATGCAAGCTTCAAATGGATCCTTGGCCAACATGAAACTTGTAGAGGATCTCAAGACCTTTAATTTGAGTGGTGGAAGACATCAAGGAGATTTCTAGAACTCAAGTTATAGCTCTTGCAAGTTAGGGGTCACCAGATGGCACTGAAATTTGTCTGTGCAAGTTGACTGTCTTCTGACAAACTTTTGGCCCTCAAGGATAATTCAAATGGACTTTGAACAAGAAAGAGAGGTGTTCCTCATTGTCTCCCCTTTCCAAAAAGGTATGGTATGCCTTCATATGATTTAGGGAACTCTACTTATGGCTTGTGCAAGACAGGGGTATTTTGGTAATTTGGTGATTACAGGTCATTCATAGCATATGCTTAAAACTCATACAAGGAAGCTTCAAATGGAAAACTTCCCAACATCAAAGTTTCTCAAAATGGGATTTTAAGGCTAGATAAGATGTTGTGAGAGTTTGAAAATGCATGGAGCATGGATATTTTAAAATGGTCAAAATGGCTTGTAAATGGCTTATAAGTTGAAAAAGTTGGAATTGAATTTTGGTTTGAGAGATCTACAAATCCAAAATGGGGCATATGATAGATGATTTTGATTGGAAACATCATTTTGAGAACAATGGTTTAGCCACATTTTTGAGTTTAGGCTTAAAAATTGGAGTTTCTTTGTAAATTTGTTATTTGCACTTTAAGGCATCAAAAGGAAAGATGAGAAAATGCTACATAAAGGTTTGTAAGACCTTATTTTCATGTCATAATACCATATGAGGAGAATTTAAGTAAGATTGCATGGTTTATCATGAGATGGCATGAGATTCACTCAAGATGACAAATTCAAAATCTCATTACGTGATACATTCTAGAAACTTCATGGAAGGTTCTACAAACTTCCACACATTTCTATTCTCATCTATATAAGCCCTAGAGTGACTCCATGCATTGGTTGGTGATTCTAAAAGCTTGCATGCTACACTTTGATTCCTTCACTCCAAAATTGCATTTTCATTCCAAACTCCATTAAAACACCATCAATCACTACAATTCTGATCATCATCATCATCTATAATCAACATTGACCATTTGGCAAAGGAAAGGCTCAAGAATTCGTGGCTGGATTATGAGATCTCCAACTTCACTCCAACTTGCATGAAGAGTTGAATAGGTTGATTCAAGAAGATAGAACAAGAACTACTGCAACCAGAGGCTTCAACATTCATCAAAGACCATACAAAGCAATTGGCAAGGTCTGAATTGGAGGAGAACCATCATCACCATCATCACTTGCAAGGTATGCATTTTCTCATGAAACTCTCTATTTATCCATAGTTCAAGCATGTTGTTAGGAGAAATCTAATAGAGACCAATTAGGGATGTTGTATGATGAGTTTAAGGGTTGTTTGTGAGGTTTGCTTCCATGGTGTCAATTCTTTAATGATCAAGAACTCACGATTTAGTGTACTATAATCTTAGGTATTAGGCTTAGGATAATCCCCATAAGATGTAGTACATGATAGGTTAATATGAGACCATTTGATTACCATGCAAACTAAGGTGCGAAAATGGTGACCACCCCTTGTAGCCTTCATATTTCTTTCTTGAGGGAGAGTTAGAGAATTCTAGTACCATGGCTGTGTAGAGGGAGAAGAGTAGATGAGTTTTCATCTTTGGATCGTGAAAAATGGTGGAGAAATGAGAGAGTTAGAGAGGGTGGAAGTTGCTTGCATGAGTTCTTTTTTTTTAGAAACCCTAAGTGTCCAAGGTAGAAGAGATAATCTCTACCATTGATTCATGTTGGGATATTTGACTTTGTCCCTCAATCCAGCGGCCTAGATTTTATTAAACTTCAAAAATTCATAACTAAATGGAAAATGCATATTTTTAACTCATTCTTTTTTTAATATTTTCCTTAACATGTCTAGAAAATTAAAAAAATATAAAAATTGCATTTTATATTTTTTTCGCATTTTCCACATATTTTACAAATAAATGCATATTTTGAAGGTTTTATTTCATACATGATCTTGTAGATTTTTGTTCTTACACTTAGAAATAGATTTTTTGCCCATTCTTTTTTGTGGTGATTAATATTGAATTGTAGTATTCCCAGAATTTATTACTAGATTTTTTAGAATAAAATTTGATTAGTTTAGATAATTGAACTTAGGATAGTTTAATTAGGGTTTTTAAGTAGTATACTTGAACTTCAACATTTCATTTTTGAAAATTCATAACAAATTAGAAATTGCATATTTTTAATTCATTCTTTTTGCATCATTTTCTTTAAAGAGTCTAGAAAATTATAAAAAATAAAAATTGCATTTTATTTTTTATTTGATATTTTTCCCATATTTTCCAAATGAATAGCATTTTAAAAAGTTTCATTTGATGCATGATTTTGTTAATTTTTGTTCTACTAGATGCTTTAATATTTTTTGTCCATTCTTTTTAGGTTGTTTAGTTTAGACATTAAACTTGTAGAAACAATTTAGTTCCCTTTTTTAGAAATTAATTTTAGGTGCTTAGTGTAGGTGTGAACAACATGAACAAAACTAGGGTTTTAGGTGATGACTTAGGAGAATCAATTCATTTCCCTTAGGACTTAGAGATTGAATAGGTTAGCTATGGGACTATAGGGGCTATGGGTAGTTATTAGATCCCTTAGAAAAAGTCAGGATTCCCCTACTGCTATTAATGTTCTGTATATATCTGATTGACTGGTGTGGTGTGCCCTCTGGGGATTATTGCTTGCTTGCTTGGGTATTGGGATTGTCTGGGGACTTGGGAGAGCTGAAGACTTGAGGAGATGAAGACCATTGGAGATCCAGAGATTGAAGATCAACTGTCAGAGTTGAGGAGGATGTTCTTGCTAGCAGCTGCAGAGGAGACTAGGGTCTAGGAGCTAGGCAGAGCTCTAGAGTAGAAAGCTTGCTTCTCAAACATAGGTGGCTTTGTTTGCCTCTATCCTTTCTCTATGATTCAAGGTCTCTTTCAAATATCCACCTCCCTCCTTTGGAAGGATCAGTGAATGTGTTTGAAAGATAGAACTTTTGAGAGGAAACTTTCTGATTAATGTTAACAGTTGATGAGCCACCCTTGGTAGGTAATTAACTGTCTAACATTCATTCACCTCACCTGGTTGACTGATGTTCATCCTAGCCTGAGACATGAAGAAAAGCCATTGAAGATGGAAAACAGATGATCAAAGTCCTTGCCTGAAGGTCATGAAGATGGAGATTAATGCTTGGTGAAGCCTGTAACTGAGTGGAGATTACTTGAAGCCAGATGTTGATTCAGAGCTGCTGATGCTGTTTATTTTTGCTGTATTTCATTTCCTGATGTATTGATTGGTTTCCTGGTTGTATTGTTTGTTGTTTACCCTGTTGGGTTGAAAGTGAAGCCTGTTCACTTTCGCCTATTGTTTTCTAGGTTCGAGGTTGAGTGGGACTCCCTTGCCTCGCTTGTACTGTTGCATCCATGCATTTTACCGCTTTATTATATCTGTTATTGTTTCTGTTTCTGCCTATCCCGTAGGATCTCTGTTTCTCTCTGTGCAAGAGAGGAGCATGATAGACACTAGGTCTTAACCCATGCATGATAACATTAGGTTAGTTTGATTCCCCCCGCAACCGTAGGTTAGAGTTCTGTCTCTTTCTTTCTCAAAACAAACAGAAAAACACATAAAGATTTCAAACGCAATAAAAGACACTTCTTCCGTAAAAGAATGTGAACTCATCAAGACGTCATTTTTGTCCGCCGGGACTGCTAATAAAAAAAAAACCTTTTTCAGAAGGAATAAAATCAACCAAGATAAGCTTGTGTCGTACGTGGCCCGAACTACGTTTGCTCTGATCTTCCATGCTGTGTGGAAGTACGTAGGCATAGGATGCGATATCCTAGCGAGCAAACTTCCCCTCCTTTCCCGTAGGTAGGCGAACTACGTTGACTTTGATTTCTCGTTCCAGACGGGAATACGTAGGCATAAAGTGCGATACTTTGCCGAGTCATTTTTTATTTTCATTTTCTTTTCTTTTAACCCCAGACCTTTAGCGTAGATAGAATAACAATCCATACCCGAAAACAAGCGTGGATCCCGTCGAGTACGACGGACGTGAGGGGTGCTAATACCTTCCCCTTGCGTAACCGACTGCCGAACCCAGGTTTTGGTTGCGACGACCATACCTTTCCCGTGTTGTGCGAGGTTTACTCTGAGCGTTTCCTTTCCCTCCCGTGGGATAAATAACGCACGGTGGCGACTCTTCTGTTCAGCCGGCGCCGATTTTCGCAGTAGCGACACGTGGTATGCGAATGCGAATGCAAAAATGAGCCGAAACGTAAATCAGGAGCGGGAACCGGTTGGTCAAATTTTGGGGTGCAACAGCTGCCCCTATTCAAACGGCTTGGACCCGATTGGATGAAAATCGAACGGCTTTCAGACATTCGAGGTACGAGACGGTTGAATACCAAATGAACCCAGAAATTTGCCAACCGCAAAAGTAAATTGCGCACACCCCTTTGGGGGAGAATCATCTAAGTGACTGATTTCTGTTGCCACGGCGACAACTAAACACCCATCCGTCAATCTGCTTATGAAACAATCTGATATTTTCCACAGACCATCCCATTCCGAAGAAGAGGGTATACACTAACCAGTGAGGGATCGTTGATTTCACTTATCAACCTTCCGTTCGTACCTGAACGAGTAAACACTAACCAGCGAGCAAAATTGTTGATTTCACTTACCAACCTTCCGTTCATACCTGAACGAGCAAACGCTAAACAGCGAGAAAATGTTGATTTCACTTACCAACCTTCCGTTCGTACCTGAACGAGCAAACGCTAAACAGCGAGAAAATGTTGATTTCACTTATCAACCTTCCGTTCGTACTTGAACGAGCAGCCCTGCGGGGACACGAGAAACTTAACCAAGCAACTCTGAGAGGACAATTCTGACGACGGCCGTCAAATACCTATTCTGGCAATAGGTATCCTGAAAACACTCCGCTGGGGAAATTGGGAACTTAAACAAGCACCTTGACGAGAATAACTTTGTTGGAAAATACAAGGAACTTAACCAAGCAACTCCGTGGCGAATACCCTGCTGGGGACTACGAGGAACTTAACCAAGTAACTCGTTGAAGTAACACCCTGCTGGGGAATATAACTCTGCTGGGGAAACTACGGGTAACCACCCAAAAATCTGCATTGCCATCTTCCAATGCTGACACCACAGCATCCTGAGAAAGACTCAGCTGGGGGGAAAAAGGTGCTTGACCAAGCAAACTCTGCTAGGGGAATATGACATGACGAACACGATCACTGCGTGTCTGGCCCCCCATATAATCCCCATAACAAGATGAACACGATCACTGTGTGCCTTGCGCAACCACCCTCTTGACAGGAGGAAACACGATCACTGCGCGTCCTGTGTCACAAACCAAACATATGCACATCTCCGTGAACCACGATCTCACTTATCGACAGAGAAAATACACCTGAAGCTGGACGGATAATCAATCCTACTTACGTTTCCAAATGCACATGTTTGATAATGCCGTAATGCTTCCATACTGCATGGAAATGCTACGTATTCGTGTAAAATGCAAGTGCTTATGATGCATGCTTATGCAAAGAGTTACTTCAGCAAAATAAATGCTGAAGACAAACTGGATCCGCTGGGGATGACCGGAATACTACCGATACGTTTCCAACAAAATAAATGCTGGAAAGATGAACTAACTCCGTTGGGGATAACCATCCTGCTGGGAAAGTAGCTCACCAACTCATAACTTCAAACTCTGCTGAAAATGATCGTCCTGACGAGGAAGGATCAACCTGTTGGGGAAAGATAAAAGCAATCCTGGACACTGCTTTCAAAAGGTATCAACACTCTGATTACGCCCTGTGGGGATAGTTCATCCTGCTATCACTGAGCTGGGGATTGACCGGTGTGCTCTGATTCGCACTACACAAGAAACTCTTTGGGGGAGTTAATCATATCCGTCTCGACCCTTGCTGGGGAGGACTCTGCTCTGCTTGATAAGTCAATTCTGAACTACTGAAGATACATTGATCTTTTCCTTTGACGCAATCTCCACTCTCCTGGGGAGACAACATTCAATTTTGCCTGGGGCGACTTCACTGGGGAAAGACACAACATTCATCCTCTGGAGAGGGTACTAGCCTGCCATGGACTCTGGCGGGGAACTTTGCGAGCTTTTGAATACCTGCAAAAGCAAACACAAGACAATCTATGCAAAAAGAAACATCTTGGTAATCACCCATGACAACCATTCAGGTAATTTCCGGTTTTAACAATCATCGGCCGAGGCCCGCCTGTTTACACATATGTAAGTTTATCAAAACATCGACGTTTTCTACAAACAAAACTGTAAAAGTTAAAACCAAAGTCACACACTACACTGAATAACACACTTTATTGATAACGGCCTGAAAATAGGCAAGATTTGTACATCAGATGCAACTCCTGGAAAGAGGCAGTCACACATAAACAAAATGCAGAAATATACAAAGATACAGAATAAAATTTGTACACATATCGGCAACGTGTTACAGACGAACACCATGAGCTGATCCTCCTATGACTCGCCGGACTCTGACACTTTCCTGATCTCTGTCTTCGGAAGAGATTGCTTTGGATAGTCGACCCCCCAGGTTCTCCCAAACTACTAGATAATCTAACTTGGACCACAGTCATTTGCTTCTCAAATCCCTAACTTTTGCGTGAATCGCCCTTTGCGGGTTTTCAATTCACCGGGATACCTCTTTTTGCCGAAGCCGCCCAGTGTAGGTTTTCAACTTCGCGGGTGTACATCTTTTCCATTTTATCCCTAACTTTTGCCCGAACCTTGTTATTCTGTTTTTTGGTTCGCCGGGATGCCCCATTTTTGCCTGGACTCTCTTTTTACTGTCCAGCGGGTCAATTTTAAGCAAAGTATTTTTTAACTGCGTCCGAGTTTACAGGGGACGAAAAGTATTCACTGTCCATGGTGGATAACAATAAGGCTCCTCCGGAGAAGACCTTTCTCACGATGTATGGACCTTCATAATTGGGAGTCCATTTTCCCCTGTGATCCGATTGCGGTGGGAGAATCTTCTTCAGCACAAGATCACCCGTCTGAAAGCTTCGAGGCCGAATCTTCTTGTCAAATGCTTTCTTCATCCAGCTCTGATACAGCCTACCATGTGCAATTGATGCCAGTCTCTTCTCGTCTATTAAGCTCAGTTGATTCAATCTATTTCTCACCCATTCTGCCTCATCAAGCTGAACATCAAGCAAAATCCTCAAAGATGGTATCTCAACCTCCAATGGAAAGACTGCCTCCATGCCATACACCAATGAGAATGGAGTTGCCCCGGTTGATGTACGCACCATCGTGCGATAACCGTGCAAAGCAAACGGCAACATCTCATGCCAATCCTTATACGTTACCACCATCTTCTGAACAATCTTCTTTATGTTCTTGTTGGCCGCTTCAACAGCGCCATTCATCTTGGGTCTGTACGGAGATGAATTATGATGCTCGATCTTAAACTCCCGACAAAGATCCTTCATCATCTTATTGTTCAGGTTCGAACCATTATCAGTAATGATCCATTCAGGAATATCGTATCTGCAGATTATATCCCTCTTGATAAATCTGGCCACCACCTGTTTCGTCACATTGGCGTAAGATGCTGCTTCCACCCACTTGGTAAAATAATCAATCGCGACCAGGATGAAGCGATGCCCATTAGAAGCAGTGGGCTCAATCTTGCCAATCATATCAATCCCCCACATGGAGAAAGGCCACGGAGAAGCCATAACATTCAGTGGACTGGGTGGCACATGGATCTTATCAGCATAGATCTGGCACTTGTGACACCGCTTGGCGAACTTGAAACAGTCTGTTTCCATCATTAACCAGTAATACCCCGCCCGCAACAACTTTCGGGTCATAGCATGCCCACCAGCATGTGTACCAAAAGTTCCTTCATGGACCTCTTCCATGAGTAAATTGGCTTCCTTCTCGTCTACACACCGGAGGAGTACCAAATCGTGGTTCCTTCTATACAGAACGCCGTCGGGATTCAGATAGAAGTTGCCTGCTAATCTCCTTAGAGTCTTCTGATCACGACTGGATGCCCCAGCCGGATATTCCTTGTTCTTCAGGAAATTCTGTATGTCGAAATACCAAGGTTTACCGTCAGATGCTTCATCAATTGCAAACACAAAGGCCGGCCTATCAAGGCGAGATATGACAATCCTGGGAGCCTCATTCCAGTAGTTGACCTTATACGTCGAGGATAATGTTGCAAGGGCGTCTGCCATTTGATTCTCCGCCCGAGGTACATGATGAAACTCCACCTTATCAAAGAAAGGTAACAACCTTCTTGCATAATTCATGTACGGTACCAGATTAGGTTGGCGTGTCTCCCACTCTCCCTTAATCTGATTCACAACCAATGCTGAATCCCCATATACATCCAGACTCTTGATCCTCAGATCGATAGCCTCCTCTAACCCCATAATACAAGCTTCGTACTCGGTTTCGTTATTCGTCACTGGAAAAGTCAATCTGGCCGTAAACGGGATGTGCGACCCGTGGGGAGTTGTAATGATTGCCCCAATCCCACTACCGCACGAATTGACAGCCCCATCAAAAATCAATTGCCACTGGGAACTCCGCTCAGGCCCCTCCTCAGGCAACGACTCATCACAATCTTTAGCCTTCAAGTACATTATGTCCTCATCAGGAAACTCAAACTTCATAGGCTGATAATCCTCAATCGGCTGTTCGGCAAGATATTCGGACATAACACTTCCCTTAATGGCCTTCCGGGAAACATACTGGATATCGTATTCTGTCAATACCATTTTCCATCTAGCAATCCTTCCAGAGAGCGCTTGCTTTTCAAACACATACTTGATCGGATCCATCTTCGATATCAGCATGGTTGTATGGTTCAGCATGTACTATCTTAGACGTTTGGCAGCCCACGCCAATGCACAACACGTCTTTTCGAGCATAGAGTATCGAGATTCACAATTCGTGAACTTTTTACTCAAGTAGTAAATTGCATGCTCTTTCCTTCCCGTCTCGTCATGTTGACCAAGAACACAACCCATGCTGTTCTCCAGAACCGTCAGATACATAATCAGTGGTCGTCCCGCTACTGGGGGTATCAACACCGGAGGTTCCTGCAAGTATTCTTTTATCTTTTCAAATGCCCTTTGGAAATTGTCGTTCCAGACCACCGCTTGATCTTTCTTTAATAGTTTGAACAATGGTTCACACGTGGTCGTTAGGTGAGAGATGAACCTGGCAATGTAGTTCAATCTTCCTAAGAATCCACAGACTTCTTTTTCTGTTCTCGGTGCTGGCATCTCTTGTATTGCTTTTATTTTTTCCGGATCGACCTCGATTCCTTTCTCGCTCACAATGAACCCCAGTAGCTTCCCGGATCTTACTCCGAAGGTACACTTGTTAGGGTTCAGCCTCAGCCTGAACTTCCTCAACCTCTTGAACAACTTCAGCAGATTAACCAGATGTTCTCCCTCTGTTTGAGACTTGGCAATCATGTCATCGACATACACCTCAATCTCTTTGTGCATCATGTCGTGAAAGAGTGTTGTCATAGCCCGCTGGTACGTTGCCCCAGCATTTTTCAAACCAAAGGGCATCACCTTATAACAGAAGGTTCCCCACGGGGTGATAAAGGTCGTTTTTTCCATATCCTCCGGAGCCATTTTGATCTGGTTGTACCCTGAAAATCCATACATGAAAGAGAATACCGAAAACTGAGCTGTGTTGTCAACTAACACATCAATATGCGGCAGCGGGAAATCATCTTTCGGGCTCGCTTTGTTTAGATCCCTATAATCAACACACATTCGAACCTTGCCATCTTTCTTTGGCACAGGCACGATATTAGCGACCCAAGTGGGATAAGTAGTGACAGCCAGGAACCCAACATCCCATTGCTTCTGCACTTCTTCCTTTATCTTTACAGCCATGTCAGGACGAGTCCTTCTGAGCTTCTGTTTGACAGGCGGACAATCTTCTTTTAAAGGCAGACGATGAACCACCATATCGGTATCCAAACCCGGCATGTCCTCGTAGGACCAAGCAAATATATCACCGTAGTCGCGCAACATCTCGATAAGCTCTTGCTTGATGTCAGCCTGTAACGCGGCCCCTATACGGATATTCCTGACGCATTCTTCAGACCCTAAATTGACAATATCAATCTCTTCCTGGTGAGGCAGAATGACTCTCTCCTCTTGCTTCAACAACCGACTCAGCTCTTCTGATAAGTCACTATCCTCAACAATCTCCTCCTCAGCTTGGAAGATCGGATGCTCGAAGTCTAAACGAGTCATAGGAAGTCTTTGGTCGATGTCATCTGAAAATTCATGAATCCTGCGAGGGAAACGGTTAAGTGCTTCAAAATGATATACAAGCAAAATACATAACCACACTGTCATTTTATTGAAAAATAAAAACAGAAAGAAAAGGATCACAACATTTGAATGTAAAAAACGCCGTCATTTATTGATCATGCAAACATACAGGTAAACAGTTAGGCCCTAAGACGAGGTCAACGATGCCCCGGGCAAGGCATGTGATCATACAATGATTGAAAAAACAACGCATTACTGTTTGGTGACTTGGATGACGTCCTGGATGGACCAGTTGCATAGGCTTTGCCCCGGCGTGCTGGGTCGAATCCATGTGTCCATGTCGCAGTCGCTATCCACTTCCCCCGTATCAGACACGGCATTAATCCTTTCAAAGCTAACCCCTCCGGGCGTGAACACCACAGGTCCATTGTACTTAGGCGCACTCTGTGAGGGAGATGGGAGGTACCCCAAGCCATACCTATCTTGCTTCACTGGTATGTCCAGAACCTGCCCCCACTTCTGAGTCTCTCCCGCTTGCACCAACGCCTTGGCTTCTTTATATGAGGAGACGGCCACCTCTTGCCCTTCACTCTTCACCGGAGCTTCTTCTTTAACCTTCACCCCTTCGAACGCCTGACACAGTGTTTCATGAATCTCTCCATCTACCTCCACATATTTGAAGGAAGACAAATGACTGACTAGGATATCCTCTTCGCCACACACCGTCACAATACTCCCCTCAACCATGTACTTCAGCTTCTGATGGAGTGTAGAAGTTACTGCCCCAACGGCATGAATCCAAGGTCTCCCGATCAAACAGCTATATGCAGACTGGATGTCCATGATGTAAAACACTGTATCAAACACCTCCGGACCTACCTGGATGGGTAATGTTACGGACCCGAATACCGACCTCCTTGTTCCGTCAAAGGCCCTCACCACAAAATCACTAGGTGTGCACAACAACCCACGGGTATCCAATTTCAATAGGGCTTTCTTTGGTAACACATTCAACGAGGACCCAGTGTCTACCAGCACATGGGATAAAATAGTGCCCCGGCATTCGATAGAGATGTGCAAGGCATTATTGTGATCACGCCCTCTAGGCGTTAGGTCAAAATCCGTGAATCCCAAACCATGCCCAGCATTAACATGTGCCATAACTCCCTCCAGCTGATTGACTGAAATCTCTTGCGGCACGAAGGATGTCTCAAGTACCTTCAACAGGGCATTTCTATGCGCCTCAGAACACAACAACAACGATAATATGGAGATCTTTGACGGGGTCTGCCGCAGGTGATCTACGATCTTGTAGTCACTTTTGCGAATCAATCTCATGAATTCTTCCACATCTTTGTTTGTCGGTTCTTTCTCCTTACTCCCCGAAGGTTCCCCCTCAACAACTTTGTTCTTACCTCTGGCGAGCCTCTCTGCCTCGACCTCAGGTGAAGTGAAAATTCTCCCGCTCCGGGTTATACCACCCGCTCCCACTATGTTATCTACGGATCCCGCTGACGGATCATTCAAGTCAATCTTTTCCCCATTGCAATACACTTCAGCACCGTAGCTCCACGGGACTGCCTTTGTGCTCTCATAAGGGATTGGTTTAGCCTTGGTAATAGTAATGGTCGGCCTTTTCGATGATGCCGAAATCGTCACTGATTTGAACGGGATGGTGATCGTAGCAACCTCACTGCGCTCTTTTTCAGATTCTGTATCAACAGACTTCTCTCGCCCCACAGACCTGTCAAACTGCAGGATTCCTTCATCAATCAAACCTTGAACTCCCCTTTTCAACTTCTCACAGCCCCCAAGTTGAACCAAACAGTCAGCACACTCTTCACTGCATCCGGGATAGACACCTCCTTTCAATAAGCGCTGCTTTACGTAACTCAAAGGGGTTTTCAACTTGCTCACTTCCGAAACCAAGTCCAACTCATCATCTGTCAGGATTGCATTGGCCCCAGCCCCACCATGCTTGGGCATTGGCTGTTGCGTGATATTGGGACCGTCCTTCCCGAAGTTAATAGCCGTACTATCAAGCAAATCCTGTACTTTATGTTTGAAAGCTAGGCAATTTTCAATATTGTGCTCTGGTGCACCCGAATGGAAGTCACAATGCTCATTAATATCATACCCGACTGGTGGCGGGCCGGTTGGTGGTGCTAAGGTCCTCTTCTCGACTAGCTGCAATTTCAACAAAGCTTGAAGAAGTTCTGCATATGATACCGGCGGTACCTTGAATACTCTCCTCGGTCGCGGGTTCTGAAATCTGCGCTGATTATTATTTGGCTGCTGCTGAGCCTGCTGCTGTGGTTGTTGTCTCTGCTGCTGAGAAGGCCCTGGAATGGTTACACTTGCAACCTGCGACTGCTGATGCCAGTTCTGACATCTATTTCTCCGTCGAGCATTGTATACAGCGTTGGTATCACCCTGCCTTTTGCCACCAAACGTCTTCTTATTACCTCTTGCGGAACTGGACTCACCCGCTTGAATTTTACCAATCTTCACCCTGTTTTCAATGCGCTCCCCCATCAAAATCAACTCAGAGAAAGTACTCATAGAAAAATTGAGCAACCGGTCATAATACATTCCAGAGAAAGTTCCTACAAACATATCCATCATTTCGCGCTCCACCATCGGAGGGTGCACCCTAGCAGCCAGATCTCGCCATCTCTGGGCGTATTCCTTAAAGCTCTCGCTAGACTTTTGAGACATGCTCTGCAGCTGGACTCGGTTAGGGGCGAGATCACTATTATATTGATAATGTCGAACAAAAGCCTCTGCCAGCTCTTTCCAACTCCTGATCTGAGTAGGTTCCAAGCTCATGTACCACTCCAACGATGGCCCTGACAGGCTATCCTGGAAGAAGTGCATCAGCATCTTTTCATCCTCAGAATACGCGGACATACGCCTGTAAAACGCGCGCACATGCACTCTAGGGCATGTATCCCCTTTGTACTTATCAAATGACGGCGCTTTGAATTTCAGCGGGACCCTCAGCCCTGGGACCAACCCCATATTTGACATATCCAGCCCAAGAGCATTCTGGCTGGCTAATCCGTTCACTTTCTCTTCTAGCAATCTCATCCGATGGTTGTCATCCCTAGCTCTTTCATAACCCTCATTCTGACCAGAGAACACATCCTCCTGACGATCCTCCCAGCGAGGTACTGCATCGTATCCAACATATTCTGCCTCACGGCCCGGACCCGTTCGGAAGTACCTGGGGTCGTACCTCAGATTGCCCATCTCTTGAGCGCTGTACGCACCAGTTCCATATCCAAGATTACCATAACCATAGTCACCAAACCCAGCCTTGGTGCCAACAATGTTGCCATACCCCATGTTCACACCATTGAAGCCCTGGTTACCATTATTACCATTCATTCCGACATTCTCAGCGCCCCCATTGAAACCCTGGTTGACATTACCCACAAATACTCCAGCAGTATCTGCATTGGTGTAACCCGGTGAACTGACTTTAAACAATGTTGCGGATAGCAAGAGTCGCCACCGACTTTTATTTTATCCATAAGGAAAGGTTATAAAAGAACAGGAAAGACCTTAGAGAATATTTTGGGTCCGGGGGGTAGGTTATGAAAAGGGAAGGTGTTAGCACCCTTTTCATCCATGGTTATCCATGGACTCTTAGGTACTTAAGCTCACTTTTGAATTGTTTTGAAAGTGTAGTGTGTGAATAGAAAATTTTCAGAATAGTTAATAAATAATCCATGTAAGGATGTGTTAAGAACTTGTTTGAAAACTTGTTGAAAATTTGTTTAAGTGTGAAACAGTTTTGAAGTGAGCAAGCACCTAGGAGTAACCTACCCTAATGTTTAAAGGTCCTTCTTATTCTTCATTCTTTCCTTTAGTAAGACTATCCCTACTATAATGGAGTAGGTAGTCCTTACTTTGGATGTTAAGGGGTATGTGAGGGACAATTTGACTTTGAAGGCCATTGTGGGATGTAATAAGCACATAAAAGGGACCATCATCATTTTTCGAAAGGGACTTGATTCGTAAAGGCAACCATAAGGGACTTTGATGATTTTTTTTATTTGAGGGACTTGCTTTATACACCCCACTTAACCATTATTCATAGGCAACTTGAGGGATATCCTTAGGAAGTGAGACGGCGATTAAAATCGACTTACGTGTGTGACGTGTTTATTTTAATTATCTTTATTTAAAAGTGATCTAAATTTATTTTAATATTACATACATGTTGTTACACTCCCTAATTACTAACCATAATAATAATTAAATAATTAAACAACTTTACATCCAAGAAACAATTACAAAATAATAAGCAAAATAATTAAATAGCAAAGATAAATAAAATATAAATAAGCAATAATAAATAATAAAGGGGGGTTAATTCTAAGTTTACTCGGCAAGACATCGCATCTTGTGCCTACGTATCCTTACGGGAGTGGAATCAGAGTAATCGTAGTTCCCCTCAATAGGGAGGTTAGAAACTTCTTGACTGTGGTCAAGGTCTCAAGGGGAATAAACGCATCTTAAGGACACGCTTACGTGGAGTGTAGAAACTCCAAATCTCTACGTTGAAATGTTAAGTTGTAATTAGGGTTAAATTAGGGATTCCACGGCGGGAAACCCTAAAATGAGCGCGGCGGCTCTTTGACCTAATGCTAAGGGTAAAATTGTAATTTTGCCTGCGGCGAGGCATTTGTGCAAATTAGGGTTTGTAGTTTGTAGTTTTGAGGATTTGAAATTGAATGTGTGAAGTTTTACGGACTATTGGCGCGGCGGCCAAACAGTTAGACCTAACATTCGGATGTGTGCAATGTGACAGAAATAATAGTAAACGCGTGAGATAATTGAATCATGCAAACAGAGAGATAATGTCATAATTTAAACCATGCAAGCAGAAATTTAAAGGCAGAATTTAAAGAGCGATTGTTAAGTTCGCGAGGTTACATGAGAGGAGCAGATACAATATGATAATGAAATTTGAATTGAACAATAATAAAATAAAATAAATAACGGTTCTAGTTATTATTTTAAAAAAAGATTTTAGTTATTATTTTAAATTTATCTAAAAAAAAGTTTTTTCTTAAAAATAATAGGTTTTCATATTAATTTGGAAAAGATGTTAATGTTATTTATTTTAAAAAAACAGATTTTTATATTATAACAAATTTTAATAAATTAATGATAACAATAATAATAATAATGGTAATAATAATGATAATAATGATAATAATAATAAATAATGATAATAATAATAATAATAATAATAATAATAATAATAATAATAATAATAATAATAATAATAATAATAATAATAAAGCAATAATGAATTTTAAATGTGCCAAATAACCCAACAATGTTGCTAACGCAGAAATGCGCTCATCGCAACCAGATCTAAATCGGACGAAACAAAATTTATCGCAAAGAAAAAGAAATTAAGCAAAAAATAGTATTATTGCTCACACAAAAATGCGATCATCGCAACCAGATCGAACTAACACAAATGTCACGCGTCATGCACACAAATGTGCAAACATCGTATCGACATAATTCGATCAAAAATCTTATATATATAAACTCTAACAATTTAAAAATTATATATATATAAACGTAACAGTAATAGATAAAGAAAGAGAAATAACAGTAATAGATGAAGAAAAAGAAATAACGGTAAAAGATGAAGAAAAAGAAACAACAGTAATAGATGAAGGAAAAGAAATAACGGTAAACGATGAAGAAAAAGAAACAATAGTAATGGATGAAGAAGAAAACTAAATAACGGCAAACGGCACTCACTCCTCTTAGGTTTTTTTCATTCTCCTCCTTTTTTCCAACAAGGCAACACATGTATATATAGGGAACAAATTAGGGTTAACACCAAATTGTCAATAATGTCCCTAAAGCCCATTTTAAAGCCCAAACTAAATAATTAGTTAAGAAAAAATAAAATTTAAATAATTTAAAATAATTAAAATAAACTTAAAATAAAAACTAATAATCCTATTGATTCCTAAAATAAAAAATATTATAAAAAGAACAAAATTTTTCAATATTTTTTATTTTATGATTTTTTGGATATTTTTATGAATGATTTAGAAAAAAGTGAAAAAAAATAATATTTTAAAAAATGATTTAATTAAAATACGAAAATAATAATTAAATAATAATAAAAACTATTTTTGTTATTTTTTTAATGAAAGATAGAAAAATTTAGAGTAAAAATAATAAAAAACAAAAAAAAAGTGACAAAGGTGAGATTCGAACTCTCAACCTCTCACACTCATAACTCCTTACACATGTCCTCCTGCCAATTGTGCCATTTTTACTTTTTAGAAAAAAAATGCATGCCATATGATATTTACCTGCAAAAAGTCAAACGACTACACAAATTTGTTAGTAATTGATTAAATGCAATGAAATGCGACGACAAATCTTAGGGCAAAATTTGGGGTATTACAGTTATTATGATAATATTTCTCACCCAACCTCTCTTTGATGTTGGCAAAAAAAAATCATGAAGTTTGACTTTGGTTTGACCACAGTTGACCTCAGTTTGACCTTTTAACTGCATTGACTGCTTTTGACTTATCTGATCATCTGATTGAGCAAACTTTTGAGAAAAGTCTTGAAACTTGACATGGGGGTTCTTATACACATATAAGATGTTATGAAGCTCACTTGAAGTCTTGGAAGTCCATTTAGCCTGATTAAAGTCAAAACCCTAGTTTTGGATGCACTGCTTAGGAGGTGCATTGTCTGAGGGAATTGTCAACTCTTCTGACCAATTATGAATTTTGTGAACCTTGTGAACCTTCTTGGAACACAAAGTCTTGTATTGTGAGGGCAAATTTTGGGGTGCAACAGCTGCCCCTGTTCAATTTTCTGAAACCTGAGGGGTTAGATTGGTATATTTGCCAGTCGTAACCTGGAAGGTTGAAGGGGATTGAACACAAAAGCCCAAAAATTTGCACTCACCAGTGCATGGAGTGATATTGATGGTTGGTTGAACATGATTGAGTGGGCTTAAAGATGCCACTAGGGGAAAGTTCTTCAGTAGTATAATGAGAACTGTCAGGAGTCTGGAGTAATACTGATGTAACAGCATGTCTTCATGAGGATAGAGCAATCAATAATGATAACCCTAAAGCAGTCTTGAAGTGATAAATCTGACCTCAGGAGGATAGAGCAATCAATAGCTCTAAAGCAGTCTTGAAGTAATAATGGCTTCAGGAGGATAGAGCAATCAATAGCTCTAAAGCAGTCTTGAAGTAATGATTTCAGGAGGATAGAGCAATGGATAGCTCTAAAGCAGTCTTGAAATAATAATGTAATTTCAGGAGGATAGAGCAATGGATAACTCTAAAGCAGTCTTGAAATAATTAGATGGCTTCAGGAGGATAGAGCAATGAATAGCTCTAAAGCAGTCTTGAAGTAGTAATATGACCTCATGAGGATAGAGCAATGAATAGCTCTAAAGCAGTCTTGAAGTAATAGGATGATTTCAGGAGGATAGAGCAATCAGTAGCTCTAAAGCAGTCTTGAAGTCATGAGAGGCTATCAGGAGGATAAAATAACCCTGAGGTTACAATAAAGCAGTCCCAAAGTAATAAGAAGCTCATCAGGAGGATAAAGTAACCCTGAGGTTACAATAAAGCAGTCCCAAAGATCATAAGATTGTTTGTTGGATAATTAACCTGAAAACAAGGTAGCATTTTGTATAACAACATTAGTTTATGCTTTATGTATGCATGTATGACATGATGCACTCAGGTAATGTACTATTGACATATATGTTATGGTATGATGTAAATGATGTATGTATGCTATGACACTGCTGGAAGTGTCTGGATATCCTTGTATAACAACTGCTGGCCAAGGAAAATAAATCCCGATTCGTTGTTGAAGAATATATAACCCTCCGTCTGCTGGGGATAACAAGGTATAGATAACCTCCCGTTGTTGGGGATAACAAGGTATAGATAACCTCCCGTTGTTGGGGATAGTAGGGTATAGATAACCTTCGTTTTCGTTTGATAGTAGGATAAGTATAACATCCCGTCTTCGTTCATCGTGCCCTTATTGGAAAGTAATTTCCCGTATATCCGTATGAGGGTAAAAGAGATGGATATAAATTCCAGGGGAGATTAGACTTTGTGAAAATGGATTAGTCCTACTGTCTTGTAAAGATGAACCGGCGAAGCTTCGTTGAAATCCTTCCCTCGTTCGTCCTTAGTAAATACTATTACTGCATTTTCATGCATTTCTGGTAAACATCAATCATATTAAAAGCATTTCTGGTAAACATCAATCATATTCAAAGGCATACATACATTCAAACACAACCAATGGACGTTTCGCTTATGTAAATAGGGTAAAAGTAAATCTGGATTCAAAAGATGGAGTTTATTTATATCAAAAGTGACCCATACACGGGTAAGTTTGTACAAGGAGACATAAACCCTAGTAAGAGAATTTGGTCATGAAGTTTTACAAAAAGAATCAGCTATGTGGGAAATAATCCTATTGAGTTTCAATTCTACTATTGCCACTCAAGTATCTCATCTTCTTGCTGTTGAGACGGAAACGATTGGATTGAGCTTTATCTGTTTGAGCTTGAGTAAGTAGTACAACTGGTTGCAGTTTCATGAGTGATCCAAACGAGACATAGTCATACGCTTTAATCCCTAACTTTTGCCTGGATTGCCCTTTCAGGTTTTCAATCCACCGGGATACCCTTTTTTGCCCAAGCCGCCTTTTCAGGTTTTCGACTTGCCGGGTGTACATCTTTTTATATATATATCCCTAATTTTTGCCCAAACCCTTTTGGTTTGCCGGGATGCCCTTATTTTTGCCTAGGCCTGTCAACCTAGCGGGTCTCTTTTTATGCGTAGTATTTTTTAACTATGTCTGCGTTTACAGGTTGTGGGAAGTCTTCACCATCCATTGTAGTCAGTATCATGGCACCTCCTGAGAACACTGTCTTGACTACAAATGGTCCCTCATATGTTGGAGTCCACTTGCCCCTAGGATCACCCTGTGGTAATATGATACGCTTGATTACCAAGTCACCAGCCTGATATACCTTTGGCTTAACCTTCTTGTTAAAAGCTTTGATCATCCGTTTCTGGTACATCTGGCCATGACAAACTGCTGCTAACCTTTTCTTATCAATCAAATTTATCTGGTCAAGTCGAGTCTGAATCCACTCATCTTCATCCAAGCCTGCATCCTTCATAATTCTCAAGGAGGGGATCTGAACTTCAATAGGCAGAACTGCTTCCATACCATAGACTAAGGAGAATGGGGTTGCCCCTGTTGAAGTACGTATTGTAGTACGATAACCATGCAGAGCAAATGGTAACATCTCGTGCCAATCCTTGTAAGTAACAGTCATCTTCTGTACAATCTTCTTAATGTTCTTATTAGATGAGCCAAATGATCAGCAACAACACTCCCCTTAATGGCCTTCTGAGTAGTATACTGTATATCATATTCCGTCAAGATCATTTGCCATCTTGCAATTCTTCCGGAGAGAGCAGGTTTCTCAAATATGTACTTGATTGGATCCATTTTTGAAATCAATAAGGTAGTATGGGTCAACATATACTGTCTTAGTCGGCGAACAGCCCATGCCAAAGCGCAGCAAGTTTTCTCGAGCAGTGAGTATCTTGTTTCACAGTCGGTAAACTTTTTGCTAAGGTAGTATATCGCCTGCTCTTTTCGACCAGACTCGTCATGTTGCCCCAATACACACCCCATTGAGTTGTCTAATACTGTTAAATACATAATCAAGGGTCTTCCATCAACTGGTGGCATTAAAATTGGAGGTTCTAGCAAATATCTCTTGATTTCATCGAAGGCAGTCTGGCACTCATCATTCCATTCCATGACCTGATCTTTCTTCAACAACTTGAAGATTGGCTCACAGATGGTAGTTAATTGGGAAATAAATCTTGCAATGTAGTTCAATCGTCCCAAGAAACCTCTAACCTCCTTCTCAGTACGGGGAGCTGGCATCTCTCGTATAGCTTTCACTTTTGCGGGATCCACTTCAATACCTTTTCCACTGACAATGAAACCCAGGAGCTTTCCAGATCTAACTCCAAAAGTACACTTGTTTGGATTTAATCTCAACCTGTATTTCTTCAACCTCTCAAACAACTTGTGCAGATGATCAAGATGTTGTTCTTCATTCTGAGACCTGGCTATCATATCATCCACATATACCTCTATCTCGTGATGAATCATATCATGAAACAAAGCCACCATAGCACGCTGATATGTTGCCCCTGCATTCTTCAAACCAAATGGCATTACCTTATAGCAAAAGGTCCCCCACTGTGTCACAAATGTAGTCTTCTCCATATCTTCAGGTGCCATCTTGATTTGATTGTAACCAGAGAAACCATCCATAAAAGAGAATACCTTATGCTGAGCAGTGTTGTCTACCAGAATATCAATATGAGGAAGTGGAAAATCATCTTTAGGGCTAGCCTTGTTCAGATCTCTGTAGTCTACACACATACGTACCTTACCATCTTTCTTAGGAACTGGTACCACATTTGCAACCCACTGAGGATAAGAAGTTACGGCCAAGAACCCTGCATTGAACTGTTTCATTACCTCTGCTTTGATCTTTTCTGACATTTCAGGACGCATACGACGAACCTTCTGCTTCTTTGGACGACAATCTTCTTTCACTGGCAAACGGTGAACCACAATGTCTGTATCCAACCCTGGCATATCTTCATAAGACCAAGCAAAGATCTCCACATAGTCACGTAGCATCTGAATCAACCTGCTCTTGACACTGTCCTCTAAATCAGCCCCTATTTTGACCTCTTTTCTGTTTTCTTCAGTTCCCAGATTCACAACTTCGACTGGCTCTTCATGTGGCTGTATAGCTTTCTCTTCTTGTTGTAACAACCTAGCAAGCTCTACAGGTATTTCACAATCGTCCTCGTTTCCGTCTTCAGTTTGATAGATCGGATTCTCGAAATTGTAATTGGCAATAGTAGAACTGTTATCAACTGGATCCAGAGTGGATGAGGATCTGCATTTTAGTGACGTGGGTGTGTGTAAGAACACATAGCTGATAAAGCAAAAATAAAAGAAAAAGAAAGACAAGGAACACAATATTTACGAAAACGAAACGTCCACTGATTTTATTGAATGAAGTATGCAAATGAAATGACAACCCGTAACAAGCACACCATTGTGCCCCGGGTAAGGCACATGGCTTGAAAGTTTTAATTGTTCCAGAAGTTACAAATTTAAAAACATAACACAGTAATAGTATTTACTCCTGACTAAAGGAGATAGGGATAACATCTTCAGCTTTCCAATTATTGGGTCCAGCACCCACAGTAGGAAAAATCCATGCCTCCAAGTTGTAGTCTTCATCTTGATCTCCCACAGCATTGATAACCCCTTGATTGGTGATACGAACAGCACGGGCACGACGGACAGCCTTCTGGGACTCTGCAGTGAAACCCAAACCAAACTTGTCAGACTTGTATGGAATATCAGGAAGCTGACCCCAACTAGTACAACCACTTTCTTCCACCACAGCTTTTGCATCATTGAGGGAGGCCATTGCCATTGTTGGAGGGTTTCTGATGACCACAGGAACCTTCTTCACAGCAGGAGGAGTCACACAATCCTTAACAGCCCAGGGAACCACTTCAAATGACTGACATGGAGTTTCAATGTATTCACCTTCTACTTCCAGATACTTGAAAGTGTTTACATGGCTGACAAAGTATTCTTCCTCTCCAAAGACAGTAACAACTTTTCCATTCACCGGATATCTCAACTTTTGATGTAATGTGGAGGTCACAGCACCTGCCCCATGGATCCAGGGACGACCAAGCAGACATGAGTACGAAGGACGAATATCCATCACATAGAATGTAGCAGTGAACACCTGAGAACCAACCTTGATTGGAAGATCAATTTCCCCATGCACTACTCTTCTAGAACCATCAAAAGCCTTTACCACAATATTACTGGGCTTCAATACCGTATCTTCAGGACTCAACTTGTTCAGGACTTCCTTAGGCAACACATTCAGAGAGGAACCATTGTCTATCAGCACATGAGACAGGGTAGTGCCCCTGCATTCAATTGAAATATGCAAGGCCCTGTTATGATCCCTCTTGGCAGGGGTCAAGTCAGCATCAGAAAATCCTAACCCGTTGTCATAGGTCAGGTGAGCAACACAATTCTCAAACTGGTCCACAGAAATTGTACTGGGTACATGAGCCATCTTTAGAAACTTGATCAATGACTTGGCATGAGCCTCAGAACATAATAACAGGGAGAGCATAGAAATCTTTGAGGGGGTATGCCCCAGCTGATCAACAATATCATAATCACTCTTGCGAATGATTTTCAATACTTCTTCCATCTGCTTAGAGAGGTCATCAGCAGCTGGCACATCAGTAGATACAGGCTCAATAACAGGACCCTTGCCCCGAGCGTCAGTGGTGGAAGTAACAGCAGGAGTAACTGCACTCTTAGAAGCAACTGGAGGAGAGAAGACTCTTCCACTACGAGTGATCTTGCTAGATCCAGCAATATTATCAATGTCAACAGGCATATCAGGTAAAGGCTCCTGCTTGACACCATGGATGTAAACATCAGACCCATAGTGCCAAGGCACAACTTTGTCAGATGTATAAGGAATAGGACCAGGAGTGGTAATGATCAGAGGAGCTACTCTGGCTTCAGCAACAACTTTCACAGGACCTTCAGCAGTAATCTTGATTGGGCCCTGATGAGTGATTTTAATGGGACCCTTTGAAGTGATTCTTAGTGGTACTTTGTCAACCATGTCAACCTCTTCAATCTTCTTACCCTGAGTCAGATGATCCACCATACTTTCTACAGATGCTGGTCTTCTTTCAAACACTATAGTATATTTATCCATGAGACGTTGAATCCCATCTCTCAAAATGAAGCAACTATCCGGCTTATAGGTACAATATAGACGATCTTCATGACAACCTGGAAAGATCCCATCTTGTACTAACCTCTTTTTGATAACAGACAATGGTGTGCTCAACTCCATAACTGAATAGACATGCAGATCTTCGTCAATATCTTCATCAATGGCGTTGACAGTCTTCTCGTGATTTGGCATTGGAGCTGTAATCACATTTGGAGTACCTGGTGTATCAAACTCAATTTCTCCAGCATCAATCATATCCTGAATTTTGTTCTTCAAGACCCAGCAGTTATTAGTATCATGTCCTAGACAGTTTGAATGATATGCACATCGTGCATTGGGATTGTACTTGGGAGAGGTAACATTGGGATTCTGAGGAGCCTCCCTCAGGGTAATAAGTTCAGCCTTCAACAAGTGTTGCAATGCCTGAGCCATTGACATGTTGATCTTCGTGAACTGTCTTCTAGCCCTCTGTTGGTTGCCTTGAGGCTGCTCTGTTGTTGCAGGAGTTGGATTTGAAATATGAACTGCACTAACAGACTGATGCCTTCTGTTACGATCAGGCTGACCATACACAGCATTAGATTCTTTCTTCCCAGTGGGAGGCTTCTTTGCAGCACCTGATGAAGAAGTGCCCACTTGGATCTTACCACTCTTGATACCATTCTCTACTCGCTCTCCTGTCATGATCAACTCAGTGAAGCCAGATGATGAGCTTCCAATGAGATGACTGTAAAACGGACCATTCAGCGTACACATGAACATATCAACCAACTCCCTATCAGTCAAAGGGGGTTGAACTCTTCCAGCTAAGTCTCTCCACTTCTGAGCATACTCCTTAAAGCTTTCTTTGACACCCATAGACATGCTTTGAAGCTGCATGCGAGTGGGGGCTAAGTCAGCATTGTATTGATACTGCTTGTAGAAAGCTTCAGCAAGGTCATTCCAATCTCTGATGTTGACACTCTCCAACTGATAATACCACTCTAGCTGAGCTCCAGATAAACTCTCTTGAAAGAAATGGATCCACAACTTTTTATCAGCAGTGTGGGGTTGAATTCTTCTGACATAAGACCTCAGATGCAATTTGGGACAAGAGACCCCATCATAGACAACAAATGTAGGAACTTTGAACCCAATGGGTATGACCACCCCAGATATCAAGCTCAAATCCTCAAAATCCAGCCCAGATGATTTCTGTAATTCCATAGCATCCATTCTATCCACCAGCATCTTGAATTTGTCTTCGTTAGGCTCATGGTAGTAGTTAGCCTCAGAATCAGAGTCCCCCATAGTGTTGTGGAGACTGCCTCTCTCCTGCTCAGATTCTTCAGATTCATAGTCTTCAACATGTTCCTTGGTCTTGACAGGACCTTTGAACCTTCTTCCCATGTTGAGCAACCCAGCAGACCTTCTAGCCTTCTTAGTCTTCTTGGCCAGCAGTGTCTTCAATTCATCCTGCCCCTTGGATAGGTTCAGGATCAGCTCTTGGAACTGTGCATTCTGTGCCTGGAGATCCTTAACTGATTGTTCAAGAGCCATTGCTGAAATAAACAGCGAGAAGATGAGAAACCTGTGCACCATTATAAACCTGTGATGCAATGATATGGGAATGCATATGCAATGTTTTCAAGGACCGCAGGATTTAAATTTGCTTAAACAAACAAGAAAGTAACTTTTTATTAGTAATAACTTGTTTTGCCTTTTAGGCTCAAAAAATGAAAACGAAATAAGTACAAAAGATGGGGTTTTAAGTCTCCCATGGACGTTTCCTCTTGGTGTTGAGGTATGAGTTGAGGTTTCGTTCCTCATGAAGTAGCTTTGTTAGCTCTAGGATCCTTGCTTGGCTTGCTTTGTAATGAGCCTCGAAAGTATCCCTTTGCTCTTTCAGTTGGATCCATGATCTCTGCAAGTCTTCCATATCAGTAGGCATGTCTGGGTGAAGGATGGTATAAGCTGTGTCTCCTTCAGCAACAGGTTCCATGGTAACTGGTAGGATGGCAGGATATGGCATCATGAGTGTCTGAGCACGAAATCGTACCCATCTGAGATAAGCCTCCATAGGAATGGTGTACTTAGGCTCCAGTGTCTTGCTGTCAATCCTGTTTACTTTTCCCCAAGCTCGTATGAATCTCTGACGGTAACCCTGAAGATCGTTGTCGTAGTCAAACACAATGCCCTGAATCAACATGTCATGTGGACCATCGCTCCGGACGTAACCAAACTGTCGTAAAGCTAGAGATGGGTTGTAGGTGATGCCTCCTCTTATGCCTAGAAGTGGCACATTAGGAAACTCCCCACAACGGTCAATGATGGTGACATTCTCCATAGATCTGGAGCACCAATGGATGTCTGAGTGAGAAAGTGACATGATCCTCTTGGACCATCTGAACCCTTGCTCATTCTTCATTACTGAGCGAGGAAGGTGAGAAATAAACCACCTAGAAAGTAAAGGTATGCAGCACATCAAAGTTCCTCTTGCCCTTGTAGTACGGGTGTGAAGAGAATGTAGGATGTCTCCAAGTAAGGTAGGCACTGGATTGTGACTCAGGAATATGTTGATGGCATGAACGTCTATGAACTGATCAGGATTGGGGAACAACACTAAGCCATAAATCAATAAGGCTAAGATCTCCTCAAAAGCATCGTAGCTCATAGCCTTCAAGAACATTTGAGCTTTATCCACTAATACCTTGGCAAGAATACCTTTAACTCCACTTCTCGTCTCTAGAACAATGTCAGACTTCTTCAGATGTAGAGCTGCAGCAATAACTTCTGGTTTAAGCTCCTTCTCTAAGCCTGTGAATGGCTTCTGATCAAGAACAGGTATACCCAGAAGTTTAGAGAACTCCTCCATGGTTGGAACCAGCTGATAATCAGGAAATGTAAAGCAATGGTGCTTAGGGTCAAAGAACTGAAACAGCACACTCATCATGTCTTCACCGAACCCTGAAGTAACTAGGTCCAATAAGTGACCATGTCTCTTATTGAACTGGGAATGATCAGGCACTAGGGAAACCAACTCCTTGAGCTTAGCAGGTATCCCTACAAAGTTGATCCTGATGGTGTTTCTACGAGCAGAAGCCATGACCTGCAACAAAGAACAAAGATAAATCCTTTGGTCCTTGAAATGGTTAGGGAAAATGATATGCTTATGATGCATGATGATGTCATGATGTCATGCTCAATCACAAACATGTGGCACACACAAACAAGTCACACCATAGCCCTAGGTTTAAAGGCTTGCATGAGGTTCAAAGGCAAGTACCCTCCCCTGAAGTTAGATGGTTCATCCTGTCCTACAAAAGTAACCAGGTTCTAAGGGATCTCAATATCATTGATCCTTCACAAGGGTGGTTGTTCAGAAGGCAACTTACTTGCCAACCAAAACCCTCCAAGTTTAAGATCTCAATGAGCGTAGTATCGAGTGTCAACCAACTTCAGTCTGCACCAAAGCCGGTTACCTCACTACTTTCTAAAGGCCAAGATGAGTTAACTAGGGTTCTAAAAGTCAGTTAGTGCATTGACAACATATGGCAGCCTCAATATTATCCTCAACTTGACTTAAGGAATATAAGCACCAACCAAGAAGTCGCACTAACTATGGCCACCAGATCAACCGTATCGATATACGTCGTACAGTTTCCTTGGTCTATTGCCATTTACCTAAGGTACACTAGATCCGGGTTAGGACCTTTCACACATAAGAGCACCCCAACAATATAATAGTAAAGCAAACAAGGCAAACAATTTAAAGTGATCTTAATTCCTAAGGGTACCCCTCTTAAATAGATCCCCAGCAGAGTCGCCAGTTCTGTAACCCGGTGAACTGACTTTAAACAATGTTGCGGATAGCAAGAGTCGCCACCGACTTTTATTTTATCCATAAGGAAAGGTTATAAAAGAACAGGAAAGACCTTAGAGAATATTTTGGGTCCGGGGGGTAGGTTATGAAAAGGGAAGGTGTTAGCACCCTTTTCATCCATGGTTATCCATGGACTCTTAGGTACTTAAGCTCACTTTTGAATTGTTTTGAAAGTGTAGTGTGTGAATAGAAAATTTTCAGAATAGTTAATAAATAATCCATGTAAGGATGTGTTAAGAACTTGTTTGAAAACTTGTTGAAAATTTGTTTAAGTGTGAAACAGTTTTGAAGTGAGCAAGCACCTAGGAGTAACCTACCCTAATGTTTAAAGGTCCTTCTTATTCTTCATTCTTTCCTTTAGTAAGACTATCCCTACTATAACGGAGTAGGTAGTCCTTACTTTGGATGTTAAGGGGTATGTGAGGGACAATTTGACTTTGAAGGCCATTGTGGGATGTAATAAGCACATAAAAGGGACCATCATCATTTTTCGAAAGGGACTTGATTCGTAAAGGCAACCATAAGGGACTTTGATGATTTTTTTTATTTGAGGGACTTGCTTTATACACCCCACTTAACCATTATTCGTAGGCAACTTGAGGGATATCCTTAGGAAGTGAGACGGCGATTAAAATCGACTTACGTGTGTGACGTGTTTATTTTAATTATCTTTATTTAAAAGTGATCTAAATTTATTTTAATATTACATACATGTTGTTACACTCCCTAATTACTAACCATAATAATAATTAAATAATTAAACAACTTTACATCCAAGAAACAATTACAAAATAATAAGCAAAATAATTAAATAGCAAAGATAAATAAAATATAAATAAGCAATAATAAATAATAAAGGGGGGTTAATTCTAAGTTTACTCGGCAAGACATCGCATCTTGTGCCTACGTATCCTTACGGGAGTGGAATCAGAGTAATCGTAGTTCCCCTCAATAGGGAGGTTAGAAACTTCTTGACTGTGGTCAAGGTCTCAAGGGGAATAAACGCATCTTAAGGACACGCTTACGTGGAGTGTAGAAACTCCAAATCTCTACGTTGAAATGTTAAGTTGTAATTAGGGTTAAATTAGGGATTCCACGGCGGGAAACCCTAAAATGAGCGCGGCGGCTCTTTGACCTAATGCTAAGGGTAAAATTGTAATTTTGCCTGCGGCGAGGCATTTGTGCAAATTAGGGTTTGTAGTTTGTAGTTTTGAGGATTTGAAATTGAATGTGTGAAGTTTTACGGACTATTGGCGCGGCGGCCAAACAGTTAGACCTAACCTTCGGATGTGTGCAATGTGACAGAAATAATAGTAAACGCGTGAGATAATTGAATCATGCAAACAGAGAGATAATGTCATAATTTAAACCATGCAAGCAGAAATTTAAAGGCAGAATTTAAAGAGCGACTGTTAAGTTCGCGAGGTTACATGAGAGGAGCAGATACAATATGATAATGAAATTTGAATTGAACAATAATAAAATAAAATAAATAACGGTTCTAGTTATTATTTTAAAAAAAGATTTTAGTTATTATTTTAAATTTATAAAAAAAAAAGTTTTTTCTTAAAAATAATAGGTTTTCATATTAATTTGGAAAAGATGTTAATGTTATTTATTTTAAAAAAACAGATTTTTATATTATAACAAATTTTAATAAATTAATGATAACAATAATAATAATGGTAATAATAATGATAATAATGATAATAATAATAAATAATGATAATAATAATAATAATAATAATAATAATAATAATAATAATAATAATAATAATAATAATAATAATAAAGCAATAATGAATTTTAAATGTGCCAAATAACCCAACAATGTTGCTAACGCAGAAATGCGCTCATCGCAACCAGATCTAAATCGGACGAAACAAAATTTATCGCAAAGAAAAAGAAATTAAGCAAAAAATAGTATTATTGCTCACACAAAAATGCGATCATCGCAACCAGATCGAACTAACACAAATGTCACGCGTCATGCACACAAATGTGCAAACATCGTATCGACATAATTCGATCAAAAATCTTATATATATAAACTCTAACAATTTAAAAATTATATATATATAAACGTAACAGTAATAGATAAAGAAAGAGAAATAACAGTAATAGATGAAGAAAAAGAAATAACGGTAAAAGATGAAGAAAAAGAAACAACAGTAATAGATGAAGGAAAAGAAATAACGGTAAACGATGAAGAAAAAGAAACAATAGTAATGGATGAAGAAGAAAACTAAATAACGGCAAACGGCACTCACTCCTCTTAGGTTTTTTTCATTCTCCTCCTTTTTTCCAACAAGGCAACACATGTATATATAGGGAACAAATTAGGGTTAACACCAAATTGTCAATAATGTCCCTAAAGCCCATTTTAAAGCCCAAACTAAATAATTAGTTAAGAAAAAATAAAATTTAAATAATTTAAAATAATTAAAATAAACTTAAAATAAAAACTAATAATCCTATTGATTCCTAAAATAAAAAATATTATAAAAAGAACAAAATTTTTCAATATTTTTTATTTTATGATTTTTTGGATATTTTTATGAATGATTTAGAAAAAAGTGAAAAAAAATAATATTTTAAAAAATGATTTAATTAAAATACGAAAATAATAATTAAATAATAATAAAAACTATTTTTGTTATTTTTTTAATGAAAGATAGAAAAATTTAGAGTAAAAATAATAAAAAACAAAAAAAAAGTGACAAAGGTGAGATTCGAACTCTCAACCTCTCACACTCATAACTCCTTACACATGTCCTCCTGCCAATTGTGCCATTTTTACTTTTTAGAAAAAAAATGCATGCCATATGATATTTACCTGCAAAAAGTCAAACGACTACACAAATTTGTTAGTAATTGATTAAATGCAATGAAATGCGACGACAAATCTTAGGGCAAAATTTGGGGTATTACAGTTATTATGATAATATTTCTCACCCAACCTCTCTTTGATGTTGGCAAAAAAAAATCATGAAGTTTGACTTTGGTTTGACCACAGTTGACCTCAGTTTGACCTTTTAACTGCATTGACTGCTTTTGACTTATCTGATCATCTGATTGAGCAAACTTTTGAGAAAAGTCTTGAAACTTGACATGGGGGTTCTTATACACATATAAGATGTTATGAAGCTCACTTGAAGTCTTGGAAGTCCATTTAGCCTGATTAAAGTCAAAACCCTAGTTTTGGATGCACTGCTTAGGAGGTGCATTGTCTGAGGGAATTGTCAACTCTTCTGACCAATTATGAATTTTGTGAACCTTGTGAACCTTCTTGGAACACAAAGTCTTGTATTGTGAGGGAAAATTTTGGGGTGCAACAGCTGCCCCTGTTCAATTTTCTGAAACCTGAGGGGTTAGATTGGTATATTTGCCAGTCGTAACCTGGAAGGTTGAAGGGGATTGAACACAAAAGCCCAAAAATTTGCACTCACCAGTGCATGGAGTGATATTGATGGTTGGTTGAACATGATTGAGTGGGCTTAAAGATGCCACTAGGGGAAAGTTCTTCAGTAGTATAATGAGAACTGTCAGGAGTCTGGAGTAATACTGATGTAACAGCATGTCTTCATGAGGATAGAGCAATCAATAATGATAACCCTAAAGCAGTCTTGAAGTGATAAATCTGACCTCAGGAGGATAGAGCAATCAATAGCTCTAAAGCAGTCTTGAAGTAATAATGGCTTCAGGAGGATAGAGCAATCAATAGCTCTAAAGCAGTCTTGAAGTAATGATTTCAGGAGGATAGAGCAATGGATAGCTCTAAAGCAGTCTTGAAATAATAATGTAATTTCAGGAGGATAGAGCAATGGATAACTCTAAAGCAGTCTTGAAATAATTAGATGGCTTCAGGAGGATAGAGCAATGAATAGCTCTAAAGCAGTCTTGAAGTAGTAATATGACCTCATGAGGATAGAGCAATGAATAGCTCTAAAGCAGTCTTGAAGTAATAGGATGATTTCAGGAGGATAGAGCAATCAGTAGCTCTAAAGCAGTCTTGAAGTCATGAGAGGCTATCAGGAGGATAAAATAACCCTGAGGTTACAATAAAGCAGTCCCAAAGTAATAAGAAGCTCATCAGGAGGATAAAGTAACCCTGAGGTTACAATAAAGCAGTCCCAAAGATCATAAGATTGTTTGTTGGATAATTAACCTGAAAACAAGGTAGCATTTTGTATAACAACATTAGTTTATGCTTTATGTATGCATGTATGACATGATGCACTCAGGTAATGTACTATTGACATATATGTTATGGTATGATGTAAATGATGTATGTATGCTATGACACTGCTGGAAGTGTCTGGATATCCTTGTATAACAACTGCTGGCCAAGGAAAATAAATCCCGATTCGTTGTTGAAGAATATATAACCCTCCGTCTGCTGGGGATAACAAGGTATAGATAACCTCCCGTTGTTGGGGATAACAAGGTATAGATAACCTCCCGTTGTTGGGGATAGTAGGGTATAGATAACCTTCGTTTTCGTTTGATAGTAGGATAAGTATAACATCCCGTCTTCGTTCATCGTGCCCTTATTGGAAAGTAATTTCCCGTATATCCGTATGAGGGTAAAAGAGATGGATATAAATTCCAGGGGAGATTAGACTTTGTGAAAATGGATTAGTCCTACTGTCTTGTAAAGATGAACCGGCGAAGCTTCGTTGAAATCCTTCCCTCGTTCGTCCTTAGTAAATACTATTACTGCATTTTCATGCATTTCTGGTAAACATCAATCATATTAAAAGCATTTCTGGTAAACATCAATCATATTCAAAGGCATACATACATTCAAACACAACCAATGGACGTTTCGCTTATGTAAATAGGGTAAAAGTAAATCTGGATTCAAAAGATGGAGTTTATTTATATCAAAAGTGACCCATACACGGGTAAGTTTGTACAAGGAGACATAAACCCTAGTAAGAGAATTTGGTCATGAAGTTTTACAAAAAGAATCAGCTATGTGGGAAATAATCCTATTGAGTTTCAATTCTACTATTGCCACTCAAGTATCTCATCTTCTTGCTGTTGAGACGGAAACGATTGGATTGAGCTTTATCTGTTTGAGCTTGAGTAAGTAGTACAACTGGTTGCAGTTTCATGAGTGATCCAAACGAGACATAGTCATACGCTTTAATCCCTAACTTTTGCCTGGATTGCCCTTTCAGGTTTTCAATCCACCGGGATACCCTTTTTTGCCCAAGCCGCCTTTTCAGGTTTTCGACTTGCCGGGTGTACATCTTTTTATATATATATCCCTAATTTTTGCCCAAACCCTTTTGGTTTGCCGGGCGTTCTCTTTCTCTAAAGCTTCTTTAGCCTTTGCTAACTCTTTTTTCTCCGCCATCAGCTGCTTGTATACCTGTATGTCTATAGTGGTGGGCTCCTCCACCGGAGAAGGATACAATGGCTGAACTGCAGGATAAGGCATAAGGAATTTCGTAGCTCGTTCACGAATCCATTCCACATACGGACCAAGAACTCGAGTACCCCCTTTGCTAAATGAAGACTTTCCTCTCTTATGCAGGTTCTTCCATGCTTTCTCAAGCTTGATCAACATCTCTTCCTCTATTGCCCCTGTAAGGTACAGAGATTCCTGTATCTCCTCGGGCTTCGGCGCTTCCTGAGGTGCATATCCAAACTGCCTGATTAATAAGGAAGGGTTGTAATTGACACACCCTCTCCTTCCTATCAAAGGAACATTAGGGAATCCTTCGCATCTGTATATGACATCAACTCCTAACACCTCCTCATTAACCCACACCACATTCTCAGAAGTCAACCCCATCAAGCGCTCATGCCATCCTAAAGAATCAATAGAAGTGACGAAAGGCCCTGACTTCGGCATATGACTAGCAAACCACCTGCATAGTAGAGGTACATAGCAAGAGACATTCTTTCCTCGCCGTTTTTCATTTTTGTAGTGAGTGGAATGGTGAATATCTCCCAGCAAGGTAGGAACTGGGTTCTTTGCAGCCAGAATATAGAAAGCATCCGCATCAACAAAATCAGGTTGGTTTGGAAACAATACAATGCCATAAACACACACAGCAAGGATGGCATCAAAAATAACCCAGCAACCTTTCTTGGCATACTCCCGAGCTTTCTCTACCAAAACAACCAACAGAAATCCCCACACATCTCCTCTCTTAATCATCTTCCCTGTCAACTCGGACTCTCCTAAGTATAGAATAGCAGACAGCTCAGCCAGATTAGGCTTAGCGTCCGTGTGATAGAAAGGCATCTGCTCGCGAATCGGTATATCCAAAAGTGCAGAATACTCCTCCAGGGTAGGAGCCAAGATAAAGTCCGGAAATACGAAACACCTGAGCTCAGCATCATAAAATTGCAATAGGGTGTAAATACCGCTGATCTCATAAGCCGAGGACTGGTAAACATAAGTCAGAATCCTCCCATATGTCTTCCTGAAATCTCCCATCACTTTCTTCCCAGCAATGGTAATTAACTCTGACAACAGACTGATATCTGGAGACGGGAATCTGTAGGGTAACACTCTCTTCATGGCTTCCATGTCTGCTAGGAAACAACCATCGGAACTGGGAGGGAAAATATGTACCTGGAATACACACATGTTAGTTGGATGCAAATGGTAATGCAATAATGCAATATGATAAATGATGCAATCAGTGAACACAGAGGCCATGCTGTAGCCTGAAGAGGAACATCTTTGTGATGTCAAGAACAGACAACCACCACAGTCACCAGAACCTCATGACACTGACTATCATCCGACACCCAAAATACCAATACCCTGGTAAGAAATCCATCTGAACCTCTGTCTCTGACGAGAAAACCATCTGATAATAGTATCAACCTCAGACAAGAAATCCATCTGATCCAAACAACACACCTGTTAACGAGCCAAGAAAACCATCTGATAAATACTGAATCACGGTTTCTGAAGGCCAGTTTTCCTGCAATAACCCAATCCCTCTCACAGGTATGGACCTAATCCACGGACAAAGGTACGGCATCCTATGCGGTCATCAGCGTCACAGACTTTCATGAGTGACAATACGATTCTCAGAAGGAGTGGCATCATCAAGTCATGAAGAGGCCTCACTTAGCCGACTTCCAATTGATCGGTCCCCAGAGTCGACAATCCTCGCGTCTGGACTCCCCTCAGATCCTCAGGATTGGAAAGGAACACCTCGGAGAGAACCTCGTCTGAGCGTAGATTTCGTAGGGAACTGTGTCTGCTCAGCAAACAGGTTCGTCTACTACTCTCCACAACTATGTCTAGGTGCATACTCAAGCCCAGGTCCGGCTTCTCACTCACAGTAACCTCCCTCTCCCACAGCAATAATCACAATAGTATAGTGCTGAAAGTAAATGCGGAAAGGTAAAGGTGCGGAAAAGTAAAACACATATATACAACACCCAACAGATAAACACCCAAGCGCTAGGATTGACTCGCGTAGGGGATGGGAAACGGTCCCAGCATAAGGGATGGGAAAAGTCCCTAGATGCTTACAACTCCCCAGCAGAGTCGCCAGCTGTCGCTACTGCGAAAATCGGCGCCGGCTTGACAGAAGAGTCGCCACCGTGCGTTATTTATCCCAACGGAGGGAAAGGAAACGCTTGAAGTAAACCTCGCAAAAACGGGAAAGGTATGGTCATCGCAACCAAAACCTGGGTTCGGGAGTCGGTCACGCAAGGGGAAGGTATTAACACCCCTCACGTCCGTCGTACTCGACGGGATCCACGCTTGGTGTTTATAAGGAAAAGGATGTGTTTATCTATCTACGCTAGTGGTCAGTCTGGAAAGAAAAGAAAAGGACAGGACTCGACAGAACATACGCTGTTCTGGGCCTACGTACTCCCTCGTGCAATGGGAAAGTCAGAGTCAACGTAGTTCGACTACCTACGTCTAGACGGGGGGGAAGGTTGCTCGCCAGGACATCGCATCCTGTGCCTACGTACTTCCACACGGCATGGAAGATCAGAGAAAACGTAGTTCGGGCTACGCACGACACAAGCTGTTCAAGTGTTTTTTATTGGGAAAATGCACCTTAACCAAGGGTTTTCACAGTCCAAGAGGATAAAAGGTTTTGATGTTTGCTCAAATCTTTTGACGGAAGAAATGAATTCACTTTTATTTTATCCCTTATTAAGTGTTTTTCTGTTGTTTTGAGAAAGGAAAGAGACACCCTAAAACTATGGTTGAAAAGGGGAATCTACCTAATGTTATCATGCCTGGTTAACCCGCCTAAGGTCTATCATAACTCCTCCACAGCAGAGAAGTTAGAGCTCCTAAGGGATCATGGCAAAAGCACTAAACAGCAAACAGGAAACACTGCAAAGTAAAGACATACTGGAAATATGCATGAATGCAACAACCAAACAAGCAAGGCACAAAGGCCACAAACCACAGAGGCAAGGGAGCCCAACTCTACCAAATACCAACAAGCAAAGCCACTCAATAACAATCAAGCAGAAGGAGGACCACCTCAACTTCTCATGCACACAAGCAGGCTTATTTCTAAGATGCACCTATCTCAGAAATATCTATATGAACCCCTAAGTCTAATGCAGCACAGCACCACACAAGTCAATCAACACAAAGAGAAGGCTAACCATCCTGGCAAACTCCTATCCAAAAGCAAGAAACTAACCCTGAGTAGGACCCTAAACAACCCTAAAACAAAACCCTAATCTATCCTAAGCAAAACCCTAAGCAAAACCCTAAAGGGAGAAATCAATCCCATTCTTCAAGCTTCAAGACAAGCTTACCAAAGAAAGGGAGCTAAGTAGACAGACCCATAGTGCCTTCCTCAGGAAAGTACTAGGAGGCTTCTACTTAGGAATCATATCCCATGTGGCTCAACAACTGTGAACGGTTTACATTCCTCCTCAGGAGAAACTAAACTCACATGAAGGCTCCAACATCACTGGATATTTAAGAAAACCCTACCTGAACTAAGGGAACTAAGTGAACAGACCCATAGTGCCTTCCTCTGGAAAATACTAGGGGGCTCCCACTTAGGAATCATATCCCATGTGGCTCAACAACTGTGAACGGTTTACATTCCTCCTCAGGAGAAACTAAACTCACATGAAGGCTCCAACATCATTGGATACTTAAGAAAGCCTAGATGAACTACAGGAACTAAGTGAACAGACCCATAGTGCCTTCCTCTGGAAAATACTAGGGGGCTCCCACTTAGGAATCATATCCCATGTGGCTCAACAACTGTGAACGGTTTACATTCCTCCTCAGGAGAAACTAAACTCACATGAAGGCTCCAACATCATTGGATACTTAAGAAATAGGTGAGAAGAAAGAATGAAAGACATCCATAGTGCCTTCCTCAGGAAAGTACCATGAATTTCCCTCAAACTTCAGGATCTCAAACCTCACAGAAAGAGAGCAAGCTCCTAGACTAGGTCTTCAATCCATGCATCCTTGCAAGCTCCATCAAGTCTTCATCCAGCCTCCATCTTCAAGAAGAAACCACAGGCCCTCAAACCAAAAGAAACTATCTCTAAAGTTCAACCACAATTGAACTTCAAAGTCAAAAGCCCTTAAGACTTCCCCTAATCTCAGGCTCAAACAAAAATAACAGAACACTCTATAAAAATCTACCAAAAATCTAGGGGGAACCTACATGTATCTATGATCCCAAGATCAAATCTCAAAGCCTAAGTCAACTTCTAAGGCTACTAAACAATCCCTAACATGTGAATGGTCAAGGGTTAACCAGCAAGTTATGAGGTCTCTACTCTCTAACCCTAAAACAACATCAATCAATTTCTAAAAATCCACAAAAATACTATGGGGAGCATGCATCAGTCTAGTACAACATACCAAAAAGCCAATCAAGAAACCCATACCAAATGGTAGAAATAAAATCAACAAGGCAAACATATTCACAAAATACACTTTAAAACCAATAAAAATGTAAAAATGCCATAAAAATGAAAAATACATGATTAAGCTAAGGTTTTTATTTAATAAAATTCTAAATTGAATTGTGAACCTATGGGAAAAAGAATGGATTAAAAAGGATTATTCTACTGTTTTTTATGACATATTTTCTATCATGGATAAAACAAAGAAATTGAAAAGAAATTAAAAGAAAATTAAGTCTCACGCGTGGCAAATAGCAACATCTAGAGTTGCTTTCAGCATTGGGCCATATGAGGGGGGTGCGTTCAGCAACAAGGCCCAATCACATTGTTTTCCAAAAGAGGGGGTACGAGCCAAGAGAGGGGATATTGGTCTCGGCAAATGTTAGGCCCAACCCAAACTCAAACCCTAACCCTAGATATAAAAGCTCTCACTCTCCCAAATTCCCTTCTCACTGTTCACACATTTGAAACCCTGTGCCGTTCTCGTCTCACAAACACTCTCTCTGAACCCTCTCATTCTCCTCTCAAACTTTCTCAAACAAATCCTCAAACAACAAAACAATCTCTGCACCACACTTAATCCACGCATCAAACACACTTTCTAAACCCTAACAACTCTAAATCCCACTGAAACAACACCATCTGAAGCCATTCAATCAAGCAGAAAAACAAGCAACAAGTTCAAAGAAGGCGCACCTGGAGATGAAGCAAGAACGAGCGTAGATCTTGAAGCTCGCTGGAGAAATTGAAGACCTCAGAGCGTGAAGTTCTTGATGATGGATCTCGCTGGATCGTTAAAGAAGACTGAAGGCTTTGCTCCGTTGGTTGAAGATTTCTCAAGAAGACGAAGAACAAGATGATGTTCTTGAAAGTCTGGGAAAAACGTTGAATCTGGACGAACTAGAGATGTTGGATGAAGATCTTGCAGGATCTAAGCAAGTTGCGATGAACTGGATGAAGAACGAAGCATTGTTGGTGAAAACGATGAGCGATCTTGATCTTCTGGCAAGCGAGGATGAATCCGGTGGATGATCGTTGATGCAGATTGAAGTGAAGATCGGAAGGATTCGGATGGAGTTCTTGTGAATAGCTGGAAATCTGGAAGCAACATGCAGATTCTGATGAGTTTCCCGGCGAAATCACCGTTTCCGGCGACGGTTAAGAGTTCCGGCGGAAGGGAGATCAAGGTAGCGGAGGAAGATTTGGGTGTTAGAACAATCTTCTGGAGAAAATCCAGATTTCGGCGAGATTGCGAAATCCGGTGAGGTTTGCGGTGGTCGAAGGGTTTTAGGAGGCGGCCGGAGTTCGTTGCATGCCGACCGGTGGACTTTCCGGCGAGGTGTGGGGCGAGGACAAGTGGCACTGGGAAAGGGCCTGAGGGAGACGCGTGTGTGATGCGCTGGCAAGGTGTAAGAGAAAGTGGGAAACGTGGCACCAGGAGAGAGAGATGAAAAAAAAACGGTGAGGTGGCGGAGAACCTGCAAAAAAGAGAAGGACGCGTGGGGCCCCTCTTTATAGGACACTTGGCACGAGTTTGGGCCCCACGAAATGGATAATTGGCCCATTACATTCTGATTGAGACCAAGGACTAAACGTGATTAACACAGACTCAATGAATTTAAAATGTGATTAATGGACTAATGAACTGATTAAGCTAAATGGATATTAATGACCTGATTAATGGACTCAGTTGACAATTAAGCCTCAATCAACATGAATTAAAATCTGATTTAACTAATTAACACCTAAACAATTACTTCTAATTAAGACTAAACAATATCTAGAAAGAAATTAAATCTAAAGTAAAAGTCTAACAATTATTAATTCTAAAAAAATCTAATTAAAGAAATTATTTAAATCTATATTAACCTAAAGGAAAATCTAAACGAAAAACCCAATATATCTAAAAATTCATTAAAAATATTATTAATATCCTAATAATACCTCTAAAAACAATATTCTAAAAAAAACCCAATTAAATATCTAGAAAATTCTATAAAATCCTAAAAGGTGCTACTAAAGCAAACAACTCCGATAAAAGGAACGCGAGACCAGACTGGAATAAACGGTAAACCCCGGGCATCAAAATATCCTAAAAAACCACAATGTAAGCTGAAAACACCGAGAAGCGCACAATTTCCCAAAAATGAAACTCCGATTATCTGTACTGGTCTGAAACGTCCTATAGGTGAAAACCAGGCTGTAATTCTGACATCATCTGTATGATTAAAAATGTAATGCACGTGGTATGCGAATGCGAATGCAAAAATGAGCCGAAACGTAAATCAGGAGCGGGAACCGGTTGGTCAAATTTTGGGGTGCAACACATGTCATGGTTCAAAAAGAACGGATTACCACTAGGACTCTAACTCCTCCTCAAAATCCTCTTCTAACCGGCTATAGGGATGATCTTCATTGTGGAATCCATCAAGGGAGGGCAGACCATAACTTCGAAAGCTGCTATGCATTGAAGGCTAGGGTGCAAGAGCTGATCAGAGACAAGATCCTCACCTTTCATGATACTAATCCTAATGTTAAGGTCAATCCTCTACCAAAGCATAAGAAGTAAAACTTCATTCAACTTCAACAAAGCTACTTCCTAAAGCCAGTGTTTCAAGACAGGACAACTCATCCTTGTTACTGATTAGTCACTGGGCCATGTTTCTTTCCATTTTTGTAATTTCGTTGTTTAGATCGTGTTTATTTTCTTTCAAACTTGTTTATCTTTAATGTTAATTTTAATGAAATGATCATTTGCAATATTTTGATTCAACGCATTTGTTTATTTGCATCTTTATGCTTTCTCATTCAAAAAATATATACCTCTTGTTCAAACTTTTGTTTATGTAAATATTTGAGGGAGGATGATGAAAACGTAATACCTATAATTGTTGTTGGTACGCTTTTAAGTAAACTTTGTCGACGATGTAAGGCATTTCTTCAATTCCCAAACACTGGAGAAATAAGAAAGTTAATCCCTTGTCAACCCCTTCGAGCCTAGAAGTAGGAGTTTCTTTCTATACAAAAAAACCTGCAATCTTAACCGAGGGCAGGGTAGTTCTCAGTTGAACTTGGGTGTCCATTCAATTACAAAAACTTCATGCAAGACACCTAGCAATAGAGTTTGCATTTACAAACTTTCCTTCACACACAGCAAGTAAGTGTTGAAGATATCTTTCAAATCAAAAGTCAATGATGGTTCACCGTAATCATTAAATCAGGTAGTAACTTTCTTTCTAAGAAGAAAGATTAAAAAAAAAGTCCGCTAAGTAAAAAACTATGAAGAAGACTTAGGAAAAAAACCAGGGCATCCCGCTAACTATAAGTTTCAAATGAAATAGTTCAGGCAAAAGTTAGAGATAACACAGAGAAGAGGTCCTTAAATCCTCAAATCCTCACCATAAAAGTCCTCAAGGACAAAAACAACTAAATGTTATAAAAAAAACAATGACTGCCATCCCAGGATTCCCTTGACTTCTGAACCATCATCTTCACTATCATTAGTATAATTTCAATCCTTTTTGGAACCTGAGTGCATAGTCTAAGTTTAACTGAGCATATGACTGAAGAATATTACGAAGATTGGGTGGGTACAAATAAATATTTGAGCCTTTATCCTTTGTTTCATAAACCGTGAACTAGGCCACGTTACAATCCCCATAAGACATAAATGAAGCAAGGTTATTTTGAAAGTATACTGCAACAAGGTTGCGTAAACTGATTCCAAAAATATTTTTGCAAATTTGTTGTTTTGGTATCATACCTTTGCTTTACATTTCATTCTGAATGTTATAAACCACCATGTTTTGACCAGTGATTCATATTGCTTTTCATTTTCTAACAATGATTTTGTTTTCAAAAGGTTTCATGAACTTTGCATTAAAATTACCTTGTTTGAATAAATACTTTTGATTGCAAACTAGCTTTCCTCTCAAGGAATTTTCAAAACAATTTAGAAACTTGGTTAGTGATTCTATCAGAGGCAAGTCCCTTCCATATCCTATTGAGAATTAGTTCAAGGTTTGTTATTTAGTGCAAGTCCTTCTTAGAATTGGTTTATTCAGAAGATTTTACAAGACTCATTATTGGGGCGAGCTTTCCAAGCACACAGTAAAATAGTCATTTCCAGAATCGGTCAAGCTAAAACAATGATTAGTTCATCTACAACAATTAGTTAGTCTCTGGCAATTTATTTGAAGAATCCCCAAGCAGCTCTCCATCCTTCCTACAAGTATCAACTTAATACAATTTACCAGTATGTCAAAGATATGTTCAACAACAACATCTTCAGTCCCCAAAAGCAATGGTAGTGATCTCCGTGTTGAGGAATTAGTCTTCCAATGTTATCCACTCCCTAAAAGAGTCAAGCCTTGTTATCAATATTTGCATTAATATTTAAGTCTCTCCCCAGTGAAGTTGCCATTTCTGTCATGGAGAGAATCAGATATCAAGCTATTATATTAACTTGAATCACAAATCACAATTCACCATCGATCTTTAATTTATCCAAGGTAAAGAAAAAAGAGAGAATAACCCAAAATTATACAATGCAACACAAAGCAAAAGAGAATCTAAGGTTCGGGGGTTGGTTATACCTAGGGAAGGTGCTAGCATCCTAAGTATCTGTAGTACTCTATAGGAACTTCTTGTTTTATTGTGTTACTTGTTATTTTGTCTGCTAAAGGGTGAAAAGGTAAAGGGAGACCTAAGGTGTTATTTCTAAGTATGCTCGCCAAGACATTGCATCTCGTACCTACATATCCTAACGGAAATAGAATCAGAGCATTCGTAGTTCCACTTAATAAGGGTGAGGAACTCTTGACTATGGTCAAGGTTCCAGGGAGGAGAGGTAAGTGTCTATGGCAGAACACCTACATAGAGTTAAGGAACTCTAAATATAAGGCTAGGTTGAAAGGGAGGTAATTTTTTATATTAAGGTTTCTGAAATAGATTAGAAATATGATTAAAGTATTTTTGTACTTCTTGATTAGGAAAATGTTTTAGTTTTAAGAAGGGAAATCTATCCTAATATTATCATGCTTGGATGAATATCCTAATCTCTGTCTTACTTCAAATCTAATCAAAAATTAAGTTTGAACTAAGAGATCCTAAGGGAATATGCATATGTGGCAAAACATCACGAAATAAATGAACATACACGGAAGAACATTGTGTCAGATAAAACATACACAGAAGAACATCGTGTGTGAAATTGAATACATGGAAAAACATCATGCAATAAAGTATATACACCATCGTGTCATCATGGAAGAACAATATGACAATTATACGTTCACGAAAAAACATCGCGATGAAGAATTAATCGAAGAATAAATGATCAGATAACAAATGAGCATGGTCTTACAAGTATATAAAAAAAATATAACGAGTAAAAATGTTAAGATAAATTCATGAGATAATTAACATGTATATCAAATTAAATTAATTAACAAACTAATTATAAGAAAATAATAACTTAACAATTTTTAGTTATTTTAGTAATATAACAAAAATTAATTAAATAAGATTAAATATTATAAAAAAAAGATTGAATTAAAACATAATAATAAAGTTAAATGGGTCAGGAAAGGGTGTATTAGAAATAAAAGGGTGTGGATATAAAAGAAATTAGCATGGACTTTCAAAGCCCATAACAACAATAATTCTTTTTGTTTTTTTTTAAATAAATAGTAAAAAAATAAACATAAGTTATGAGATAGAGAAATTTTTTTTGATAAGATGCACTTGTTTTTTTCCCAATCGTGATTTATCTCTGTGCGTACTCCCATCTGGATCGTTTTGCACGATGATCATTCTCCCTGGTCTCATTTGCGGTAGGTTGTTGCTTGATATGTAGTATTGTGGTTTTGGAATTGATTAGGTAATTGCTGCAATTGAAATTGTTGTTGTGTTCTGCTCTTTGATTTCTTGTAGGTGGTAGCTTAATTTGTGAGAGAGTTTGGTTTGATTCTCGACTAGCAAAAGGTGTATCAAATCATACTGAGAGAGAGATGAAATGTTGAGAGGGAGACGTCATTTTTTTTTGTCTTTTCTTTTTTCTCTTTATTTTTTCTAATGCATATATATAGGACTAGAAAATAGACAAGAATGATAATAACAATTAACACAACATTTTTTTGTTTTTTTATAATAAGACAAGAATAAAAGGAATTAAAAACCATGTTTTTGTGTTTTTTTTTATGATAAGACAAGAATAAAAGGAATTAAAAATCATGTTTTTGTGTTTTTTATGATAAGACAAGAATAAAAAGAATTAAAAATCATGTTTTTGTATTTTTTTATGATAAGACAAGAATAAAAAGAATTAAAAATTATGTTTTTGTGTATTTTATAATAAGACAAGAATAAAAAGAATTAAAAATTATGTTTTTTTGTTTTTTTATAAAAAAAGAAAATATTAATAAATAAAAAAAATTAATAAAAATAATAATTTAAATTAAACATCTAATTAAATCTAAATAAATTAAATGATTATTTAAATAAAAATGATTAAAAAACAAAATAAAGAGTTAGATAGAAAAGTGCGGGAAAAAATAAAATGAACACGCCAAAATAATCAGCACGAAATAAACATATTAAAAGAATACAACGTTTGGTCAGATTTTGAAATAAATTTAGACCGGTTTGTGTGTAAATCTAACAAATTTATTCTGTCTGATATTTTGGATACTATGCAAGATGAAGCGCATGATATGCAGACCATGCGAAACAAAAAAAAAAGAATCTTAGGGTCAAAAATTAGGGTATGGCAATTACATACAACACAAAAAATTCATATACCATGCATAAAAAGAGTGTTTTATCATCATTTTTAATTTCGTAGGCCATGTTACCATCAACATATTACCTTGTGCCTAAAGTCCAACCTAACTGGGCAAAACCAAAGTCCAACTTGGTACCATCCAATGCTATTCTTGGTTGTGTTGTCTTTCTCTCTTGTTGCATCCAGTGCTATTCCTGGAAACCATTATTTTTTAGCATTATCTAATGCTTTCTTGGATATTCGTATTGTTACATCCAATGCTGTCTTGGATATTATGTTTCCTTTACATTCAATGCTTTCTTGGATATTCATATTGATACATCTAATGTTGTCTTGGATATTGTATTTCTTTTACATCAATGCTTTCTTGGATATTCGTGTTGTTACATCCAATATTGTCTTAGATATTGTGTTTCCTTTACATCCAATACTTTCTTGGATATTCATATTGTTACATCCAATGCTATCTTGGATATTGTATTTTCTTTACATCCAATGATTTCTTGGATATTCATATTGTTACATCCAATTCTGTCTTGGATATTGTGTTTTCTTTACATCCAATGCTTTCTTGGATATTTGTATTGTTACATCTAATGTTGTATTGGGTATTGTTGTTTCCTTTACATCCAATGCTTTCTTGGATATTTATATTGTTAAATCTAATGCCACTATTGGATATCTTTATCAATCTTTCCAAGTATTACAGGATACTTCACGTCACCCTGACAGATTTCCATAATATCTTGTATATCCTCAACTGTTACTTCTCCCCCAATTTTTTAAACCCTTTTCCCCAGTGAAATTTTATCTTGTTGGTATGTCTCCTGTGGTATCACCCCCCATAGAACTTAGAGTCATGCATCCATATCATATCATAAGCATCTTTGCATTATCCTAGGGAAAACATTTGTGCATTTTCTGTATTTAAGTCTCTCTAATCTCTAGAAATAAGAAACTTAAATAGGGGCATATGTCATACCCTAATTTTTATCCCTAATATTCCACCTCATTTACATCATTTGCATAACATTTAGCATTATATGTGTGTGTGTTTTTATGCATCACTAACCAATTAAAAATACAAAAATATGTGCTTGCTTGCTTTACAAGTTAGGTTGTGCCTCAAGATGCTCAAACTTATGATTAGCCACGGATTGGTGTGATCTTCATTTTCTCAAGTATCTCATTCATTCGTGAAGATCAAAAGTTTCCCTTCATCAACAACCAAGTGCAAGATTGCATCATTTCAAACTCATCAAGCCTTAAGTTCATCAAATGCACCAAATTAGGGTTTTGACTAAGTAATGCTTACAATTGACTTTTTCAACTGAGGATGATCCTATTCTTTAAGACAAGATACAAGGGCATCAAATTCATATTTAAATTTCACTCGCATGATTTAAAATTCCCAAGAAGTTTGATCCTTTGAAGATTGAAAATTTGAATTCATCTAATACAAAGTCAACTAGTACACAAAGTCAAAGTTTGACTTTTGGTCAACCATGGACTCCTCAAGTCAAGAATCATGAAAATATGGTTGAGGGATGCATTTGTTCATGATTAATCAGAAAATCAAAGAAAAGATCAAAATTGTCAAAATAGGGTTTTTGTGAATTTTTCTAAGTCATGAAATTGCATGATTTTTGCCTTACTTTCCAAAATTGTAACTTCTTCCTCGAGCATCCATTGAAAAAACTTAAAGACTTCTTTGAAAGATGGAATTTGATACTATAAGTTGATTAAAATTACAAGGCAAGAGCTTTCTTGAAGTGGAAGTTATTGATATTCAAAGTTGGAGTATCGATTTGTTTGAAAATCCAAAACACTTAGAAAATTTTCTAAGTTTTTCACCTTGCCAAGTGTATGACTCTATGGACACTCTGTGATAAATTCAAGTCACCACACTTCAGGCCCAAGGGATGCATTTCAAGATGAAATTTCATACTTCAATTTGGTGCAAAGATTAGATCAAAAGCTCATAAGGATTGAAAGTTATGAAGTGCCAAAGTTCGGATTTCTTAATTGCCAAAAATGTCAAAACATCCTGAATTTTTCTAGTGTCAAAAAGTTGAAAGTTTCAATTTTTGTGGCCAATTTTCTCCATAATCCTAATTGAGTCAAGAAAAGTTGTTAACATAAAAGCTGTAGAGGGTGTTTTGAGCTTTCCATAGACTCCAAGAACAAATATTTATCTTACTTGAGCTCGAAGTTATGATTTTTATAAGAAATATTGATAAAGTTGAATTTAAGACAATTTTGATCACACAAGTTCAAGATCACTTTTGATCACTTTGCAAGCCTTATCTCTGCACAAGATCAACACCAAAATTATCATGCACCATGTTCTCTACAAGAGCATAATATAATTTTCAAGATTCTATCCTTGGCATGTGATAAAAAAATTATCTCAAAACCATGAAGTGAGGTTTTATCCTCTAACATTAAAGTGAAATAGTGAAATTGATCAAAAACTTCTCAATTTGTCCAAGAATGATCAAGACACCAAGGGATGAGGTGCAATATGCCATGTTCAATCTCAAAAGATCAGAATTATAGCCATGTGAAGAATAAACTATGTGTACCTTGGCATCCAAGTCATGACACCTAGTATGACATCATTCATATGATAATGGAGTGATCCTAATCCAAAACTTTTCCTTCAAGTATAAGTTATTTCTCTATAAATAGAGATCAGATTTCATCGTTCAAATCACACTAAAATGCAACAATAGACCAAAAACTCACAAAGCACTCTTCATATCAAAATCACATATTCTTACAAAAATTCAAAATCCATCAAAGTGAAAACTTGAATTTCACAAACCAGACACTAAACCTTCATTCCAACACTTCAAACACATCTCATACCATTTACCTAGGCTTTTGAAACACTCTAAACATCACCAAACCATCCATAACCAGAAGTTGCATTTTCATATCACCATTGTTGCACAACTTGCAAGAACTTTCAAATTCTTTATTGCAATCACTTTCCACTCTATTTATCCATACAAACACCTTCTATACAATTAATAGAAGTGATCCAAATCATTATAATACTTCTGTAACAGCTTGACAACTTCCACCATATGTCACTTGCTTCAAACTGCATATTGATTTGGTCAAGGAGTTCCAGGAGGTCTCAGCTTAATTCAACCCCTCCAACACATTCTCTCTCTCTCTCTCTCTCTCTCTCTCTCTCTCTCTCTCTCTCTCTCTCTCTCTCTCTCTCTCTCTCTCTCTCTCTCTCTCTCTCTCCTTTTACTTTTTATTTTCTTTCTATTTTCTTTTCCATTTTATTTATTTTATTTTATTTTTATTATTTATTTATCTTTTATAATTTATTTTAACTTATTTATTTATTTACATATATTTTTATTTCAAATTTCATTTTTTTATTTTATTCTTTTATTTTATTTTATTTTTAATATATTTATTTTATCTTTAATTTAATATATATATTTTATCATTTATTTATTTATTCATTTTTCTTAAACTTTCTTTATTTCTTTTATTTATTAAATCTTCTTCTTTTTTATTTAAACTTTTATCATTTAAAATTCATTATTACTTTGTTTAAAATCATTTTTTTATTGTTTATTTTACACTTTTATTCATAGAAAAAGATCAAATGTTTATTACTTTGTATTCATTTTTATTCAAGAATTCCTTTTAAATACACTTTGTTTATTTTCTAAGACATTGTATTTAGCTTATAGACTCTTGTGCATTTCTTTGACCTAGTCATTGTTAATGTTTCTCTCTATTGATTGTTGATTTTTGCTCATGCTTGAACCATGTTTATGTATACCTTTCATCGTGTTTATTTCTTGTCTATTCACATGTTAATAATCTTATCATGCCTTTAATATAATATGTTCATATATTTGTGAATCCATGTCCATCTTGTTTCATTTTACATAATCCAAGGGAAAAGATCTATTGTTGACTTGTTAGTCATTCATATGCATTTGTACATAATTGTTGCATTCCTTACTCTCCCATTATCTAAAAACTTTTAACCTTCCCAAGAGATAGTCATTAATCTCTTGTACTTTTTAACCCTTCCTTCAAACCTTATCCTAAATATAGCCATTAATTTCTCCTTCCTTTACAAACTTTTAACTCTTCATTCAAATCCTTTCATAAGAGATGGACAATATCTCTTCACCTTTACAATCAATCCTCACAAGTTTTGCGTTCAAACTTTTTCCCTTTGTTGTCTTGGTTCTTAGAACCCTAACAACCCGTAGTTCCACGAACTACGAATGCTCTGATTTATCAAGTTCTTTTTGAGAATACGTAGACACAAGGTCCCAATCCTTGGCAAACACTCTTTTTATTTTTCACACTCTTCCCTTTTTTCACTCTTTTTACTCGTAGTTCCCCAAACTACAATTGATATGACTTCCTCTAAGGATATGTAGGCATAGGATTGCAAGATCCTAGCTAACACATCTCTTTATTTTCATCCTCCTTTATTCATATATGTTACAAAAAACAACAAAAACATTTCCCACTCTCATCATCGCTCAAAAACAACAAACTCTCCCAAACAATGTAAAATAATTTATAGCAAAAACATAGATATTTCAAGAGGTTCCTGTAGAGTACTATAGGTGCTTTGGGTGCTAATATCTTCCCTTGGTATAACCAACCCCCGTACCTTTGATCTCTTATTTGCATAGTCTTTAGCGTCGTCTTTAGTCTTGCATTTTTTCTTAGGGTTTACTCATTCTTTTTCCCTTCCCTTTGATAAATTAAAGTTCGGTGGTGACATCTTTTATTTTGTGAGTCGGGTTAATGTAATTTCTTGGTCTCTAATTCATAAAACGCATTACAGATAGACAAGTTTGAAGCTATCTATGAGAGATTCTGAGGTTAGAATTTTGCAAACTTATGTCTTGTAATTGTTAAGACTTTTTGTGTTAAGAAATCTTATTTTTAATCCAAGTTTGTTCATGCTTTTGTGCATCTTAACTGCTATAAATATTCATTTGTATTATTGTTCAAGAGGATAAAACAAATAGGATTAAAAACTCTAAATATACAACATTCTCATTAACTGGAAGCTATTACAAATTGTTAAGACTTTCTAGGCATTCGGATTTGCCCTAAGGTATTCCCTAGGATCATTTGACATATCTATATTGTCCAAATAATCTTGCCATTCTTCCTTTACAAACTCTACAACTTCCTTTCTCAGTTGATTTCTGCGTTTTGACCTATAAGTTCTTCTTCTTCTGTGTGTCTCAACGAAAGTTACTGAAGAAGTGTGTGCTTCTGAAGCCATCTGCTTACTTGTAGATCCTTCAGTTGCTGCATCACTCTTGTTTGCTTGAGTTGATGCATTAAGCATGACTATCTTTCTGAAATCTCACTTTGGAACCCAAATTTGCTTTTGCTTATACTTTTTGGTGTTCAGAAGATTAAGTGGTTATGAAAGTTGGCCTACTAAGGGTTTTTATAGAATTGTGACATTCATTACCTTTGAGTATTCATTATTTTATTATTAATTAAGTCAAATCACTTTTAAATACTGGCTCTTGGAAATGATGTTTAGTATTCTAACCTATTAAGATTCTTTTAACAGCTATAAATAGTATTGTTAACATGTTAACTATTGCTCCTAGTTATCTTATTACTTCATTAATGTTTTTATCAGAAAATCATTAAGGGAAAAATAAAGTGATTATTTGCATGCAATGTATATAGAAATAAATTAGCCAAAACTTCTTCTTCATTGATCAATTTAAAGAATTACAAAATAAATATTACAAAAGAAATTGGTATGAACTTATAATAAATCTCTATCTAAGTCATTCAATGCTTTGTAAGAGATGCAGTTTCCATAACCAATATTTTCTTCATCTTCATCTATGTCCTCCTCTTCTGCCTCTGGAACAACAAGACAGTAAAAAATCTCGTTGAACCTCTTTCTCCTTGTCTTCTTCATGTACTTCGCCTTTGACTTCATCGCAGCTAGCGAAGGACCTGCTTCTGTAGGTTGTTGATGGAAATCCAATAGTTGTTATATCCTCGGTCAAAACTCGAACAAAATGCTTGCTTCCATTAACTTTTAAGATGAAATTTGACTACCAAAAGATCCAAAAGGATGTTACTCTTGAATGATTATGGTTTTGCAGGGATTAACAAAAGAACACATCAGGAACAGGCAAGAAGAATTCATGCCCTGCAACTTTTTCATAGCAAAACTTTCCTTCACATAGCGAAGGTCGCGATGCGAAGTTAAAGCGAACAACATCAGAAGAAACATAACCTAATTAGCAGAACTTCGCTTGAAGCGAGAAGGAGCGAGCATAAGAAAAAATAGTTCACATAGTGAAGGTCGCGATGCAAAGTCAAAGTGAACTAAAATAGAATCAAAATCATCTAGTTTCACTTGAAGCGAGCAGAAGAGAGAATAATTTGCATAACGAACTTTACTTCGTATAGCGAAGTATGGCAGTTTCCAAGGGCAGTTTAAAATCCTTCAAGGTTAAGCAAGCTGACTTCACATAGAGACCAAAACTTCACATAGCGAAAGTCCCCCATCTCAACCAGTATAAAAGGAAGACAACAGAGGCTTGAGGGGATATCATTTTATATAACTTTACATGATTACTTGCAATAGAGTTTGTAATAGACAGGAAGAAAGGGAAAGTGAGGATACAAGTTGGATACACATCGAGAGTCGGGAAATTATCGTTGATCCTGATTCATCTTAATTCCTCCATTTTATATCAAGCTACCATGAGTATCTAAATCCCTTTCTTGTTGGGATTGGTTGTAATTCACCAAACCAGTATGTATTTTCATTGATCATGGCATTATATGTAATTTATTTATGAATCATTATCGATGATATCTTTGTTTTATTATTTAACTCCATGATTTGAATTGATATTGAGAAATACAGTTCAAATCTCGATCCAAGATCATCATCTATTAAACTTTAAATGCTAGACATAGATTTAGGTTTAATATTCATCATAAGTATCAATCCTTAATGCTGCCTATTGTTTAATAGGCTGAGAAATTGTCGATTAAATAATAAGGTAGAATCCTCATCAGATGTTTAAATATAAACTCTGTTTGTGAGCGATACGTGATAATATTGATACATACTTAGATTGTGTATAATTGATCATTGATTTGCATATTTAATTGGTGGATGAAATCCAATTCCAGCAAGCTTATTCCTCTAAAAACTATCCTTATTAATTATATGTTTTTACATTTGGTAACTTACAAATCAAATATCTTGCAAAACTTCCGCTTAGAATCATATTAACTGTTGAACGTTTGTAATATCGTGCCGGTCTCTATGGATACGATACTCAATACTTTCTTTTGATTTGCTCAACATCAAAATGGCGTCGTTGTCGGGGACTGGCATTTAGATTTACAAACATATCAAGTATTAATATGTTTTTAAGTTGTACATTTGTTAAAAGCTGTATATATCTTTTCTCCTAACATTGTTTTGGCTAGAAATCACAAGCTTTGTGTATGCGAGGTACAAAGTCGGAAGACTTATTGCCTTTTGATCCTGAGATCGAAAAAATAGTCCGACAAAACAAACGAAAAACAAAGAAGCAGAAAAATCTAGCCAAACAAAGATCTCAAAAGAAAGGAGCCTCCAACTCTACACATTCAACAAAAGAAACCATGGCAGAAGGTGGTCCTGAAATCGTGAATGGAGGACCATGTCAAAGCAGCCCTAGACGGTTGGCTCGCTTCACCAACAATCCAACCAATTGACAATTTGAAATGAAAATAGGATTTATGCAGATCATTTATGCCAATCCATTTACAAGCCTAGGTCATGAAGATCCATACACTCACCTCACCAAGTTCTATGAATTGGCTGGTACGTTAGGTGCACCCGAAGCTGAAGAAAAAGCAGTCTTCACGCGATTGTTTCCATACTTACTAATCGACAAAGCAAAGGATTGGTATCTGGACCAACCCACTCAAACCATGACCAATTGGAATGTTTTGGAGGAAAACTTTCTGAATCGGTTCTTCCCACATAACAGATTCATGGATGCAAAAACAACCATTATCGCGTTTGCTCAAAGTGCAACAGAGACCTTATGTGAAGCATGGGAGCGATATAAGTCTATGCTACGGAAATGCCCAAGTCATGGCTTCGATGAACTCACACAAATCCATATCTTCCGCAATGGATTGCAACCACAACCAAAGCTTCTACTTGATGCAATTACTGATGGATCATTACTGCCCAAAAGTGTAGAAGAGGCGGCATCTATCATCAATCGTATGGCTCTTAATGACCATCAAGTTCAGTATAACAGGGGAACGGTACAAAGGAAACTAGAACTGTTGGAACTAGGCCCAAGTGATGAAATACTAGCACAGAACAAACTGCTCACTCAAACAGTTGAAGAATTGACCAAGCAGATTTCCAAACTTCCTCAACAGCTCAAAGAGATGCACGACTCAGCTAAACCACATCAAGTAGCCGTATGTGAACTATGTACTGGTGACCATCCTACATGTTTTTGCCCTCCAATAAATGAAGAGGTCAATTATATGGGAAACCAACAATGAGCAACACCACATCAAGGAAATTCAAACTATCAACACGGAAACAATAACAACTATGGTCAAAGTTGGAGGCAAGAAGAAGGAGCATCAAACAGGCCTAACCAATATCAAAATTTTCATCAACAGCCACAACATACAACACAGTCGAACATAATATCCAAACTAGAAGACACGTTGAACCAAATCATGCAATTATCCATTACAAATCAGAAAAATATGGATGCCTCGATTAGGAATTTGGAAACACAAGTTGGAAAAATTGAAAAGGACCTGGAAAATCAACAAGAAGGTACCTTCACAGCCATCCCACAGACAAATCCAAAGAAACATTGCAATGCAATCACAACAAGGAGTGGTAAAATGATTGAAATAAGAGTTGGTGAAAATGTGGAGAAAGAAAGAGTTGTGGTTGAAAAAAGATAAAAACAAGAGGAAGAACATGAGAAGGAAGTAGAAGATAAAGAAATTAAGGAGGAGGGAGTTGAAAATGAGAAAGACAAGCAGAAAACATGAAAAGAAAAAGAAAATCAGCCTGCACAACACCTATCGTATCCTCATGCTCCCACCAAGAAGAACCAGGAAAGGCAATATACAAGGTTCATGGATATATTTAGAAGCTTACAAGTTAACATTCCATTGGATGAAGTACTTGAACAAATCCCAACATACGCAAAGTTCATGAAAGAAATTTTGACAAAGAAACGGAGAACCATGGATGAAGAAGTAATTCAAGTGGAGGCGGGCAGTAGTGCTGTTATTCAGAAAACTCTTCCACAAAAAGAAAATGATCCTGGAAAAGTAATGTTGCCTATTACTATAGGAAACGTAAATGTTGGAAATGCATTGATAGATCTCGGGTATAGCATAAATCTCATTCCTTTATCATTGGTTAAGAAGGTAGGTGATTTGGACATGAAACATACAAATATGACACTACAACTAGCAAACAAATCCATCACCCGACCATCAGGAATAGTTGAAAACGTATTGGTTAAAGTCGATAAATTTCTATTTCCTGTTGATTTTTTGGTGATGGGTATGGAGGAAAATGATGACACACCTCTAATTCTGGGCCGACCTTTCATAAAGACTGCAAGAATAATGATAGATGTAGATGATGGATTAATGAAGGTTAGAGTGCAAGACAAATAGGTCAAATTTAGTTTGTTTGAAGATATTAAGCATCAAATCATCAAAGGAGTATACTTTAAAATAGATGCTAGTTCCGAAGAACAAAAGGATGAGGAAAGATCATATGATAGTGGAAAAGATGTTTTGCTCATTTCAGAGAAACCACCTTGATTTCACTTGAAACAGGCGTCGAGCTAATGACGTTAAACAAGCGCTGGTTTGGAGGCAACCAAACTTTATAAGTCATTTTATTTAAGCTTTCAAGTTCTTTCAATTCTAGTTTCAATTATCGTAGTTTAAATTCTAGTTTTATTTTGAAATCGTTTGAAACTTTTTGGGGGTAGTTCATACCATAAACTCACTTAGTACTCCTTTAAACGGTTGGTATGCCGTAAGTTGTTTTGAAACTCTGGTGTTAATAATTATGCTTGTTATGTTCTTGTCATCCATATCATGAGCATATAGTGCTTCTTCTGGTATTTTAAGAAAAGGCCAATTCAAGTATCTTGAGCATTCAACAAGGAAACATTGAGTGGTAATGATAGAAATCAGACGAAAGTCAAGCAAGGTACATGTTTACTTGCTTTGTAGAAAGTTAGCATGATTTTGAATTTTGTTTTCTTTTAAAAAGTCATAACATTTTTCATTTTACATTGCCCACACTTGCTTGAATCCTTTAGCAAAAACCAGAAAAGTGAGGTGAACTTCCTTTGTTTACAAAAACTGCAAAATCCTTGTGTTTAACTCAGTTGATTCATGTTCAATCCGAAAATTTCATTTGTGCTTTGTAAAGGTATAAAGATGATCAAGGCAATTGTTTGATTTTGAGAAAAACCACCATGCCAAAAAGAATCTCCTCAAAACCAGTAAGTGAGTGAGCATTTGTGAAACCTTTTTGAAACCAGAAAAATCAAAGGATGGATCAAATTTCAAAAAATACAAAATCACAAAGAAAAGTTATGATCCAATCCAAAATTCTCTTTTCACAACTTAAACAAAAAAGATATGAATCATTAGGAGCTTCACTCATGAAAAGAAACAAGTTGGGGAGAAATGGATGATGATGATACCAAAAGAAAAGAAAAGGAAAAAAAGATAAAATGAGACAAAGAGATATAAAAAGCAAAAGGAATTAGTAACATAGAAAAAATGAAAGATTGAAAAGTCAAAATCATGGTGATAAAGGAATGAGTGAAGCAAATAAAGCAAGTTACAAAATTGGACATTAGCTTTAGGAGAAAAATCATCTCTTTATGAAACCTGACCATATTACAACCTGTCGTACCTCGAAAAATACGATCCTCGCGATGGCCGCGGAAAATACTGTTCGAAATAGAGTCGCCACCGAACTTTATTCATTCCAAGGAAGGAATAGGAAAATATCGATAAAACCTTTAAAAGAGATAAGAACATGGTCATCGCAACCAATATTCTAGGTTCGGGAGTCGGTTACGCAGAGGGAAGGTATTAGCACCCTCTACGTCCGTTGTACTCAACGGGAACCTCTTGATCGATTCGAGAGTAAAGTTAACTACGCTTGTTTGTTTTCTTCTAAGGTTTTTCCTATAGGGGGAATGGGTGGTTTTAAGATAGGGTGCTCGCCAAGGATTGGGGCCCTTGTGCCTATGTATCTTCACTTGTAAGAAGTGGAAAATCAGAGCATTCGTAGTTCGTGGGACTATGGGAAAATGGGGGGATTGTGCTTGCCAAGATCATCACAATCTTGTGCCTACGTATTCTCATTGATAAATGAGAAATCAGAGCAGCCGTAGTTCGGCTAACTACGGTGAAAAGGTTTGGTATGGGGACGAACGAGTGTTTAGGTCGCATTCTAACTGCTAAACGTTTGGCTTGTCTGCTCGCTAGGGGAGGCTGAAGCACGAGTTTGTTATGCGCGGAAGAAGGGATTAAACAATGTTCTTAGTAAAAGGTATTTTAGGCTGGAGATCGCACGAGGGCGAGGAATTTGTGTTTATCGTATTGGATGTTTTGGTTTTGGAAAAGGAGGGTAGATCTGAATAGGTTGTTAAGGTTTCAATTGCACGGGGGCAAGAAATAGGAGTTTAGTTAGGTAATTTGACAGAGAATGACGACTATTCGATAAACGAGACGTCGATCTCGTAATCAATTAATCGGGATGTTATTGGAGTGCTAGATTCCAACGACACCTTTTTCATTCAATTAATTATGAAATTGTATTTGAACGGACAATGACGATATTTGTCCAAATAGTTAGGGCACGTGTCTTATAAATGAAAGGTTGAGCGAACCACAACCTAAAGCGTACGCCCCAAGAGTGGCCACTCAAGAATTCAAGGAATGCGAGACTCCAAGAACTCAGTTCTTTTGCAATTTAATTAAGAAAATGGTTTGAATTTGACGTATGGTTTAGAGACATACTAGGGTTTAGACTCAATCGCACGAAGATGAGGAACGAGGTTAGACGAGTTGGAAATTAGGAGGTATGACGACTACTCGATAAACGAGACGTCAGTCTCGCAACCAATTAGTCGGGATATCGTTGGAATGCTGGATCCCAATGATACCTTTTTCATTCGAAATTTGTTTGATGGATAGTTTAGACGCGAAAGAGTTTGAATTGAAGGAGATTTAGATTCAATCACACGATGGTGAGAAACGAGGTTATGCGGATTGAAAAAATTAGGAGGAATGACGACTACTCGATAAACGAGACGTCGGCCTCGTAACCAATTAGTCGGGATATCGTTGGAATGCTAGATCCCAACGACAATCTTTTTTCATCCCATTAATTATAAAATATGTTTGTCGGACAGTGAATACTTGTCCAAATAATTAAAGGAGGTATTTTAGAGACGAAAATTCGAACGGCACACCATTCAAGGCGTACGCCTCAATAGTAGTCACTCTCGAATTCGAGGAATGCGCAACTCCAGGAACTCGATTATTTCGTGATTTAATTATGAAAATAAATTAGGAATATTAGCGTACTCGGACTAGGCGTGCCATGTACTCTAGAAAATAAGATCGAAAGGGTCACAACTCGAGGTGTGCACCTCGAGAGCGGTCGCTTAAAAAATTCAAGGAAGGCGAGATCCAAAAATTCGATTGTTTTGAAATTTATTTTAGGAAGATAGTTTAATTTAATTAATAAAGATGTTTTTAATTTTCATATATAAAATAAATCCATAAAAAGGTTTTGATAAAAACTAGTTATAATTAATTGTTTTTGAGAAAAGTTTAGTATCTTAGAAAAATATTAACTTAACTAATAAAGTATAATTTTAAAATATTATTTGATAATAGTTTTGAAATAAAATTTTTAGAATAATTTGAATTTTCTTATAAAAATATCTAAAAGTAATTAAAAATATCTTTTAAAAATTTTAATTAATTTGAGTAAAAAACGTTTTGGAAACCGAAAGACAGAACAACCACACCTCAAGGGCGTGTGTCTCGAGAGCAGTTGTTCAAGAACCCAAGGGATGCTAGACCCCAAGAGTCCACTACTTTCGTAATTAAAAAAATTAGTGTCGGAGAAAAAATAAAACTAAGATTAAAATATTTAATTGAGATTGAAATTAAACACATGGTATTGGACTAAGATGTTGCTTGTTAAAAATGACTCATTGCTTACAACAAAATGATTTGTTTTAAAATGATATAAACTAGGTAGCAGCAATTTAATTATTAGAATAGCATGTTAAACTTATTACTTTAAACCCATCGTAATTGAAATTAACGAAAAGCTAATCATCATAAAAGAAAGAAAAACTACAGGGCCAAGAATAATATTGCAATTTAAAAAAAATAAGTAAATAAATGAAAGAAGAATTTACTTAGCAAAAGGGAATGTTAGTAAAACTAATAATAAGACCAAGTAATGTAAAGTCTAAACCACACATATAAACACCAAGTCAAAATCATATGATTATACCAACATGTAGTATTACCAAATGTTCATGGTCCACATGAAATACTGTCATTTTTCTCAACCAAATGGAATACACAAATTAAAGCAAAACTTTACATGTTCTAATATATTAACAGTGATGGAAACAAATAAAACTAAACCAGTATCCATACGGAAAAAAATGTAATTACAGTCTTGTTATTTGCATTTCAACAAGGATTTCTAAAAAAATGACTTATCATTCTAAATTCAAATTCCACTGAAATACCATACCAGCTCATACCACAAACAGCAGCAAGTTATATTTATCATTACATAAAACTGCAACATCACAGAAATAACTCCACATCACGCCCACAGGACATTGAGACAAAAATTCGAAACTTCAATGTATAACCGTAACATGTCGGAATCACAACAATATTCCCAAGATTTCATTACTCAAAATCTTAATCACAATGTGAGCAAAACATAATAGAATCAACGTCTTATTTAAACTGGCTACACACGTCCAACAACAGAACAACAATAACTCGTAATATAACCGAAATCAACTCAAATCGATTATATGATATGAACATCAATTAGACCAAGCCAGTAATTCTATATAACAATTAGATTACTGAATCATGACACAGGAAGTACGACAGAGTTGGCCTAAAAAAACAAAGTTCAAGATCGAGGATTACCGACATGCGAATTATGATGTTTAACCCATACTCATATTATAACTGTCATGTTAATCTATTAGCACAAACTAAACTCACATATTATGTGGAAAGCAAGAGAAATGAGAAGTTATAAATGTTACCGAACCAATCTGCATGATCAGGCTAACTGCTGTTGAATTTGCGAAGAAAAACAGTTTAGTTGCTTGAAGCTTGTTGTGAGATGCGACCTTGTTGTACTTCGAAATGGTGAATCGCGAAAGCTCTCCGTGAGTTTTTTTTCTTGAAAGAAGATTTATCACCGGTGAATGTTGTTGCAGATCAAAGTTGTTTTGAACACGGGAGATTACGACATAGTTCCATGTATCGATTTTATTCGAGGGCATTTTGTCGAACACGTTGTGTGCATAAAAGGACCTGGTCAGAAGTTAAAACGCCTGCTGCTACGAGCTGAATCACGACATTGCTCTGAAATGGATACCTGGAACTTTTCGATGTCGAAGTTATTGTGAAACTACGGTGTGAAACTGAGCGGAAATGTATCGACGCTGATGTTGTCGTATCTAGATGTTGTTGTTGAAGAGGTCATCACGGTTGTAACGGTGTATTCGACTCAACTCTTGAATACTCATGCTTCCAGCTGCAGGCATACGACCATCTGACGAGAGGATAGTGCAGTTGGAACTAGCTCGGCTTTACAATCGCTTCCGCAACACATAAACCTGTATTGAATGGAAACACACCCAAACAGACTAGGAATACATATTTTGGAGTTCAAAATCAAACAAACAGGGTTGTATTAGAAGATGAGAATTCAACAGCAATCCTTTCTAGTTCTAAAAGATGCGGATTCGGACAAAACACAACATTTTAAGCACAAGCATGTATTAAAATTATTGAGTTACAATGTAAGAGATACTGGTTGAAAATTAAGAAGAACTTTGTAGGCGTGCCTTGATCCAAGATTCGAGATCCCGCAGCTCCTCGTTGTTTATGGAGTGGGCAAGACCAGGATAAGCCTTAAACTCACAACTGATGCCAAGTTTTTCAAGGAACGGAGGACCAGCTTGTCCTGCCTCGAATAATACTATTTTGTCAACCAGCCCATGGGATCACAGTATGGGTGTCTGCTTAGCCTCGGGGGTAATTTTTCAGTAATAGACGAATTAAATGGAACCCAACCACTAAAGACAGCACCTCCACCTAAAGTTTTAGGGTATAGCAGAACACTGGCCAACGTCAATGTGAATATAAAGGTCCTCTAAATAGAAATTCAAGGTTTCAGCAACATGACGCATAATAGAGTGAACAAGTTTACTCTTATTATACCTTTCTTCACAAGCTTGAATATCTTCTTCAGAAACCCTACGTTTACTGAGATCGATGTAACCCTTTTCCTTATCAACACGAAGAACCGTCACCGGTTCAATTCTACCCACCTTGATGAGACTGCTAACACTACGAATTCGACGGCGAGAGAGTTCGGAGAATAGAATCATACCCTCGATGTTGTTGTATTCGAGAAGTGAACGTAAGCACCCATGTCGGCTATGTTCTTGACCTGTATCATCACTTCCATGTCTACTTCTGGGTATCGTGCCTCGTACATGCGACATTCCAAATTCGGAGCCATTGATGTTGGGTTTTTGCTTTGTGTTTTCTTCTGCGAATCGAACAAGATAACTGGTTTTGATTTAGTTTCTGTGTTTTGGTGATGAATTGAAGGTGTGAAATGAGGGTTTTTTTGGGGATAGTCTTTTCAGGGCTGCCCTTCAGAATTAGGGGCGGTCGTTATCTTTAGGGTAGTGTGAACAGTGTTGCCCTTATATAATCCCTAGAAATCCAACCCTAATCCACCGTGCCCTCAAACAATTAATTTTCATTTTTTTTTATTATTTTTCTCTTAATTTATTTTTCTGAATAATAACCTAAATTAAAAACCTATTTTCTATTTAATTAATTCTAACTATTAATTATAATTTTAAGTCTAAGCTAATTAATTAAAATCTAATCTAATAATTTAAAATAAATCCTAATTAAATTCTAACTCTATTTTTTTTATCTATATTTTTTAAAATTTCTAAATTATAATTAAGCTCTAAATTAAATCTATTTAATAAAAAAAAAAATTAAATCCTAATTTCTACTTCAAAACTAATTAAAAAATAAAAAAAAACATTATATTAATCTATCACGAGAAAAATGAAATTATATAAAAAATAGGTATATATATAAAAAACAAATGCCACGTGGCATACCCTTATTGGGCTAAAAAAACGAAAATGCCTGTTTTTGCTGAAAATACGCTACGCTGTATAAGCGAGGTAAATTAAAAACAAAGTCGGGCAAATGAGAATTTTGAAAAAAGGTAGGACAAATTTGGGGTATGACAGATGCCCCTATCTAATTGGCTTGAACCTGAGAGAATGAACAACTGCAGAGCGCTCATTTTAAGGTGGAAGTCAATTAGATACAAGAAGACCCCGAAATTTGTCCGACAAGCAAGTAAAAATGCAAAGAGATAGGATATACCTGAACAGGAAGACAAGATGCAAAATAGATGAACGAGATAACCTGATATTCCCTGGGTGGTCGAAGCAGTCCCTTACCCAATAAGGTTCTTCGCGGTACCAGAGTCGTATCTCTGAACACAAATGAGATTTCTTCGGGTGGTCGAAGCAGTACCTTATCCATTAAGGCTCTTCGATGATACCAAAGCAGTATCTCGAACAAAGCTTGAGATTCTTCGGGTGGTCGAAGCAGTACCTTATCCATTAAGGCTCTTCGATGATACCAAAGCAGTATCTCGAACAAAACTTGAGATTCTTCGGGTGGTCGAAGCAGTACCTTATCCATTAAGGCTCTTCGATGATACCAAAGCAGTATCTCGAGTGATAATTTTGCTGAGGAATAGTTGAGCTAAAATTCCTATTTAAAGGAACAGTGTTGTCCAATCTCTGCAGGGGAGAAATCTTCCATAAACTCTCTAAGATAACCTCTGCTTGGGGAACAATAAGAGCAACGACTGTTGGGAATCGTCATTATCAACTGCATGGTTGAAGAATGACTTGCTGGGGATGGAATTCTTTGAACACGTGCGGGGTATCAACTCTGTTTAGAGAAATATTGCTGACTTTGATAGAGGACCGGTCAGGATACTCGTGAACTGATCCTGGATCCTGTTATGCTATGTCGCTGGGGATAAAATGCAATGCTTTGTATGATGCGCAAATATGCAATTAAAATGCAACTGCTATGGAATGCAAGATGTATATACAAATGATTGAAATGCAATGCGCATGAGAATGCAACCGGGTAACGGGATTTGGTAAGGCTTTATGTCTGGTTTTCCACAAGGGATTATTTTTGGTATTAGGTGAAACAAGGTGAAAAGATTTACGGGGTATATTGTTTATCAACTCGGGGGTTGAGGAGGACAAATATACTATCGACTCGGGGGTCGAGGATAAATCAAAACAACAAGTTAATTCGAGGGTTGAATAAGAAAAGCAAATATCGACTCGGGGGTCGAGAGAAAATAAAGGCAATATCGACTCGGGGGTCGAGGAAATGAAGACCAGTATCGACTCGGGGGTCGAGAAAAAAGATAACAAAGATATCGACTCGGGGGTCGAGAAAATAAAGACATATCAATTCGAGGGTTGAAGAAATATAAATATCAACGCGGGGGTTGAAGAAAGGTAAACATCGACTCGGGGGTCGAAAAAACAAAATATCAACGCGGGGGTTGAAAGAAGAAAAGGAAAATATCGACTCGGGGTTGAGAAAATAAAGACATATCAACTCGGGGGTTGAAGAAAGATAAATATCAACGCGGGGGTTGAAGAAAGGTAAACATCGACTCGGGGGTCGAAAAAACAAAATATCAACGCGGGGGTTGAAAGAAGAAAAGGAAAATATCGACTCGGGGTCGAGAAAATAAAGACATATCAACTCGGGGGTTGAAAGAGGGAATGATCGTGCTATGTATGCGCATGATACATGTCAATTACATGATGCATATGTAAATGCAAACAGGAGATTGGTTTATGAAGGTGCCAACAAGGGTGGACTTTGGTAGTTGCCAATAAAGGATTGGACTTTAAGAGATGCCAAGCGGGGTTGGACTTTTAATGGTTGCCAATACAAATTGGACTTTTAGGAGATGCCAAGCGGGGTTGGACTTTTAAGGGTTGCCAATACAAATGGACTTTTTGAGATATGCCAAGCAGGGTTGGACTTTTGGTTATGATGATGTCAGCCAGGTGGACTTTTATTTGGTGAAAGTATTTGACTTCCCGACAATCGGTATCTGATGATTCTATGCTCAGAAGGCAGATGTGGATGTTCTCGGTGCCCCCGGTTAGATTCTTGCAGAAGTTGGCTGCTTATTCCTGGGAGAACTTTAACTTCTAGCCAATGTGCCATGACGTTTTACAAATTATGAGCGTAGCGAAGTAACCAAAGCATGTTGAATGTGCGAGCGCAGCGACTTAACCAATGTGTTTTAATCGTGTGAGCGTAGCGATTTATCCAATGCATATGGATTGCATGAGCGTAGCGACTTAATCAATGCATGTTGATCGTGCTTTTGCTCTGCCCCAAGGCTTTTGACGCTTGTTGTGAACTCAACAGTTACTGATGTCTGGCATGGTCAGCTTGACCAACTTTGAAAGTAAGGAGGGAAACTGCCCCTGTTTAATTAGTCTGCCTCAGCCTGTAGGGTATTTGAAGATTTTTCTTAAAGATTTATACCATGACATGGTCTGCGATGATTTCCCCAGTGTCTAGATTTTGCAGTAATATGTCCCTGTTCGAAACTCAGAAGAACGTGCCCCAGCCTGAACCTTGTAGTGGTTTGCCCCGGTTTAAACCTCAGAAGGACTTGCCCCAGATTCGCAAGGTTATGAGAAAGTCTTGATTCAGGTCAACACCAATGAGTGATCAAGTTCTTCTTTGATTGCTCTTTTGTTGGAATTTCCATAATGCCAAGTACTGACTTGCAGTTAAAAGTGTTCATTCAAAAAAAATGGTAATTTTAATGCGACATTTATGCAAAATTTGAAAGGATCATTTATTAGAATGATGTGACAGTGTATGACGAGTGGACTATTAGTCCAAACGCAATGTTAATTTATCTAGTGCGAAAGATATAGCAAGAATAATGACACCAATGCTGGTGATTAGCAATCATGTGAGGAGTCAGGTTACGCAACCTCGCAATAGTATGCTTTCAGAATAAAACCCTGCCTCAATTAGTTCTTTTAAGGGTTGTATCGTGGTCTGGTTCATGGTTATAGAAACAAAAGATAGAAGGCTCAAATTATGATTTTAACCCACCCATTCTTCGTGATGGTCTCCAGTCCTACGTTCAGTTAATTTTGCACCTGCTTGACGGTGTAAACTTGATGGTTCAAAGTTTGCTTGAAATGGCAGCCACCTTATTTTGATGGATGTCAGTAACCCCTTGATTTGGGTGGCCACTGAATCTTATTTGGTTTTTTGTCGAGGGTTTGAGGACCTCTTATGATTTTGTTTTTGATCCCTAACTTTTACATGGACTGACTTTGCTTGTCAGATCCATCGGGATTGCCTTGATTTTTGCCTAAGTCTCCTTTTGAGGTGTTCGACTTAGCAGGCTTTTGATTTTCTTTTCTTTGAATTTTGTTGGAGGTTCTGTGACTGCCAAGTCATTAGTCATTGATGAACCGTCATGACTTTTAGATTTTTCCTCGTGATTCGAGTGCGTAATCAGGTTAACTGAGCACTACCCTGCCCCAGGTTAAGTGTAAGGATTTAGCAATCCGAAGGAAACTTCTACTTCTAGGCCCGAAGTGGTTGACTAGGGACTAACTCCTTATCTCTCCGGTGTATGAGGGATTGAAACAATGCCTGTACATCATCGGCGAGATTTTATCCAAAAGCATACTATCAGCAATTATGGGTATTTCGTTTTCGTCATCCTTCCTCAAATCTTTGCTAAACAGCAGTGCGATAAAGGAAGTGGAGTGGAAATTTTTTTTGTGATTTTTTGCAATAAGTGAGAAAATGTGAGTGAATACGAATGGATTTGATCAAAAACATGCATAATTATCACATTAACAATACCATTAATAAGAAACAATGTCTAAAAGCAAGTAGCATTATAACAGAAAAGAAACTACAAATGCGAAAAAACAATATGGAAATTGCCAGTATTGAGGAACTGGACTTTTCTCTCTTGCATCACAGTTGAGCTACCCTCCTTACTCATCGAGACCAGTATGATAACCTTCTTCATATCTATCCTCTGCAGCTTCCTCCATGCCATGAACTGATGAACTCACTTGACCAGATGAAGGTTTGATGTTGATATGAAGTCCTTGAGGTGTGAACGAAATTAGCTTGGACTCGATCAGATCTTGAACCTTATTCTTGAACTGTTTTCAATCTTCGGTCGAATGCCCCATTGCGCCAGCATGGTAGCCACATCGTGCATTGGTGTCAAAGCCTGGTGGATATGGTGGGATCACAGGATCCAAACCCTTTGGCACTATCAGTCCACTACTAATCAAACGTGGTAGCACGTGATTGTATGGTATTGGTAATGGATCAAAGTGTCTCTTTGGTCTTTGATTATAGTAATGTCGTCGTTGCGGAGCATGTTGATGCGCAACCTGCTGTTGATAATGGGGACCTCTATTGATAGGAGGATATTGACCATGTGAAGAGACTGGAGTCACACAGGTAGACCCATAGGATTGCTGACTTTTAACAGTCGAGATGATTGGGTACTGAAGATAAGGCACCGAGGATGGAGCATGGGGAGCGTCCCAAATCGTGTTGATCTCATCCTTTTCTTCCTCTTTGGAGCTGACAGCTGATTCACTTTCACTGGCTAGGATGCTCGAGGAGTTGTGAAACTTTCCCTTCTTGAGATGACTCTCGATACGTTCTCCTACTGAAACCAAGTCAGAGAAGTTTGATGTCCCATTGCCCATCATCTTTTCCATATAGGGTTCTTGCAAAGACTCTATGAACATGTCAACCAATTCCCTGTCCAAGAGCGGTGGTTGGACGCGAGCAGCTACCTCTCTCCATCTCTGAGCATACCCTCTGAAAGACTCGTTTTCCTTTTGAGATAAACTTTGCAACTGCATGCAGTTGGGAGCCACATCAAGATTGTATTGGTATTGTTTCAGAAAGGCGTTGGCTAAGTCCGACCACGACTGGATATGGCTACTATCTAGCTGCATGTACCAACTTAAAGATGCCCCACTCAAACTGTCTTGGAAACAGTGAATCATAAGTTTGTCATTGCGAGCATAGAATGTCATCTTTCTGCAAAACATTACCAAATGTTGCTTTAGACAGCTATCTCCTTTGTACTTTTCAAAATTTGGCATCTTGAACTTTGGAGGTATCACAAGTCCGGGTACCAAACACATATTCAAAGCATTCAGATCAGAAGTATCACGCCCCATCATGGCTTCAACTTTCTCTTCCAACACACGACATCTTTCAGCAAACTCAACATCCTGAGGTCGTTCAACATTCCCCACCAAGCTTTCCACTTGGGAATTCGGTGCAGTGAATGCGAAGCTATGGTACTCAATAGCATCAAGAGACGAGGTATGTTCATCCTGAGTAGTGTGACGCTCTTGTATAACCTGGTCTTCAACAGGAATCCGCACAGGCTGAGGTATGACGTTATCAGTGACTATAGGCCGTTGAGGGTTGTTCTCTCTCCTTGCCAAGGCTAACATAGCATCCACAAGCTGGTCCAACTGGTTCTTCATTAAGTCAACATCTGCTCTTGACGCAAACTGGTTCTGCTCTTCTGAACTCATGATTCTTCCAAAAGCTGCTTCAAGTCCGATACGGGTGTCGGGAAATCAACTGCGGATTATGGACAAAGGATGGATGAGCTTTTTGGTTTTGGAAGACGATATGCAATGCAAATGAAATGCAGATGCAATGATATGCGGATGCAATGCAGGCACAAACAAGATCCAGGAAAACATAAGCAGGTCAAAGCGCCCTAACCGGTAGACTATACAAGGTAAGTTCTAGATTCTGTACCCACATACCCACTCACGGGATAGCTTCTATGTTGATGGATAAGGTTCCCAGGATCACGGACACCGATCGCATCAACATTACGCAACAGGCTAGCTGTATTATAACGAGAGTACAATAGGGTCTCTCCTGAGCGGAGTCCTCATGCTAGGCACACGAGGAGCGGGTCCTCGGAGACTAACATTACATGACTACCAATATAGAAACTGGTTCTAAGAGTGGTTCCCAGAGTCATGGACCCTTCATGAATCAAATCGTGTAACAGGCTAGCTGCGTTAGGATCTACGAAAAGGTCTATTCTGGAGGAGCTTTCATGCTAGGCACACAAGGAGCGAGTCCTTGGGGACTAACACTAATTATTACCAATTCTAAACTATGTTTTCTCTCTTCTTTTTCCAAATCTCGGGTGTAGAGCTTTACCTGCAATGCTATCCCCGAATCCAGCAGGCAGATATAATAAACAGCATACGATAGAAAGAAAAAACAAGAAATAAACAATAGGAGAAAATAAGCATAAAGAAAACAGTTAAGCAAAAGGTTATTACTCTTGAATCGGGTCAAGTTAGGCTTGACTCTCTCTTGCATAGGGCAATGCTTTTCCCCAGCAGAGTCGCCATCTGTCGTACCTCGAAAAATACGATCCTCGCGATGGCCGCGGAAAATACTGTTCGAAACAGAGTCGCCACCGAACTTTATTCATTCCAAGGAAGGAATAGGAAAATATCGATAAATCCTTTAAAAGAGATAAGAACATGGTCATCGCAACCAATATTCTAGGTTCGGGAGTCGGTTACGTAGAGGGAAGGTATTAGCACCCTCTACGTCCGTTGTACTCAACGGGAACCTCTTGATCGATTCGAGAGTAAAGTTAACTACGCTTGTTTGTTTTCTTCTAAGGTTTCTCCTATAGGGGGAATGGGTGGTTTTAAGATAGGGTGCTCGCCAAGGATTGGGGCCCTTGTGCCTACGTATCTTCACTTGTAAGAAGTGGAAAATCAGAGCATTCGTAGTTCGTGGGACTACGGGAAAATGGGGGGATTGTGCTCGCCAAGATCATCGCAATCTTGTGCCTACGTATTCTCATTGATAAATGAGAAATCAGAGCAGCCGTAGTTCGGCTAACTACGGTAAAAAGTTTTGGTATGGGGATGAACAAGTGTTTAGGTCGCATTCTAACTGCTAAACGTTTGGCTTGTCTGCTCGCTAGGGGAGGCTGAAGCACGAGTTTGTTATGCGCGGAAGAAGGGATTAAACAATGTTCTTAGTAAAAGGTATTTTAGGCTGGAGATCGCACGAGGGCGAGGAATTTGTGTTTATCGTATTGGATGTTTTGGTTTTGGAAAAGGAGGGTAGATCTCAATAGGTTGTTAAGGTTTCAATTGCACGGGGGCAAGAAATAGGAGTTTAGTTAGGTAATTTGACGGAGAATGACGACTATTTGATAAACGAGCCGTCGATCTCGTAATCAATTAATCGGGATGTTATTGGAGTGCTAGATTCCAACGACACCTTTTTCATTCAATTAATTATGAAATTGTATTTGAACGGACAATGACGATATTTGTCCAAATAGTTAGGGCACGTGTCTTATAAATGAAAGGTTGAGCGAACCACAACCTAAAGCGTACGCCCCAAGAGTGGCCACTCAAGAATTCAAGGAATGCGAGACTCCAAGAACTCAGTTCTTTTGCAATTTAATTAAGAAAATGGTTTGAATTTGACGTATGGTTTAGAGACATACTAGGGTTTAGACTCGATCACACGAAGATGAGGAACGAGGTTAGACGAGTTGGAAATTAGGAGGTATGACGACTACTCGATAAACGAGACGTCAGTCTCGCAACCAATTAGTCGGGATATCGTTGGAATGCTGGATCCCAATGATACCTTTTTCATTCGAAATTTGTTTGATGGATAGTTTAGACGCGAAAGAGTTTGAATTGAAGGAGATTTAGATTCAATCACACGATGGTGAGAAACGAGGTTATGCGGATTGAAAAAATTAGGAGGAATGACGACTACTCGATAAACGAGACGTCGGCCTCGTAACCAATTAGTCGGGATATCGTTGAAATGCTAGATCCCAACGACAATCTTTTTTCATCCCATTAATTATAAAATATGTTTGTCGGACAGTGAATACTTGTCCAAATAATTAAAGGAGGTATTTTAGAGACGAAAATTCGAACGACACACCATTCAAGGCGTACGCCTCAATAGTAGTCACTCTCGAATTCGAGGAATGCGCAACTCCAGGAACTCGATTATTTCGTGATTTAATTATGAAAATAAATTAGGAATATTAGCGTACTCGGACTAGGCGTGCCATGTACTCTAGAAAATAAGATCGAAAGGGTCACAACTCGAGGTGTGCACCTCGAGAGCGGTCGCTTAAAAAATTCAAGGAAGGCGAGATCCAAGAATTCGATTGTTTTGAAATTTATTTTAGGAAGATAGTTTAATTTAATTAATAAAGATGTTTTTAATTTTCATATATAAAATAAATCCATAAAAAGGTTTTGATAAAAACTAGTTATAATTAATTGTTTTTGAGAAAAGTTTAGTATCTTAGAAAAATATTAACTTAACTAATAAAGTATAATTTTAAAATATTATTTGATAATAGTTTTGAAATAAAATTTTTAGAATAATTTGAATTTTCTTATAAAAATATCTAAAAGTAATTAAAAATATCTTTTAAAAATTTTAATTAATTTGAGTAAAAAACGTTTTGGAAACCGAAAGACAGAACAACCACACCTCAAGGGCGTGTGTCTCGAGAGCAGTTGTTCAAGAACCCAAGGGATGCTAGACCCCAAGAGTCCACTACTTTCGTAATTAAAAAAATTAGTGTCGGAGAAAAAATAAAACTAAGATTAAAATATTTAATTGAGATTGAAATTAAACACATGGTATTGGACTAAGATGTTGCTTGTTAAAAATGACTCATTGCTTACAACAAAATGATTTGTTTTAAAATGATATAAACTAGGTAGCAGCAATTTAATTATTAGAATAGCATGTTAAACTTATTACTTTAAACCCATCGTAATTGAAATTAACGAAAAGCTAATCATCATAAAAGAAAGAAAAACTACAGGGCCAAGAATAATATTGCAATTTAAAAAAAATAAGTAAATAAATGAAAGAAGAATTTACTTAGCAAAAGGGAATGTTAGTAAAACTAATAATAAGACCAAGTAATGTAAAGTCTAAACCACACATATAAACACCAAGTCAAAATCATATGATTATACCAACATGTAGTATTACCAAATGTTCATGGTCCACATGAAATACTGTCATTTTTCTCAACCAAATGGAATACACAAATTAAAGCAAAACTTTACATGTTCTAATATATTAACAGTGATGGAAACAAATAAAACTAAACCAGTATCCATACGGAAAAAAATGTAATTACAGTCTTGTTATTTGCATTTCAACAAGGATTTCTAAAAAAATGACTTATCATTCTAAATTCAAATTCCACTGAAATACCATACCAGCTCATACCACAAACAGCAGCAAGTTATATTTATCATTACATAAAACTGCAACATCACAGAAATAACTCCACATCACGCCCACAGGACATTGAGACAAAAATTCGAAACTTCAATGTATAACCGTAACATGTCGGAATCACAACAATATTCCCAAGATTTCATTACTCAAAATCTTAATCACAATGTGAGCAAAACATAATAGAATCAACGTCTTATTTAAACTGGCTACACAGGTCCAACAACAGAACAACAATAACTCGTAATATAACCGAAATCAACTCAAATCGATTATATGATATGAACATCAATTAGACCAAGCCAGTAATTCTATATAACAATTAGATTACTGAATCATGACACAGGAAGTACGACAGAGTTGGCCTAAAAAAACAAAGTTCAAGATCGAGGATTACCGACATGCGAATTATGATGTTTAACCCATACTCATATTATAACTGTCATGTTAATCTATTAGCACAAACTAAACTCACATATTATGTGGAAAGCAAGAGAAATGAGAAGTTAAAAATGTTACCGAACCAATCTGCATGATCAGGCTAACTGCTGTTGAATTTGCGAAGAAAAACAGTTTAGTTGCTTGAAGCTTGTTGTGAGATGCGACCTTGTTGTACTTCGAAATGGTGAATCGCGAAAGCTCTCTGTGAGTTTTTTTTCTTGAAAGAAGATTTATCACCGGTGAATGTTGTTGCAGATCAAAGTTGTTTTGAACACGGGAGATTACGACATAGTTCCATGTATCGATTTTATTCGAGGGCGTTTTGTCGAACACGTTGTGTGCATAAAAGGACCTGGTCAGAAGTTAAAACGCCTGCTGCTACGAGCTGAATCACGACATTGCTCTGAAATGGATACCTGGAACTTTTCGATGTCGAAGTTATTGTGAAACTACGGTGTGAAACTGAGCGGAAATGTATCGACGCTGATGTTGTCGTATCTAGATGTTGTTGTTGAAGAGGTCATCACGGTTGTAACGGTGTATTCGACTCAACTCTTGAATACTCGTGCTTCCAGCTGCAGGCATACGACCATCTGACGAGAGGATAGTGCAGTTGGAACTAGCTCGGCTTTACAATCGCTTCCGCAACACATAAACCTGTATTGAATGGAAACACACCCAAACAGACTAGGAATACATATTTTGGAGTTCAAAATCAAACAAACAGGGTTGTATTAGAAGATGAGAATTCAACAGCAATCCTTTCTAGTTCTAAAAGATGCGGATTCGGACAAAACACAACATTTTAAGCACAAGCATGTATTAAAATTATTGAGTTACAATGTAAGAGATACTGGTTGAAAATTAAGAAGAACTTTGTAGGCGTGCCTTGATCCAAGATTCGAGATCCCGCAGCTCCTCGTTGTTTATGGAGTGGGCAAGACCAGGATAAGCCTTAAACTCACAACTGATGCCAAGTTTTTCAAGGAACGGAGGACCAGCTTGTCCTGCCTCGAATAATACTGTTTTGTCAACCAGCCCATGGGACCACAGTATGGGTGTCTGCTTAGCCTCGGGGGTAATTTTTCAGTAATAGACGAATTAAATGGAACCCAACCACTAAAGACAGCACCTCCACCTAAAGTTTTAGGGTATAGCAGGACACTGGCCAACGTCAATGTGAATATAAAGGTCCTCTAAATCGAAATTCAAGGTTTCAGCAACATGACGCATAATAGAGTGAACAAGTTTACTCTTATTATACCTTTCTTCACAAGCTTGAATATCTTCTTCAGAAACCCTACGTTTACTGAGATCGATGTAACCCTTTTCCTTATCAACACGAAGAACCATCACCGGTTCAATTCTACCCACCTTGATGAGACTGCTAACACTACGAATTCGACGGTGAGAGAGTTCGGAGAACAGAATCATACCCTCGATGTTGTTGTATTTGAGAAGTGAACGTAAGCACCCATGTCGGCTATGTTCTTGACCTGTATCATCACTGCCATGTCTACTTCTGGGTATCGTGCCTCGTACATGCGACATTCCAAATTCGGAGCCATTGATGTTGGGTTTTTGTTTTGTGTTTTCTTCTGCGAATCGAACAAGATAACTGGTTTTGATTTAGTTTCTGTGTTTTGGTGATGAATTGAAGGTGTGAAATGAGGGTTTTTTTTGGGTTGAATTGGGGATAGTCTTTTCAGGGCTGCCCTTCAGAATTAGGGGCGGCCGTTATCTTTAGGGTAGTGTGAACAATGTTGCCCTTATATAATCCCTAGAAATCCAACCCTAATCCACCGTGCCCTCAAACAATTAATTTTCATTTTTTTTTATTATTTTTCTCTTAATTTATTTTTCTGAATAATAAACTAAATTAAAAACCTATTTCCTATTTAATTAATTCTAACTATTAATTATAATTTTAAGTCTAAGCTAATTAATTAAAATCTAATCTAATAATTTAAAATAAATCCTAATTAAATTCTAACTCTATTTTTTTATCTATATTTTTTAAAATTTCTAAATTATAATTAAGCTCTAAATTAAATCTATTTAATAAAAAAAACAAATTTAAATCCTAATTTCTACTTCAAAACTAATTAAAAAATAAAAAAAAACATTATATTAATCTATCACAACAAAAATGAAATTATATAAAAAATAGGTATATATATAAAAAATAAATGCCACGTGGCATACCCTTATTGGGCTAAAAAAACGAAAATGCCTGTTTTTGCTGAAAAATACGCTACGCTGTATAAGCGAGGTAAATTAAAAACAAAGTCGGGCAAATGAGAATTTTGAAAAAAGGTAGGACAAATTTGGGGTATGACACAACCTTCACAAGTCCTATGTGATTTATGCCTTCATTTGCTCAAATTGATGAGTTATTTTAGATGAAAACATGAATCGACCCGGATGTTGACCAAGTGATCAAATGAGAGTCATCGCACCACATGATTAAAATAAACTTCAAAGTCTTCATCCCTTTTTATGAATAAGAGTGTTAGGAAAATTCAAGTGATTTGTGTCATTATATATTTGAGTACATGATATGATTTTGTGGGCGAGAACTTGAATTCATAATCATGCTCTGATTCTACAGTCACTTAAACATGTCTCTTGCTTGATAAGTAATCATTTGAACCATTCATTTTTCAAATTGTTCTTTCAAATACTTGATGAAAAATCCTGAAAACAAATCTTGAAAAGATCATGCTCTTGATTGAGGACAATGAAGAAACTAAGTTGGGGAGAATTTGATGGAAATCCAATAGTTGTTATATCCTCTATCAAAACTCGAACCAAATGCTTTCTTCCATTAACTTTTAAGATGAAATTTGACTAACAAAAGATCCAAAAGGACGTTACTCTTGAATGGTTATGGTTTTGCAGGGATTAACAAAATAACACATTAGGAACATCAGAAGAAATAGCAAAACTTTCCTTCGCATAGCGAAGTTAAAGCGAGCAACATCAAAAGAAATAGAACCAAATCAACAGACTTCGCTTGAAGCGAGAGGGAGAGAGCAGAAACAAAAATAGTTGCATAGCAAACTTTCCTTCGCATAGCGAAGGTCGCGATGTGAAGTCAAAGCAAACTAAAACATAATCAAAATCATCCAGTTTCGCTTGAAGAGAGTATAAGTGAGAATAGTTCACATAGAAAACTTTATTCAAATGGATAAGTATGGAGGTTTCCAAGGGCGGTTTAAAATCCTTCGAGGTTAAGCAAGCTGACTTCGCATAGCGACCAAAACTTCGCATAGCGAAAGTCCCCCATCTCAACCAGCATAAAAGGAAGACAACAGAGGCTTGAGGGGATATCAGTTTATATAACTTTACATGATTACTTGTAATAGAGTTTTTAATAGATAGGAAGAGAGGGAAAGTGAGGATACAAGCTAGATACGCATCGAGAGTCAGGAAATCATTGTTGATGCCGATTCATCTCAATTCCTCCATTTTGTATCAAGCTACCATGAGTAGTTAAATCCCTTTCTTGTTGGGATTGGTTGTAGTTCACCAAACCAGTATGTATTTTCATTGATCATGGCATTATATGCAATTTATTTATGAATCATTATCGATGATATCTTTGTTTTATTGTTTAACTCCATAGATTTGAATTGATATTTAGAAATATGGTTCAAATCTCGATCCAAGATCATCATCTATTAAACTCTAAATGTTAGACATAGATTTAGGTTTAATATTCACCGCAAGTATCAACCCTTAATGCTTTCGTATTGTTTAATAGGCTGAGAAATCGTCGATTAAACAATAACGTAGAATCCTCATCAGATGTTTAGACATAACCTCTGTTTGTGAGCAATATGTGATGATATTTATACATACTTAGATTGTGTATAATTGATAAGTGATTTGCATATTTAACCGGTAGATGAAATCCAATCCCAACAGGCTTATTCCTATTAAAATTATTCTTATTAATTATATGTTTTTACATTTGGTAACTTACAAATCAAATATCTTACAAAACTTCCACTTAAAATCATATTAATTGTTGAACGTTTGTAATATCACGTCGGTCTTTATGGATACGGTACTCAATACTTTCTTTCGATTTACTCAATATCAGTTGTTAAGGTACTGCTGGCGAAACTTCTTATGGAGTGTTCATGGTAGAGGGCATAGGCCCAGTAGCAGATGCTTATGAAGCTGTTAGCTTCTAAAGGTTTTAGAAATTTAGATTCGTAGAGCTCTCTGTGACTTCTGTCATAATAGTGATTTTTTTGCTCTCAGATGATGACTTCATGACGTATTGGTAAGTGTTGATGAAAATGAAATAGGTTTTAATTGCTTTTATAATGGCTTCTGAGTAACCTAATCGGCAAAATAAGATCCTTTTCTTGATTCTTGGGATTGTTACGACCAATAAATATTTAACATGCATTGCATGATCCTTTATTGATCCATGTTACTTGATTGTTTTCCCTTCCATGGAAACTGATCTTGTAATGATGGTCTGTTATGCATTTATGAATGTAATTATTTTCTTTTTTTTCTCTTTTTATTATTTTTGATGTGGAAAAGGGGGAGAAAAGATAGTAAGTATTTAATTAGAAACTGAACTCATTTAGTTTGTACATAATGGTCATTTATAGTTTTTGTACATAATGGTTATTTTGTCCGGGCAACAAATTTTAACTTTCTTGTACATAGAACTAAGGAGGAGCTTACAAACCTCAACCTTAGACTATCAGACTCGGAAGGAGCTTACAAACCTCGTATTTTGATGTTGCCAAAGGAAGTTAAAATATTATCTTTAGATTTCTAAAATATAGATCCAAGGGGGAGCTTACAAACCTCAACTTTGGACTATTTGACTCAAGGGGAGCTTACAAACCTCAGACTCTAATGTTACTAAGAAAATAAAAATACATTTTCTTGAAATTAGTACTTAGGGTGGGTTTACAGAACTCAAATTTGAACTATAAGACTCAGGGGGAGCTTACAAACCTCATACTCTGATGTTGCAAACAAAATTATAACTACCCAACATTGTCCTTTAAATACTTATGTTTGTCATCATCAAAAAGGGGAAGATTATTAGAATAATATTTGTTCATGACATATATTCCTTGGGTTTTGATAATAATAAAGTATTAAAAGAATAATGGTTATATTTGTTGTGTGTTTCATGTATGCAGGTTCTAATACTTATATATATATATATATATATATATATATATATATATATATATATATATATATATATATATATATATATATATATATATATATATATATATATATATATATATATATATATATATATATATATATATATATATATATATATATATATATATATATATATATATATATATATATATATATATATATATAATCTGATATACAAGGGCACACTTGAGAGAAGTTGAATTGCTAGCTTCTGGTCGTGCAAAATCTGAAGAACACTCTCTAAATGATGTTTGGCGTAGATTCTGAAGTTGAAGGTCTCGACATTAGAAGAAGCAACATAATTGTCTCTACACTTGGTGAATATAAATTTGCTTCTGGTGATCATTCATAGTTAGTGATAAAGCTGAATATATACGTACTACAGAAAACAAGTTGTATTGTCAAATTAGTTTGTCAACTAGAGTCTTAGTTCACAAGCCTCGAGAATAGTTGGTATGATTTATAGATATACTCTTAACGGCTCTATAGTACATGATCTCTTTGAAGACTCAATGGTTAAACATGTTACACAAAGGATCAAAATCTTTTGGTGTATCTCTCTTCAACGTCTCTTGTACATTGGAGAAAGAAAATACACTTGATCAAGTTATCTCTCCAATGGCTAGTCTTCTGCAAACTCTATATAAGCAGCTGAAGGTTCAAACTGAACCTTTAATAAGGATCAACCTGATGGAGGAGTAACAAGATCAGTAATTATCAACACAATCGAGTATACATAATTTCTGTTGTAGATTGCTGTTGTAAAAGCCTTAAGATTTCTTAAATAATGAATATCTTAGAAATCTTAAGAGTTTTAGGTCTTTGTTATGGTGATTTCCCTGTACCTCTGATATTTGTATCAAGTGCACCTAGTTCTCTATTCTACTAAACATTTTATTTAGCAGTTTAGATTAATTCTCTTGCCAAGATGCTTGAGCCATGTAAGTCTCCTGCTATATGCTAGAGCATTGAAAGTCTTAATCAAGTAGATTCATTGAGCAATCAGGTCTCTCGCTAAGATGCTTGAGCCATGTAAGTCTCATGTTATGTACTAGAGCATTGAAAGTCTTAATCAAGTGGATTGATTAAGCAGAGTCTCAGATCGAGGGTCCGAGAAGAAGTCTTGAACCTAAGGGGTTTAAGAAGGAAGTCTTGAATTTGTAGAACCTGAGCAGAGAAGGCTTGGACCGTGGGTCTGAGCAAGAATTCTTGGGCTTGAGGATCTTAAGCAGGAAGTCTCGAGTCGGAGGGACCCGAGCAGGAAAGTCTTAGATTGAGGGTCTAAGCAAGGAAGTCTTGAGTCTGTAGGACTTGAGCAAGAAAGTGTTGAGCCTTAGGGGTTTAAGCAAGAAGTCTCAGACTTAGGGTCTGAGCATTGTAAACACATGCATAATGCATAAGCGATTGTAATCATGATTTGATTATAGTGAAAATCTCTTGTGAAGTAAGGGGACTGAACTACTCTCATTTAGGAGGAACCAGTATAAATCTTTGTGTCTTCTGCTATTATTTATTAGCTTTTGTTAACATTCCGCTGCTAAGTATAACTAGAATATGAACACTAGTTTAGATTCTGAACTCTGTCAGATGTAAATTACGAAAACGGAAAACAAAATTCAACCCTTTTTCTTGTATACTTTTCTCACCTTCATATTGAATCAATGAAGAAAATGAAACAAAGGTTGCAGGAATTGAAAAATAGTACTGGAAAATTAATGAAAAACAACTGCATACAGTGTTGCAGATCAAGAACAAGCTATGAATAAACAATAGAAATGAGTAGATGATGAAGCTCATTGGTTTTTCCTAATACCATATTAAGAAACCAAAACTCAACTCAATATTGGAAGAATTCTCATTAATTGGATAAATAAAAATGATCAATATACACAAGATAGTCTTTACAATTAAGCTTCGAGAATACTTTATAGGTCTGGATGCGTTTCAACAACCCCAATATTGAATTTCCATATTTAGTCTACTTTATTATGCAACAATGGATATATATATTAAAGAGTTACAATTTATGATACACGCTTTTTTATTATCTTTTTAATATAATACATAAAATTTAGACATTACAAAATATAGAAAAAGTGTATCACTAAATTTATTTTTGTTTGGAACCCAAAAAGTTATCTACTATCCATACAAGGACTTATTGTAATCTAAAATATCTCTATAAAACCCAGACAGTACAAGGAAAATAACACACATAAAAATTGGATTTTGTGTTACTTTCATTGCAATTGTTTTGCAACCATGATCAAGAAGAAGGTGAAACTTGCCTATACACAAAGAAGGAAGGCTATTGCAAAAAAGGTGAACAAGACCCTTTGTGAAAGTCTGGCAAGTATTGTAATTTCACATTCTTCTGATTTTGAAACATTGGTCTCGTCGAATCCAGATAAGGATCCGGCGACAAACAAAAGCCTACAAAAAGACATGGTTGATGAAGAACAAAAAGGACGCCAGCTAGCTGATTAAGCAGTCACTCCAGAAGATTAATAATAAGATTGCAACACTCGATTAATCAAATGTTATTTTAAACCATCTATTGTGATTTTGATGTTTTTAAAATTATCATTATGATTGTTGTTAAGAGTGGCATTGCCTTTACCCTAAGGCACATTTGAATAAAACTTCTGGATTTGAATAAAATTTATTATTATCTTTGTGTTTGCATTTATTCTATCAAGAGTCATGCGTAAATTTGACACTTCAAAGTAATAAAAACTTTATTCAACACTATAATTTAAAATAAAATAAAATAAAAATGTTAATTCTAATTTATGAGAATTTTTTAAATATGGATTTAAGTTAAAATTACAATTTTAATGTAAATATTTATTTAAAAAATTATTTGCAACATTTTTGTTAAAGTTTTCCAGCATATAAGATATGATCCCAAAAAATAATTTTAAGTGGAGAAAATTTTCATCTTATAGAAAACTTTTTAAGTTTGAATTAGTCTCAATCACAATTCTAAGATAATATTAGAGCTAATCAAAATTCTAAGATAATATTAAAATCAGGATCAAGATCTATTGCACCACCTGTTATTAGTTTGTGTTATTGATCCACCAGTTATTAGTTCAGCATGGTGAGAGAGTGAAAGTTAGATCCTAATGTGAATCAATGTTATTGTAATTCAAGTATGAGTAGTTAAGTGTCACATCGATTAGAAATAGACAAAATGTTCGTTATATATAAAATCTCAAGATTTTGAATTAAGATGTGATGTCAAAGTCTCTTAAAATCTTAAAAATTTTAGATTAGCTAAGAAAATCAGTAAACTTCAAACCAATTGATCTTAATACTTAAATACCCTAATTCTTAAATAACTAAAGTATCTAATATATATGACATTAGTTATTTAATGAGATAGAAATAAAACAAAATTTTCTTAAAATAAAATAAAATATGAAATATGACATAATAATTTAAGAAATTTTCTCATCAAAATCATCTCATGTCTCTTGGATTAAAAAAGCTAGTAATTAAAAAGTCTAACAATTGAATTCATAGGTCTCTATTTTATTTTAATATATATAAAGAAAATGCTAGAGAAACAAGTATGAAGAAAGGGAAGCAAAATAACACTAGGGTTGTTGAGCTGCCCTAAAAGAAGAAGACAAACAAATTTAGCAAAAAAATAAGAAAAAGAACAAATTCCCCAACAAAAGAAGGGCATAAACAAACACCTTTGAAACTGATGGCAGAAGGTGCGGAAAATCTAGGACTTCAATTCTTCAAAAACAACTATTGATTCATTCACAAAATGAAATTCACATTTTACTCTAAGAAGGTGTAGAAAACACAAGATGCCTTTGCCAAAAACCATAAAATTGTTTAGTCTAACTGTTCCTCTTTAGCAGATATCAACCCTATAAAAAAATCTTATTTGAATTTCTAAATGGCTCATATCACGTAATGAAAAATTAATTAAAAGATCACCATAATTTTAGTTTAATAGCATGGAGACCTTACTAATTCTAAGAATGACCCTAAACGTTTAGGAGAAAACCACTCTCAATCAAGCCACCTAAAGATACTATACCAAATGAAAGACACAATATCACAAGATACAAATAGGTGATTAGCATATTCTGTTTTACCCTAACCAAATACAAGTGATGCCAATTGGGTCAATAACCACTTTTCTCCTAAATATGTTATCCATGGCGGGAATCATATCTTTAATCAACAGTTAGTAGAAAACTAAAAAATATAAAGGTGTTTAACTCTTCTAGATAAGAAGAATAACTTTTCTAAAATCACTAAAAAATGACACATTGACCTTACGTGACTTAAAATGGAAAGTAAAAATTGCTTTTAGTGAATACATGCTTGACTTATTGAGTAACCAACACTAACAATCATCTTCGAAGGAATGCGAAACACCCTAATGACATTTTAAAGATTAGCCCTAACTCAAGTTCCCAAAAAAAAGAAACCCTTTCTCAAACCAATGTCTCATGACCATCCCACATCCACAAAGGAACCTACATCTTTGTCGCACCTCGAAAAATCACATAAGATCTTTCGGAGAAACGACCCTCGCGCGAAAGGCGCAAAATGCGGTTCGACAGAGTCGCCACCGAACTTTATTTATCCCAAAAAGATGGGAAAGGAAAATATCAAGAAAACCTTTTAAACGAAAGACAAGAACACGATCATCATAACCAATGTTCCGAGTTCGGGAGTCGGTTACGCAAGGGGAAGGTATTAGCACCCCTTACGTCCGTTGTACTCAACGTGAACCTCTTAGTACAATTTGTGATGGGAGTTATCTAAGCTTATTTGTTTTCTTCTCAATAATAAATGTTGAACGGTAAGGTAAAAGGATAAAAACACTAAGGGGAAATGGGTGGTTTTAGGTTAGGGTGCTCGCCAAGGATTAGGGCCCTTGTGTCTAAGTATGCTCATTCAGACGAGAATGAGAAATCAGAGCTTTCGTAGTTCGACTACGAGAAAGGTTAGAGGGAAAAGGAAGATGGATAGAAGGTAGCTCGACAAGATCATCACAATCGTGTGCCTACGTATCTTACATTCAGACGAGAATGAAGAATCAGAGCGTCCGTAGTTCGTGGAGATGAACACGAAAAGAGAAGGGTTGAATTGGTTTGAAGTTTTGGTTTGGAAACAAAACATTGAATGACAAACAACCCAAGGGGCGTGACTCAAGATCTTACACTAAAGAATCCAAGGAACGCGAGATTACAAGAACTCAGTTCTTTCGGAAATTGATTGAAAGGTTTGAGAACAGGTTGAATGTTTTGAAGTCAAAAGAGTGAACGAATAACCACTCAAGGGGCGTGCCTCGAGAGATAATCATTCAAAGGTTCAAGGAATGCTAGACTCCAAGAATCTCCTAAATGTTTAAGTAAAGATTACATGTCTTAAGACGAAAGGGTGAATGAATGATAACCCAAAGTGTGTGCCTTGAGAGCCATTCATTCGAAGATCCAAGGAATGTTAGACTCCAAGAATCATCTTCTTTCGTTATCTATTAAGAAAAGCACTTGAAAATGATAGAATTGAATTAGTTACGAAAAGAGGTGGACTGCAAGGCAAAAGACACTCGACTTGCAACTTGACTAAAATGCCACTTGACGTTGGATCAATGGTTTGACTTTATTTGCGTGCAAAACTATGGTGGAATGGAAGTTGGTTTTAAAATGGCTCGACGACGAGTCGAGGGTTTGGTTGAAAAACGGAACCGGCTCGACAACGAATCGAGGGTTAGGTTGTGAGAAACAATACTAATCCCTGAGGGTTCTCCTAATAACAAAACCACGATAAAATGTGAAAGTGTGTGCGATAGGTTGATGGCGAATACGTATGAACACTCGACTTACGAGGGGTGTTTGAAAATGGCTCGATGATGAATCGAGAATTAGTTTGAAAACAGTTTAGTCTACGCTAGTCCCTAAGGGTGCTCCTAGAAATAGGAGAGGGATACATGTAAGTTACACGGGATTGCACGAGATAAAAGGTCTCATTGTAAGGTAGCCCAAGAGAAAGCCGTGTGTATGCGAAATGTCCTAAACTATGCCTTGAACAAAAGTCGGACAAAAGCTCCAAGTTAGAGTTTCTGATAAAGTCCAAGTTCTATTAATCAAAAAAGTAACCAACAATCCACCAATTTAGGCTTTTATTGTTTCGATAATTGTCATGGGTTTTCAAAAAGTGTGAATAAGATATGAACAATATGAATAATATGAATAATATGGCAAGATATATAATGATATAATCAAGATAATATTCACAATAGTATAATCAAGCTAATATTGACAAGTATATGAACAAGATAATAAAATCAAGATATAATGGCTGAGAATAAAACTAGAGTACATTGACGGAAAGTAAAGTTAGTTATTAGTTGATATTGAATGAATCAGGACGAAATGTAGCGTTAAACCGTCGTAGCTCGATCTATGACGAAGATCAAACTATAGGAGGTCGCACAAGTTGATATTCGTGCTAAAAACACGATGGAAGAATGATATTGAGGATTATTTTCCAATATAATCATGTCACACAGACCGAAAAGAGGACGGTCTCGTCTTAATCACAAACTTGTGTTAATTAATCGAAGGTAACATATCACGATCCCAAAATATAAGAAATGACCTCAATGGTCATTTTCTACATATTTGAAATAATGAATGTTAACAACCTCAATAAATTAATTTTTATGAATATAAAGACTTCATCGATCGAGAATGAAATTACAATAGAAGAGGATTTAAAATAAAATGAGAAGGTTTAGCAAAGAAGATGGTCTAATCCTAATCATGGAATTTAATTGATAAATTGACCATCCACAAATTTAGATTTTCATCGACCAAGAATAAAATAAAATAAAGTGAATAAAATTGAAGATAATCAAAATGTGACAAAAATTCTAACAAAGAATTTAGCAAAAAAATTAAAAGAGATTGTTAACAAAATTATTAACATTAGATAAACAAAGTCATTAAAATATTAACAAACCTGATTAATAATAATGAAACTTTAACAAAATATTAATTAAACTAAAAAGGATTAGGGGGGCATGGATTAAGAAGGTGTTAAGATGGAAAACAAATGGCTTACATATGATAATCATATGGGCTTGTAAGTCCATTATCTCAGACGGTATAGACAACAAAGGTGGGGGTTTGGACTAAAATTCAACACGGGCTCTTGAAGCCCATGATCCAAGCACAAATCAAACAACATATAACTTGTTAGAAAGGAAAAGCTAATGACAGCAGAATCAATAGCACAACCACTATTTAAACATATCAACAAGGCAAAGGGGTAACGAAAACCATTACATGAAAAAAAACTCCATCATCCTCTTTCAAAAAATCAAACGATTTCTACTGAAAAACAAAAAAACTAGGAAATAATGGTCAATCGACATGGTGTAGACGAAAACCCATCCTCAAGCAATTCCGTCTCAAACGCTTTCAATCGCTTTGTTCAAATCTGTTCTAGTTTCGCGATTTCTTCTCGTTTCAGGTTCAATTTCAATCCTTTAATTCTTTTTGTTTCGGATTCTGATTTCGGTTTTGTTTCGTTTTCGGTTTGCTTCACTCTCCCTCATCTCAAATTTCCTATTTCTTTGATTTTGTGATTTATGGTTGTTGGTGGATTTGAGATTCAATTTGGAAATATTTTTATTTGTGACTGTTTGAAGAAAATTAGAGGAAAAGGATGAGGTTGAGGGTTGTTATTGTTGATGAATGACAATAAGAGGGAGTTTGGGGTTGAGAGTGGAAGATTTGAGGAAAATGAAGTTTGTATACAGGTAGGACAAATTTGGGGTATGACAGATGCCCCTATTTAATTGGCTTGAACCTAATAAGATGAATTGCTATGGCGTTTGTTCTTTTAAGGTAGAAGTCAATTAGATATGAAAAAGACTCTGAATTTGTCCAAACAGAAATAAAGTGTTTGGGAATTAGAATATCGAATCAATGTCAACCCTCGAGTGGACATTGAATAACTTGAAAAGGTCGTTATCACCAAAAGGAAGATAACAGAAGCAATCTGACACCAAAAGTATGACAGACCTATCACCAAAAGGATGATAGCGAACACACACATATATCTGGCACCAAAAGGATGACAAACCCATCACCAAAAAGATGATAGAGCGACACACGCATACAATCCCAACACCAAAATGATGCAGGGGCCTATCACCAAAAGGATGATAGAGAACAATCGCATAATCTGGCACCAAAAGGATGACATATCTATCACCAAAAGGATGATAGAGTGACACACACACAATCCCGACACCAAAAGTATGTATGGCCTATCACCAAAAGGATGATAGTGAACACTCGCAAAATCTGGCACCAAAAGAATGACAGACCTATCACCAAAAGGATGATAGAGTGACACACGCACACAACCCTGACATTAAAAGGATGTGGGGGTCTATCACCAAAAGGATGATATACAACAAAAACAACACAAGTTGCTACCACCAAAAGGATGATAGGAACTTCCCAAATTTGAAAGCCACCAACACCAAAAGGATGTAGGCTGGGTTGCATTGACAAGGTTTAGCTATCACCAAAAGGATGATAGTAAGGCAATTAACTAAAGGTCAAGTTTGCTAGAGACATGATAAGTGAGGCTTATTTGAGAACATCAACCCAAGGTTGAAGAGAAGAAGTCACTGAGGAACACCATCCTTATCAACAAAAGGTTGAAAGGAGCCAACTCATTAGGGAACGCCCAAGAAGAAGGTTGAATTAAAATAAATCAATAGAGAACGCCCACTGACTCGAAGAAAAGCTACTGGTTGAGCTGGGGATACCAACTTTAACAACAAAAGGTTGAGAACACAATTCAATTAGGAATGCCCAATGACTTGCTTGGAGATCACAACTTTGTCAATAAAATATTGAAATAACTTCATGAGGAACGCCCATGAACTTGTAGGAAAGTGCCCCTGGCTGGGCTGAGTATTGCTTTAAAATCTTGACCAACAAATGGTTGAACAACTTCGTGAGGAACACCCACGGTCTTGAAGAAGATGCCCCTGGATGGGCTGAAGGTTGCTTGAACAATCTGATCAACCAAAAGGTTGAAACAAATTCGTGGGGAACGCCTACAGTCTTGAATAAAATGTCCTCGACTGGGCTGAAGATTGTCTTGGAAATCTCGAGATTGATCCTGGACCTTGATTTGCATATGTATGAGTGCTTTATGGTAAAATGATGTTCCATGAATAATAGAAATGCAAATGAAAATGTTGATGCACGGAGATGCAAGTGTTGGGGAAGTATGATAAGTTTTGGTATGCACATGATACAAGATGATGCTTATGATATCGAATGCGATACATATGATGCGTATGATTGCAGACGGGTGATTGGGTATGTTTGGATGATGATGCTAGCATGGTGAACTTTGGGTGGTGGGAGGGATTGATTTCCCCAACATGCAGTTCGTTGAAGATGCCATGATTGAAGCAGACGAAGATGCTCTTGATGCCCCAAGTTTGATCACTTGATGATTTATCATGAACTTGCTTCAAAGAAGGTCACAACTTTGTTTATTAATTAGGATGACCTGGTCTTGCCCCAACCTGAACATGGTAATGATCTGCCCCTGATTAACCAGTTCTAATTTGTGGAAGTTGAGCTTTGTTACTTTGAGATGACTTGCCCTTGATCGAGCTCTTGAATGGATTTGTCCCAACCTGTGAGTTAAAAAGTAGCCTTACTTCGTGTCAGCCATTAAAAGTTAAGTCCTCCTTGATTGCCCCTTGTTGAAGTGTCTTTGATGTCTACCACTGAATTGCAGTTAAAATTGTACCTTTAGAAATGGTAATCTTAATGCGGATTTCAGCAAGTTTTGAAAAAGAGTCGTTTATTCGAGTGTTGTGATAGTGTGGGATGAAGGGACCGTTAGTCCAGAAGTTGTGCTAGTTTTTCTTAGTGTGTGAAAGATATAACAAGGATAATGAAACCATCATTGATGATTAGCAAATATGTGAGGAGTCAGTTTGTACAACCTTGCAATAGTATGCTTTTAGAATAAACCTTACCTCAATTAGGTCTTTCGAGGGTTGTAATGTGGTCTGGTTCACGGTTATTGAAACAAAGGATATTAGGCTCAAAATTTTATTTGTACCCACCCCTTCTTCGTAATGATCTCCAGTCCTACATTCAGTTAATTTTGTACCTATTTGTATTTCAAAAGGGTTAACAGTGTAAGCTTGATAATTCAAGGTATGTTTGAGATGCCAGTCACCTTATTTTGTTTTTGGTGTGTGTCAGTGACCCTTTGACTTTGATAATGGTGGTCACTGGATTTTATTTTGTTTTTGTTGAGGGTTTGAGGGCCTCTTTTGATTTTGTTTTGATCCCTAACTTTTGCATGGACTAATTCCGCTTGTCAGATCCATCGGGATTGCCTTGATTTTTGCCTAAGTCTTCTTTGAGGTGCTCGACTTAGAAGGCTTTTTGATTTGTTGGATGATTGTGATGGACAAATCATGGGTCATTGAAGAAAAATCACCATGTCTTTTGGATTTTGTCTTGTGATTTTAGTGCGTAATTGGATTAACTGAACACTACCCTGCCCCAGGTTGAGTGTAAAGGTTTGAATATCCGAAGGAAACTGCTACTTCTAGGCTCAAAATGGTTAACTAGGAATTAACTCCTTGTCTCTCCAGTGTTTGGAGAATTGAAACAATGCTTGTACATCATCGACGAGATTATGTTTGAAAGCATACAATTTGTAATTATGGGTATTTCATTTTCATCATCCTTCCTTCAATTATTCTAAACAACAATTGATAAAGAGTGTGAAGTGGATAAAATATGTGTCTGTGATATGCAGAAATGAGTGAATGCGACATAACTAATTCAAAGCATGCATAATAAATACATTAATAAAACCAAATATGAATAGCAATGTTTAAAGCATATAGTACTTAAACGAACAAAGACAAAATACAAGAAAGAAAGTAATAAAATGGAAACATGACTGCCTTCTTCAGAGAGATGAACTTAACTTGACTTGATCTGACCCTGACACTAGCTTGACGATGGCATAGGATTGTTGTAACGTTTGGAGTTTTCCCATTGAAATTGATAACATTCCTATCAATCATGTCCTGAACTTTGTGCTTGAAAGCTCTGCAGTTCTCGATTGTATGCACCGGAGCACCCTTATGGAACTTACAATGGGCATTAACATCATAATCTGGTGGGATGACCATTGGAGGAGCTAGGTCTCTCAGAGCGATGGCCTTTTTCTCCAGAAATTAACCCAAGATATTAACATATGTCATTAGTAGACGATCAAAGACTCTGTCTGACTTCTTTGGCCTCTGTTGATTAGGCTGACGCTATTGTTGAGCAGCTCGCAGTTGTTGATGCTGAGGAGGATACTGATACCCTTGCTGATTGTAGGACTGTTGCTGAGGCATTTGAGCTTGAACTACTTGAACAACTGGATGATAAGGCATTGGAGTGTATTGTGCAGCAACAATATACGAATGCTGGTAATAAGGGACTTGATAAGGCATAAGAGCAGGAGCTTGTTGAGGAGCTTGCCCTTTCTACGCATAAATGGTATTTCTTTCGCCCTCTTTATTCTTGTATCCGTTGAAAGGCTTCTTGACTTCAGACTGGCTGCTAGAACCTCCTTGGATCTTTCCACTCTTCAAACCATCTTCAATTCTCTCACCGACGATCACCAAGTCAGAGAATCCAGCAGACACACTACCGATTAGCTTCTCGTAGTACTGGCCTTGCAAGGTACCCATGAAGATATCAATCATTTCACGGTCAACCAAAGGTGGATGTACCCTTAACGCTAGCTCTCTCCATCGTTGCGCGTACTCCTTGAAGGATTCATTGTCCTTCTGAGCCATACTCTGTAGTTGAGTATGATTCAGAGCAAGGTCGGTGTTGTATTTGTACTGCTTGACAAATGCATCAACTAGATCATCCCAAGCGCGCACACTTCTATGCTTCGACTGCATATACTATTTGAGTGATGCCCCATACAAGCTATCTTGGGAGCAATGAATCATTAGTTTTTTGTCTCTGGCATAGGCAGCCATCTTGTGATAGTACATCTTCAGATGAATGTTTGGGCAACTGAGACCTTTGTACTTTGAGAACTATGGCGCTTTAAACTTGGGAGGAATGATGACATCTGTAACACCCTAAATTTAATTGGAATATTTTAATTAATTTATTTAATTAAGAATATTCATTTTTCGATGATTTTTGGTGGTTTTGTGAATTATGGAGAATTTAATGGAATTGAGTTATTTATTTTGGAATAATAGTATATAATATGAATATATTATTATTATTATTAATTAAAATAAATATAAGTGAAATAAGGGTAAATTGGGAATTTGGAGGAGTTAGTAAGGATATTATGGGAAAAACCCAAATTGGGAGACCCAAGACTAAGTGGGACAAAATTGAGTTCTGAAGGGAAATTAGAATTCATTTGTGTTAACCGTGAAAATATGGTGGCCAGAGCTCTGAAGGAAAGGTTGGAGGCAGAAGATTCCCTGAGACAATCGTGAAAGCTTTGAATCGGCTAAGGTACAGGGAGTATGGCTTTTCATGATTTTCTATATATGCCTTTAGATGTGTTTATGGCTGGTCTATGATTTAAGGTATTTTGGGTTGATTTGGGAAAATTAGGGAAAATGATGATAAGACTCTGAGAGTATGGCTAATGGTATGTATCATTGAATATTGATATGAGAAAGGAAACCTTAGGTCTTTGTGGCCAAATTCTTAGATTGTGATATATCTTCCCATAAGGGATAGAATATTTGATATTTGAAATTATGATGCCTTCAGAGCAATTGTAGGGAAATTGTGATTTTGAACATGAATAGGTTCCGAGATTGGCCTAATAAACCATAGATTTTGTGTTTTTATCGCCGTAAGACCTTAGAGATGATTTAGGGATGTTTGGGGGGCATTGGGGAAGTAAATCGTGTGGACTTTTGGGTTGATTTAGGTTCCGGAGCGTAACAGCGTTTTGCTGTCCGTCACGACTGTTCATGTTTTCGGTCGAAATTATTTTGGACGTAACTTTTGATCCGTAAGGCCATTTGGACCCCCGTTCGAAGCGTTGAAAAGCTAATAAACAAGGCTACAACATAGTATAGATAAGGGAATTGGTGTCCCAATATTTTTATATCTAATTACGTTTGAGAATTCAATTGGGTATATATTCTAGTAACGAATCATGTTCTGGTTCAGTGATGTCTTGATGTTTTGATGCTGCGATTTTCCTGATGAATTACCATGGAGGTAACTGTGATAATATGATGAACTAACATGAGTAGTACTGTGAAGTTTATGTGATTGATGGACGATAGTGTGAGTATTACCGCGAGTATAATTTGATAAATTAATATGAGATAATATGGGGTAGTATTATGAACTAATATGGGATAATATGTGATAATATGACTATGAGCTAATATGTGATTTGTACGTGATTATATGATGACATGATGTGTGAGATTAATTATTATGATGAATTATGATGATATGATGTTTGATGAATTATGATGATTTATGTGATGATGATGATTATTATGATGAATTATGTGATAACATGAGATATGATTATTTATGTGATGATGATGATTATTATGATGATTTATGTGAGATACGATGATTTATATGGTGATGATGATTATTATGACGAACTATGAAGTATGAAGATGATTATTATAATGAGTTATGATGACGTAACATACGATGATGACTGTGTTGATGAGCTATGGCGTTTGATGATGATGAATATGATGAGCAAGACCCAGTCATCATATTCATCATATTCATCATAATCAAACATCATAGCTCATCAACACAGTCATCATCGTATGTTACGTCATCATAACTCGTTATAATAATCATCTTCATACTTCATAGTTCGTCATAATAATCATCATCACCACATAAATCATCGTATCTCACATAAATCATCATAATAATCATCATCATCACATAAATAATCATATCTCATGTTATCACATAATTCATCATAATAATCATCATCATCACATAAATCATCATAATTCATCAAACATCATATCATCATAATTCATCATAATAATTAATCTCACACATCATGTCATCATATAATCACGTACAAATCACATATTATCTCATAGTCATATTATCACATATTATCCCATATTAGTTCATAATACTACCCCATATTATCTCATATTAATTTATCAAATTATACTCACGGTAATCCTCACACTACCGCCCATCAATCACATAAACTTCATAGTCATACTCATGTTAATTCATCATATTATCACAGTTACCTCCACGGTAACTCATCAGGAAAATTGCAGCATCAAAACATCAAGACATCACTGAACCAGAACATGATTCGTTACTAGAACATATACCCAATTGAATTCTCAAACGTAATTAGATATAAAAATATTGGGACACCAATTCCATTATCTATACTATGTTGTAGCCTTGTTTATTAGCTTTCCAACGCTTCGAACGGGGGTCCAAACGGCCTTACGGATCAAAAGTTACGTCCAAAACAATTTCGACCGAAAACATGAACAGTCGTGACGGACAGCTGTTGCACCCCAAAATTTGACCAATATTTCTTTACCTAGCTTGTGTTTCATCTCATTCACATTAGCATTATCACTTGCATTTCATTGACATGTGTGCAGGAGATCAAGAGGTATGATTACCAATCAAGAGCACCACAGGACTATGAAGCTAGCCAAGAAGGTTATTCAAGTGTTCAAGGGTTGATATCTTTGTCAGAGGAGTTAAGAGATCCTCAGAGAGATTGGTTGAAACCAAGGTTGTGTGCCTCCTAACTTGAGAGTTGTGGGAGCTCCTCAGATGATTCTGAAGCTGGAGGATGGACTTGAAGCCTTGAGAGAACTTATGAGATGTCTTGAAAGCCATCATGAATCCTAGAGAGGTCATTGTGCAAGATTAAAGAGACCCAACCATGAGTGGTGTAATTAGGGTTTGACTGAGTCAACCCTAGGTCAACTGATGATTTGGAGAGGGTTGAGACCTAATCCAAGAGCCATGTGATCATGGATTGAGGCATTGAGATGCTATAAGGATGATTCCAAGGTCAACTCATCATGATTGAGGAGTTTGAGAAGTTTCAAGCTAGGGTTTCTAAGGCTTGACAGTGTAAAATCCCCTAGTTTGACCCCTATCTTCAAGGCAGTTTAGCTCAAGATGTGATTGTCATCTCATCTTACCCCCAACATGAATGTTGTAGAGTTTGATCTTAGCTTTAATTTGAGTACTAGAAGTCCTTGATAGGATTTGTAGAACTCAAGTTATGGCTTTGACAAGTTACAGGTCATCTGAGGTATGTGAATCTGGGGCCTTGAAAGTCACCCAACTTGCATCCAACTTTTTCCCAAGAAGGATGATTCCTATGAACTTTTGGTCAACATGAATGTTGTTCCTCATCTTCTTAGCTTTCTAGAGAGTACTATAAGTCCTTGATAGGATTTGTAGAATTCAATTTATGGCTTTGACAAGTCAAGGGCATTTTGGTCATTTGGAGATTATAGGTCATTTCAAGCATAAGGCCATAACTCCTATTTCCAAGCTTCAAATGGAAAAATCTTCAACATCAAACTTGCTTAAAATGATGTTTTAAGGCTAGTAAGGGGGTCATGAGATGTTGAAAAGGCTTGTAGCTCAAAGTGATAAAAATGACCTAAAATGGAGGCATAAGTTAAATAAGTCAAAGTTGGAAATTGAAATTTCCAAGCTACACATCCAAACCATGGCATATGATAGGTCATTTTGACTCTAAAAAGAATTTTAAAAACAATGGTTCAGCCACATGTTTGATTTGAGGTTTAGATCATGGGGTTGCTTTGGAAAATGGTTACTTGCATATTAAGGTACAAATGCAAAACACAAGGGAAGGCAATGTACAAGCTAGCTAAGTATCTTAACACCTCATATATCTCATCTAGGGAGATTTTCAGGTCAGAATAAGTTGCTGCAAGAGGCATAGCATGAGATGGCATGTGAGATGAGATGAAATCAAAAACTCATGGCATGAGAATCCCAAATTCTCCTTGGATGATTCCAGAAAGTTATAGAGGGTTTAGAACCCTTCTATATATGGATTAGAACTTGCTCAGATGCAAGGTTGGTGAGAGATTAGAGAGGAGAGTGAGATAGCCATTTTTCTTCTTCCATTGCAAGTTGAAATCAAATTCCACTTTCCGCACCATTTCCATTGCTTCTTTCAATCCCAACACCTTCCATTGATCATACTGAATGTGTACATACCAAATTGAGGGCAAGATCATGAAGAATTGAAGAGTTGGCATTTGGATTTTGGGGGCTGCAAATCACAATCGAGTTTGGAGATTCAGGCTTTCTTGGTCTAATCTTTTGCAAACAGAAGCTTTATCATCAATCAAGGAAGGTTTCTGAAGAGTTTGAGAGGTTGAAGTGGAGCTTTGACCTATCTGATAATCAAGATTTGACAGGTTTGTAACTTTTCTTCTACACCATAATTTAAGCATAATTAGGTAGAATTGTTAGGTTAGAATGGTTAGAGACAAGTAGGAGATGGATTCTGGAAAGTTTGAGAGCATTTGGTGAAGTTTGAGTTGGAGACACCATTTTTGTTTTGATCAAGAACACGATGGATATTGAGATATATCATGAGTTTGATATCAAGAATTAACCAGTGTGAGGTGGTGATCATTCTGAGGTAACCAATTTCAAGAATTGTTAGAATTGAAGTTTGAGCATGATTGTGATCTTGGATCGGGTTTAGAGATTGAGGAAGTTTCAATGGATTTTGATACCATGGTTACTTTTAGGGTGAAATTCTGGATGAGCTAGGGTTTTGAATTTTAGTTTTTCATGGAGAATTAAGGTGACATGATTGTGGTGAAGCTTGAGCTGAAGCTCTGTTTCCATGGCTTCCTCATTTGAACCCTGGCTGGAGGAAGAAGATAAAGACATGGCAGTTGGATGGAGCGTGGACCCATTGACTGGGCGTGGATCTAAAGGCTGAGATTCAATTTCGCTTGAAGAGGGAATTCTGAAGACACCCCAAACGCGGCGTTTCATTAAACTGAGGTTTTGGGCTTTAGTGGATCAATTGATATCCCCACCCCACTCTCATGGCCCATTGGATTTTGAACTGAATTTCTTTACTCTTTGCACCGTGTCTTTTTCTTTTTCTTTACATTTTCTGAATTGTTTTTTTGATTAAAAAACTGGGCCTAGCGCATTTGATAACTGCACCCCCATTTAGAGCCCATCTGGAATTTGAACTGCACTGAATTGCTATCTGCACCAATGTTTTCCTATTTTAATTTCTTTTCCTCCATTTTATTTTAATCTTTGAAAAATTATATTAAATTTAAAAATGATGATTTCTGCATGGGGATTTTTTCTCCTATTTCATATTAATGTCTAGAAAAATATAAAATCAAAATATTTGCATTTCATGCATTTTTAATATTTTTTGTGTATTTTCTCTTTTAATAGCTTTTAATTCCTTTTATGTTGATGCATAGATTTGTAGAATTTTGTTTAGATAGTTCCCTTTGAATTTTTAGGCCATTCTTTTTAGGATAGTTAGATTAGGACTTTAGCTCCCCTCTGGATTTATTCCATAATTTTGTGATTAATTTTTTATTAGTTTTGATTAGATGACTTTAGGTTGTATAGATTTAGGTCAATCCTTAACATAGGTCCACAATAACACTAGAATTTTGGGTTTCTAGGTCAAGATAGATGTTGGGACATATAGGGTATTAAGGGTAGTCATCTATGATCCCCTAGAAATTATATTAGATTTTAATATAATAGTATACTATTTTTAATTGATTTTTGTAGTTGATTGTTGTTTGTGTTGCCCTTGTGGGCTTGTATTTTGTTTTGCCTTGCTTTGTGGGCTTTTTGGGCTTGGTCTTGCTTTGTGGAGCATGGAGGAGCATAGTGGAAGACTTGAGGATAGAAGAAGGAGCTTGAGAGATTGAAGGCTTGTTTGTCTTGTTGTTGTTTTAGGGTTAGGAATTAAGTAGAGCTTAGACTTAGTTAAGTTCTTTCTTAAACATGGATGGTATCTTTCACCTCCATTCTCCCCCATGATTCAAGGTCCTTCCATGGTATCCACCTCCCTCCTTTGGAGGGATAAGTGATGGTACCTAGGAAGTAGAACCTTTGAGGGAACCATTCTCTTGATGCTAAACCCTTATAGGTCACCTTTGGTGGTCAATAAGCAGTTTAATATCCCAACTTATCCAGTTAAGTGATTTCCTCTGGTTTGAGTATCTTGAGAGATGTTGGGCTTGAGTTTGAAGATGAAGACTTCATTGAAGAGTATGGAAGAGGATGATTCCCTGAGCACTGCCATTTCAGCTGAAGCTTGAAGAGCAAGAAGAGCAAGTTGATACTTGAAGACCCAATGAAGATCCAGTAAAGACTGAATGAAGAGCTGAGGCTCAAAGACTGAAGGATAAAGTTGACACTTTCAGATGATTGAAGACTACTCTGAGAAGATGAAGCTTATAGGAGGAACAAAGGATAAGTTGATACTTACTTTGAAGCCTGGAGATCCTAAAGAATCAAGTTGATACTTGTGGTTAAGAGTGAAGCCTGAAGGTGGAGCTTGAAGAAGAAGATAAGTTGAAACTTATGTTGAAGGGTTGAAACCTGGAGAAGCAAATTGATATTTGTCAAGAGTGATTGAAGTCTGAAGACTGAGTTGCTGTCAGAAGAGCTGAAGCTTGGAGTTGATAGAGAGAGGAGTTGATCTGCTTTCTTGTCTGTTTCTTTTCTGTATTGATGTGCCTTGTTTGACTTGCTTGATGCATTAGAATAAGTCCATATCTAGACTAGCTTTAATCTAGGAGCATGATTGCACTAGAGGTTGAGCTACTCCCTCTGCTTGTATTGTTACTGTATGGCTTTGCTTGCGGGTATTCGGCAGAGCCCTGCTCCCTTGCCCATGTGGTTTGTTTTGCTTGATGGCATGATGTTATTTCTTCTGTATGATTACAGTTTACTGTTCTGCTTGATAGCATTTTATTTCTTCTGTATGATTGTTGTTATTCATTCTGGCTTGAGGTTGAGATGAGCTTGTGGAGGCTGCTGCCCCACACACACTTCCTCCCTCACTTGCATTGCATGCATTTTACTGTACTATTGTTTACTGTTTAAGCTGATGCTTATCTGTTTCTGTACCTCATTGACATGATCCCTTAAGACTCTCACTTCCTTTGATAAGGAAGTGATGATAGAACTTTAGGTTGAAACCTATGCATGATAACTTCTAGGAGTTCCCTATTTCAAACCTCAACTATAGGATGAATCCTTGGCATGAAAACAATAGGACTTGATAGTCTCCCCGTAGTTGAGCCTGTTCTCTTCTCATCTCAAAACAGCTTAAGATACAGTAATCATGAATGATTTCTTTCGTACGTTACGAGCCTTAAGCTATCTGAGAAAGGATTGTTGGAGAGCTTCTTTTCAACAGTCTGGATGTTTAGTATGGCACCCTTTGGGTGACATGCGACACATTCATTCTCAGGTCATAGTCTTTAGTGCGATTGAAATTGCAAACACAATAAAAAACACTTCTTTCGTAAAAGACAGAAAACGAACTTCAAACCTTTTTGCCCCGTGGGCCCGTAATTCAAAGGAAAGCTTTTCTGAAGAAAAGAGTGTTGTTAAACTCCAGTTCTACCGCAAACAGGCTTTGTCCCTAACTGCTGGAACTGTTGTTTAACCCTACTCGATAAAACAGATGAATCTGAATCCCCGTGATGCGTAGTCCCGAACTACGTAAGCTCTGATCTCTCATACCTGTTGAGAGTACGTAGGCACAATACTGATGTATTGGCGAGCCACCTTCCCCGTATCCCGTCGTAGGTCGAACTACATTGACTCTGATTTCTCATTCTCTGATGAGAATACGTAGGCATGAAGTGTGACGCTTTGTCGAGTCATTTTATTTTCTGTTTAAGCCAGCCTTGATAGGTAGATAGATAAAACCAACTCGTCCCGTAAACACAACAAGTGTGGATCCCGTCGAGTACGACGGACGTGAGGGGTGCTAATACCTTCCCCTTGCGTAACCGACTCCCGAACCCAGACAATGGTTGCGACGACCTTGTCTTACCCTTTTTCGTCAGGTTTTTCTGATCGTTTCCTTTCCCGCTCCGAGGAATAAATAACAAAAGGTGGCGACTCTTCTGTTATGCCGGCACCTTATTTTCGCGAAAGCGACAGCTGGCGACTCTGCTGGGGATCGAACCCAGAATCTCTGGTTCTCCGGTTCCCTATGCGAGTCATTCCTAGCGCTTGTATGATTACTTGTTGGGCTGTGTTTATTTATCGCACTTTATTTCCCGCACTTTATTTTCAGTATGATATGATTATCTGTGCTGTTGTGGGAGGGGCATTCTGATGAGTGAAAAGCCAGACCCAGGCTTGAGTGAACATAGCATTAGTTGTGGAAATTAGTGGGCGCGTGCTTGCTTGGCAGGCACTAGTGTCTCATGAAATCCACGCTCAGACGAGGTTCTCCCGGTTGGCTTCTCTTTCAACCCTTTGGGTTAAGACGGTTGCTGGTTTGGAGGATTGTCGACTCTGGGGACCGATCATTTGTGATTCAGCCGAGTGAGGCCGCTTCATGAGCTGGTGATGCCACACCTTCTGGGTATCGTATCACCCCTCTTGAATGTCTGTGACGCTGATGAACGCATATGATGCCGAACTTGAGTCAGTTTAGGTCCATACCTGTGAGCAGGGTTGGGTTTATTGCAGGAAACTTTGACCTTCAGACTACCTGGTTTTCTTGACAGCGAATCAGTTTTATTGGGATCTGAGGATCTCATCATCAGATATATGATTGTTCTTGACAGAACAAGTTTTTGATTGGGATCAGAGGATCTTATCATCAGATGGGTATTTGTTCTTGATAGAGGAGGTTTTGATCAGAGGATCTTATCATCAGATGTGTATTTGTTCTTGATAGAGCAGGTTTTGATCAGAGGATCTTATCATCAGATGTGTATTTGTTCTTGACATAGCAGGTTTATGACTGGGGTATGAGGATCTCCTTATCAGATGTTTGTTCTTGATAGAGCAGAGTTTTGGTCATCAGTGGTTTGTTCTTGACAGAGCAGATTTATGATTGGGGTCTGAAGATCTCATCAGCAGATGTATGTTTGTTCTTGACAGAGCAGAGTTTTTTGGTCCTGTATCAGAGGTCTTTATTATCAGACATTTGTTCTTGACAGAGCAGAATTATGGTCTTGTGTATATGGCCCTATCAGATGGTTGTTCTTGACAGAGCAGATTTGTGGTCCGATACCCGGGTTTTCTTATTATCAGATATAGTGGTTGTTCTTGATGGAGCAGGATTATGGTTTTGTTGATACAGAATCTCCATAACACAGTTGCCTTGATCTCCTGCTGCATGATTGCATTTTACATTGCTTTGCATACCCATTTGCATTTCATTAACGTGTGTCTGTGTTGCAGGTACCGTTTTCCCCGATCCAGGATTTCTTGCCTCCTATTGTATTTGTTATGGGTCCTCTGAGGAAGACCGTGGCTTACAAGTTCCCTGCCCCTGATGTGGTTCGGCTGAATGGTTTGATAGCTTTAGCAGATGATTCTGTGAGGGATGAGTTCTGAAAATCTTACGGCAAATTGCTTAGTTTGGTTCGTAAACCTTCTGCGTTCGAGTTGAATGGGTTGCACGCTCTGCTGCTGTTCTACGACCCTCCGTTGAGATGTTTCACTTTCCAGGATTTTATTCTCGCACCCACGCTAGAGGAATATGCTGATTTGTTAGGTGTGCCTATCAAGAGGCAGATGCCTTTTGTTCATATGGATGCTGAGCCCGATCTGGCTGGTTTAGCTCCTTCACTTCATCTGGATGCCTCCGAGTTGGTATTGACTAGTTGGAATAAGGTTCCTGGTTTCTCCTTGCAGTTTTTAGTGGGGAAGGCTCAGCAGTGCGCCAAAGACGGGTGTTGGGTCGCGTTCAATGCCATTCTCGCTTTGTGCATATATGGCATCATTCTGTTCCCCAATATGCCCGATTTTGTAGACTTCGATGCATTTCATATCTTTGCTTCAGGAAACCCAGTCCCTACCTTGATAGGAGATGTCTACCATTCTATCCACTACAAAAACGAGAAAAGGAGGGGCAAGAATGTCTCATGCTGCGTACCCTTGCTTTATAAATGGCTTGATAGTCATCTGCCCAAGAGGGGTCCTTTTGTTTCGTCTGCAGCCACAGCTGAGTGGTCCGAGCGTCTGATGAGTTTATCTGCAGAGGATATTGACTGGTTTGATAGAGATAGGCTGGGTACCGAGATTGTCTTCAGCTGTAGCGGGTTTCCAAACGTGCCTTTGATAGGCAGGAAGGGCTGTATAAACTACAATCCGTCTTTGCTGGTCCGACAGTTCGCGTATGCTTTGAGAGCTCCGCCGAAGGATGAAGAGGTACAGGAATCTCTGTACCTCACTGGTCTTCTAGAGGGGGATCTGTTATCCAAGCTTCAGCGAGCTTGGAATGGCATCAGTAAGAGGGGAAAACCATTGTTGGGGAGGAGCAATAACCAAGCCTACCCTCCGTATGTGACTTGGGCCAGAGCCAGAGCAGATGCTATAGGGATGCCGTTTCCCCATGCCAAGTCAGAAATCCCTCCAATGATTGAAGCACCTACTACTGTGCCCATTCAGCAGCATAATCAGGTGTTAGCTGAGCGAGATGAATTGAAGCGGGCGAATGAGGAACTGGAGAAAGAATTGGCTCAGCTACGAAGCGAGAGGAACGAAGCCGTTCATTCTTTCAAAAGGCAGACAGAGCTGGTGAACCAGCTAGGTACAGACCTGACTAAGCAGATAGCCGAGCGTGAGCACATGGGTCAAGACTTCAAGGCTGTCAACGACGTACTGGCTACAAAGAAGCAGCACTTGGATGAAGCGTATCGGAGGATATCCAAGTTCAACCAGCACTGGAAGGCTTCCCTGGCCACCAGAAAAGAGAGGGAGGATAAGCTGATGCTATAGATCTCCAAGCTGGAAGCCCAGGTAAAAGACAGTGAGAAGAGGTTTGATGAAGAAACCGCTCGCAGATACGTCGCTGAAGGCCAGCTCAACAGGGCCCTCGCTAACCTGAAGGAGCGCAAACTGACGTGTGAGTCCAAGAAGCGGAAGTTAGAAGATTGTTTCGGCGAAGGAGCATGGGAAGATTCGGTCAAAGGTCTTCAGTACACCATTGTGCAGAGGGAATTACTCGTCGAAGGGTTACTCACTCTGCCGGATCATCCAGAAACGAAGGAGTTGTTAGAAGAGTATCGTGCCCGTGGCCACACATGACTATTTGTATTCCTTTTGTTTTGATCATTGTTGTATGCTGATCATCACCAGACTTGTTGGCTGAGGTCACGCTGTTGATTCATCTTGTACTCGCTGATGTTGTGTACTGCCTTGATAGGCTTTCTTTATATATGAGATTGTTATTTCCATGATTGGACTCAGACTTCTTCTTATTATCAGCACTGGCACTCAGGCACTAGGATCGGGGAAAATCTCCCTAACGCACAGACACACGTTTGCATTTGCATGAAGCATTTGCATAACGAGCATTCTGTTGTTTTTCCTAACCCTTTTGTGTTGACAGGTTGTTTCAGGTTGTTTCAGGGGGCTCCAGGATTGATCAGAGACCTATTCACCGCTATCCGACCAGAGCTAATCATACCAGGATCATGGAGCAAGTGCAAACTGATGTTCAGGAACTCCGCGAAAGAATGGATCGCTTCATGGAGCTCATGCAAGCGGTCGCCAATGGCCAGGATCAGCTCAGAACCTTGGTTCAGCCTCTGATTTCAAGGGTTGATAGCAATGGCGTACTCCACAGTGGGACTGTGCCTACTCCTCCACCAGTTGAAACTCCGCAAAATGGTGTTCCTGTGACCAGGGGCAACGGCAGTGCCAACGGCAATGTAATGGCCAACATCGGACTCAACACGACGGGCGTCGGTAATGGGAGTCTGGGAGCTAATGTCAATGTCGGGCTGGGCAACGACAATACAAGTGTCGGGAATCTGTTTGGGCCTCAGCCATGGCTAGAGGATCGTCAGGACGATGTGTTCTCTCAGAGAGGTGCTGAAGGGGAGCTGAATGCTGAAGCACGGCTTAGATTCAAGGCACTTGAAGATAAGATGAGAGATATCGAGAATCAGAATACTTTGGGCGTTGATATGTTAAAGTTGGGATTAATTGCGGATTTCAAGGTGCCTCTCAAGTTCAAGGTACCTGACTTTGAAAAGTATAAGGGCACCACTTGCCCTCGTGTCCACCTGAGATTGTACTACAGAAAAATGTCTGCTCATTCTGAGAACGAGAAGTTGCTGATGCACTTCTTCCAAGACAGTCTTTCCGGGCCATCCCTTGAATGGTACATGAGTCTGGAGCCTACTAGTGTGCGCACGTGGAAAGATCTTGCTGAAGCATTTGTGCACCACTGCCAATACAATAGCGACTTGGCCCCGAACCGAGTCCAACTGCAGAATCTGTCGCAGAGGAATAATGAAGGGTTTAAGGAATACGCCCAGCGGTGGCGTGAGTTGGCAGCCAGGGTTCAGCCGCTGATGGTTGAACGTGAGCTCGTGCAGATGTTCGTAGCCACCCTCCCAGGGGTTTACTATGAGAAGTTGGTCAGCGGGATGTCCAAAACGTTCTCAGATCTCATTATCACGGGTGAGCACGTCGAAAATGGGATCAAGATCGGGAAAATTCAAGGTGATTCATCCTCAGCTGGAGGCGGAAAGAAACCTTATGCTGGCAAAAGATGAGAAGGAGAAGTGAGCGCTGTGACCAACGCTCGAAGGAAGGGTAAAGGCCCTCACCAGCAGGTGGCCAGTATAACTATCCCGGCAGTTCAACAGCAGCAGCAGCAACCGAATCAACAAGGATATAGAAAGTATCAGAATCGGGCACCTTTGGCGAACCGTCACCTCGAGACACCGCCCATGTCGTACGCGCAACTCTTGCAGACTTTGCTTCAGCTACAGTTGATCCAGAAGAGAACGCTGGCTCCCTTGACAGGGGCACCTCCGCCAGGGTACGACGCGAATGCCACTTGTGAGTTCCACTCAGGGGCACCAGGCCACACAATAGAGAACTGCAAAGCCTTCAAGCATAAGGTGTAGGACATGGTGGATGCCAAGATCATCAACTTCTCCGATAATGTGCCAAATGTCGCGAAGAATCCTATGCCGAATCATAGGGGAGGCGGAGTGAACGCCATTATCGAAGACGAGAGTTCGGATTTGTTGACTGACGTCAGAGATCTGAAGACGCCGCGTAGCTTCATTAAAGCTAAGTTGATGAAAAGAGGTTTCTTTCCAGGTTGCGGAGAGCTATGTATGGACTGTGCCACACGTTCTGATGGATGTGAACAGTTGGTAGAAGGAATTCAAAGTCTGATGACTGAGGGGATTCTGCAGTTTAGCCGGAGGGCTGAAAGTGGGTCAGGAGAGGTAGTGCTGAAGCAAGCTGATGAGGTCGCCACCATCACCATCCCTCGCCAGACGATAACTATTTCGGCGCCCAGACCGCCCACAATTACTATTACCAAAGTTGGGCTGATACCCTTCGAGAGCACGAATGCTGCCCCGTGGCATTATGGGGCTGAAGTCTACTGCAACGGACAGAAGTTGGAGCTAGAACCGTTTGGGTCGACTGTGGAGAACCTTGCGGGAATCAGTGGTATTACTCGCAGCGGAAGAGTGTTTGCACCACCAGAGGTCGTGGCGGATAAGGCGGTCAGAGCTGATGCGGCTGATAAAGGTAAAAGTAAAGTCGTTGAAGAGGTCCCACGTGGGGCAGAAAAAGACTTACTTGTTAAAGATGCCGAGGAGTTTATGCGGTTGATTAAAAAGAGTGACTACAAGATTTTAGACCATCTCCATCAGACGCCCTCGAAGATTTCCATTCTGAACTTGTTGCTGTGCTCTGAAGCACACCGCAACGCACTGCTGAAGGTGTTGAACGCCGCATATGTGCCGCAGGAAATATCGGTAAATCAGCTAGAAGAGGTTGTAGCCCACGTAAATGCTGGAAATGGGCTAGGCTTCACAGACCTGGAGCTGACGCCGAAGGGGAGGAACCACAATAGCGCCCTACACATCTCGATAGAGTGTAGGGGCACGATTATGTCGCACGTGTTGGTGGACACGGGTTCGTCGCTTAATGTTCTTCCGAAGAAGGCATTAATGAAGTTGGATACTCGTGGAGTGATTTGCACACCCAGTGATCTGGTTGTGAAGGCGTTCGACGGAACTAAACGACACGTTTTCGGGGAGGTGACCCTGCCAATCCAAGTGGGTCCAGAAACGTTTGACGCGGTCTTTTATATTATGGACATCATGCCTGCCTACAGTTGTCTCTTGGGTCGGCCATGGATCCATGCTGCCGATGCCGTGACCTCCACGTTGCATCAGAAACTCAAATATGCTGTCGAGGGTAGCATCATAACCGTGTGTGGCGAGGAAGACATAATGGTGAGCCATTTGTCGTCCTTCAAGTATGTGGAGATGGATGGCGAAATCCATGAGACTCTATGCCAAGCGTTCGAAACCGTCAAAGTGAAGGACGTAGCTCCTGTAGTCACGGAAAAGCCAGAGATGACTCTCTCCTCATTCAAGGAAGCTCGGGTCGTTGTCCAAGCCAGATCTACCCCGGGCTGGGGGAGAATTCTGGAGATACCTAACAAGCAAGATAAATTTGGGTTGGGATACTCTCCTGGAGCTGAAGCTTCTTCTTCTAGCAGTGCGTCGCGAGGTAAAGGGCCGATCCAGTTTACCAGTGGCGGAATGATTTTCGAAAGCATCAACGCGGTGTCTGAAGATAGCGGAGATAGCGACTGTGACCTCGACTCTTGGATCCAGCCAAGCAAGCCAGGCGAGGGCCTTACCAACTGGTCCGTCAAGGATATCATCCAGATGACAAGCGAAGAGTAATGATTTACTTTTTCCAATCATTGTACAACCCTATGTCTTACCCGGGGCATAGTGGTTTTATTGTCAGGGCCTTGTTGGATTATGTACATGCATTTTGTTAATAAATCAAAGGCGTTTTCTTCGCATTCAAATATTGTGATCTCTGTTATTCCTGTTTTATATTTGTTTTGAAAAACAATAAAATGGCAATGAGGTTTGTGCTAACCTGCATATCCTTGTTTTAAGCTTAACCCTTGTTATTGCAGGATCCACATAACAGATGACATCGACTCTGGACCTTCTACGGCTCACTTCGACTTCGATTGCCCGATCTATCAAGCTGAAGAAGAGATTGATGAAGACGAAGACCTTCCTGAAGAGTTGGCCTGCTTGTTAAGACAAGAGGAGAAAGTTATTCTGCCTCATGAAGAGGAGATCGAGATTATGAATCTGGGTTCTGAAGAGCTCGTCAGAAACATCAGGATAGGGGCCGCATTGCAGAGTGATGTCAAGCAGAGATTAGTCGAGATGCTGAGAGAGTATAGTGACGTCTTTGCTTGGTCATACGAAGATATGCCCGGACTTGACACCGACATCGTGGTCCACCACTTGCCGTTGCGAGAAGATTGTCCTCCCGTTAAGCAGAAGCTTAGGAGGACGAGACCAGATATGGTCGTTAAGATCAAAGAAGAAGTGCAGAAACAGCTTGATGCTGGCTTCTTGGCGGTTACTACTTACCCTCCGTGGGTCGCCAACATAGTGCCCGTACCAAAGAAGGACGCTAAGGTACGAATGTGCGTCGATTATCGGGATTTGAATAGGGCGAGCCCTAAAGATGATTTCCCGCTGCCTCATATTGATGTGTTGGTCGATAATACAGCCCAGTTCTCCGTGTTTTCGTTCATGGATGGCTTCTCCGGTTACAACCAGATCAAGATGGCGCCGGAGGACATGGAGCAAACGACGTTTATTACTCCCTGGGGAACATTTTGCTACAAGGTAATGCCTTTCGGTCTGAAGAACGCAGGGGCCACTTACCAACGAGCAATGGTTACTTTGTTTCATGACATGATTCATCATGAGATTGAAGTCTATGTTGATGACATGATTGCGAAGTCCCAAACGGAGGAGAGACATCTAGTCAATTTGCTGAAGCTTTTTGAGAGACTTAGGAAGTTCAGGTTGAGGCTGAATCCTAACAAGTGTACTTTCGGAGTACATTCCGGAAAGTTACTGGGGTTTATCGTGAGCGAAAGAGGCATCGAGGTTGATCCTGCGAAGATAAAGGCGATACAAGAAATGCCAGCGCCAAAAACAGAAAAAGAAGTTCGTGGTTTCCTGGGCAGAATAAACTACATTGCGAGGTTTATCTCTCAGCTCACGGCCACGTGTGAACCAATGTTCAAGCTTTTAAAGAAAGATCAGGCAATTATCTGGAACGAGGATTGCCAGAAGGCATTCGACAAGATAAAGCAGTATCTGCAAGAACCTCCAATCTTAATACCCCCAGTGGCCGGACGGCCCTTAATCATGTACTTGACAGTTCTTGAGAATAGTATGGGGTGTGCTCTCGGTCAGCATGACGAGACGGGCAGAAAGGAGCATGCCATTTACTACTTGAGTAAAAAATTCACAGATTGTGAATCTCGTTACTCGATGCTGGAGAAGACGTGTTGTGCACTAGCCTGGGCTGCCAAACATTTACGACAGTACATGCTCAACCACACCACCATGCTAATTTCGAAGATGGATCCGATCAAGTACGTCTTCGAGAAGCAAGCTCTTTCGGGCAGGATTGCCAGATGGCAAATGGTGTTGACGGAATATGATATTCAGTACGTTTCCCAGAAGGCCATCAAGGGAAGCGTATTGTCTGATTACCTTGCCGAACAGCCGATCGAGGATTACCAGCCGATGAAATTTGAATTCCCTGATGAGGATATCATGTTTCTCAAAGCGAAAGATTGCGATGAGCCGTTGCCCGACGAGGGGCCAGATAGGAAATCCCAGTGGAAGTTGATATTCGACGGGGCGGTTAATTCTTACGGAAGTGGCATAGGGGCGATCATCACGACTCCCCGCGGATCCCATATCCCGTTCACTGCGAGACTGACGTTTCCAGTCACCAATAATGAAGTGGAGTACGAAGCATGCATCATGGGTCTAGAAGAGGCAATTGATTTGAGAATCAAGAACCTAGACGTATATGGTGACTCGGCGCTTGTGATCAACCAGATTAAAGGGGAGTGGGAGACTCGTCAATCGAATTTGGTGCCGTACATGAACTATGCCAGAAGGCTACTTCCGTTCTTTAATCGAGTGGAACTCCATCATGTGCCCAGAGCGGAAAATCAAATGGCTAATGCCTTAGCCACGTTGGCTTCAATGTATAAAGTCAATTTTTGGAATGAGGCTCCAAGAATTGTCCTTTCTCGTCTTGATAAACCTGCATTTGTCTTTGCGATCGAGGAAGCCGTCGACGGCAAGCCATGGTTCCATGACATCCAGACCTTCCTTATGACTAAGGAGTATCCTGAGGGAGCATCGACCCAGGATAAGAAGACTCTGAGGAGGCTGTCTGGAAATTTTTATCTCAATCCTGATGGAGTTTTGTATAAAAGAAACCACGATCTCGTGCTACTCAGATGTGTAGATGAGAAAGAGGCGAGTATGCTCATGGAAGAAGTTCATGAAGGCACATTTGGTACGCACGCCGGCGGACATGCTATGACGAGAAAGATCCTGAGAGCAGGATATTACTGGCTGACGATGGAATCAGATTGCTTTAAATTCGCGAAGAGATGTCATAAATGCCAGATTTATGCTGATAAAGTTCATGTGCCGCCGTTCCCGTTAAATGTCATGTCCTCCCCGTGACCGTTCTCCATGTGGGGCATCAACATGATAGGCAAGATCGAGCCCACTGCGTCTAACGGTCATCGCTTCATTCTGGTAGCTATCGACTACTTCACCAAGTGGGTGGAGGCAGCCTCGTATGCTAACGTGACCAAGCAAGTGGTGGCTAAGTTCATAAAGAGGGACATCATCTGTCGTTACGGAATTCCCGAGCGGATCATTACTGACAATGGTTCGAATCTGAATAACAAGATGATGAAGGAGCTGTGCCAGAGTTTCAAGATTGAACACCACAACTCATCTCCTTACCGACCGAAGATGAATGGCGCCGTTGAAGCGGCCAATAAGAACATAAAGAAGATTGTTCAGAAGATGGTTGTGACCTACAAAGATTGGCACGAGATGTTGCCATTTGCATTGCACGGTTATCGTACGAAGGTACGTACGTCAACCGGAGCAACTCCTTTCTCCTTGGTGTACGGTATGGAAGTTGTCCTACCGTTAGAAGTGGAGATCCCTTCTTTGCGAGTTTTGGTTGATGTGAAACTCGACGAGGCAGAATGGATTACGAACCGACTGAACCAACTCAGCCTGATGGACGAGAAGAGGTTGGCATCGATTGCGCATGGTCGTCTGTACCAAAGCCGAATGAAGAAAGCTTATGATAAGAAGGTGCGTCCTAGAAGCTTTCAGACGGGTGATCTCGTCCTGAAGAAGATTCTTCCGCACTCCGATCACCGGGGCAAGTGGACTCCCAATTACGAAGGTTTGTACGTCGTCAGCAAGGTCTTCTCGGGAGGAGCTTTGTTGTTATCCACGATGGATGGTGAAGATTTTGCATCCCCGGTGAACGCGGACGCAGTTAAAAAATACTTTGCTTGAAAGCGACCCGCTGGACAGTAAAAAGAGAGTCCAGGCAAAAATGGGGCATCCCGGCGAACCATAAAAAAGGAAAAAGGTTCGGGCAAAAATTAGGGATATAAATTGAAAAAATGTACACCCGCAAAGTCGAAAACCCGGATGGGGGACTTTGGCAAAAAAGGGTATCCCGGTGAACTGAAAACCCGCAAAGGGCGGTTCACGCAAAAGTTAGGGATTTGAAAAAAGCAAATGACTGCGTTCCGCGTGTGGACTTTCTTTGTTTAGTGGTTTGGAAGACCTGAGGGCCGTTTATCTGAATCAATCTCTTATGAAGCTGAAGCGTCGGAGAAGTATCGAAGTCGAGTGGGTCATAGAGGGATCAACTCATGGTGTTCGTCTACGCCTCGTTGCCGACATTTGTATATACTGATGTATATTTATGTTTTATTTTTGCGCGGCTTCCTCATTCCAGGAGCTTGCATCTGTTGTAAAACATTTTTACCCGTTCTGGGGTTCGTTATCAATAAAATGTATACTATTCAGCAATTCTGTTTGACTGTTTAGCATTTACCTGTTTTGTTTGCGAAAAATAACGCCGATGTTTTTGATAAAATGCGCATACATAAACTTACTGGCCTAGGCCACCGATTGTTGAAACAATGAATTACTTGAACGTTGTCACGAGATAATAACCTTGATAGGTCCCTTTGAGAAGGGTATCTTGTTTGTTTGTTTGTGTTGTTACAGGTGTAGCATATTCCAGACAATGCGTCGTGCGCATCCCCAAGCAGGATGATTCCTCCTTCCCCAGGAAAGTTCAGCAGCCTCTCCCCGCAGAGTCTGAACGTGAGATCGTGAGCATTGATATGTCTCCCCAGGCAGAGAAGATTCTCTCCCCAATCGGATGCATCCTGAAGGAACGTCATCTCTTCAGTAGAGTCATTCACTGAAGTGTGCAGCAATTGGTGGTTCAAGACTGAAGTCTCCAGCGGAATTGAGTTTCCCCACAGAGTCGTACTCTCCCCAGCAAGCAGAATGATTTCTTCTTCCTCAGCCGAGTTTGCAGATCCCCAAGAGATCCGAGTCCTTGGAAGCCGCTCAGGCCATGATTGGTTTTCCCCAGTAGAGTGTTGAATAGTCGATGTTGTGCTTCCCCGCCAGAGTCGTTATCTCCAGGGAAATAGTCGTGAAGTCCGTGCAGTTTATTCCAGCGATTGACATCGCTTTCCCTCAGCAGGTCCAGGTTCTCGTAGAGCTTCGTTCCCCTGCAGCATTCAACTGAAGTTTGTTTCCCCTGCGGAGTCCAATAGAGATTGGCGGGACCTTTTTTTCCCTCAGCAGGATGATTCCTCCCCCTACCAGAGTGGTTCTTTCTCCTTGACAGGGGGATTCTCCCTTCAGTATTTATTTTACTGACGGGATCGCATCATTTTGCATGACTGCATAGCATTTATCATAAACACATAGCATTTCCACCGTGTGGAGCATTGCGCCATTGCCGAAGCATATGCATAATAAGCATGATCCAGGTTGTTACCATTCTTGTTTTGCAGGTGTTCCGCCGCAGAATTGATTGCTCAAGATGATTCTTGAATTCTCCCCAACGGAGTCGCTTGCTCGATATGATTCTTGAATTCCCCAGCAAGGTTGTTTTCTTAAGATGATTCTTAAAACCCCCAGTGTAGTCGCCAGAGTTGGTTGCTCAAGTTGATGCTTAGAGTCCCCGGCAGAGTGTTTGCTCAGGATGATTCCTGAAATCTCCAGCATAGTTATCGGTTCAGGATGATTCTTGAAGTCCCCGATGGAGTTATTTGTCCAAGATGATTCTTGAAGTCCTTAGCAGAGTTGATTCATCCAGAATGATTCTTGGATCCCCGAAGCAGAGTTACTTGATAGTTCTCCAGAATCCCCAGCAGAGATGCGTCATCCCCAGCAGGTTTCTGAGCGGAGAAGTTGAAACTTTCCCCTGAAGACTTGATGATCAAAGTCCGACCGTGTTAACAAAGCAGTTCTCTCAGCTGATGCGGAGTGCTTGATGGCAGACGTTTGGATATCCCCAATTGGTTCATGATTGACCAAGAATTCTATTCCCGACTTACTGATGAATTCTGGCTGATGCCCAAAAGTTTTCTTTGGATACCTGACGGCATGATCGACCATGTATTACCGGTTACCGTGTAACCAATCCCCCAGCTAGTTGCCGTGCAGCTAATATTTCAGTTTTCGAAGATTTATTCCCATCAGAGTACCGTATACTTGTGCAGTTGGCAAATTTTCGGGGTTTGTTGGTATTCAACCATATTTCACCTTGATTAGTTGAGAGCCATTTGCTCCTCACCCAATCAGATTCAAGCCGTTTGAATAGGGGCAGCTGTTGCACCCCAAAATTTGACCAATATTTCTTTACCTAGCTTGTGTTTCATCTCATTCACATTAGCATTATCACTTGCATTTCATTGACATGTGTGCAGGAGATCAAGAGGTATAATTACCAATCAAGAGCACCACAGGACTATGAAGCTAGCCAAGAAGGTTATTCAAGTGTTCAAGGGTTGATATCTTTGTCATAGGAGTTAAGAGATCCTCAGAGAGATTGGTTGAAACCAAGGTTGTGTGCCTCCTAACTTGAGAGTTGTGGGAGCTCCTCAGATGATTCTGAAGCTGGAGGATGGACTTGAAGCCTTGAGAGAACTTATGAGATGTCTTGAAAGCCATCATGAATCCTAGAGAGGTCATTGTGCAAGATTAAAGAGACCCAGCCATGAGTGGTGTAATTAGGGTTTGACTGAGTCAACCCTAGGTCAACTGATGATTTGGAGAGGGTTGAGACCTAATCCAAGAGCCATGTGATCATGGATTGAGGCATTGAGATGCTATAAGGATGATTCCAAGGTCAACTCATCATGATTGAGGAGTTTGAGAAGTTTCAAGCTAGGGTTTCTAAGGCTTGACAGTGTAAAATCCCCTAGTTTGACCCCTATCTTCAAGGCCGTTTAGCTCAAGATTTGATTGTCATATCATCTTACCCCCAACATGAATGTTGTAGAGATTGATCTTAGCTTTAATTTGAGTACTAGAAGTCCTTGATAGGATTTGTAGAACTCAAGTTATGGCTTTGACAAGTTACAGGTCATCTGAGGTATGTGAATTTGGGGCCTTGAAAGTCACCCAACTTGCATCCAACGTTTGCCCAAGAAGGATGATTCCTATGAACATTTGGTAAACATGAATGTTGTTCCTCATCTTCTTATCTTTCTAGAGAGTACTAGAAGTCCTTGATAGGATTTGTAGAACTCAAGTTATGGCTTTGACAAGTCAAGGGCATTTTGGTCATTTGGAGATTATAGGTCATTTCAAGCATAAGGCCATAACTCCTATTTCCAAGTTTCAAATGGAAACATCTTCAACATCAAACTTGCTTAAAATGATGTTTTAAGTCTAGTAAGAGGGTCATGAGATGTTGAAAAGGCTTGTAGCTCAAAGTGATAAAAATGACCTAAAATGGAGGCATAAGTTAAATAAGTCAAAGTTGGAAATTGAAATTTCCAAGCTACACATCCAAACCATGGCATATGATAGGTCATTTTGACTTTAAAAAGAATTTTAAAAACAATGGTTCAGCCACATGTTTTATTTGAGGTTTATATCATGGGGTTGCTTTGGAAAATGGTTACTTGCATATTAAGGTACAAATGCAAAACACAAGGGAAGGCAATGTACAAGCTAGCTAAGTATCTTAACACCTCATATATCTCATCTAGGGAGATTTTCAGGTCAGAATAAGTTGCTGCAAGAGGCATAGCATGAGTTGGCATGTGAGATGAGATGAAATCAAAAACTCATGGCATGAGAATCCCAAATTCTCCTTGGATGATTCCAGAAAGTTCTAGAGGGTTTAGAACCCTTCTATATATGGATTAGAACTTGCTCAGATGCAAGGTTGGTGAGAGATTAGAGAGGAGAGTGAGATAGCCATTTTTCTTCTTCCATTGCAAGTTAAAATCAAATTCCACTTTCCACACCATTTCCATTGCTTCTTTCAATCCCAACACCTTCCATTGATCATATTGAATGTGTGCATACCAAATTGAGGGCAAGATCATGAATAATTGAAGAGTTGGCATTTGGATTTTGGGGGCTGCAAATCACAATCGAGTTTGGAGATTCAGGCTTTCTTGGTCCAATCTTTTGCAAACAGAAGCTTTATCATCAATCAAGGAAGGTTTCTGAAGAGTTTGAGAGGTTGAAGTGGAGCTTTGACCTATCTGATAATCAAGATTTGACAGGTTTGTAACTTTTCTTCTACACAATAATTTAAGCATAATTAGGTAGAATTGTTAGGTTAGAATGGTTAGAGACAAGTAGGAGATGGATTCTGGAAAGTTTGAGAGCATTTGGTGAAGTTTGAGTTGGAGACACCATTTTTGTTTTGATCAAGAACACGATGGATATTGAGATATATCATGAGTTTGATATCAAGAATTAACTAGTGTGAGGTGGTGATCATTCTGAGGTAACCAATTTCAAGAATGGTTAGAATTGAAGTTTGAGCATGATTGTGATCTTGGATCGGGTTTAGAGATTGAGGAAGTTTCAATGGATTTTGATACCATGGTTAGATTCAGGGTGAAATTCTGGATGAGCTAGGGTTTTGAATTTTAGTTTTTCATGGAGAATTAAGGTGATACGATTGTGGTGAAGCTTGAGCTGAAGCTCTGTTTCCATGGCTTCCTCATTTGAACCCTGGCTAGAGGAAGAAGATAAAGACATGGTCGTTGGATGGAGCGTGGACCCATTGACTGGGCGTGAATCTAAAGGCTGAGATTCAATTTCGCTTGAAGAGGGAATTCTGAAGACACCCCAAACGCGGCGTTTCATTAAACTGAGGTTTTGGGCTTTAGTGGATCAATTGATATCCCCACCCCACTCTCATGGCCCATTGGATTTTGAACTGAATTTCTTTACTCTTTGCACCGTGTCTTTTTCTTTTTCTTTACATTTTCTGAATTGTTTTTCTGATTAAAAAACTGGGCCTAGTGCATTTGATAACTGCACCCCCATTTAGAGCCCATCTGGAATTTGAACTGCACTGAATTGCTATCTGCACCAATGTTTTCCTATTTTAATTTCTTTTCCTCCATTTTATTTTAATCTTTGAAAAATCATATTAAATTGAAAAATGATGACTTCTGCATGGGGATTTTTTCTCCTATTTCATATTAATGTCTAGAAAATTATAAAATCAAAATATTTGCATTTCATGCATTTTTAATATGTTTTGTGTATTTTCTCTTTTAATAGCTTTTAATTCCTTTTATGTTGATGCATAGATTTGTAGAATTTTGTTTAGATAGTTCCCTTTGAATTTTTAGGCCATTCTTTTTAGGATAGTTAGATTAGGCTTTAGCTCCCCTCTGGATTTATTCCATAATTTTGTGATTAATTTTTTATTAATTTTGATTAGATGACTTTAAGTTGTATAGATTTAGGTCAATCCTTAACATAGGTCCACAATAACACTAGAATTTTGGGTTTCTAGGTCAAGATAGATGTTGAAACATATAGGGTATTAAGGGTAGTCATCTAGGATCCCCTAGAAATTATATTATATTTTAATATAATAGTATACTACCGCAAACAGGCTTTGTCCCTAACTGCTGGAACTGTTGTTTAACCCTACTCGATAAAACAGATGAATCTGAATCCCCGTGATGCGTAGTCCCAAACTACGTAAGCTCTAATCTCTCATACCTGTTGAGAGTACGTAGGCACAATACTGATGTATTGGCGAGCCACCTTCCCCGTATCCCGTCGTAGGTCGAACTACGTTGACTCTGATTTCTCATTCTCTGATGAGAATACGTAGGCATGAAGTGCGACGCTTTGCCGAGTCATTTTCTTTTCTGTTTAAGCCAGCCTTGATAGGTAGATAGATAAAACCAACTCGTCCCGTAAACACAACAAGCGTGGATCCCGTCGAGTACGACGGACGTGAGGGGTGCTAATACCTTCCCCTTGCGTAACCGACTCCCGAACCCAGACAATGGTTGCGACGACCTTGTCTTACCCTTTTTCGTCAGGTTTTTCCGATCGTTTCCTTTCCCGCTCCGAGGGATAAATAACGAAAGGTGGCGACTCTTCTGTTATGCCGACACCTTATTTTCGCGAAAGCGACAACAACAAAACGCTGTTACGCTCCAGAACCTAAATCAACCCAAAAGTCCACACAATTTACTTCCCCAATGCCCCAAAACATCCCTAAATCATCTCTAAGGTCTTACGGCGATAAAAACACAAAATCTATGGTTTATTAGGCCAATCCCGGAACCTATTCATGTTCTAAATCACAATTTCCCTACAATTGCTCTGAAGGCATGATAATTTCAAATATCAAATATTCTATCCCTTATGGGCAGATATATAACAATTTAAGATTTTGGCCACAAAGGCCTAAGGTTTCCTTTCTCATATCAATATTCAGTGATACATACCATTAGCCTTACTCTCAGAGTCTTATCATCATTTTCTCTAATATTCTCAAATCAACCCAAAATATCTTAAATTATAGACCAACCATAAACACATCTAAAGGCATACGTAGAAAATCATGAAAAGTCATACTCCCTATACCTTAGCCGATTCAAAGCTTTCACGATTGTCTCCGGGAATCTTCTGCCTCCAACCTTTCCTTCAGAGCTCTGGCCACCATATTTTCACGGTTAACACAAATGAATTCTAATTTCCCTTCAGAACTCAATTTTGTCCCACTTAGTCTTGGGTCTCCCAATTTAGGTTTTTCCCATAATATCCTTACTAACTCCTCCAAATTCCCAATTACCCTTATTTCACTTATATTTATTTTAATTAATAATAATAATAATATATTCATATTATATACTATTATTCCAAAATAAATAACTCAATTCCATTAAATTCTCCATAATACACAAAACCACCAAAAATCATCGAAAAATGAATATTCTTAATTAAATTAATTAATTAAAATATTCCAATTAAATTTAGGGTGTTACAACTCTCCCCCACTTAAAAGAATTTTTGCCCTCGAAAATTACCTCAAGGAAACAGAGTCGGATACGACTCCCTCAACTGATCTCCAAGCTCTCAAATCCAACTTTCTCCAGTTGGTCCTCCCTATAATACCTTTACCAAGGAAATCTCTTTACCTCAAAGTTACTTCTCGTTCATCAATCCGAACTAGCAATGCCTCAACAATCAAATTATCTCTCACTTGTACATCATCCATCTGAATCAATGTACTTCCTCAGCGAAGACACATGAAACACATCATGCAAATTCACAAGCGATATCGATAAAACAGTCTAATAGGCTACTTCTCCCACGCTTCCGCTGCGCCACTCTGATACAGACCACAAAACACGGTGTGAGCTTTCAAGACTTCCAAGCTCGACCAACACCAATTACCGACGTAACTCTCAGAACACGATACCTTCCTCTTGAAATTCAAGTGCTTTCCCCCTCTTATCATGGTAACTCTTCTGACGACCCTGCGAAACATCCATCTTTTCTTGGGTCTTCTTGATCTCCTCATTCGTTTTTTGCACAATCTCAGGTCCGAGTACAACACTCTCGCCTGACTCATATCAATACAAAGGAGTCCTACACCTCCTACCATGCAAAGCCTCATACGGTGCTATTCTGATACTAGAATGGTAACTATTATCGTAGGTAACCTTAACCAACGGTAAATAATTATCCCACGATCCACCTTGATCCAACACACAAGCTCTCCAAAAATCCTCTAAAGACTAGATAATTCTCTCTGCCCGTCCATCCGTCCACGGATAATAGGCAGAACTCAACCTCAACTTAGTACCCAAAGCGTCTGCAAACTCTCCCAAAATCTCGATGTAAATCTCAGATTTCCATCTGACACAATATTTGACGATATCTCATACCATTTCACAACTTCCTCAATATACATATCAGTTATCTTCAACATAGAATAGTTAATCCTCATCGGTATAAAATGAGCTGATCTAGTCAATCCATCCAAAATCACCCAAATTGAATCATATCCATCTAATTCTTCGGAGTAAATATTTTACTCTGAAATTCGTGTTATTTTTACCGTAATATCTGTGGGGTAGAATAAGGGTGTTACAACATCCGACACCAAGCACAGTTCCAGAGCATTCAAAGAACTTGAGTGGCGCCCCTCCATGACTCAGAGTTTTTCAACTAGATCACGGTACATCTTGATGGCTTCAGAATCCTGAGTGGCAACAAGACTAGCAATGGGAATAGCAGTATGATAGTTTTGCACATCGTCATACTGGTCTAATAGATTCTCTTCGGTATGAGGAACAAGGATCTGAATGCCAACAGGTTGGACTTGCGGGATATGCTCCAACAGTAACTCTGGTTGCTGGGATTGGTTGAGACTTGGTTCCTTCACCTACAGTGGCGAAGTTCATTGGTATCCCATAGTTGATGGGTTTAGGAACAGAAAATGAAGGCCTTGAGGTAGACCCTTGCACTTGGCGATTGTTATTAATAGCAGCAACTTCGTGCAGTTATTCTTCCATTCTGACCGTGGTGATGGCTTAGAGAATCTATTCAATGTTGCCTTTGAGGGAATCTAACTCTTCTTTGAAGATGGCTTGTTCTTGCTGAATCTGCTCCATCATGCGTCTTGTATTGGCTCGAGTTGCATACTGGTGTCGAGGAATCAACTTGATTTACTGGACAGGAAAGAAGGATAAATGAGATCATGTTGATGAAATAAAATGCAAGATGCACAACAGATGCAAAACAATGCAATGACATGTATGCGAGATGCAATGCAAGATGCAAGATCCAGGATCATAGGATCACGGGTTCAAACAATTATGAAGCTGATCACTGCAACAGGTAGGTAATCATAGTTTCTGATGACAGAAACCTTACAGGTAAACCCTATACGGGAAAATCTAAATTCTTTACCCATAAACCCACTCACGGGATGGTTTCTACGTTGATGGATATGGTTCCCAGGATCACGAACACTAATCACATCAACGTCGCGCAACAGGCTAGCTGTATTACGATGATAATGACGATAAGGTCTCTCCTAGAAGAGTCCTCATGTTAGGCACATAAGGAGCGAGTCCTTGGAGGATGACACTACACGACCACCAATATAGAACTGGTGCTAAAAGGCTTCATAGAATCACGGACCCTTCATTAATCAATTCGTGCAACAGGCTAGCCGTGTTACAACAAGATCTACAAATAGGTCTCCTCTAGAGGAGCTTTCATGCTAGGCACACAAGGAGCGATTCCTTGGGGACTAAAACTACTCGACTACCATAAGTGCACACAGTATGAGTCGATCGGAGGATCGACGCGAGCTCTCCTGAGAGCAAGACATGAAAATTGACTTCTGTATGAGTCGACCTAAGCATGCTATGAGTCGACTCAAAGACTCAGAACTTGCAAAAATGCACATTTTCATATATTTAGATACTTCTAAGAGATTCTAATGCATCTCTATCTTGACTAACATGATCAAACTCGTAAAGAACACACATAGTGCTCTTTCTATATGTACCTAGACATATTTTGACAAATGTTTGACACAAGAAAGATAACGTATACATATACGACTCGATGATACCGTCCAAAGTACATTTTTCAAACTATATATGTTTTGACATCATTAAAACAAGTATAACCAAGTATGAGGTACTTTTCCCTCACATCAGCTACTTTTGAACCTCCTTCTAAAGGTCGTTCAGGTGCTGCTGAAGTTGCCTCTTCAGAAGTAAGTTGTGTTGAGTGTAATGGCTCAGTTGCAGAGGACTCAGAAGCAGCTCACCTCTGAGGGGATTGGGTTGCTAAACATGTAGAGCTCTCGGTTACATCTGTTACAACAAATGTATTATGACTCTCAGTTGATGACTCCATATCTCTTGGTTGATGATTGATGAAAATGACTTAGGAGCTGAATGCTTTTTTAATGACTTTTATGGATACAAGGAGTCTAAAAGTAATCCTTGTTTAATTATTGGAATAGTAACGACCACTAAGACTTCAAAGCATGCACTTTACAAACCTTAATGACTCTTATTACTTGATTACTTTTCCTCTTTGGAAACTGATCCATCAATGATGATCTGAGATACATTTATTTGTGATATTCTTTCTCTTTCCTTTCTTTTCCTTTAATTCTTTTTGATGTGATAAAAGGGGGAGAAATAATAGTAAGTATTTAAGTGGAAACCGAACCCATTGAATACATGTTTTATACATATTGGTCATTTATTTTCTTGTCATTTATTTTTTATTTTTATGGCTACCTTGCCCAGGGCGTATTTTTATATTTCTTGTACATAGGTCTAAGGAAAAGCTTACAAACCTCATGCTTAACCTATCATACCCAAAAGGAGCTTACAAACCTATTATTTTGGTGTTGCCAAAGAAAGTTAAAAAGGGAAACATATTTTAACTCTTTGTACATAGTGTTAAGTAAGAACTTACAGACCTTAGACTTAGCCTATTATTTTGGTTTTCTTAAATATGTAACTAAGGGGGAGCTTACAAACCTCACAACCTTGGAACTGTTTGACTCAGGGGGAGCTTGAAAACCTCAGACCATGATGTTACTAAGAATACTAATTTATTTTTTCTTGAAAAATAGTTCTTGGTGTTATAGTTAATAGAACTCGGTTGTGGACTCTCAGACTCAGGGGGAGCTTACACACCTCATACCCTGTTGTTGCAGGGAAAATTAAATGTCCAACATTATCCTTTAAATACTTATGTTTGTCACCATAAAAAAGGAGGAGATTGTTAGAACAAGATTTTTTCTTGACATAATCTCTTTTAGTTTTGATGATAACAAAAGTATTAAAAGAACAAAGGTTTATTTGATGTGTGTTTTATTTATGTAGGTTCTTGTTCTTATACATAAATAAGTAGAATCTGTTTTACTTAGACACACTTGGGAGTTTCTTCGTTGCTAGCTTCTGGTGGCAGAGTCTGAAGAACAATTGCTAGTGTGGCTTGACGCAGGCTCTGAGTTGAAGGCCTCTACATTTAGAGGTTAAACGTGTTACACATTGGATTCAGAATCTGTTGTGCATCCATCTTCAACATCTCTTGTACTATGGAGTAAAGGCAAAGACACTTGGTCAAGTCACTTCCTCAACGACTAATTTCTGCAAAGGCTATATATATGGTTGAAGATTCAAGTTTGAATCTTAACAATGGTTCTTCTAATGAAGGAGTAGTAAGATCAAGCAATTATTAACTCTAATTTAATATGCAAATTTTCTATTTTAGGTTATAATTGTAAAAGCCTTAAGATTTATTATCATTAAATATCTTAGAAACCTTAAGAGCTTTAGGTCATTGTTATGGTGATTTCATGTACCTTTGATGCTTGCATCATGTAAACCTTGTTCTCTATTCTGTTGATCCTTCAGTAGTTTAGATTAAGTCTTTTGCTATGTGCTTGAGAAAAAGTATTGTCTCATTGGGATTCAAGTAACAAGTCTTGGGTCAAGATTCTTAAGCCACATAAGTCTCATTTCTTAAGTGCTTGAGCTATGAAAGTTTTATTCAGCTAGTCTAATTGAGCAGAGGGAAAGTCTTTGTATGAAGGGCATGAGCAAGAAGTCTCAAGAGAGCTTGAGCACATGTGAAAGTCTTAGACACAATCTCTAAGCATAGGTGAAAGTCTTAGACATGAGCTCTTAGCACAAGTGAAAGTCTTATACACGAGCTCTAAGCACATGCGAAAGTCTTAGGCACAATCTCTAAGCAAAGGTAAAGTCTTAGGCATGTGGTATAAGCAAAGTCATTCAGGAGATGACTGAGTTGTGAGAAGTCTTAGACACGAGCTTTAAGCAAGTAAAGTCTTAGACGCGAGCTCTAAACAAGGGAAGTCTCATACAGTTGGTCTGAGCAGTTATAAAAGTCTTATGCAGAAGCATAAGCGATTGTAATCATGAAGTGGTTATAATGAAAATCTCTTGTGAGAGAAGGGGACTGGATTACTCTTAGTTAAGGAAGGAATCAGTATAAATCGTTTGTGTCTTCTGTTGTTATTTTATTTCCTTCTGTTATATCTGTTGCTAATAAATTAAAACAGAATTTAAACATCAGTTCTGATTCTAAAACTCTGATCAGAAGTTAAATTAAAAGAAAACACGTTTTACAATTCAACACCTCATTCTTGTTTACTTTTCACACCTTCAAATGTCATGTAAATTTAATTTTAGGTTATATATAAATTGATGTATAAAATATTACAATTGTTATGTGGCACATATGGTAAAAGACTCATTCGTTTTTACGACATGTGACACTACTAATTATTAAATAAATATTATTTAATGTATTAATTATATTAAATAATATTTTTTAAATTAATTCTTTTTTAATGTGACGTCACAAAAATGTGTGACGTGGCGTCAAGTGGTATTGCCACATCACTACCACCTATGTAAATATGAAGAGAGACTAAACAAATTCAAGAAATATTAAATAGAAGGATCAGAAAGTTGATTTTTTTTACCGGGGATCGAAATATTTTTTTTTTTAAAATCAAAGTGGGAAATTAAAAGTGCATTTAATCTTAAATATTTCCATTTTGTCTTTCAAATAAGCATACCCCCTCCATATTAAAGTATGCAGGTTTGCTTAGTAAATTGTATAAAGTTATCCTAGCTCCTATGCCAATTAGTTTATAAGAGGAACTAAGCTATAATACCACTTGTTGACCAAGTGACTTGAAACATAAGAGTGAGTGAATTGTGTTATATGGTTTTTAAAAACTTTTCACAAAAAGATTAATTTTAACTTTGTCAATTTTAAGAAGAGAGATGAAACAATGATTTAAACGCATAAGATAAATGACAAGAAAGTAAAACAAAAGAGTTAGAAAAGTTAACAGCATAATTTATATTTGTTTTCACTTAAACAATGCGGTTTACTATAATCTCCAAGAGTTTTTCTTTGAAAGTTCCACTATCATCTTGAATTTTTATCATAGGATCATTCCACAAACTTCTTACATTAAGCTTTTACTTATGTTTAGTTTGTAACTTTTGTAAAAATATCAAATTTTAATAAGACTATTTATTTATAATTACAACACGATTTGATTTAAAGAGCAATTACACAGCTTTTATTTAAGTCTTTCGATTTTTCAATCCGTAAATAATGTAAGTTGTATAAAATAAACTAGTCATATTCGGAATTTAACCGATTAAGAGAGAAAAAAAAATCACTTTTAAATTGGTTAGGTACGCTTACCTAACTGATTAGCATAAACCATAATAATTGTTAAGAGAAATTATGAAAGATATAGTTATTTGATATATGTGTTATTTGATAATAACTTGCTTCTCTTTGGTGACATAAATGTTTACTTTCCTCTAGGGACTATGATCAATTTTCCCATGGATCCGTTTAGTGGTAATAGTTATCTTTCCTACAGTGAGAAATGATAAACTTTCCTTTGGTAAGAATACATGAATGTGGGAATAGAAGAAAATAATATTAATCCAACTTTTGAAATGTGATAGGATCATGAATTAATGTTAAGGCAATTTAATTATTGAAGTAGAATTTATATTAGTTGGACTTTTGTTGTTTAGTTGAACTTTTAGTCATTGGGTCTTTATTCTATTATTCATTAGTAATATTATATATGTACTCTCACTAAGAGATGAAAGAGGAGGAAATAAATGAAAATGTCTTTATTTTATTAATTAGCTTTATTTATATTTCTTAGCATTCTCTAGATTTGTCAGGGTTTATCTTTAGTATCCTAATAATTAGTGCTCTCATTTTCAATCTCACTTTCCACTTTAACTCATGACAATATTATTGTTTGATGGAGAAGAAGATGTCTATTGGTGGATTATTTGTTTTAAGCCATTTTTTAAGAAGCACAGAACACCCGAGTCATTGAAAGTGTTGAAAGTTGTTGGAGCATTGAGAGGTATAACCCAAATAAGTTAATCTCTCAAATAAGTTAATCTGCTCAGGACTTTTCTATACTGAGTGGTATAAACCAAACAATGATTCCTCCATCAAATCCATAGTCGCTTGTATCGTGTTGGTCAGAACCACATATTCATCGCCACACAAGGAAGAGAAATAGGAAGGTTACATATGTAAATGTTATATCACCTCTTGTTGAACTTCAAGCACAACAGTTTTCGTTGATTCAATCTTGTTTGTTACCTAAGTTGGTATCTAGCCAGGAGGATGTGCGCAAAGCAAGTTCAGAAGCAGAGCAAAGAATTGATGTACATCTTGGCATATGCAACAAACGTGAAGACATATATCTTGTTGTTAAAGCATTTGCAGTGAGGGGGGACTGGGTGAATGCTGAAACCAAAAGCTTTGTTCAAATTCTGGTGAGAGATTTTGAGCAAAATGGATTGAACCTCAGTGCAAGCAAAAGAGGAGAGTTGCAGCATCTTAAAGCTCAGATTGATGAGTTAAGTGTTATATATATATATATATATATATATATATATATATATATATATATATATATATATATATATATATATATATATATATATATATATATATATATATATATATATATATATATATATATATATATATATATATATATATATATATATATATATATATATATATATATATATATATATATATATATATATATATATATATATATATATATATATATATATATATATATATATATATATATATATCCAAAATCTCAATGATGCTCGCGCATTTCTTCCCTTCAATGAGGCAGAGTTAGCTGGATTACCTCTAGAATTTCTCAAGGGTTTAGATAAATCTGAAAAAGGACTGTTGGATATTGTTGCACCCCAAAATTTGCCCTCTTTCAAGGCTTGACTCATTTCTTCATTTCTTTCAAATTCAATGACATAAGGGAGACCCATCATTCCAAATTCAAGGTCCATGAATTTGAGGCTAGATTCAAGAATATTACAAAGAAAAATTTCATGACATTTGCAAGGATGTCACATTTGTTACAAAATCCAAACTCTTGGTAATGCTTAGGAAATTAAGCTATTTCTAGTCTTAATTCAAGTTTCTAAAAATAACTTCATGCCATGGTATCCCCCATGCCTCATCAAGTCCACATGGTCCTCTTTGTGCTTACAAACATGCAAGGAAAATATTTAAGAGCTAATTCAATCTTGGAATATCTCAAGATCAAGGCTATGCATACATTCATGGGCAATTTGAATATGGTCCAAAACAGCCCCATGCAAGAAGTGGCAATGTTTATCATATTACAAAATCATTTTATGTCACAAAACTAAGGCTATAAGCTTATGTTGATACATCTACACATCAAAAATCAGAATTTGAAAATGATGTCCAAAAGGTAGTGTATTGACTACATGGGTATGTCCAAACAAATCAACCAACCAATGGGTACAAGGGTGAATAGAAAGGTAGAGTGCTGCAGAAGAAAATACAGCAAAAAACATACTAGAAATGGAAGGAAAGTGGGGCTGCACCAAAAGGTGGTAAAAGATATTGTCAAGAATGGAAATTCTGAAAATGGAGAAGTATGCAAGAGCTGTGGTTTTGGTACAGCAGAAAAAGTGAGATAAGGAGGGAAGGAGCTGCAAACAAAAGATCATTAACTATCATTCACTATCATTCGCAACAGATTGAGATAGAGAGATTGAGAGAAAAGAGTAAGAGAGAAAACCAGAAAAAATAGAGAGAGCAAAAAACTAGCAAAAAGTGAAGAGAGTAAAAGAGAAACACAAGGGAGCCATTGAGGAGAGTCATCAAAGCATAGAGTGAAGAGGATTGAACACCTAGCCAAAATCAGTGGAGGCTTTGCAAGGAGGGTAACAACTCTTGGGTATCCATCTCTTCAAACTCTTCTCTTCTTTTATATTGTGCATTTATCATTTGTTCTCTTGGTTTGAGTGTTGTTGTATTGAGTATAACATGTAAGATTCCAAAGGGACCAAGAAACCATTTTTAAGAACCACAAAAAGAAGCAAAAAACAAGAGAAAAGTTTGGATTTTTCATCTGGTAGCCTGACACGGGCCGTGTTGCATCTCTGTGTGACTTTTCAAAGTACAAAATGTCCAGGACTCATGACACGGGCCGTGTCACACAACACAGCCACCCGTGTTGTACCTCTGTTTGAGGTTTCAAATGTGTAAAATTCCCATGACCCCTGACACGGGCCGTGTCACACAACACGGCCACCCGTGTCACACATTTGTTTGCCATAAAAATCATTTTTCTCCCAGACCTTATGACATGGGCCGTGTCATGCAACACGGGCGGCCGTGTCACACCGCTGTTTGACTCAAAACTCATTTTTTTCCTGGAACTGTGACACGGGCCGTGTCACACAACACGGCCGCCCGTGTTAGACCCCTGTTTTTCACGTTTTTTTTACTTTTTCACCTCAAAAACAATTTTCTCAAGGAGTTCGCACGGCGAACTCCTTGATGTGCCGTTTTTTTTGTGTTTTGTTTTTTTTTAAGCCGGTTAACCCGTTATGATTGTTTGGTTTTTGTGCATGTTTATTGTTGGTCATTTTTGACCTTTGGTTCTAAAAACTATTTTCAAGAAAACAAACTCTCGATTCTCATCGAGCCACTTTTGACCTTGTAAGCCGATTGCCTTGTGCGTCGCCGTCGACCTTGCTCGCTTCACCTCAAATCTTTTTAAGCAACTAAAACCCTTGACCCAACGTCAAGCGGATTTTCTCAAATAATGGTTAAACCAACTCACCATATTTAACAAAAGGATAAAGTTCACTTTGTATTGAACTAAAGAGAGAGGATTAAGTGTAGACTTCTTCCTCTCCGAGTGTCGAGATGCTCACTGTAGTGTGGGTGGTTTTGATACTCGTCTTTAAATACGAAGATGTTTTCATCCACACCTTTTTCTCCTAAAAAACCTCGGCCCCGTACCGAGTGCATTTTCAAAACACTTACAATAAATAAATTGATTCTCTTTGTATTGAACTAAAGAGAGAGGATTGAGTGTAGACTTCTTCCTCTCCGAGTGTTGGGATATTTACTGTAGTGTGGGTGGTCTCGATACTCGTCTTTCAATACGAAGACATGACTTTATCCGCCACCTATCTCCCTCTACAACTTCTTTCCGCAACCTTTGTCACCTAAAAACCTCGGTCCCGTACCGAGCGCATTTTTAAACTCTTTTCATAACAAAAACTCGAATGGTCGTGGAGTGGTTAGGCGTAGGCCTTCTCCTATCCCGAGTGCTGACGTTTACCGTAGGGTTCTCTGTCGCAAAAGCACTTACCATTCAAAACCAAAAATACTTTAATAAGAGAATGAAGTTCTCTTTGTATTGAACTAAAGAGAGAGGATTAAGTGTAGACTTCTTCCTATCCGAGTGTCGAGATGCTCACTGTAGTGTGGGTGGTTTTGATACTCGTCTTTCAATACGAAGATGTTTTCATCCACACCTTTTTCTCCTAAAAAACCTCGGCCCCGTACCGAGTGCATTTTCAAAACACTTACAATAAATAAATCGATTCTCTTTGTATTGAACTAAAGAGAGAGGATTGAGTGTAGACTTCTTCCTCTCCGAGTGTTGGGATATTCACTGTAGTGTGGGTGGTCTCGATACTCGTCTTTCAATACGAAGACATGACTTTATCCACCACCTATCTCCCTCTACAACTTCTTTCCACAACCTTTGTCACCTAAAAACCTCGGTCCCGTACCGAGCACATTTTTAAACTCTTTTCATAACAAAAACTCGAATGGTCGTGGAGTGGTTAGGCGTAGGCCTTCTCCTATCCCGAGTGCTGACGTTTACAGTAGGGTTCTCTGTCGCAAAAGCACTTACCATTCAAAACCAAAAACACTTTAATAAGAGAATGAAGTTCTCTTTGTATTGAACTAAAGAGAGAGGATTAAGTGTAGACTTCTTCCTCTCCGAGTGTCGAGATGCTCACTGTAGTGTGTGTGGTTTTGATACTCGTCTTTCAATACGAAGACGCTATGTTCGCCACACCCTTTCATAACAAAAACTTTGAGATGAAAAATTGGGTACTACCCGTAGGGGTTACTATCCGAGGACCTATCTCGCCCCTAAAAAACAATTCAACAAATCAAATGTGACATCTTGCCTCGCATGGCGAAAACTTATCTTTCGAAAAGGATATGATACGTCCGTTCTACCGCAAATAGGTAATGCCTAAGTCTCCAACGAGCGAGCAGCAATACACCTAACTGCTAGAATGCGTACGATAGCATCATCTATAAAAACATCAACAAATCATAGGCCGAACTACGGCTGCTCTGATTTCTCATACCAGATGAGGATACGTAGGCACAAGACATCGATGTCTTGGCGAGCACAATCCCACATATCAGTAGTTTCCCGAACTACGTCGACTCTGATTTTCTCATATCCGTTGAGAATACGCAAGCCTAGGACCGTGAAGTCCTACAGAGTCTTTTCTTTCTTTTCTTCCCCGTTATCCCTCCTTCTCTCTCCCTAGGAACACACTTTTATAGCATAATCTTTTAGCAAATAAATCACACACGACAAACAAATGGTTCCCATCGAGTACGATGGATGTGAGGGTGCTAATACCTTCCCTTCGCATAACCGGCTTCCGAACCCGTTCATGGTTGCGAGACCATCTTATCCGTCCTTTTCTTAAGGTTTTCTCGATATTTTCCTTTCCCCTCATGGGATAAATAAAGTTCGGTGGCGACTCTTCTGTCCTTTTCCTTTTCGCCTTCCCCGTTGTTGCGCGTATTTTTCGAGTAGCGACAAATATCTCCTTGAGCAGCCATCACGTCACAGCTGTACTCGAATTTTGCAAGGTAGGAACTACAAGAACGATGGTATCACGAGCGTATGGAAATCGACGGGGAGAAGCCAATATTTATATTTTAGAAAGTCTGGTGCAACACCGTCATAAATATGCTCGTTTACTTGGCTATTCGTGTTATGCAGAGTATGTGTTTGATGTTAGAAGATCAAAAACACCAACAAAGGTGTTTGAGTTTCTAAATGACATATCCATACATATAACTCACTTGGATATGAAAGAACTTGATATCTTGAAATATTTGAAGCAAAAAGAGGAAGGGGAGCTTCCATTTGGAATTGAAGACCTGGTGTATTATGTAAAACGGGTTGAAGAGTAGAGTTATGATTTGGACTTTGTCGAGATCAAGCAATACTTACCAATTAGTTTAGTTCTATCGGAAATCTTCAAAATTGTCCAAGATCTAATTTGGTTTAAGGTTTGAAGAAATTGTGAGAGCCGAAGTTTGGCATTTTGATGTTCGTGTATTTTCAGTATTTTACTTAAGTTCAAGTGAACTCTTGGGTTATTTCTACCTTGATTTATTCTCAAGAGAAGGAAAATATGCTTACAGTTGTGTGGTGCCTCTCCAAAATAGTGCATTAACAACCAGTGGGTCACGACAGATTCCAGTTGCATTACTAATATCTCAGTATCAAAAGGATTCTGACTGCAGTCCTGAATTATTGTGGTTTTTAAAAGTGGTCAATATTTTCAACGGGTTTGGTCATGTGGTTCAACACATTTGCAACCGTGCTTCATTTTCCAGAGCTTCTGGCATACGTTGATCCTGACTTCGTAGAAATACCTGCTCAACTCTTACAAAACTGCTTTTATGAAATTTTTTTCTTGAAGTTGATATCTGGATTTCACCAGGATATCACAAATCCCTTAAAGGATGACCTATGCAAATCAATTAAAAGATGGAGAAATTTTTCATTGGCGCTTAAATTGAAGCAAGACATTTTATACTGTCTTTTTTTTACCAAATCATACATTATGCGGATAACATAGATATTTGCGAGTTATTCAAGCATCTTCAGTCCAAGGTGATGTTAAGGGTTGCCGGTATTAGAAGGAACCAAACCCACCTCATGTTTTCCTTTTAGTGTCGTAGGTTATGAGGCAGCATGCTACAGTCATATATGGAGCGAGGTTTTTGTTGTTGATATATTAGCTTCAATATTTTGCAATGGTGTTTCAAATCAGCTTCTCGACATGCAATTCAGGAACAATGTATTGGCTCCAAGCGGAGCGAAGGATTCTATTGAATTGATATCATACTTTTTAGGAAGAAAATCCTCAATTCAAGCTCAACGGGAGAACTTAGGTAGTGTTGAGGAAATTTATATTGCCATCATGGAAGAATTGAGTAAAAGAGTGCATAAGGAATCAATGTTAATTTTTAGAATTGAGAGACATCAACAATGAGATTCTGGTGGAAAATTGGATACGTATTTGGAGGAAAGAGAGATGCCACTTGCTGAGCTTGAATTTGAAATAATTGAAATGAACCATAATAGCGAGAAATTCAACAATCATATAACACTTCTTATGGCCAAGTTTGGATTGAAAAAGCATGTTGCTTTCTTATTTCACATGGACATGTTGTTTAAGAAGAGAGAAGGTTTTGTATGGTACAGTGAATATTTCTCTCAACAATTATGTTTCAACCTTGAGGACAAGGTTGTCTTTTAAGGGGTGAGAAATGATACGATCATGAAGTTAATTTTAGGCAATTTAATTATTAGGGTCTGTTTGGTTCAAATGAGGGGGAGAGGAGGGGAGGGATTTTAATGAAGGGAAGGGGAGGGGAGGGGAGGTGAAGAATTTTTTTTTAATCAGATAAGTGTTTGGTTCAAAAGAAAGGAGGGGAGGGGAAGGGAGAGATTTTAATTAAAAATATGTTTGGTTCAGAAGGGGAGGGGAGGAGTTTTATTAATAATTTACAATTTTATCCTTATGATCTTATATAAGTCATATGATATTAAAATGTGAAAAATTCATGCGTATTTTTGTTGGTAATAAAATTTCTAATATTGAGTGATTAAAAAAATATTTATTTGTCACATAAAGTTAAAAAATTGAGTACAATTGATTCGACTTATAACTTTCCAACATAAATTAAACTATATACCAAATAACATCGTTTAAATTGTGATAAATCATATAACAAAACAAATATATAAAATAACTGATTATTAAATAGTAATGGTTCAAAATATTTAATAAAATGAATAAGCAAAAATAAATAAAATGAATGGTTTACAATTTGATATAAAAGAAAATATGATAGAAACAATCGAGAAAAAACTGTAACACGAAAGAAAACGAATAGTTTTGAAATACTGAAATTAAACTGAGGATATTTTAGTAAATATAATAATTTTTAAATATCAAAACTCATATTCTCTCCCTTCCCCTCCAAATCTCCCCAATTCGGAGGGAACCAAGAAGTGTGTTTTGGAGGAATTTTGCTCCTCTCCCCTCCTAAGATTTGAACCAAACATATTTAATTAAAAATTTCTCCTCCCCTCCCCTCCATCTACCCCGAACCAAACACACCCTTAAAGTTAGAAGTAGAATTTATATTAATTGGGCTTTTATTGTTTAGTTGAATTTTTAGTCATTAAATCTTTATTCTATTATCCATTAGTAATATTATATATGTTCTCTCACTCAGAGATAAAAGAGGAAGAAATAAATAAAAATATCTTTATTTTATTAACTAGTTTTATTTATATTTCTTTGACATTCTTTAGATTTGTTAAAGTTTATCTTTAGCATCCTAACAAAATGCCTCAGTTTCCACTTCTCGTGCACCATTTAATGAGTACCATAAAAGGAAAAAGAGAAAGCAAACAAAAACTATTTTGTAACCTATTGTAATCTCTTATCTTAGCACTGAAAAACAAGAAAATTCGGAAGATTTTGTGCCTTTGAGCAAGAGAAATAAAATAAGTAGTAATTAATTCTTTTATCCCTTCGTGTCTCATGTTCTTTTAATTTAACTACTTTAGATTCATCTTCAACTCCACCTTATGAACCACCTCAAACAAATTCAACTGCACTATTCACCTCCAGTTCACATAACTTGAACTTTTTTATATTAAATTAGTCAATGCATGAGTAAAGATATAGGAAAATAAAGGATAAGTTGTGAAAAGTATTAGTTAGTTTTGATCAATAGAAATAAACGATGTGTATTTCTATTTCTATTATCTACCTGTGTATTACAACTTCAAATTATGCCACTGACACTGTTGATAAATTAAATGGACCTCTATTTAGTGCGGAATTATTAGATGGGGTTGGAAATAAGTTACAGATTTGAGTCTGACCTACAATAAATTTTTAAGATTTGAGTCCGACCTATAATTTATTATAAAATTTTTTTATTTGGTTTGATCTAAAAACCTATTTTAAAAACTGTTTTATATTAAGACTTTCAAATAGTTCATTTAACCTATGAAATCTTATATCTCAGCTTATATACATATTTAACTTATATATATATATATATATATATATATATATATATATATATATATATATATATATATATATATATATATATATATATATATATATATATATATATATATATATATATATATATATATATATATATATTAGATCAAACCAAATAAAAAAAATTTATAATAAATTATAGGTCAGACTCAAACCTTAAAAAATTATTGTAGGTTATAGAGGTCAACTTATTTAACTTATTTTCTAATATATATTCATATATAGGTTGATCTATAAGACTTCATATGTTTTTTAATAGTCTAAGTCTGACATATTTAATTAAATAGGTTTTTAAAAAAGCATAAGTCTAGCATTTTTTTTAAATTGGCTACCTTAGACTTTAACTAGGTCACGCTATAGGTCCTGTTAGGCCAGTTTAGCTTATTCTCGTATCTATCAGTCATTCTCACACTTAAATCTGACACCCTTTAAATATTGGGTTTTTACTATACTACCCTTACATGTTAAAACTTCATTTCATTATTCATTTGTAACATTTCGTATTTTTTAAAAAGTTGTGCATCTTGTCGAATTTTTCAAACCAACGATCGAATTTTTTCAAGTATACCACTTTACTGACACAATTAGTTTTATACTGGATTTTTCAACAAAAAAAAAAGCATTTTATTGGCATTTTTTTAATGTTCGATAAAATCTCATGTCTATCATGCATTTTTACCGGATACTTTGAAAATTTCGGTAAAAATGCATGTGTTTTATCGGATATTATGAAAAAATAGATAAAATTGCATGTATTTTTACTGATTATTTTGAAAAATACAATGAAATTGCATAAAGGCATACTGAGTTTTTTTTGAAAAAATCAATAGAAGAAAAATTTTCAGATGGTTAACTGGGTATTTAAAAAAAAACTGGGAAAACTATGTTGATTTCCAGATTTTTAAAATATTCGCTAGTTCATATTTCATCTCTTTTTTTCCAATGAGAACTAGAGGATCAGACATGATGATTGCTTTTAGCCAATATGATAAAGCTGCAATGATGGCTTGTGCAAGGGCATACGAGAGTGAATACTCATATATTCGGGTGTGGGAGTAACCCTTACCAGTTTTCATTGGAGGCGGATGGCTGAGCAGGCTCACGTACCCAGTAATATCAAATGTAGAGGAGTTAGAGGTGATGGATGAACTTGTAATCTTATTGATGAGCCCGTTATTGCGATTGTTTACTATGCCCAAACAATAGTTGCGGATGTAGACGGTCAGGATGATAGGCAGATGGTGTTTGAGACAGAGGCGACCCATCAGATGATACAGAGGCCTTGGCTTATATGGAGGTGACTCCTCAAGTTGATATAGAGGTGAATCCTCCAGCGGATACAAAGGCTACTGCTCTAGAGGATATGGATGCGTCTGTTATGGGTGATATGGAAGTTACTCCTCCGGCTAATATGGAGGCGACTGCTCCTACTTCGACAGAGTCGTTTGTACATACTGATGGAGCCTGTAGAGCCCAATGACTATTTTGTGCTCACTAGATTTTGTGGTTATGTGACACTAAGATTATGGTAGGGAGAGGTCTATATATGTTATTTTGAACTTGATTGTATTTACTATTGATATGTTGCATGTAATTAATGTTTTTTTACTTTGCTTGTTACACGATCGACTGTCGCTGATGGTGCCCACCTACGAGGCAAAGCTGAAAAAGTTCTTAAATGTCCTGATGCCACGAGAGGTCAAGGGGATTGTCGATGATTGCATTATCCTTTCATTGGTGGACTGTTCGTTGACCATGCTCGGTGTCACACTATTGTAAACCTTTGTTAAGTGATGGCATAAGGAGGCATCTTCCTTTCATCTTTTATTTGGAGAGGTGATTATTACCTTGGATGACATCTCCACTTTGTTCCATCTCGCCCTGCCATGCAGTTTCTTCATCGCTCCTCTCATTAACCAGAAGTTTGCATGTATTACTACTACGTAGGACTTGGGGGTTATTGAGGTTGAGGTGAGAGAGGAGTTTAGGTTTAACATAGTGCTCACTTTTTCCTATCTTGGCTTCTAGATAGGTATATGAAGATGGTGGGGGAGTATATGTATGAGGCAGACTCTAGGTTATACATGTTACATCTTGTATGATGTACTATCTTAGCAGATAAGTCTCATGTATATATTGATGTGAGGTACATGTAGTTGTTCAGTAGCCTTGACTATGTCAATTGGGCACAGAGTTGTGTTACATTGATTATTCTATATGCTGCACTTGGAGAGTGTATTGTCTTTAAGACTAGACCTCTTACTGTTTATATGACTCTATTTCAGGAATAAATATTTATTATTTCTTATTAATTTTGTTCTTATTTATAAAATTTGTTGATTTGCCTATGTTCTTGGGCAGTGTCGGATATACAAGCATTTCCAGACCATTTTTTAGAGGCGGGTTATTCCTACCACTATTGGCTCCACACGGGCCAAGAGATGGAAGACCAAGCATGCACGCCCAGACAGTCTTATGGATTACAAGAAGAGGATTAACGCATTGACTATAAACAATGTCATCTGGACACCCTACGCAGACCATAAACTGCATCAGGAATTTGATGACACTTCTCGTTTCTGGTTATATACAATGGGAGGCCTTAGTGGCTAGACACTTACTTGAGAGGTGTTTGTGTGAGTTTGGGTATGTCCAGGACATCCCACGGCTAATCCTTGTTGTTCCATCCGAGGGGATTAATAGATGGTTTGTGGGTAACGTTGTCAGTTGTGCTCGTTTCATTACAGATCATATAGTGGAGGTTTAGTTCTCTACCCAGTGTGTGGATGGTTACTTAGAGTGATATCTTACTATATCACACCCTCGTATCATTCCATCAGTTGAGCATGCAAATGGTGTTAGATATTTTGATGTTATGGACCTTATGATGACATGTCACCTCCTCCACCTAGTGTGGCTGACCAAGAGCGTCTGCAGATGATAGTATTCGTTATGGAAAATCTCATGGTTTTGGTGAACCTGATGGTGAGGTTTATACTTTAACATCGCAGGCAGCACACATAACCCGTGAGGGACCTGTGTAGACATTATTATTATTTTGTATTATTTGTTTGTTATTTGTATTAATACTTAGACATTTGTATCATACATTTTATTAAATAACATTTTATATCTTTCATTATTGTGAGATTAACATAAATTAACATTTGACAATTAACATAACTTAACACATTACAATTAACATAACTTAACATGGACAATTATATAACTTAGCAAAACAATAATAAATAATGAAACTTAGACATTACTGGATGATTCTAGACGTTTCAACAACTATATTATGTCGTCGACAAATCTATAAATTATTGCATCAAACTCGATTTGTCCCTTTGTTGGCCTACGATGACATGTTCTCCACATAACCTTAAAATCTTCATTAGTCTTCAACTCAATATGGTTGAATTTCACCTTTTTCACAATATCAATCCATGGTGCAGTAAACTTGATCCCACTTTCCTTCTATTCTCGGTGTCAGCATATTATCTAACTTGGTATCCTCTGGAAGCCAAAATCAACACGAGGTTTCACCCTGCTGAAGTACACAACTGACATAAACGAATAGTGAGACATTCTAAGATATTTTTTAAAAACACATGATCCTTATTTATACAAGCTTGGATTCATTCTGAACAACACAGACTTGTCGGTGCAATCACAACTGTATAAAATTGTCAGCAAAAATCTCAACCGTTGAAAATTATACTACTGGATTTTTTTGAAGCCCTTCTAAAATTCTGGTAAATGCGTGAGCTTTTTAAAAACCAGTGATTTTAGACTAACTGATATTTCAATGTTATGGAAAAAATCTGGTAAAGCTTGGTGTTTTTAAAATAAATTAAAAACGACATGTTTTCCATCCACCGATGTTTTGCAAAAATTGATAAAAACTCATACCGTATTTTTCTATTCATATCAGATTTTTAACTTCTACTACCGAATTTTTTGCTCGCTTTTTTTGATAAAATTTAACAAGAATGATTTGGATATTATGGAAAACTGTGAGGGTGTCAGGTATAAGTAAGGAGTGACAGGTAAAAATCTCTAAAATGTGCTGGCGAAAATTCCACAAAAATAATTTGAAATTTGCTACATTTTATTTTAAAAAATTATTCAAAAATTCTTGCATATTTAACGGAGGTGTTGAAAAAAATACTCTTCAAATGAAAATCTCTTTAAAGTTTAGAAAACAGGGGTTTGTTACTGCTGATTTACCTATAAGTTTTATGGTGATTTTACTTTAACGACTTAAATGCACTTTTAGTCCCCCTACTTACAAATTTTTAATATTTTAGTCCCCCCCTCCCCCCCCCCCCCCCTTTTAATTTTTTCAGCCTTTTAGTCCCTCAGGTTGTCTTTTTTTGGGATTTTTTTTAGTCCCCCTCCTATTTTGATTATGTGGCGCTCAAAATGGTAATTTGGCATGGGAAGTTAGATGACATGGCATGAAATTTTAAAATATAGAAATTTTTTATTGACCGTATTTATATATGAAAGGAACCCTAATATCATATTCTCATTCCCTAATTTCTTCATCTCCTTCCATAATTTCATCAACTATTTGCGAACGAGTTGCGAAATTACCATGGAATTTAAAGATCAAGCAAGAACGAAAAGCAAGGAACAAGTGAAATATTGTATGAGGTAAGTGAACTTTTTTTTACTAGAATTAGGGTTTATGGTTTAGTACACATAATGTTTCCCTTTCTGAAACATGTAGTCCCTTCTTCTTTTTGTTTATTCTAAATGTGATCCCAAAAAATTTTGTTTATTCTGAGTGTGGTCCCAATTAATGTTGTTTAGTCTGAATTAGGGTTTATTATGAATGTAGTCCCAAACATTGATGTTTATTATGAACCCTTGTTTCTATTACAGACCAAGTCAAAATCAAGGCATTAGGATACGATTTCATCTTAATGGAAAGTTAGCGTCTGAACCTTTGAAGTGGTATGTTAACGGGGTAATTTTTGAAATGAACTAGGAATGGGATATGGATTATGTGTCCTATATGCAATTGGAAAATTTTATTCGCAATGAGGGATATACCAATATTAAGTGTTTATGGTATTGGAACCCCAAGTATAGTTTTTTGTGTGGCCTTAAACCCTTAAATTCTGATGAAGATGTGCTGAAATATGTTGCTGATGTTAAGGATTATGAGCTAAAAAAGGAACATGACAATGTGGAGGGAGGAATATGAAATGAAGATGACAATGTGGAGGGAGAGATAAGAAATAAAGATGACAATGTGGAGGAAGGGATAGAAAATGAATATGACAATGTGGAGGGAAATGAATATGACAATGTAAAGGGAGGGATAGGAAAGAAAGATGATAATGTAGATGGAAAGGAACATGATAATGTAGATGGAAGGTGAGGATGTGGAGCATATCTATGGCAATTGGAAAAAGAAACATCCAAGGCTTGAATTGAAAGAGGCAATGTGGAGTACTGCAAGAGCTACAACCATTCCAGTATGGAAGAGGGCAATGCAACAATTAAAATCTTTGAAGGAAGCAGCTTGGAAGGATATGTTGGACATCCCTGCTCACTTATGGACCAGGTCACATTTAAAAACATACTCTAAGTGTGATTACAAGTTAATAATATGTGTGAGGCCTTTAATAGGGAAATTCTAGAATGTAGGGATAAACCCATAATCACTTTGTTGGAGGGTATTAAACATTACTTGACTGAGAAGATTACTAGTCAAAAGGAGCTAATGATACACTGGTGATATTTTCCCTAAAATTCAATTGCTACTTGAAAAGAACAAAAAACATGCAGAAATTCGGACACCCACATGGCATGGTGATGATGATTTTGCCATCTTTGGTGTCACCAATGGCATAGATACATACTCTGTAGATCTGAAACAGCAGACATGTGCTTGCAAAAAATGGGATTTGATTGGTACTCCTTGAGTCATGCCATATCATGTATATGGCAAAACAAGAAAAAACCTGAAGATTATGTCTCTGAATATTACAGGTTTGTGCATTCACCATATGTATCTTCTTATTATGTTATCTTATTATGACTTAATTTCTGTTGAGATATTGTTAAATTGGTTGTACATGAAGTCTTTTTTGAATAACAGTTATTCACATATAATCTACTTTACAAATGTGCCCTAGCTATGGCCTTTTTTAGGGGTTCAAGTACCAATCAAACTCCTAGTGCTCAGAAGGGCCATTGGTCGACCCAAGAAGCTGAGGAATAAAGTGAATGATAAACCAAGAAATCCACATGTACTTCCTAGGAAGCTTACAACTGTGATCTGTTATAAATGTGGTGTCATGGGACATAACAAAAGGAGTTGCAAAGGAAAGAGGGTTGTTGAGAGAGTCATTCCCAAAGGTGGTAACAAGAAGAAGGGCAATGCATCAAAGGGTGGAAAAAGACAGAGAATTGAAACAAAAGGTGAAGACAAAGGCAGCTGTAACAGAAATTGGGAATTCATCACAAGCACCTCAACCTTCTCGAGATTAGTTCAAATTAGGTTTTATGTGCTTGATGTCAGTTTGCAATAGTTAGGTTTTATGACATTTTTTGGTTTGTGTCATTTTATAATCAGTTTGTGGTTTGAGTGCTTGAACAAGTCTTTGAATTTTGTGGCTTTGTTGTCTATGTAATGACTTTAATGATATCATTATGAATTAATGTTCAATTTCTCAACTTCATTGTCAGTTAATTATGCATTATTTGAAGCAAGTATCTACATCTGTAATTAGAACATGACATGTCCTATTATTAAAAATTGACATGTCCTTTAATTGGAACATGTCCTATGTAATAACTATAATTGGAACATGTCCTATGTAATGACTATAATTGGAACATGTACAGTCTGTAAACAAATGGGACATGTCCTATAATCTGCATCTGCATCTACTAATTTAACAATTCAGCAATTCAAATAACATATAACCCAAATACCATATAAACCATAAACATATTAAACCAAAAATCATGATTCTCATTCATAAATTCATGGGTTACATTCATACTGTCAGATTCATTACACTTGTTACAACTAAACCATAAACATACTACATCATTTTTTAACCACAACCTATTTCATTACACTTGGCACAACTAAACCTAATAACAGTATAAAGCTCATAACACATGTAAACTTCAGTTGCATATTAAGGAACTTGATCTTCTTCTTCAACTCATCCTCTTTGACCATGCATTCATTAACCTTATTCTTCTCTGAGCATAATTTTTCCTTCAAAGATGTAATCATTTCTTTTTCTCTTGGGGTCATCTCTTCGTCATACCAAACAAAATGACTACACCTCTTTTGTCTCACAAGCTACAACAACATATGAGAAAAATGCGTAACACATTTTCATGATTGGAGAAAGTAGAAGTGATAAATCATATAAAAATAATACCTTATACATCCCACAACTATAAAAGTGTTGTCCTGGGTTAGAATCAGTTCATGATGTCATCAGTGGTGCTTCAAGGCCGCACATACGTTCACCTCGGTTTGATTTGAAGTTCAAATGGGATTTTGTGCGGCTGCTTGCTTGGAAAAAACCAAACATGGACAAGAGGAGGTAGAAAACGTGGAGAAGATGAAGAAGAAGACGTGGAGAAGGAGTAATAGCAAAATTTCTAGAGAAGAAGAAAATGACGAACACGGTGCAATTTAGGGTTCTTTATTATATAGATTATCTAACATTAATTTTTTTCAAAAAAAGTAATGTTTTATTAAAATATATAAATGACGTGGAAACTCATTAAATGACATGACATCTGACTTACTATGTCCAATCACTATTTTAAGCGCCATATAATCAAAATAGGAAGGGGACTATAAAAAATCTCAAAAAAATAACAATTTGAGGGACCAAAAGGGTGAACAAAATTAAAAGGGGACTAAAACGTTAAAAATTTGTAAATAGGGGGACTAAAAGTGCAATTAATCCTACTTTAACATAACTTTTAAAATAAGGTTTTTATACAAAGTAACTTAAAATTATTAAAAAAATATTACTTATATGTTCTTGTAAATATAAAATAAAAATATTCTTTAAAAGGGTTAAATTTATAAATGCTTTCTCTATTTTACTATAAAAATTTTAAAGATATTTTTATAGTTATTTTTTATTTTTAATTTAATCTTAATTTAAAAATAAAATCAGTGTATATGAATTTTATTTAATATACATTTTTTAGGATTTCATAATGTAAAAAAATTTAAAAATTAAACTAATATATTGGTGAGTAATTTAGTACTAATAATTAGAGTAATGTACTTGAGAGCAATTGAATGAAATGGTAAACAATTTTTCTTTTAATCAGAAGTTCTGGATTTGAATTTAATCTTAGACACAGTAAATTTTCTTGAAGAAGAATTTTTGTAAAAAAATTAGAGTAATATTTTTTTCCTTATGTTGAGTATAAATGATCATAGAAACATTGAGTTTCTTGTGTTAAGTAAAGATAATCATGTATGTTTGGGTACATATGATCATTCATGCCTTGAGATGTAGATGTCACATTAGCCTTGAACAGATGGCCAACCTTGTTTACTTGAGTACAAATGATCATTTTATTTCTTCTAGGAACGGATGATTGCATCCTTCTAGTTAAATGTAAATGATTATATAGTCATTATTTTGACTCTAGTGCAAATGGTTATTTAAATTTGAGGTCTAGGTTGTCAAACTTTTTGACTCTAGTGCAGATGATCATTTTAATCGTCTATATGCAGGTGATCATTTATACTTGAGGTCTAGGTGGTCTAACTTGTTAACTCTATTGCATATCATTATTTTCTTCTATAGAAGATCATGTCTTTATTTTCTATATATGATTATAAATGTTCTTCATATGAAAACAAACACATTAGAGTATAACTTATTATTAATTATATTGTTATCATAACAAATCTACAAAAAGAGGTTATTATTACTCAAACCATATTTGGTTCAACACTAGTGAGAGAAACTTAGAAAGACAAAGGTTAATATTCTTAGGATTAAATGCTAATAATTTAGAATACCATTGGAGATGTCTAAGAGGATTGGGAAACACATCTAAATATATTGAGTTTGTGTTATTCATATATTGAGAGTTAGAAAGATTAAGAAACACTTGGATAAAAAATAGGGTTTGTTTTTGGGAACTTGAAAGACTATTTTCTTGTAACTCTATTGTAATCTCTCATAAATTTTTTTGAAGTATAGTGAATTCTAGAGTTGTTGCCTCCCCTAGAATAGATCAGTTTGATCTAAGTGGGTAAATAAACTCTTTATGTACGAGTCTTTTATTCTTCTTCTTGTGGATTTGCCAACATCCTTTTTTATGTACACTAATTTTTCATGAGGCCATTTGTTTTGGTAACCAATGTTTCCGCATATCAAATTTCTTGGTGTAGTTTATATAATATTATATTTTAAAACAAGTGACATTCACTATAGAGAAATGGTTTAAGTTTACAAGTAATAACCATGGATTGAAAATGAGAAATCGATAAGTTTTTCAAAGAAACAATCTTTGGTTGTGGAAAGTGAATATGAAAGGAACATTAATTGAACAAAGGTGTGTGTAAGAATTAAATGTTGAGGCATTTATGCATGCACACCTAACATGAACAGAGAATACCAAGAAGGTGGATGAGGCAAGAAGGACCAATATATTGTGCCTTGGAGATAAAGTTCTAAGGGAATCCGCATGAGAGAAGATTGAGGCTTCAATGTGGGAAAAGCTTGAATCATTATATAAGATCAAGTCTTTTACTCACATATTTTGTTTCAAAAAAATTTACTCATTTTGAATGGTAGAGAACAAATACATAATGGAGAAATTGATAACAATTCACGAGATCATTAATGACTTGGAGAATAATGAGATAAAGATTGATTATGGTGACGGTGATGATGATGGCATGGTTATACTCTTGCTAAGATCATCACCCTGATCCTTTAAGAGCTTTAAAAATATCCTTCTTTATTGTAAGTAATGTATTATTACTTTGGATGAAGTTCAAAAAACTTTGAGATTCAATGAGCGTTCAGTGATGAAATATATTGGTGAAGGCTTAAGCGTCTCAAGAGGAGAGAGTGAGAGTAATAGGAAGTCTGAATCTAGGGTTTTAATAAATCGATGTTAAAATTCTTTATTTTTGAAAATCGATCACTTCAAGACAAATTGTCCCAATAAAGGCAATAGAGACTATGTTCTAATTGTAATCACCTCATATGAGTATGGTTATGAGAGTGTTAGTGCAGTTGGGCCATGAACTTAGGTTACTCGTATGACATTTTCTCAGATAAAGAATACTTTAAGACTTTGAAGCTAGAAGAAGGTGAAGTTGTTTGACTCTGTGACATCAAGGCTTGCAAGGTTCATGGTATTGGTACGATCAGACATATAATATTTGATAATGGTTATATTGTTCTATGCAATATAGTTTATGTTCTCGAGCTCTGGAAATAAATTTGTTCATGATAATGTTTGATGATCTAGGATATTTCACTAGAATTGAACATGGGGTGTTGAAAATTTTGCATGGTGGATGATCATGGCTAAAGGGTCTAAAATATGTGGTTTGTATAGTTCATATGGTTCTAATGTGTTTGGTTGTACATCATTATCTAGTGAAGACTTTTATAACAATAACAAGCTATGAGATTTGAGATCAAGGCATGTTAGTAAAATAAGAACTAACAAAGTCATGGAGGTTGTTTAAATCACTTTATGATGTTTGTGGGAAACAAAAGATAAAATTGCATTAGACCGTTTATAGCATGTTGTTATGAGCTAGGTTGCCAAAGATTTTCTAGGGTAAGGTTGGTGCCAAAGAAATTATATTAATCGGCAGATGATCATTCATATGAATATACTTCAAGACACTTATGGAGGTCTGGAGTTAGAAGCCAGTAGCCTAATCTTAATTAAAGGTCTTAAATCTTTTCTATTTGTGCATATCAAGCTAGATTGTCTTGATGGTAAGGTTGTGAGGTGTATGGATAAAATGGAAGTGAAAGCTCATGATTATAGTTCTAATAAGGGAAAGTTTATAATAGTTCCTAATTATCATTTGACACGTGATAAGGTAGGGATGAAAATTGTATCATCTCATAGATACAATTGTGTTGACTTTGATTGTTATGCTTTGAGTATGGTTGAATGGTTGCAAGAATCAAATCCATATACCTTTAGGGAGAGATTCAAAAGCAAAGAGGTTCAAAGATGGTTTAAGGAGATGAATGGTAAAAGTAATTCACTAATGAAAAACTATACTTGTAGTTTGTGTAGACTACCTACGCAAGAAAAGGATGCAAGTACCTAGATCAAGGTTTAATAATTGCTTGGACTTGATAAAGTTTATTGAATAATTATTCAATATTTGGAGAGAGTGGCAAGGTGGTTTATGGCTAAATTAGCATCACTGTGGTTGAGTAAATGTGGAGATTTGTGGAAGTATGTCTAAAAAACCTCATATGACCAAGGGGGAACTTTTTGGCTCGGCTGACTCGGTCAACGGATTGACTAGTTTGGTCGCGATCAACACTTGATCAATGGTTGACTTGGTCAACAATCAATGTTTGATCAACTGTTGACTTGGTCAACTATTAACTATTAATTTTCAATCAATATTTGACTTGGTTAAATGGTGTACTAGTTTGGTTAATAGCTTGGGAAGGCTCGAGTGAGTTTGTGAATTGGGCCTGGGAATTTGACCCATTAAAGTTTTAGGATATTATAAATATAGTTCTCTGCCACTTTTTGTAGTACGAGAATAAGTAATATGGAGAGAAGATGTGTGATCCTAGTGAGATAAACTTATACATACAATGATAGAAATTCTTAGGATTAAAGGCTAAGAAGTTGGGAGACCTTTATGAATATCTAAAGGGGTTTAAAATAATTTCTAAACACTTTGAATTTGTGTGATTCATATATTGAGAGTTAAAGATATTGAGAAACACTTCAGTAGAAAAAAAGGGTTTGTTCATAGAAATTTTAAAGGCTATTTTATTGTAATTCATTTGTAATCTCTTGTAACAACTTTTAAAATATAGTTAATTAGAGATTTCTCTCTCCCCATAGAGTGAATTGGTTTAATCAATGTCGGTAAACCAATTTTTTGTATACTCATCTTTTATTCTTCTTCGTTTGATGGTTTTACTAACATCTGTATATATGTACATTAATTTTGCTTAAATTTATTTATTTAACTGTCATTGTCCTTTAAGTTTCTTATACTTTTTCTCAAGTAGCCTAGTTACTGACATTCACCTTTTAAAGGTGAGCAAGTGGGATATCACAGATTCAAACTCGTGCCTCTACATCTGATGTTCTTGCATTGCTACCAACTAAATTGGCTTAATAAGACAAATTTTTTGGACTTTATTCTCATCATAACTCATTCCTATAAATTATAGTAATATATTTCTCATAACATTTAATAATATCACCAAATTACAAGCATTCTCTTATTCTATTTTTCTTGGTATGGTATTGTGTGTGTGTGTGTGTGTATGTGTGTGTGTGTAAGAGAGAGAGAGAGAGAGAGAGAGAGAGAGAGAGAGAGAATGTAATTTTTTTAATATTAGTGAGAAAAAGTGAGACATATTTTTTGTACAAGTTTTGAGTGAAAAATAAATCGTTTTCACCTAAAGTGAGAGATTGTTAAAATATTTTGTTAATTTTATATTTAAGAAAGTTTTCATCCATATATGTTTTCGACATTAGAGAATATTGTTCTTTCATTTCTAATTTAGTGCTCAAAAATATTGTACTATTAAGTCTGTAGTAGTAAAGAAAAAGGAAGTTGTTGTGGTGAGAATTATGATATCAAACTATTGAATTAACTTGAATCTTTAATTCTTAAAATTCACAACCGGACTTTAATTTATCCAAAGGAAAGGTCTAAAGAGAGAAAGAACCTTTTGCGCGATGTAACAACAACGCTAAGAGATTCGAGGATCAGGGGTTGGTTATGTATAGGGTAGGTATTTCACATCCTAAACATCTGTAGTACTCTACAGGAACCTTTTGTTTGTTTGTATGCTAAGTTGCTAAGTGTTTGCTATGGATTGGGTAAAAGGTGTAGGTTAAAATCTAAAGATATATATACTAAGTTTGCTCGCAAAGATGTCGTATCTTCTGTCTACGTATCCTAACTAGGATAGAATTAGAGCAATCATAGTTCACCTCACTAGATTTGAAGAACACTTGATTACGATCAAGGTTCAAAGGGGAACAAACATGACAATGCTTGTCTAGAGTTTAAGGAAACTCTCTAGATCTAAATTGAACACTCAAGAAGGGGAAGTAAGTAATCATGACGATGATTCTTACATAGAGTTAACAAACTCTATCCTAAGTTCTAATTGAAAGAGCACTCCTAACAAGGGGTGGCTTTGTAGACTTAAGCAAAGTCTAAAGGACAAGTTCCATTTAATTAAGTGTATGAATGACTTAACGAAGTCGAGTAAGGGAGATGCGCTATCTATGACCCAAGGATCAACAGAAATACTTTCCTTTGGAAGGATAGAAAGGGGGACAACTTGGATGAGAACTAAAGAGTTCCATTGCTTGGGGAAAATAAACTTTAACAGAACATAAATATCAAACAGGGATAAATACAAGAAACATGGTTATGACCAAGCATATACAAGCGTATTAGGATAAGCAAGTATTTCAAATAAGAGGCATGGTTACAACCAAAGCATGCAAGCGTATGACAATAGGCAAGCAAAAATGAGTTCTCACAAGACTCAATGAAAGACAAGGACTTAAGCATATCTTGACGAAGATGAAGGTAACGACCAATGCAAATAAGTCGGACATGGGGAATATCACATGGAAAGTAAATGAATCAAACATCATGCTTTTGAGAAACAAGTAATTACAATTATATCAAGATTAAACATAGGATTCATATCACAATAATCACTGGAGAAAAAAATCAAAAGCTTGAAATGATCGGGAGCATAAACAAACCCTAAAAGAAAACATGAGCGTTTTAATTCAAAATTGTTTTTACAAAATGAAAATTATAAAACGTTAATGCATCACATGGAAATATATATAAATACGAGACAAATGCAAAAAGAACCGATTAAAAATAATAAACGCTGAGAAAGTTATGATTTTTTCAAACTTAAACAATTAAAATAAAAACAAGGCAATTATTGATCGAAAAAGAAAGGGGCGCTTGGTGGGTGTTGAACCCACCACCCTTTGGATGACAAACCAACCTCAAGCCAACTGGGCTAGGGTGCGCGCCTGTAGTGAAATGGAAAGAAACACACAAAATAATCAAAACATGGCAAATTATGAAAAAACAAAATGGGTTGATCTCCACTATGGATCGAACCCAGGACAGATAGGTGAAAGGCGCATGAGACAACCACTGGGGTGACGATACATACAAGTATTTAGCCATCCCAAATAATATATGAGGGTTCTTTTGTAATATTTCTGGGCCAGGTTTGAGGCAAAAACAAAGGAGGCGAATTGAACTCAAACTTTCTCAACAAGACTTCAATTTTTACAAACCAATAGTCTAAATTACTCAGAATTAAACAAGGAATGTGATGGTATCAATCAATTTGTGAAATAATGCTCATAGTTAAAAACACGATGACAAGTGCAGTTTGGCATTTTGAAATGCATAATGGAAGTCAAGGCATGAATTGAACAGTTTCAGATCACATAGTCACCACACACAAGTTATAAACAAGTTGACAGATGATTCTACAATCCAAGATTGATCATAGAACAAACAAAACAGAAAAGTGATTTGCTTATGGCAAGCATGGTAATTGAAATGCATAATGAACTTCATGGCATGGATTAAATAAGTTCAGATCACATAATTGCTACACACAAGTTTCAAATGTGTCCACAGATGATTCTACAACTCAAGATTGATCATAAAATAAACACAACAAAATTTGGTTCAATGGTTGCAAGTATGGTATTCATATGAGCAGGCTGTCAAAGATGCAGATGGAAGGTTCAATTCATCACATACAAGCTTCAAATGATGTTAGCTAACTGGTCTTAGGATTCATGGATCATCAAAACAATGTTCAAACAGAAATTGGTATGTGATGCCACTGTCATAATGCAAAACTGTTTTTTTTAAAGCAAGTTTGATGATGCAAGTTGGTACAGTTCAAAGTGAGTAGTTTTATGTCATGCGATTAGTACACACATATTTCAAACATGTTAACTGATATTCTTATGCTCAAGATTCAAATACATCTCACTCAAAACAGACTTTGGTATGTTGCAGCTATGAAATGCAAAAAATGAAATTGGTGATGTATCATGGAAGGTCATGGCAGAATAAAGCAGTTATGCATCACACACAAGTCCTAAATATGTTAACTATTAGTCTTAGAATCAAAGTTCAATCAGAAACACATTAAAATAGGAAATGGACATGCTGTTGCAAAATGACCGAAAATGCAATGCTATTGAAACCATAAATCAACTACTGATGCAACAAGGAGGTCATGACATACTTGGCAGGCTTAAACCATCACACACAAATCTAAAACATACTAACTACATGTCCTAGTCCCATAGATCGGATTACAACATCTCAAAACAAAATTTGGCATGCTGTTGGCCAGTGTATTTGAACAAAAAATGCAGTAGAACTCCAAACAGTTTTTTGAGTATGGCATACATACATGACAGGATTGTATATTCAACATAAACAACATAAGCAACATGGTAATACAATGCCACACACTCTGATATAATGCCTACCAAGACAAATAAACACATTTCACAGTTGTTACATAAAACTCATGCTGGCAGATTTGATATGAAATGCATAACAGAGGGGTTTTTGTTCATGTCAATAAATTATAAGTCAAGCTTAAGGCAGCAAACAGGTATACACATTACAAATCATCCAAACTTATAAAACATCAAACTTTAACAAGAATAAGGATATGGCAACAAAAGCAAACTCTTGGCAAGCTCATCATTCCAAAGGGATCTTGGACAGCATGAATGTCATTTTCAAAACAACACTCAATCCATGACAACAACTACAAAACATGATATGTGGTGCATAGTGAAAAGGCTCAGCATTACATACCTCTTGTAGACCCTTTTGAGCAAGCTTAACAGCAAAGAAACCCCGAGATCTCCTCTTTGGCACAAGTTTGGAGTTTACTTCCTCTTGAAGCAATAAGTAACTTTTGGGATAGTTTGAGTAAACAAACTTCCAGCTGGTTTTTGAGCTTTTGGACAGTTAAAACAAGATGATTATGAAGTGTTGGGGGGTATTGAAGTGGTAGGAAAGGCCTCAAGTAGTGATTTGGCTCTCAAAATGCATAAAAGTAAAAATGTGGAGGTATGAAGGTTGACTTTTAGATTGATGAGTTTTCTGAGGAAAGTAATGACGGGACCAGTTTCAAATGGTCATTTTAAGGGTGTGTATATGGTCTTTGAAATGTTTTGGTGTTTGGAATAAGGAATGACATGAAAAGTGTAAAATGGTGGATTTTGGTGATTTTGAGAAAATGCACTTTTAAACAAGGAAGGAGATGAGAGAGCTATGAGTTTTCTAGTGTTCTTGATAGCTCTGGTGTGAAAATGACATAGGGGGATCCTCTATTTATAGGAAAATGAGGGATGAGGACAAATTTGTAATCTTGGCATTTTGGAGGGATTTTGAAAAAGGAAACCCTTGGCTTGAGGTTTGGTACAGCTGCAAGACTCAAATCCTTGCCTCAACTGATGAATTTTTCAAGTGGAAATGAATGACATGAGATGATTAGAGTGGCTAGGGAAATAGGGAGGCTGTTGGCTGCAGCTGCAAGTGGCAAAAAGTTTCTCTTTCCTATTATATGAATAAAATACTCCCACTTGCTTGCAACTTGCAAGCTTTGCCAAACTTCTTCATTTGCTGCATTTCTCCTCTTCAAATCCTCTAAATATCAGATACAAACATGATCCAAGGACTGAGAATAGCCCAAGTGGTCAAAGGATGAGTTTGTGAAAAATTGATAATGTGGGACTCAAGTGTTAAAAGCTCATCTTGCCAAATTCATAACTCTCAGCTCATAAGGGCTATGGAGGAGTTCTACCACAATTTGGAAAGCCCTCATGTAGCTCTACAACTTTCATGTTTTCATGAGTTTCATATTCCCAAAGGAACTTGGCCAAATGACCTCTCAAGGGTGTTGAAAAATAAGCCTAAAAGTGAAAATTTTCTAAGTTATTTTCCCTTCTTGTAATGAATTTGATCATAACTCCAAATCTATGCATTTTCTGATCATGGACCACTTTGGTACTTTTGTAGGAATTGTAAAGAGCTTTTCAATGAGCTTTGAACCAACACAATTGGATGTGTGGTTAAGGAGTTATGGTATTGCCCCTTTCAAAATCCTAATTCCCGACTTTTGCGATTACTCCTCAACCCTTGATCCAATGGTCATGAAATTTTATGGGTAGATGCAATATGTCATTAGGAAATTTTTTTATCACATCTTGAGGTCAGATTCCTTATGAGTGAATAGTTGACTTTTCGGTCAACCGAACGATCGATCGGTGACTACCGAGTCGGCTGTTGATGCTCTGGACCTTTTGAAGTCTTGAAACTCTTTGGATAGACTTTACTAATCCATATGAACTTTATGGACCATGATCTCACCATTGTAACACCTTTTAAATCAAAAGTCAAACCACAGTTGACATTTCCTGCTCGAAAACCCTAATCGGGTACCCTGAACTGCACTATTCTTGATTCCTGGGTGACGACCTCAAATTGGATTCACTTGATACAATGGAATTCATTTGATGATGTGGAGACTCAATTCAAGGATAACCAATCCAAAACGTTGACTGATTAACCCTCGAAACCTCGATTTCGGCTGTGCGGAACCCTGATTCTTGTATCTTAACAAAGACAAACTTGAAATGGGTTAAGGTTAGATAATCAAATGAGCATGATCCTAAAATGATGAGGAAGATCTAAGGGGTCAAAATTTAGGGTGTGACAAAATTATTCTATACACTCCATGGCATGCTTCCACACCATGTTAAAATGTCACAATTGCTCTTAGAATTTGGAGATGCATCTCTGAATGAACTCTTTAAAAAAAATTTAGTTCAGAGATGCATCACCGTATCTGCATTAGGGTGAGTTGGGATATGTATCTCTGCAACAATCCTTAATTCAAAACTCAATAGTTTTTACGGAGATGCATCTCTGAAATAATGCTATGTTAGGTCAAACTAGAAACAATTGCAAAATGTTATAAAAAAAACAGAAATTAACATTCAAATGCTTAACATAACATAGGTCATTGTTAACACAAATTTAACATTATATTTCATTACAAATGGGTGGTTCAAGACATTGCAACATCTTTAGAATATCTTCGGTCGATCTTGCAATTGTCACATCCAATTCAATCATACCCTTTAATGAGTAATGATAAATTTTACTCCACGTAACCTTTAGATCTTCATCCATCTTCAATCCAAGCTTGGTGAACCGTATATTTGCTTCATCATCAATCAAGGGTGAACAATATTCGAGCTTCATAACTCTTCGATTTTCTACATATCACGGATGAGTATTCAGCTTGGATTTTAGATCAGCAAGAGGTATGTCCTCAAAGACCCTAAATTAATGTGGGGGATTTGTGCCATTGAAATACACAAATGCAATATGGGGATATGTATGCATTATGGTGTGTTGCGTTTTTGTAAATAACATGGAATGAGAGACTCACGATTTATTCAAGTTTAAGATTGATTTGGACCTTAGAAACATTATTCTCTCATCATGGCATATTTCAAATATGCATATTTGAAAACGCCCTATTTTGTTACAAAATAAGGTTTTTACGAGTAGGCACATGCGTAAAATCCTTTGTTTAGTTGTTTTTACAATTAAAATGGGGTGTGAGTAGAGGTGCATATCCGAAGTCACCCATAGTATTGTTCATACAGAACCAGTTAATATTCTGAGCCAAATTTTGAAACAGAAAATATGTCTAAATATTAGCCCCAAATTCTATAACATTAATGTAGAATATATATTACGTATGTCTCAAATTATTTCGAGATTACATCACTAACAACATTACATACAAAAAACGAGTTACACTGTTAGATAAAAATTAAAATGTATCAAAACATGTCTCACCATATAAATTTATATCTATTGGTGGTTTCTTCTTTAACCTTTCCTTATTTGATTCTTTTCCAATGTTGCTCAACTTGGTGAATTTTTCCATTCTTTTCAGAAAGTAATTTGGCCAAGTTTTAAACTCTTTTGTGAAATATATCATCCATTCTGGTGATGTCTTTGGTATAGGACACTCCAGTTTCAAATAAAATTGAACAAAATGTTGTGTTTTTGAAAGCCACCCAATACACATGATGTGTTCGGATGAATTTTGAGGTGGCCTACTCTGAAGTAGAAAAAATGTTTCTGAGAAACAATATCTTGCCAGATTGATACACATCCTATCATAAGTACATACTATAAGATATCTTATTTTAGGCAAGCGTGTCCATTTTTCAAATGGTGTCGTGCTGCTAACACATGGAACAAAAGGATTGAGAATTGCATTATAATTTTCTTTTTTTCCTATATATTCGTGTGTATGATTCCCTATGCATCGTCAACACTAGTATAAGTTGATGGCAGACAAATTAGAAATTCTCCTCTCCTTTATTAAGAAAACTTGAAACAGCTTGAAACCACAGTTTCCGTCACCTCTAACATCTACAATCTCTCATTGTATTTGTGCATAAAATGGGCATCTCTTCAAAATGGATGGTTTTTGGTAACGGTGGTGGGAGGGATGGTTTACTAATGCGAGCAATTTGAAAACATTTTTTGTATTTATGAGTTGGAGAACTCAAAAAATGTAAGTCAACATGCTCAAAGTAAGAATGAGACCATCTTGTAGAATTGTCACTCTCGGTCGGTTTGACCTTTTTAGGGGCACCCTTCATTTTAACTAGTTTCGAAGGTGGTTTCAAATATGTCGTTTCTGGATAGGAAATCTTCCTCAACTGATGTTTGATGTGCAATTTCATGTTGTCATCAACTTTTATGAATCTCTATAGGATTACTTCCCACTCGGTCATGATAGATACGTTTGATTTATCATCCTTCATCACACCACCATCTAGTGAGTGTAAATCTCATCCATATGTATCAATGTGTTGTCCTTTATTATATTTGAAATTAAACAAGCACATGGAAAATTGTATGTCTTCCTAAGTGTACAACCACACTTGGAGCTGTTTAAACCTATTTATTTGCTCGCTTGGCTTTGTCATAAAATAAAATCCAATCTCACTGAGATATGTTTCCAACCAATTGTGAATAAAGGATGTTATCTTTGAACTGGTGTTTTAACACAGTAATGCTCCGACCAAAAGATGTTTGTATCTCATTATGTTGGTTTTAAAGAATATGGTTTACGGTGTCCCAATCTTGACAAAAATCACCTTTATTGTTTCCCAACCAATTCTTCAGTGTAGCATTTGCAGATTCAACTATGTTAGTTGTTGTATTTCCAAAATGTCTAACCTGATCGGTCCATGCATAAACAATATTTTCATTCACCTGGTCCAAAATACTAATCTCACCATATTTCAGGAAATCTTGATATCACACACACACACTCATGAAATGTATTACAGTTTCGAGTATGCACATTATATACTTGCTTGATATTTGAAACATTTGGAGGTTATTTCCATTTCAAAGTTTCAAATATGTTTTTCGGTGCCACCATGTTTAATGTTATGTCTGAAACAAGATTTCTCGGAAATAATGTGACATACAAAGGGATGTCCGGCTAGCTTGTGACACAAGATATGATTATGTATACTAGAAACCATATTAAATTCCATGTATCATTTTGTTAGACGGTGGAAATGATCTAGAAGGGATGTTGAATAGATCTCTTATTTAAAACAGAGTCGGCGCTTAATATAATTTGATTTTTAAAATTTTCAAGCGGAAGCAGCCGAGGAACTATACTCGTCTAAACGAACTGTTACCGAAGAGATCGGATATATGCTATGCCTATATGGTATACCGATAAAGATGAGAATTAGAATCAATAATTTGAACACAAATCAATAGGATTTTGTTCACTCAAAGTTGGACAATTTCCAATCCTTGTGAAATATAAACCAAATTGAAAAACAGCTCAAGTGTTTGTATTCACTGAATTAGTCGAACACTTGGGGTGTGAAGCACCTCAAGTAAAATTCAACAAGTGAATGAAGTGCTATAATTTTCCAATTATAATCAAACGGATTGTAATGAGGTTTCTAAAAATGTTTCAGCACTAGCACACCAGAATTTTAGTCAACTAATATGTTTGCACACAAACTCAAAATTCAGCAATGAGCATAGTAAAAAGAGAGAACACCATTTTGTTGAGGCAATTCCCCCGTCGTCCTCGTTCGGGGTACGTTTGCCCTCAATTCTAAAAATAGAATTGAGACCTGTATATATAACCTATTGCAATTTTTTTTACAAGTGAAGCAATAGAATTCAAACACTCAATCCTGTCACACCCTCATTTTCACCATAGCCTTTCATATTATACGTGTGAGGAAATACCCTCATGTAACACATGTTCTTGAGTTTCGATGATGACAAAATGCAACCATGGATGAATCGATTTTATCGGCTCTACATCTACAAGAGAAATGCAATATTTTACCTCTCATATCCTTCTTATATCCTTCATATTTAAGTCAATATATGTGGAAGATCATTGGTTATGTTTAGATGTATTAAAATCATAAAGATATGCATTTTTACAGATTTACAGGCTTTGAGTCGACCACAGGTCGGCGCATGAAGCAGTACAATTTCCCACTAGTCGGTGCACGCTGACCTATGGTCGACCACAGGGTCAGCGCATGAAGCAGTGCCATTCCTCACTGGTCGGCGCACGCCGACCTATGGTCGACGCAAGCAATCAAGACTTTTTAAATTGCCTAAAACTGCAGGCTATGCGTCGATGCATAGTCCTGCTATGGTCGACCATTCACGCGTTTGTGTCGTTAGTGAAGTCTTTCTACTTTGGTTGAAAAGTTGTTAAGTGTGTTGGTTGGTTGGTTACTATATATAGAAGGTTTGTTCTTTTTTATCAACAACAATTGAGATTTTGAGTAAATTGTACAAGAAACACGAAAAGTGAAATAGGTGCTACCAAATCTCTTCATCTTCATCCTTAAAAAATTCACAAGACAACAATTACACATAACAATTCTTGTTGTGGTTTGTGTCTCGTTCAAGGTGATAAGGTCTGAATCCGTTGATTCGGAATCCGGTTCGGGTTGAGTTTGTAGCAGGTTTTTCTTGAATAAAACCTTTAAGGTTTTACCCTCCAAGATTCGGAGAATTTGGGGGTTTTTGGTACGGATCGTCTCTACCAACTTCAGCTGAGCGAAGGTGATTGAGAAGCGGAAGTTTTCATCAGTCTAGTAGCGGGAATTAGTGAAGTGTGCAAGAGAGTTCCGGGTTTGATTTGTGTGTGTTTGAGATCATCCGGGCCGAGGGTTTGAAGAACGGAAGGTTGTTCAACAAAGGGGCTGGAATCAGAGGTCTACTCACAACGATCGAAGAACTTGATTCGACTCGAATCAAGGAACAAGGAGAGAAAGCATCATCAACATCAAGAGAGCTTGTTTGTATATTTTGCTTATCTATCCTTGTATAAACATTCTCAACTCTACAGGTGATATCTATTATATTGATCTCAATTCTAAATTTAGAATTGAGGGCACACGTACCTCGAAGCGAGGACGGCGGGGGAACTGCCTCAACAAATCTTTGTCTCCTTTATTTTTCAGCACTTTCATTTTGGCTTTAGAATTTGAGTAATTTTAGTTTAAGCAATTCCATCAAAATTTGCATTAAATTAAGTAAGTGGTTTTCACTGTTTTGAACTCTAGTACAATAATAGATTGTACAAGGAATTTGGAGTTACTTACTCAAGTCAAAATTCACTTGGAGTGTCTCGCACACCAAGTGTTTGATAAATTGCCTAAACCAAAATTCACTTGGATTATTTGCATATTTTGTGGTGATTGTGGAGCATTGGAACTAGTCCTACTTATTAGTGGTATAATCAATTGATCAGTGTGACTAGTGTGTTGAATCTATTTTTTGCTCATTATCACTTCCATAAGGCTAGACGCATATCCGGTCTTCTAATAACTGTTCGTTTTAGACGGTTATTTTTCCACGACTGCTTCTGCAAATCAAATATTTTTAAAACCAATTTTTAATTGGTAGCGCCGACTGATTTTTTAATTGGGATCTATTCAACCCCCCTTCTAGATCCTAGCCATCGCCTAACAAGTGGTATCAGGAGCACCGGTTCACTCCGTGCTTCAAGTATAACTTTGATAGAAAATGGCAAACGAACCTAAAGGGGCTTATATAGAGCTCTCGTTTTTAATGGAGAAAATTACAGTTATTGGAAGGACTGTATGCGAGTGCACATAAATTCCATAGATAGAAAAGTATGTATTGCACCCCAATTTTGACCCCTTAGATCTTCATCATCATTCTAGGATCATTTTCATTTGTTTATCTAACCATAACCTATTTCAAGTTGGTCTTTGTCAAGATACAGGTGAATTAGGGTTTCGTACAGTCGAGAATCGAAGTCTCGACGGTTTAATCAGTCAATGTATTGGATTTGTTATACATGGAATAAGCTTCCACTTCATCAAAGATACTCCATTGGGTCAAGTATGAATCCAATTTGAGGTTGTCACCCATAGATCAAGAACAATGCAGTGCAGGATCCCCGATTAGGGTTTCCGATCAGGAAAAGTCAACCGTAGTTTGAATTTTGGTTTAAAAGGTATTACAATGAGGAAATTATGTCCCATGAAGTTCATATGGCTTAGTGAATTCCACTCAAGAAGTTTCAAGGTCTCAGGAGACCCGGAACATCAATAGTCGACTCGGTAGTCATCAATCGATCGTTCGGTTGACCAAAAAGTCAACTCTTCAATCATAAGGAATTTGAACTCAAAGTATGAAGAAAAAATGTTCCTAGTAACATATTACACCTATCCATGAAGTTTCATGACCATTGGGTCAAGGATTGGGGAGTAATCGGAAAAATCGGGAATTAGGGTTTTGAAAGGGGCAAAGACCATAACTTCCTAACCACACATCCAAATGAGTTGGTGCAAAGCTTGTTGGAAAGGTCTTGGCGAGCCCTAAAAAAGTGTGGAACTGACTCATGGGCAAAAAATGCATATATTTGGAGTTATAGCCAAAATCATCACAAGAGGGAGAAACCACTTAGAAAATTTCTAAGTTTCTGGCCTTTCAAATCATGTTTTCAGCCAACTTTGAAGGGTCTTTTGACCTAGTTCCACTTGGAATTTGAAAACTTTAAAAACATGAAAGTTGTAGAGCCCCATGAGGGATTTTCAAAAATTACTAGAACTCTTCCATAGCCTTTGTGAGCTGAGAGTTTCGAATTGAGAAAGTTGGGTTTGTGCACTAGTTTGTCAACATGTCAAAACCCAACATGGACTTAATTTCCAACTATGAACTTCATCTATAACCATGGAATGACCTATGATGAGATGCATTAGGGTGTAATTTGGACTGGATCAGACAAGAATCCAAGTAAATCTCATGTTTTTGACAAGACACATTAGTTTAATAAGAAAAAATGCAAAAGTTACACAAGGAGAGAGAGCATTGGTGGCTGCAGCAGGTGGGGGGTCTTTGCTCACTCAAATGTCACTTCTCACATCTCATTACTAGCTTGATTTTGAAGGCTAAAACCCCTTGCAAGCAAGCAAATCCTGCTGAACCAAAACCACTACATGGATCTCATGAGATTTTCACTAAAAATCTCCCTCCAAGGCAAAAAAACCAAATCTGCCCCAATGTCTCTCTTGGCCTATAAATAGAGACTTCATCCCACTCTTAAAACCACACCAGAGCCCTCTAAACCCAAGAGAAAAAACAGCTCTCATTCTATCTTGCCTTACTTGTAAGTGAAGAAAGTCACAAAATCACCAAAATTGCCTTGTTGCAAGTTTCACACCAGCATCACTTCTAGCCATAAAACCACCATAAAAACCATTCACACAACTTCCAAAACATCATTAGGAGGTGTTCTAACCATTATTTTGATCAAAAACACCACAAAACAAAAAGTCAACTTCTCACACCCATTAGTTTGACTTTTCTGCACAAAGTGATAAAACTCACTGCATAAAACAGTTTGAACCACTTTGACACTTTGAACACCTTCCATTTGTGTTATACCAACTGTCCATAATCTCCAACCATAGCTGGAACTTTATTTGCTCCAACTGTCCACAAGGTTGCTTTCTTTCTTCAAGAAGAAGTAGCTCTCACAAATGTGCTCAAGGGGAAGAATCTCTGGTTTTCTTGACAGCTAGCATAGTAAGGAAATACTACAAGAGGTATATCCTTATAAACTCATCCATTAAATATGCATCATCATGTATTGTTTGGTTCTGTTGAAAATCTTGTACATTGCCATGTTGAAGTAGTTTGTTAACTATGCTGTCAAATATGTGTGAAACTTATACCATGTATGGCTGGCTGTTGGAATGTCATTTAGTTATTGTGTTGCTATTTTCGTGAAAATGTGCTTTTGAATGTATGATGGGGGTAGACCCTAACATTGTTATGTTGGATGACCACCAAACTTTTTTAAAAGAAACTGTTAACATAAGAGGCCTAGGTTTAGGAACTTAATGTTAAGCATTCTTATGTTTGGTGCTTCCTGTTTGGAGACTTAACTTTGCTCACAGTTTTTAAATCTGTTTAGTCCATTAGAGGTTGTGTTAGACCTTTCAACTCATGATTGAGATGGGTAGAGTGGTTGACCCTTTGTGTTAGTTCTGTGGCAATGAAATGACAGTCTGTGGTGATGCCTAGGTTTAGTTTGGTGTCCCTGCTGTTTTAAGTGAAGTTGTAACTTCATGTTGTGTTGGTCTAGTTTGGATTTTGGCTTTGTTTAGGTTAAAACCATGTTGCCAACGTTTGTCTTTGTGGTCTGAGTTTGTCAACTCACCATACCTCGGTGTTGTTTTGTTTCTCATAAAAAGATTTGCCTATGAATCATGGCTGTCATGAATGTGGCTGGCTGCACTAATTTTGAACCTTATTTGCATTCTGCTTGGTTGTGGAATATGTTATTATTCTTATCCTCAGACAAAACGTTTTTTACTTGTTGGTATCTTATCATGTTTTGCATTAACTTGCTGATAGAGGCTATGTCTTTGTAAAGGCATAATTATTTGGAATTCATCAATGAGTGAGACACCAATAATTCTGTCAGCAGGTTTGTATTGGCTGTTCAATTATTATGCAAATATGTTTGTTATTTTCTTTATTGAAAAGACTAACATGGATATGTTATGGCATTTTGTTGATCAACTTTGTGTTAGTGTGCTTGTTATCACTATCAGGTCTGTTTGTTCATATTGGTTGTTGTTTATTTTAACAAATTGTTAACTATCTTTAAAATCCTATTTGATTAGTACTTGACAAAATGGTATTGTAATAACCAACTCTCATTGTCATAAATTTGGTGTATTGCTTACTGTCACCAAGTGTCCTATATTTGGAGGATATGCTATGCACCAGGATAGATCTTGTAAGGTTGTCTAAGTCTAGCTTCCTTGTTAAATTTGTGAATTGGTAAATTCATGCTGTGTGGATCTTATTGCCTTTGTTTCTTGTTGTCATTAAGATTTTACATATAGGCTGTTTTTTTAAAAATTGAATAGTATTGTGATGCCAAGAGAGATGTATTTGTAATTTGCCTACTGTCCTAAGACTTGTGAGTCAGGTCTTTGTGAAGACATAGTGCTTGAAATCCATCAGAGCTGCATCTAGTCTCTTAAGGTTCACAAAGGTTGAGCTCATTGTATTTGATTGTCTAGTTAGGGTAGCTTTGACTGTAAAGTTTTTTTTGCATAGGCTTTGGACTGCTGTTGTTTGTTGTGCATAGTAGTATTAAGTTTTGATGCTTGTGTCTGTTTCAAAACATCCTTGTTTGAATTATATTATAATCTATTTATTTACTGGATCTATATCTTTGTAAAGACATGTTGGTTGGAATTCATCAGTACATATTGTTGAAATACCACCAACTTGGCTGCAGCTGAGACCAGTTGGATGATGGATTGACATAGAAAGCATGTTGCCTTAGCTTGCTATTTGTTTTTCTGTTTTAAGGCTTGTCAACCTCTAATGCCATCAAGATTCCTTTTAAACTATTGCAATTTATGTGTATTAAGTTCAAGACCTATTGTATTTTTGGTTGATAAGTTGTTGCCATAGCTCATTGTTTTAACATTGTTTAGGCACAAAGTTTATTTTAAACCATTTCACTAACTTACAACTTAATGGTCACTTTTTGATTCACTGAGAATTTGAGACTCTTCTTTGGATATAATCCATGAGTAACATGTTTAGAACATGAGCAGACCCTTACTTGTCCTCAATTGCATCAGTTTTAATCCATAAACCTCAAAAATGCACTTCAAGCTCCACTTGGCATGTTCATTCAAACCTCATTGTGTGTGCATCATCTTGGAATTTGGTTGACACCATCATGATCCTCTTTAAAAAACAAACATGTTTGAATTTTACTTTGTTAAAATTGGTTAAGAATTGGTGAGATTGGAATCAAACCGTTTTTGAGCTTTTCACTTGGTTTTGCCTTGAGGCTTGCCCAGCTATACGCTTTGTTGAGTATATCTTAACATGGGGTGGCTTGATACAATGAATGTATCGCCACCCCAGTTGTTAATTCCTCACCCATAGGTACTTTCCATGCCTTCGATCCTCAGTGAGGACATTTTTGGGCATTTTGTGATTTTTCATAGTTTTTACTATTTTTCTTCTTTTTCCCACTCTATGTACATGTGCCGCAAGTGGTTGACTTGACTAAATTTTGAGCCTATGACCCCAAGGTCTTGGGTTCAAGCCTTGGGGGAGGCATTTCTTATTTTTTTAATATTGGATTTATTTGATTTTTATTTAATTGTCATTAAATTTCAAAAAATCATAACTCCTTCATTTTTAATCATTTTTTAGTGATTCTATTTTCTAAATTCTTGTATTAGTAAATAATTTCATATAATGCTTAAAGAATTTTAAAATTTTATTTTAGAAACACTTTGTATTATGGGGAATTTGCGATCCGTTTTAGGGTTTTAACCCTCCTATCCTTCCTCTATCATTTCAAACTTTGATTTCTTTCCATTTGAATTTTTAACTTGAAATTGATATGGGATTGGCTTGTTAGCATCCTTGTGTACTTGAGTTTGACTTAAAACTCCTTGCTTGTAAGCATTTGTGTTTAATCATCATTAAAACTTGAAAGTTTTCTCCCATGAAGTTTTGAACTTCTGACTTACATTTGTTGTGACATTGTTTATTTAGGCCTGATGTTTGTAAGTATACATGTCATCTTGTAAGCCCTAGTGTAATACCCCAAATTTTACCCTCATATTTAGTCGGTCATTTCGCATATCATATCATCTGCGCATCTGCTAACCACTAACCAGTCATAAAGTGCGTTTTGTTTTGCAGGAAATACCCCAGGGGCGTTTTGGTCATTTTGAAGCATAATTCGTAATTTTGGGCCTAATGAGGTTTTATTCCTAAGGCGTTTATTTACGTGGGTTTGATTATGTTAAGATATCAATTTGGGTTGGAAAATCTGATCTGTGGAACAGGGTTTTAACAAGAAATCATTTTTCTATCTTCCAGTCCATTTTAGAGGGAAAACAGTGAAAACTTCGACTGATTAATGGAACTTATTCATGCAATGGTTGGATCGAATTAATTCCAGGATATTTGACTAGTGAGATTTAATCGGATGTTGAGGTGTTTGCAAATTAAAGCATAGAGAAGCAATTGGGAAATGATTTAATAGAATATGTGAATTTTATTCATAATATTTTATTATCATTATTACAAGTTTGCAAAGTGAATTACAAAGAAAAAATGATTTGGATAAAAAATGTTATTTATTCATAATATTTTTTTGTTACAAGTTACAGGGAATTACATTAAAGTTCTAAGGAATTACATTACAGTATCTATCCTAAGTCCTAAGAACATCTAAGTGTCTTCATGCTGTCTTTAAGCTTCGCCGCAAATCTCGACTTACCTGCACATCAAAACAGAACAAGCAGAATAGGAAAAATGTTAGAAGTTTTTTTTCGACACTCTCAGAACAATGTCATCATCGAGTGCCGGGAGTGGCACAACCGAAGCTGCGTCCTACCCCCGTTACCGATCCGCGCCGTGGGCGTCAGATCAGGTAATACAAGTTCTTATCAATATGGGACATCCGAGAGATAGAAAAAATAAATGAAGTGGGACTGATTCGTTTTGCCGCGATTGGATTTCCAAACTGATACGAGAATAAGGCAACATAGGCAAGTTCTGACTCAGACCCGGATGCCGGCAGGTCTGAGTCACTTTGGTTTCGAAACTTCCAATACCTGAAAAGCCACAAGCGTCATCAGTACAACAGAACTCAAAGCATAAACTAGGTAAGAAGGAACTCGTGCTCATACAAGTATGAAAAGCCACCAAAGAACAAATCTGTACCAAACAGAATGAAGACCCATGGTCCAGCAGAATGAAAATCAAGTTCGAAATAGAACAAGAGAAGCCAAACTATGGCATCAAGTTGCATAATAAGAAAATAAACCATCAAACGATGCAAGTTCATGTGTACAGGTCCTACAAATCTGTCATAATATTCAGCAGAATCCAAAGAAGCACAACAGCATCAAACTTGGTCATACCAGAAAGAGCAATTAGCGATGGTAAGTCACCATGACAAACCAACGTGCCATTCTGCTCACAACGCGAGCAACAAACAAGATCATAGCGTCTTCTCTGAAGGGCTCAGTTCAACATCATTGCCCTAAAACAGAAAGTTGGGGACCTGAAGATTAAAAATTGAAACAGTCGTCGCAGCAACAGCGTAAAACCAGGATTGTAATATCCTGCTTCGACGGTTCAGACCATCAAGTCATCATCACCATCAAACCTTTCTCGGCAGCGACAAAGATCGGCAGCTTCCAAACTTGGAGATGGGCCCTGAAAGAAGAAGAGGAAAAATCAGTTCGGTCTAGAGCAATAATCACAGGCATCTCAGCTTTTGCAAGCAACTGCGACAAAAGTGTATCAACAGGTAAGCTCGTACAAACAACCATAACAGGCATCTCAATAACAGAAGAGATAAGCACGTCTGCGTCTATGATCATGACTAAAATGAATGAGACACCCACAGAGAATAACTCTTCTACTTGTGAGGGCTTAACAATTCAAAATATGCAAAATCAAATAGTTGCTATTGATGACAACCAAAGTTCTTTGCAAACCAACTGGTAAGCAGGATCTGGAGTCAGGGCAGTTTAGGCTGAGGCGAATCGGTCTGATAAACCATTTCGTTTAATCCATAGGGAAGACGCTTTGGAAGGAAACGAGTTAGCATCAGTTCAATGTCCAGTTCATAAGTCCATAAAATCAAATAGATCACAAATAAGTTTGGTTCCAAAACAGATCAAAATAAGCCCGTTTCTGAAAGCAATTCGAAGCATATCCAATTGAAGCAAACCAGAAATATACACTCCAAATAGGAAAGTTCGAACCAAAATAAGTCATACCAGCAATGAGTCCCAAATCAAATCTGAAAAGGAAATCAGAACATATCAGAGATAAATCGTAAATCAAATCCAATCAAAGTGAATCCAAATGGGGAAAGTTTTCAAACGAAACATAAGAATCTCAATCAGATCAAAGTAGCATCGGTTCACCAAAGTTCCATAAAATCAAATCAAATCGTTTCAGTAAAAATAACGTGTATCCAATATCCAAGCCCAAAATCAGAGAAAAAAGTATAAAGAGGAACGAGTTCACCTTTGGAAAACAAGAATACGAAGAACCCTAGCGACCACGTACGAAAGGCGAGACAGAAACGAAGCTTCGCACATTCAGAGACACGGAGGAAACGGTCACCGCCGCAAATCTTCGGCCACACGCAAAAGTCATCATCACAATCGAAAGAAGAACAGACGCCGCGAAGCTCAGACCAAAGATCATCTTCACCTCGCCGTTGTACCACTCCAGTCGCCGCCGGCTCGTGTTTGTGGGTATAACTTTCTTCCGAATGTTGTTGCATGTTGTTTCTCTCTGATTGCAGGTTTCAAACGAAAGGAGGTTGAAGATAAAAATGGAGAAGCCGTGATCAGGACGAAGAGGAGGAAGAAGATACGAGATTGGGGGATTAGGGATTTAGTCCCGTCACCTCTCTCCCTTTCTTTCTTTTATTTGTTTCAATTTTCATTGCTTGTACTTGGATAATGCACATACGGTAGTCACGCACACACTCTGGTCCCCAACAGATCAAATCCCCTTCCCTTTATTTATTTTTTTTTCTTTATTTATTTATTTTATTTTGTTATTTTTTTATGTTTTTTTAAATTTGTTTCTTAACAGTTATTTTATAATTCAAATTGTTTTTTAAAAATAAATAAGAAAAAATATTTTATGTACATATTAAAAATAAAAAAACTCTTTTTTTAAAAAAGGCAAGAAAAAAAAACTTTTCTTAAAAATATAAAAAATAATAATAATAAAACTTTTTTAGAGTAAAGCATTTTAAATTAAATTTTTTTTTAGCAAGCTAACATTAAAATTACTTAAGATTTTTAAATAAAACAACAATAATTCTCCAATTTGTATTGGCTCGTAATTCATCTGATAGTCGTTTGACTCTGCCTACTAACGGGTGTTCATTTTTTGCAGTTCATATTTATTACTATTGTGTTGAGTTTTCATTTGAGTTACCTTTATATTTGTATCTGTTTCTCAATTGTAACCTCGCGAACCTAACAATCGCATTTACGTTTCCGCATTTAAATTTCTGCTGATGTATGATTTAAAATTCTCACATTGTCATTGCTATTATTTTGTCACATTGCACGCACCTCCGAAGGAATTAGGTCTAGCCGTTTGACCGCCGTGTCAATAGTCCTCAACCTCAAAACCTCAAAATTACACCCTTACAAACCCTAATTTTCCATAAATGTCTCGCCGCAGACAAAATTACCATTTTACCCCTAGCATTAGGTCAAAGAGCCGCCGCGCTCATTTTAGGGTTTCCCGCCACGGAATCCCTAACCTAATTTAACCCTAATTACAACTTAACATTTCAACGTAGAGATTTGGAGTTTCTACACTCCGTGTAAGCGTGTCCCTAAGATACGTTTATTCCCCATTGAAACCTTGGCCACAGTCAAGAAGTCTCTAACCTCCCTTTTGAGGGGAACTACGATTACTCTGATTCCACTCCCGTAAGGATACGTAGGCACAAGATGCGATGTCTTGCCGAGTAAACTTAGAATTAACCCCTTAGGTCTTTTCTCACTTTTAATCCCTTTGTACATATACCTTAAGCAAATAGTAAACATTTGAACAAAAGGTTCCTGTAGAGTACTACAGAAGTTTAGGATGCTAATACCTTCCCTAAATTTAACCAACCCCCGAACCCTAGATCTTTCCCCGCATTGTGTTTACGATGCAAAATAGGTTTTCCCTCTTTTGACCTTTTCCTTCGGATAAATCAAAGAGCGGTTGTGAATTGAATTGCGATTCAAACTCATTAATAGTTTGTGATCCTATTTCCACCGCAACAGAAAATGGCGACTTCACTGGGGATGCCTTTAACTTTTGAGGGTTATCCCTAACTTGTTCATATTTATTACTGTCTGTGTTATTATTCATTTGCATGTATGTATTTGTGCTCTGATTCGGGGGATTGTTCCTTGTGCGGTGAGATGAGTCCTACACCCGGATCTAGTGTACCTTAGGTAAATGGCAATAGACCAAGGAAACTGTACGACGTATATCGATACGGTTGATCTGGTGGCCATAGTTAGTGCGACTTCTTGGTTGGTGCTTATATTCCTTAAGTCAAGTTGAGGATAATATTGAGGCTGCCATATGTTGTCAATGCACTAACTGACTTTTAGAACCCTAGTTAACTCATCTTGGCCTTTAGAAAGTAGTGAGGTAACCGGCTTTGGTGCAGACTGAAGTTGGTTGACACTCGATACTACGCTCATTGAGATCTTAAACTTGGAGGGTTTTGGTTGGCAAGTAAGTTGCCTTCTGAACAACCACCCTTGTGAAGGATCAATGATATTGAGATCCCTTAGAACCCGGTTACTTTTGTAGGACAGGATGAACCATCTAACTTCAGGGGAGGGTACTTGCCTTTGAACCTCATGCAAGCCTTTAACCTAGGACTTTGTGTGTTTTCATGCATTGCATCCATAAAGCATCTCATCGCATTGTATTTCATGGAGTTCAAACATCATTTATGGATATCGCGGGATGCCATAAATAAAAAAAAATATATAAAATGAAAAAAACAAGAAAGAGATTTCCTTGGTACCCCACGACATTAGTAAAAGTTTTGAATTCCATGAAATCTTCATTTACGTTCACATTTTAGCATCATACTTTTGCATTGCATGTGTCTCCCGATTTCTCACACTCGGTTCTCTCACCTTCCAGTTTCGTCACCCTGAGTTCTCGGCACCAATACAACACCAGAGCTCAAACTCGGAAAAGAATGGAGGATCAGGCAAAAGAGATTGATCGCCTTAGCAATGAACTCGAAGACCTTCGAGGGGGTATGGGGCGTATGATGGAATTGTTACATGTCATGAATGCTAAGATGGATACCCAGCCCACTGTTGTTTCTGAGATTACCGGCGTTACTGTGGACCCTCCACCAAGTGTGACCGTAGCAAGGGACCCACCTTATGGTCTTGCTCCCGGTTTTGTGCCTCCTCAAGCCACTGTTCCGATTAATCAACCTGTTCAGCAAGCCGTGCCCTTGTTTCCTGAAGTTTCTAGGGGGGCTCCTATCTTTGCACCACCTGTTGTACACACTCGTGCGCAACCGTACTTCAATGAGACAGTTTTTGATAATCTTGATGAGAATGTTGAGGGTTATGAGAAACATGATAAGCTTCGTGAGGAAGTAAACACTATCATCCAGAGATTGAAAAAGGTAGAAGGTGATCAAATTTTTGGGACCGCTGCAAGGGATGTTTGTTTGGTCTCGGGTTTAGTTATTCCCCCGAAATTCAAAACTCCGAACTTCGATCGCTATGAAGGTGCCACTTGTCCTAAGAGTCATCTGATCATGTACTATCGCAAAATGGCTGCCCATGTTGAGAATGATAAACTGATGATTCATTGCTTCCAAGACAGTTTGAAGGGTGCTTCTTCCAAGTGGTATTTAACTTTAGACCAGTCTCGCATTAAGAGTTTTCAAGATTTATCTGACGCTTTCATCAAACACTACAAGTACAACATGGATCTGGCTCCTGACAGAAGACAGTTGTTGAGTATGTCGCAAAAGAATTCTGAGTCATTCAAAGAGTATGCTCAAAGATGGAGAGAGACTGCTTCGCAGGTGGAACCTCCTTTGACCGAGAAAGAATTAGCTGATTGGTTTGTCGACACGGTTCGTCCAGAATTTTACGAGAGAATGGTGGGTAGTGTGACTTCAAATTTCTCCGACATCGTTGCTGTGGGTGTCAAGATTGAATTGGGTATGAAAAGTGGTAAAATGACAAATAATCATGGTACTTCTAAGGATCAGCCGAAGAAACCTCCGTATAGCTCCCAGAAAAAGAAGGAGAGTGAGACTAATGCTATATCCTCTGGTAGACCAAGAGAACGCTTTTATCGACATCCGCAAGGTTATGCTCAACCTCAAGGGTACCCAGTCCAATATGCTCAACAACCCTATGTGGCAGCTATTGCACCTTCTTTCAATCAACAGGTTCCTATGTATCAACCTATGCAACAACCTCCTGTTTATCCGCCTCCTGTCAACTACCTACAGGCACCCAATACTCCTGCTCCTCAACAACCAAAGAGTCCGGCTCCTCGCCAGAATATGCCGAATAGAAGAACGTATAAGCCTTGTCCGCCGATTCCAATGACTTTTACCGAGTTGTATCCCTCTTTGGTCAAGCAGGGTCTCATCACTACTCGGGCTTTGGGTCCGCCTCCTAATCCTCTACCCGCCAATTACAACGCCGCCGCTCATTGTTTATTTCATGAGGGTGCGCCTGGTCACGATCTGGAAAATTGTTATGCTCTCAAAAATATTGTCAGGGATTTATTGGAAAAGAAGATTTTGTCATTCGAAGATCCTCAACCAAATGTTAAGAAGAACCCTTTTCCTAACCATGAGAGTGTCAATGCCGTTAGTATTGATTCAGGGGATGGTTGCGCCCTTGACGTTGAGCAGATTAAGACTCCTCTCAAGATGTTCCATTCGAAACTGTTTGAAGCTGGTTTAGTAGATACTTCCCACGTTGCATGCGTAAGTTGTGAAGCCAGTATTAAGGGTTGCATGTTGGTTCAGAATGATGTTCAGAGGTTAATTAATGAGGGTGTTTTACAAGTGACAAGCCAAGCCAAGAAGGATGTAGTCGCTGTGGTTGAGCCTGTCTTCCATCAGCCTGAATCAAAGGGTAAGGTACCAGTGTTTAATTTATCAGGGGCAGGCTCCGCCAACCTCGTGTTCGGTATACCGAGGTCGTATATCCCTGAAGTGAATCAGCCTAAGCCTATAGTTATTCGAAGACCGAGTCCGTTTCCTTTCAGTGATCCTAAAGTTGTGCCTTGGAAATATGACGTGACTATGATTGACAAGGAGTCTGGGAAGGTTATTCCAAATGAAGAGGTTAAGGGCACGGTGACCAATATCGCAGAGGCAAGCAGGATGACTCGCAGTGGCCGTGTGTACACTCCCCATTCTAATGAGGATCCACCTAAGGAGACCACTAATATCCCTGTGCCTGCCAAAGACAAAGGTAAGGGAGCCGTCACGAATGATGAAGATGCCGAATTTTTGAGGATCATCAAGAAAAGTGACTATAAAGTTATCGATCAACTTCATCAGACTCCTTCCAAGATCTCAATTCTATCTCTGTTAATGAATTCACCCGCACATAGGATGGCCTTGCAGAAGGTTTTGACTCAAGCACATGTGGATCAAGATATTAGCACCAGTCGGTTTGATAGTGTGATTGCCAATTTAACCGCTTGTAACACCCTCAGTTTCAGCAATGAAGAGTTACCGAAGGAGGGTCCGAACCATAATCGTGCTTTACATATATCGGTAAAATGTCAAGAGGACAATTTAGCGAGAGTGCTAGTAGACACCGGGTCTTCTCTGAATGTGCTACCCAAGAGGGTTCTTGATAAGTTGGCTTGTAAAGAGACTGTGTTGAAACCTACTCCTTTGGTTGTCAAGGCTTTCGATGGCTCTCGTCGATCGGTAATGGGGGAGGTTGAGCTTCCTATCCTGATTGGTCCGCAAGTTTTTAATATCACGTTTCAAGTCATGGACATTAATCCCAACTACAGTTGTTTACTCGGAAGGCCGTGGATTCATGCCGCTGGGGCAGTGACCTCAACGTTACATCAAAAGATGAAATTCGTGATCGATGGAAAGTTGGTCATTATACACGGTGAGGAGGATCTGATGGTCAGTAACCTGTCTTCTTTCCGTTACATCGAGGCCGATGAGAATGCTTTAGAAATCTCCTTTCAAGCACTTGAGATCGCCAATGTTGTTCTGCTAGAAGTCGAAGAGACAGTGGGTCAGGGTAATCCATCTTTTGCATCTCTGAAGAGTACCAAATCAACAATTGACAGGGGCATTCCTGAAGGTTGGGGAGAGGTAATTGATGTCAAGACCAAGACTGATCGCTCTGGGTTGGGTTACAAACCAACTCAGAATGGAGCTGCCACGACTATCGAAGGGCGTCCGAAGGTTATCCAAGAGGTATTTGTCAGCGGAGGCTTCCAAGTCAATGCCATCAGTGAATGTGAGAAAAATGAAGAGCTGAGCAACCTGGTGTTTAAGGGTGATGCAGTTTTGAACAACTGGGAGGCCGTAGAGATCCCTGTTATCTTTCCCTTGTCAAAGTAATTGTTTTTTAAAGTTTCCTTTACATTTTCAAATAAAAATCTGTAGCTCTGCCCAAGGCTATAGGGTTGTTTTGTCGGGCCACCTTTCATTTCTAAAGAGATATTAATAAAAGCATTTTGTTCAATTCCACTTTGGTTCATTTGCGTTTTTCGTTTTCACCTTTAAAAATGAAATTGGCAACCTTTTTCAAAAAAAATAATAATAAAAAAAACAGCATTTCATTCTTACATGTCTTCGAGCATTTTAATTAAGTAAGCCTTCCATCATGCAGAGATATCGTAAACCTTGTTGGATCCAATGACTTTACTGACACTCCTGACTGGGATGCACCCATCAATCAAGCTGAGGACGAGGGTGAAGAAGATTTGGAAGTACCCGCGGAACTGACAAGATTGATTGAGTACGAGTACACAGAGCTTCAACCGCATAAAGAGCAGGTGGACCTAATTAATCTCGGTACAGATGAGAACAAGAAAGAGGTCAAGATTGGTGCAATGCTTGGGACGGAGATTAGGCCGAGGTTGATTGAGTTGTTAAAAGAGTATATTGATGTGTTTGCGTGGTCGTATCAAGATATGCCGGGCCTAGACACGGATATTGTTGTTCACAAGTTGCCGCTTAAGCCAGATTGTCCGCCTATCAAACAAAAGCTTCGAAGAACGAGACCCGACATGGCTTTGAAGATTCGAGATGAGGTTAAAAAGCAGTTGGATGCAGGTTTCTTGGCAGTCGCGAAATATCCAGATTGGGTTGCCAACATTGTGCCAGTGCCCAAGAAGGACGGTAAGGTTAGGATGTGTGTAGACTACAGGGATCTGAACAAAGCAAGTCCAAAGGACGACTTCCCACTGCCACATATTGATACACTTGTAGACAATACAGCCAGTTTTGCGTTGTTTTCATTTATGGATGGTTTCTCTGGCTATAATCAGATCAAGATGGATCCCGATGATCGAGAGAAGACTACTTTCATTACTCCTTGGGGAACCTTCTGCTACAAAGTCATGCCCTTCGGTTTAAAGAATGCAGGGGCAACTTACCAACGTGCTATGACCACTCTTTTTCATGATATGATGCACAAAGAAATTGAGGTGTATGTGGACGATATGATAGCCAAATCTCAGAGTGAAGAGGAGCATTTAGACCATTTGGTGAAGCTGTTCGAACGACTCAGGAAATATCAGTTGAAATTGAATCCTGCAAAATGTACCTTCGGTGTCAGATCCGGAAAATTGCTTGGTTTCATTGTTAGCCAGCGAGGGATTGAGGTGGATCCTGACAAAGTCCGAGCCATTCAAGATATGCCGGCTCCGCGAACCGAGACGCAAGTTAGGGGTTTTCTGGGACGTCTGAATTACATTTCCAGGTTTATCTTTAATATGACCGCTACTTGTGAGCCGATATTCAAGTTGCTTTGCAAGGGGCAGACAGTTGAGTGGAACCCTGATTGTCAGAAAGCGTTTGAGAAGATTAAGGGTTATTTGCAAGATCCTCCTATTCTGATCCCGCCCGTACCTGGAAGACCGTTGTTTATGTACCTTACTGTTCTCGAGAAGTCTGTGGGTTGTGTGCTTGGGCAACATGATGAGACTGGGAAAAAGGAACATGCGATTTATTACCTGAGCAAGAAGTTTACCGATTGCGAAAACAGATACGCACCATTGGAAAAAATTGTTGTGCATTGGCATGGGCCGCCAAGCGCCTTCGGCAATATATGGTCTGTCATACCACGTTGTTGATTTCTAAAATGGATCCGATCAAGTATATTTTTGAAAAACCTGCTCAAACCGGGAGGCTAGCCCGTTGGCACATGTTGTTATCCGAATATGACATCCAATATGTACCCCAGAAGGCGATTAAGGGTAGTATTTTATCTGATTATCTCGCAGACCAGCCAGTTGAAGATTATGAACCTCTTAAGCTCGATTTTCCTGATGAGGATATTTTGTTGATTAAAAGAGATTGTGAAGAGCCAGATCCGAGCGAAGGTCCAGAACCAGGTCTTTGGTGGAAGATGATGTTTGATGGTTCCTCAAATTTCAATGGGCATGGTATAGGCGCCGTTTTGATGAACCCAAAGGGTGGATTTACTCCATTTACAGCAAGGTTGGACTTTGAGTGCACTAACAACGTCGCAGAATATGAAGCATGTATCCTCGGTCTCGAAGCGGCGATTCACTTCCGAATCAAACTTCTTAAAGTAAGTGGTGACTCAGCTTTGGTTATTTACCAAGTACAAGGCAAATGGGAAACGAAAAATGAGAAGTTAATCCCTTATAAAGACTATATTATTGAGCTGATCAAGTATTTCGACGAGATAGAGTTCGAGCATGTTCCTAGATCCGAGAATCACGTGGCTGATGCATTAGCCATGTTAGCATCCATGTGGAAAGTTAAGTTCGTTAATGAAGCACCTCTTATCCATATTGAGCGCAAGGTTGAGCCCGCTTATTGTCAGACGGTCGAAGAAGTCGAGGTGGATGAAAAGCCTTGGTTTCACGATATCAAGAACTATCTCGTCAAGCAGGAATATCCCGATGGTGCTACTGGTCTGGACAAAAAGACATTGAGAAGATTGGCGTCCAAATTCTTTATCAGTAATGGTGTGTTGTACAAGAGAAATCACGACATGGTCCTGCTCAGATGTGTTGATAAACGGGAAGCAGACATGTTACTACAGGAAATTCACGAGGGGACCTTCGGAACCCATGCCAATGGTTATGCTATGTCCAAGAAGATGTTAAGGGCTGGGTATTACTGGTTAACCATGGAAGCCGACTGCATCCAATACGCTAGAAAATGCCATAAGTGCCAAATTTATGCTGATAAAATGCATGTACCTCCATCACCGTTGAATGTTTTGTCTTCACCATGGTCGTTCTCTATGTGGGGCATAGACATGATTGGGGCCATCGAGCCGAAAGCCTCTAATGGTCATCGTTTTATCCTCGTTGCTATAGATTATTTCACTAAGTGGGTAGAGGCTGCCTCCTACACCCACGTGACCAAGCAAGTGGTTGCCCGCTTCATCAGGAAAGAAATCATCTGCCGTTATGGAGTCCCAAGCCGGATAATAACTGACAATGGCACCAATCTGAATAATAAGACTATGAAAGAGTTGTGTGATAACTTCAAGATCACTCACCACAATTCTTCTCCGTACCGTCCTAAGATGAATGGAGCCGTTGAAGCTGCAAATAAGAATATCAAGAAGATCCTGCAAAAGATGGTTGTGACTTACAAAGATTGGCATGAGATGTTACCGTTTGCTTTGCATGGATACAGAACCTCGGTGAGAACTTCGACAGGGGCAACACCTTTCTCACTGGTATATGGAATGGACGCCGTGCTCCCCATCGAAGTAGAGATACCTTCGCTAAGAGTGTTAATGGAGGCTGAACTTGACGAAGCTGAGTGGGTTCAAGACAGATTGGATCAGTTGAATCTCATTGACGAGAAGCGTTTGACAGCCATGTGCCATGGGCAATTATATCAGAAACGGATGAAGAGAGCGTTTGATAAGAAGATTCGTATCCGTGAGTTCCGTCAAGGAGAGCTCGTACTCAAAAAGATCTTACCAGTACACAAAGATATGCGTGGAAAGTGGATGCCCAATTATGAAGGCCCATTCGTTGTAAAGACTATCTTCTCCAGAGGGTCTCTAATACTTACGACAATGGACGGTGAAGAACTAGCACATCCCGTGAATTCTGATGCAGTCCGAAAATATTATGCTTAAAAACCCGCTAAGTCGAAAACCTGCAAAAGGCGACTTAGGCAAAAGTAAGGGTTGAAAAAAAATAATAATAATAAAAAGCTCGCTAAGTTGAAAACCCGAAAGGGCGGCTTAGGCAAAAAAGAGCGTCCCGATGGATTGAAAACCCGAGAGGGCGGTCCAGGCAAAAGTTAGGGACAAAGGCATTTCATTGCATCAGAGGACACTGATTATCTCGAACACACTTTCCGCATAAGAGCCATGTTTCAGTTCTTTCATCCTTGCCCAAAGCAGGATTCTGGATTAGTCTTAGTTATTAGTGTCAGTAGGTGTCGTTGGATTCGATGTAACCTTTTTCCCATGTTGCCAATTTCAAAATGTAATCATCTGTGGAGCTATGCCTTCAGCAAGCAGCCACCCTTTAATAAAAGATACCATCTCGTTACTTACATTCCTTGGTGCATTGCTCTTTATTTTCTATTGTTATGCAAAATGCGTTTATTCCTAAAATTTGAAAATGAAAGGTGCATTGTAGATTTTTCAAAACTATTTTTCAAAAACAAAACAAATTTGAAACGTAATAAATTACTTTGACTAGTGGAAATTCCGACAGGATCTCTTCACTCTCCGGAGATATCATTATTGCAGAAACACTTTCAAACCGTCGCCCAGTGATAGTCCCCAGAGAGACTATAAGCTGACAAGATTTCTTGGGTAACCCAAAAGTGTCCCTCAGGTTTTCTTCTCCCCGTGTGAAGACGTGATACTGTGCACCCAAGCAGATTATCTTCTCCCCAAAGATTTCAGAACTTTAAAACCGGATTTGGTTCCACCATTGATCCTTCCTACCCATGATTGACGTATTGGTTGCAGAGAACGCAGGGTATCTCCGTCGAGATGTTTATTTCATCTCTCGTTCCGTCTCTAGGCTGTTCAGTATACACAAGGGCATCAGCGTCACATGCCATATTCATTACATACTCATTACACACTCATTTCATAACATCTTGCATACATAAACATTAACATACATAGACATTAACATACATTCACATCAACATATTCATTAACATACGCGATAACATGCACAGGTTCATTATTGGTCGTTACCGCCGAGTAACTGGGTTCGTCCATTCTCTTCAAATAGATTGTCAGCCCTAAGCATAAAATACATATGTGTTTCCAAGTTTCCCTACAGAGCTCGATCCTCGTGGATGACGGTTACTTCAGCTATCTTTCCTCACCAGGATAAGATATTTACCCTCCGAGATCATTCCCTCGATGGAGTCTTGATTACCAGTTTTCTTTCTAGCTCAATCCTAGATTGAATCTCAGTCTTGTCGGTCGTCAAGCCCAACCGGACGTGCATTTATTTTGCACCATCTAAAGGTTTTCACCATACCGTGGCAGATACGCGACTATTTTCGCCCGAGAAGTTTATCACTGTACCCGGACATGCATTCATTTTGCACTATCTTTCAACTAATCCTTTACAGATACACGTCAGTTCACGCCTGGAAAATCTACCAGTACAACACTTTACAACACTTTATAATCTTTACATCTTACAACATCGGTATACAACATTTCTCACCTAAAGAACCGATCCTATCTTCGTTATGACTCGCAGCAAATGGCCATCTCCATGGAGCAGTTGGGCTTCCATTTACCTGTCGTCTTGAAGTATAGAGAGGTTTGAACCAAATCATATTCAGGAGAGCACGATTCTGAAATATGAGTATCTTCAGTCATTCAGTTTCATATTCAGGAGAGCACGATTCTGAAATATGAGTATCTTCAGTCATTCAGTTTCATATTCAGGAGAGCACGATTCTGAAATATGAGTATCTTCAGTCATTCAGTTTCATATTCAGGAGAGCACGATTCTGAAATATGAGTATCTTCAGTCATTCAGTTTCATATTCAGGAGAGCACGATTCTGAAATATGAGTATCTTCAGTCATTCAGTTTCATATTCAGGAGAGCACGATTCTGAAATATGAGTATCTTCAGTCATTCAGTTTCATATTCAGGAGAGCACGATTCTGAAATATGAGTATATTCAGTCATCCAGAATCATATTCAGGAGAGCACGATTCTGAAGTATGAGGAAATTCAGTTTACCCTTTTTATGTTCAGGAGAACATTTATCCTTCAGTAAGAGAGGAATCAAAATCGTATTCCAGGCGCCGACCTTAAAAGGCGAGGAGATTTATTTATCAGATAAGCAGCAGCCTCTTTATTTGAGTGCTTATTCATTTTTGCACATAAGTCCCTTCCAACGATAAGTGACAGTTCTCCCGAGAAGCTTATCAGGGCATTTCCCATTAAAGTCCATTTATTTTGGCATACAGTCGGTCTTTACCCTGTATATTTGATACGGATTTCCGAGAAGTTCGTTTGATCCTGTCACGAGAGATAGCTCACAGAAGCTTGGATGTTATTCTTTGCTCAATGCTCCAGCATTCTGTAAGCGATCTTGCAATCGTACGCGATCCAGTTTTTATCCTTTAGATTCCCCAGTGGAGGCCGTCTTGTAGGTACCATCTCCATTTAAGGATCTCGTTCCTTTTCTAAAAGTGACAATTGGTCATTCGTACCAGTTGACTACCATTTTTAGATTTCCCCAGTGTTGTACTGTGTCTCAGCGCATCATTTTCCCCATTGAGTTCTCCTCGTGGCGTCTGTCCCGGTGTCGTCATGTTCGTCAGCATTTTCGCATTCATACACATCACATCATATTCGTGGCATCATCTGCATTAAGTCGTTCCAGTTTTGTCCATAGCATCGCATATCGTCGCATATAAGGGCAAAATTTTCGGTTATCTATATTTAAATCTCTCCACCACGATTCCTCGAGTCTCTGTCACTCAAATCATCCGGTGTAGTTATTTAAATAGGGGCAACTGTAATACCCCAAATTTTACCCTCATATTTAGTCGGTCATTTCGCATATCATATCATCTGCGCATCTGCTAACCACTAACCAGTCATAAAGTGCGTTTTGTTTTGCAGGAAATACCCCAGGGGCGTTTTGGTCATTTTGAAGCATAATTCGTAATTTTGGGCCTAATGAGGTTTTATTCCTAAGGCGTTTATTTACGTGGGTTTGATTATGTTAAGATATCAATTTGGGTTGGAAAATCTGATCTGTGGAACAGGGTTTTAACAAGAAATCATTTTTCTATCTTCCAGTCCATTTTAGAGGGAAAACAGTGAAAACTTCGACTGATTAATGGAACTTATTCATGCAATGGTTGGATCGAATTAATTCCAGGATATTTGACTAGTGAGATTTAATCGGATGTTGAGGTGTTTGCAAATTAAAGCATAGAGAAGCAATTGGGAAATGATTTAATAGAATATGTGAATTTTATTCATAATATTTTATTATCATTATTACAAGTTTGAAAAGTGAATTACAAAGAAAAAATGATTTGGATAAAAAATGTTATTTATTCATAATATTTTTTTGTTACAAGTTACAGGGAATTACATTAAAGTTCTAAGGAATTACATTACAGTATCTATCCTAAGTCCTAAGAACATCTAAGTGTCTTCATGCTGTCTTTAAGCTTCGCCGCAAATCTCGACTTACCTGCACATCAAAACAGAACAAGCAGAATAGGAAAAATGTTAGAAGTTTTTTTTCGACACTCTCAGAACAATGTCATCATCGAGTGCCGGAAGTGGCACAACCGAAGCTGCGTCCTACCCCCGTTACCGATCCGCGCCGTGGGCGTCAGATCAGGTAATACAAGTTCTTATCAATATGGGACATCCGAGAGATAGAAAAAATAAATGAAGTGGGACTGATTCGTTTTGCCGCGATTGGATTTCCAAACTGATACGAGAATAAGGCAACATAGGCATGTTCTGACTCAGACCCGGATGCCGGCAGGTCTGAGTCACTTTGGTTTCGAAACTTCCAATACCTGAAAAGCCACAAGCGTCATCAGTACAACAGAACTCAAAGCATAAACTAGGTAAGAAGGAACTCGTGCTCATACAAGTATGAAAAGCCACCAAAGAACAAATCTGTACCAAACAGAATGAAGACCCATGGTCCAGCAGAATGAAAATCAAGTTCGAAATAGAACAAGAGAAGCCAAACTATGGCATCAAGTTGCATAATAAGAAAATAAACCATCAAACGATGCAAGTTCATGTGTACAGGTCCTACAAATCTGTCATAATATTCAGCAGAATCCAAAGAAGCACAACAGCATCAAACTTGGTCATACCAGAAAGAGCAATTAGCGATGGTAAGTCACCATGACAAACCAACGTGCCATTCTGCTCACAACGCGAGCAACAAACAAGATCATAGCGTCTTCTCTGAAGGGCTCAGTTCAACATCATTGCCCTAAAACAGAAAGTTGGGGACCTGAAGATTAAAAATTGAAACAGTCGTCGCAGCAACAACGTAAAACCAGGATTGTAATATCCTGCTTCGACGGTTCAGACCATCAAGTCATCATCACCATCAAACCTTTCTCGGCAGCGACAAAGATCGGCAGCTTCCAAACTTGGAGATGGGCCCTGAAAGAAGAAGAGGAAAAATCAGTTCGGTCTAGAGCAATAATCACAGGCATCTCAGCTTTTGCAAGCAACTGCGACAAAAGTGTATCAACAGGTAAGCTCGTACAAACAACCATAACAGGCATCTCAATAACAGAAGAGATAAGCACGTCTGCGTCTATGATCATGACTAAAATGAATGAGACACCCACAGAGAATAACTCTTCTACTTGTGAGGGCTTAACAATTCAAAATATGCAAAATCAAATAGTTGCTATTGATGACAACCAAAGTTCTTTGCAAACCAACTGGTAAGCAGGATCTGGAGTCAGGGCAGTTTAGGCTGAGGCGAATCGGTCTGATAAACCATTTCGTTTAATCCATAGGGAAGACGCTTTGGAAGGAAACGAGTTAGCATCAGTTCAATGTCCAGTTCATAAGTCCATAAAATCAAATAGATCACAAATAAGTTTGGTTCCAAAACAGATCAAAATAAGCCCGTTTCTGAAAGCAATTCGAAGCATATCCAATTGAAGCAAACCAGAAATATACACTCCAAATAGGAAAGTTCGAACCAAAATAAGTCATACCAGCAATGAGTCCCAAATCAAATCTGAAAAGGAAATCAGAACATATCAGAGATAAATCGTAAATCAAATCCAATCAAAGTGAATCCAAATGGGGAAAGTTTTCAAATGAAACATAAGAATCTCAATCAGATCAAAGTAGCATCGGTTCACCAAAGTTCCATAAAATCAAATCAAATCGTTTCAGTAAAAATAACGTGTATCCAATATCCAAGCCCAAAATCAGAGAAAAAAGTATAAAGAGGAACGAGTTCACCTTTGGAAAACACGAATACGAAGAACCCTAGCGACCACGTACGAAAGGCGAGACAGAAACGAAGCTTCGCACATTCAGAGACACGGAGGAAACGGTCACTGCCGCAAAGCTTCGGCCACACGCAAAAGTCATCATCACAATCGAAAGAAGAACAGACGCCGCGAAGCTCAGACCAAAGATCATCTTCACCTCGCCGTTGTACCACTCCAGTCGCCGCCGGCTCGTGTTTGTGGGTATAACTTTCTTCCGAATGTTGTTGCATGTTGTTTCTCTCTGATTGCAGGTTTCAAACGAAAGGAGGTTGAAGATAAAAATGGAGAAGCCGTGATCAGGACGAAGAGGAGGAAGAAGATACGAGATTGGGGGATTAGGGATTTAGTCCCGTCACCTCTCTCCCTTTCTTTCTTTTATTTGTTTCAATTTTCATTGCTTGTACTTGGATAATGCACATACGGTAGTCACGCACACACTCTGGTCCCCAACAGATCAAATCCCCTTCCCTTTATTTATTTTTTTTTCTTTATTTATTTATTTTATTTTGTTATTTTTTTATGTTTTTTTAAATTTGTTTCTTAACAGTTATTTTATAATTCAAATTGTTTTTTAAAAATAAATAAGAAAAAATATTTTATGTACATATTAAAAATAAAAAAACTCTTTTTTTAAAAAAGGCAAGAAAAAAAAACTTTTCTTAAAAATATAAAAAATAATAATAATAAAACTTTTTTAGAGTAAAGCATTTTAAATTAAATTTTTTTTTAGCAAGCTAACATTAAAATTACTTAAGATTTTTAAATAAAACAACAATAATTCTCCAATTTGTATTGGCTCGTAATTCATCTGATAGTCGTTTGACTCTGCCTACTAACGGGTGTTCATTTTTTGCAGTTCATATTTATTACTATTGTGTTGAGTTTTCATTTGAGTTACCTTTATATTTGTATCTGTTTCTCAATTGTAACCTCGCGAACCTAACAATCGCATTTACGTTTCCGCATTTAAATTTCTGCTGATGTATGATTTAAAATTCTCACATTGTCATTGCTATTATTTTGTCACATTGCACGCACCTCCGAAGGAATTAGGTCTAGCCGTTTGACCGCCGTGTCAATAGTCCTCAACCTCAAAACCTCAAAATTACACCCTTACAAACCCTAATTTTCCATAAATGTCTCGCCGCAGACAAAATTACCATTTTACCCCTAGCATTAGGTCAAAGAGCCGCCGCGCTCATTTTAGGGTTTCCCGCCACGGAATCCCTAACCTAATTTAACCCTAATTACAACTTAACATTTCAACGTAGAGATTTGGAGTTTCTACACTCCGTGTAAGCGTGTCCCTAAGATACGTTTATTCCCCATTGAAACCTTGGCCACAGTCAAGAAGTCTCTAACCTCCCTTTTGAGGGGAACTACGATTACTCTGATTCCACTCCCGTAAGGATACGTAGGCACAAGATGCGATGTCTTGCCGAGTAAACTTAGAATTAACCCCTTAGGTCTTTTCTCACTTTTAATCCCTTTGTACATATACCTTAAGCAAATAATAAAGCAAATAGTAAACATTTGAACAAAAGGTTCCTGTAGAGTACTACAGAAGTTTAGGATGCTAATACCTTCCCTAAATTTAACCAACCCCCGAACCCTAGATCTTTCCCCGCATTGTGTTTACGATGCAAAATAGGTTTTCCCTCTTTTGACCTTTTCCTTCGGATAAATCAAAGAGCGGTTGTGAATTGAATTGCGATTCAAACTCATTAATAGTTTGTGATCCTATTTCCACCGCAACACCTAGGAAACCTCATCTTTGTCAAGATACATTCTTTATATTTGTTAAGATCCCATTTCATCTTTATTAAGATGTACCCCCTTCTTTGTTAAGACATGCTTTGGTTTTTACCTTTCATTAAGTCTTGTAAGAACTTCCCCCTTCTTGATATTGTAATATCTTGATACTTGCTTTGGTCGTAACCATTTATCTTGATTAAAATACTTGCTTATTGTAATATGCTTGCTTATTCTTGGTCGTAACCATTTATCTTGATTGAAATCATTGCTTGATATCGTAATATCTTGATGTGTGCTTTGGTCGTAACCATTTATCTTGATTGAAATCATTGATATTGTAATATCTTAATGTTTGCTTTGGTCGTAACCATTTACCTTGATTGAAATCATTGATATCATAATATCTTGATGTTTGTTTTGGTCGTAACCACTTATCTTGATTGGAATCATTGATATTGTAATATCTTAATGTTTGCTTTGGTCGTAACCATTTACCTTGATTGAAATCATTGATATCGTAATATCTTGATGTTTGCTTTGGTCGTAACCATTTATCTTGATTGAAATTATTGCATTGATATTGTAATATGCTTGCTTGTTCTTGGTTATAACCATATCCCTTATATTTATCATGTGTGAATGTTTATGCTTTGTTAAGTTTACTTTTCCCAAGTGATGGAACTTTTTAGTTCTCATCCAAGTTGCCTCATTTTTTCCCTTCCAAAGAAAAGTCTCTCTATTAAGCTTTGGGTCATAAATAGCTCATTAACCTCATAGGTCTGGATAGAACCTTCCCTTTTCCTTCCTTTTGGTCTGGATAGAACCAATTGGACTTAAACTCATAGGTCTGGATAGAACCTTCTTCCCTCTTTTGGTCTGGAAAGAACCAATTGATTCTCGTTTTTCGGTTTGGCTTGAACTACGGCCACTCTGATTTCTCATTGGATAATGAGAATACATAGGCACAAGATGCGATATCTTGACGAGTAACCTTCCCTTTGGTCTGGATAGAACCAATCAACCTTCCTTTTGGTCTGGATAAAACCAATTGGACTTACCCTTTAGGCCTGGATAGAGCCTTCAACCTTCCATTTGGTCTGGATAGAACCAATCAATCTTCCTTTTGGTCTAGATAGAACCAATTGGACTTACCCTTTAGGCCTGGATAGAGCCTTCTCCCACCTTTTGGTCTGGATAGAACCAATTGGTCATACAATGTAGAATTAGGTAGAGTTTGGTCAACTCTATGTAAGAATCATGGAAATGATTACTTACTCCCCTTTCTTGAGTGTACAATGTAGATCTAGAGAGTTTGGATAAACTCTACACAAGCATGGATATGTTTGTTCCCCTTGGAACCTTGACCATAATCAAGTGTTCTTCATCCCTAGTGAGGTGAACTACGATTGCTCTGATTCTATCCTAGTTAGGATACATAGGCAGAAGATACAATATCTTTGTGAGCAAACTTAGAAACTATCTTTAGGTCTTTACCTACACATTTTACCCAATCCCAATCCATAGCAAACATTTAGAAAGTATTAGCATGCAAACAAACAAAAGGTTCATGTAGAGTACTACAGATGTTTAGGATGTGAAATACTTACCCTAGGCATAACCAACCCCCGATCCCCGAATCTCTTAGCATTGTTGTTACATCGCGCAAAAGGTTTTTCTTTCTTTAGATCTTTCCTTTGGATAAATTAAAGTTCGGTTATGAATTTTAAGAATTAAGATTCAAGTTAATCAATAGCTTGGTATCACGATTCTCACCGCAATAGTATGGAATGTTATTATCAATGGTCCAATGGAAATAACCATGACCAATGAAAATAATGAGATTGTGCCTAAGCCCGAAGAACAATGGACTGATGATAATGAAAAGAAATATAACTATGATAGGAAAGCCAAGAATATTTTGATCTCCTCATTAGGAGTTGATGAATATTAACGGGTTTCTCATTGTCTTACGGCTAAAGCTATGTGGGACTCATTACAAGTCGCCAATGAGGGGACTAATGATGTTAAGCTAGCTAGAATCAACAAACTAACACAAGCGTTTGATCTCTTTTACATGGAGCAAGGGGAAACCATTGCGAACATGCAAAAGAGATTTACTCATCTCATCAATAGATTGCATTCACTAGGTAGGCCAGTGGCCAATGATGTTGCTACTAACAAAATTTTGAGATGTTTAACATGGAATGGCAGCCGAAGATGGCTGCCATCAAGGAAGCAAACGATCACTATTTTGGACCTAACAACATTATTTGGAAAGCTGCAAGAGCACGAACAAGTGCTCCTAAGCCTAGACCAACATGAAAAGAAAGAAAAGAAGGACAAAACAAAGATAGTTGAAAAGAAATCTATTACTCTTAAGACTTCCTCCTAAAAGTCTAAATCTAAGGAGCAAAGTGATTATTCATCAAGTGGCGATGAAGAAGATGACAAGAGTGAGGATATGGGGTTGTTCGTAAAGTGCTACAATCGCTACGTGAGAAAGAATGGCATCCAACATTCTGAGAAGAACCTTGTCAACTTCCGAAAGCAATCTAGGAACTCTAGAAATGATGACACAAAAGGGAATAAAACTAGAGGATTGTGCTACAAGTGTGGAAAGACCGGTCATTATAAACTGGATTGTCCTTTGAACAAAAAGGGAAAAGAAAAGGAATATAATAAATCATATAAGAAGCCTTCAAAACCGAGAAGAGAATATATAGCTTGGGAAAGCGATAGTGACTCCTACGAAGATGAAAGTTCAAGTGATGAAGAAGAATCTGTGAACTTGTGTCTTTCCACCCATCAAAAGAAAAAGAAAAAGCAGGTGCGTCACTCTAAATATGAAAACTCCTATAGTATGTCTCATTTTGAATTACAAGCTGCATTTAATACTTTTCATTATGAAGCTAAAGAAGCCTTTAAAAGGCTTGCCTCGAATAAACAACTTTTTGTTCACTTAGAACAAAAGATTCACGAGTCCGAAAGAAAACTCGAGGCACTTAAAGCTTCCATAGTGGAAAGTACTAAATCAGGTTGCGAGGACCTTAGAAGTAGAATATTAACTATAAGTGTGATACGTGTTATGTTTGGAAAAATGAAGTTAGAACCCTAAAGGTCAAACTTAACAAGGCTCTTGAGCCCAAAATTACCTTTGCTATCGATAAATCTGATTTTAGAAAAAGTATGGTGAATTCATATCAAAAATACAAATATGTTATAAGGGATCAAGATAGCAAAGACAATTTAAAAGTTAATTTTTATTGTCTATATTGTTGCAAGAAAGGTCATTCCATTGCTAAGTGCCGTTTTAGGAGATTTCTAGTTCCTAAAGGCGTTTATCAATGGTTGCCCAAATGCGACTATTTTGCTACTCACAATTTAGGACCCAATGTGCCATTGGGTACCTCCTATTGTTAATTATTTTTCATAGGTACAATGTGCCGAGACCACCGAGAGAAGATGGATTCTTGATAGTGGATGCTCAAGACACATGTCAGGAGACATATCTCTCTTCATCGACTTCATGGCAAAGAAGAAAGGATATGTAACCTATGGTGACAATAATCGCGGCGCAATACTTGGTAAAGGTAATGTAGGTAACCCTTCTTCCACAACTATTTCCGATGTGTTGCTTGTCGAGGGTCTTAAACATAATCTACTTAGCATTAGCCAATTATGCGACAAAGGATACGATGTATCATTTTCAAAAGATTGTTGCAAAATTGTGCATAATGATGACAAGAAGAGTATGTTTAATGGCCTAAGAGTGAACAACGTCTATATGCTAGACTTGAATGAAGTATCGTTAATAAGTGACAAATGTCTCATGGAAATGAGTGAAGACTCATGGTTATGGCATAGGCATTTAGCACATGTTAACTTTGACTTGCTAAATAAAGTAGTCTCAAAAGATCTAGTCTTAGGTCTCCCCAAAATTAAGTTTACCAAGGATCACCTTTGTGATGCTTGCCAAATGGGAAAGCAAATGAGGATCTCTTTTAAATCCAAAAATATTGTTTCAACTATGAGACCTCTCGAGCTTCTTCATATGGACTTATTTAGGCCATCTAGAATTAAAAGCCTAGGTGGAAACTATTACGGTTTTGTAATAGTGGATGACTTCTCTAGATTTTGTTGGACTATCTTTTTGGCTAGCAAGAGCGATACGTTCGCCGCCTTTGAGAGATTTTCCAAGCTTTCCCAAAATAAATTAAGCACAAACGTTGTGTCAATCAGAAGTGACCATGGAGGTGAGTTTGAAAACCATTTATTTGAAGAATATTGAGATAACCATGGAATTGATCACAACTTCTCCGCTCCACGCACTCCTCAACAAAATGGGGTTGTGGAGCGCCAAAATCGCATTTTAGAAGAATTGGGGAGAACCATGATCAATGAAAGTGGACTACCGAAATATTTTTGGGCTGACGCAATAAGTACAGCTTGTTATGTTTAGAATAGGGTGCTCATCCGCCCCATTCTAAACAAAACACCTTATGAGCTTTTAAAAGGGCGCAAGCCAAACGTGTCTCACCTACATGTGTTCGATTGAAAATGTTTTGTTTTGAACAATGGAAAGGAAAACTTGGGTAAATTTGACTCTAAGGTTGATGAAGGTATCTTCCTTGGATACTCTCAGTCAAGTAAAGCCTATAAAATCTACAATAAAAGATTACTTATTATTGAAGAATCGGTACATGTAACATTTGATGAGTCTTACCCGAGAAATGTCGGAAAAGGTAGTGTTGTTCATGGTGCAGGTACATCTACAGAAGACATACTCAAAGGTGTCGATCCGGGAATTGATCAGCCCGACCAGGCCAAAGTTGAGGAGGATAAAGATGTCCTCCATGAGGAAATCGAGGAAGTTCATTCGCCCTCAAAAGATGATCTCCCTCCAGCTTGTAAGTCTTCCAAAGACCATCCAATTGACAACATTCTCGGAGATATATCAAAGGGTGTTACAACTCGTTCTCATATAAGTAATTTTTGTTATCACTTCGCTTTCGTTTCGCAAACTGAACCTAAAAACCCTAAAGACGCCTTACTCGATGAACACTGGTTTTTGTCAATGCAAGAGGAACTTAATCAGTTCACTAGAAATGAGGTTTGGGACCTTGTCCCTCCTCCGCGAGGACATCGAGTAATTGGTACCCGATGGGTGTTTAGGAACAAGTTGGATGAAAACGGGGTAATAACCCAAAACAAGGCGCGTTTAGTCACACAAGGCTATAACCAAGAGGAAGGCATCGACTATGAGGAGACTTATGCGTCGGTTTCCCGACTCGAGGCTATATGCCTTTTGCTTGCCTTCGCTTGTGCGAAGAACTTTAAGCTATTTCAAATGGATGTTAAGAGTGCATTCCTTAACGATTTTATTAATGAAGAAGTTTATGTCACACAACCTTCGGGTTTTGAGTCGCACGAATATCCCGATCATGTTTATAAACTAAAAAGAGCCTTGTATGGACTCAAACAGGCTCCTAGAGCTTGGTGTGAATGCCTAAGCAAGTTGTTACTTGATCAAGGGTATTCGAGAGGCAAAGTGGACACAACTCTCTTCATTAAGCGTCAAGGAAAGGACTTGATATTGGTACAAATTAATGTTGACGATATTATATTTGGGTCAACTAACATGAATCTCGTGAGAGAGTTTTCTAACCTTATGCAGGGTGAATTCGAGATGAGTATGATGGGGGAGCTCACATACTTTCTCGGATTGCAAATTAAACAGCTTGAGGATGGAACGTTCGTAAGTCAAACTAAATACTGTTTGGAACTTCTCAAGAGATTTGACATGGCAAACTCCAAAGCCATAGATACACATATGCCTACATGCACAAACTTGAATAAAGATGAAAGTGGTAAGGATATAGAGGTAAAACAGTATCGAGGTATGATCAGTTCACTTCTTTATCTTACCGCATCTAGACCTGACATTATGTTTAGCGTGTGCATGTGTGCTCGATATCAGTCGACTCCTAAGGAATCACATTTGAAAGTTGTTAAGTGCATCATTGGCTACCTTTCTAGTACTTCGAAGTATGGGCTATGGTATTCCAAAGGAAATGATTGCTCATTGGTAGGCTTCTCCAATTCCGATTTTGCCAGGTGCAAATCGGATAGGAAAAGTACTAATGGTACTTGTCACCTATTTTCAAATTCTTTGGTAAGTTGGCATAGCAAGAAACAAGTTTATGTTGCCTTGTCAACCGCTGAAGCGGAATATGTTGCCCGGCAGTTGTTACGCTCAAGTCTTGTGGCTTAAGCAACAATTTTTGGATTTTAACCTCAAACTTGAACATATTCCTATTTTCTGTGACAACACAAGTGCCATTAATCTTACCAAAAATCCGGTATTGCATTCACACACCAAACATATCGAAATTCGACACCATTTTCTTAGGGATCATGTAGAGAAAGGGGATGTTATTTTTGAACACGTTGATACTAAAAATCAACTAGCGAACATTTTCACAAAGCCGCTAGCAACTGAACCTTTCTTTCATATTCGACGAGAACTTGGTATTCTTGATATTTCTGATATCGTATCATAATATTACTTGTTCATCAGTTTATTCATTTATGATTATATTCTCGTACATCTAACAATTCAAGGTTGTTATAAGTACAATTGTATAAGTCATCAAGTTATCCTTGGTTTTGAGGTGATGTTGTTCCTCTTCTTTCTCTCTCTCTCTCTAATGTCTCGTGGTTAAAAGTTGTATCGCATGATAAATATTCTCAATATTACATTTTCTATGTATTATATTTGTTTGGTTGCTTATTGTTGTGTGGCATTGTATTTATGCATCAATTATCTGCTCATATGTGTATAAAATTGAAAATCTGCACTTTTTGCCTGTATGAGTCGACCATAACAGGACAACGGTCGACGCACACTTATTACTTTTACATTTATCAAAATTCAAACAGTATGCATCGACGCATGCAGAGGGTATGGTCGACGGCTCGCGTGAAAAATCAGATTTTTTCAAAAGTCGTTCAAATTTCTTGTGCTTTTAAAATATCTTCTTATTTGATTGTGCATTTATCTAGATTCATTGAAAATTGCATCTACCTAATGCCTAATGATTCTTGTTCTGTCCTCTTCCCAAAACCCTAAATTCCATCTATAAATAGGGAAAACATCATCCTCTCAAATCACTTCAGAAATCTTCTACAAACTCTTACTCTCTACAATCACCAAACCTCCAACACTCTATCCATGGCATCATCATCTCGCAGAGTTACCGATAAGAGATCAAGGGCATCATCATCTGCCTCTATTCTAGTCACAGATGTATCATTGGTTCCACCATCTCTTGTCGACAGTTTCAACAAGGATATTGGTAAAAGAGGGGTCGTTAAGCAACATGCATTCTACCGACTCATGGCGGAGCGCATGCATCTCACCAAAATCATATCTCTGCTAGAGTTTCAAGGAATTGTCAACTTCTTAGAATGTAATTCCAAGTACAGTGAAGACTTGGTGCGTTTATTCTACACATGCATCCATGACAAGTTCCGAGGTCAGGTATTTCACTCTCAAATCGGCTCAACAAAGACCGATTTAAACTCAATGTTAAAACGACCATATCCAGCGCATCTCGTGGAAAGCGATGCGTTCCTAAGAACCGTCTCGTGGAAAGCGATGCGTTCCCAAGAACTGTCTCTCCTATCACGTCGAGACGAGGACTTCAATCTTCATATCTCCGGATAGAAGAAACTTAAATAAGGGCATCTGACGCACCCTAATTTTCGACCCTAAGATCCCATCTCTTTTGTGCATTGTATTGCATGTTGTCCTCAGGACATAGGTGTGTATTTGTGTTTATTACAACTGACCAGCTTGTGCAGGTTTTTTTAAAATAAAAAAGAAGATGATATTTCTTTCTTCTCAGTTAAGCCCTTGGATGTATCCTCATTGGTTCGTGTACCAAGTTTCATCATCGTCTAAATCTTTGTTTGTATGAGCATTAGATGTCAACAAGTTTGATTTTATTCCTGGAGTCAGACTGTCACGTAAGAGGAAAGGTTTGGAAGTTCCTTGATGGTGGGCATGACCGGTATGTTGGGAGTAATAGGCTTCTTTGAATCAAGACCTGGCAAAACTTTTTAAGGAGAAACCCACGACCGTTGCTCTTACGAAATTCAATTGTTCCACCATGCTTTCTACAGGGCCTAAGGTTACAATAGGCATAATTTTATGAATATTGTCAAGGAATGGGTCCATCGTTCAAGGAATTTCGTGCGATTTGCAAACTCAGGGTTTTAGAGGTTTAAGACTCCCAAAGTCAAGAGTGTTTCAAATCTATTCGTAAGTCAATAATACAGGTCAAGGAGGTACAAGACGAGACCATAGGTTCGTGGTAGTTGAAACTCTACTATTTCTCACGCAAGGTAGCTCGAATTCGGGATTGAGGTTTGCTAAGTGACTAGGAGGTGCGTTTTGGCTCATGGTTTTCTTATGACATTAAATTTTGATTCCATTTGTTTTGAATTCAATTGACTCGATTTAAATGGGTCAAGAACTGGGCGCACTAAAGAACTTATGATATTCATGGCAAAGTTGTAAGTTTGAATCAATTTTCTTCGCCACCATTTGGAACTCAATGGTGATGTATCTGTCAAAAAATTGAGTTTTATCCATTTTAAACAAAATCTAAAGGTATGACAAAACGGGAGATTTGGAAAACTGACATCTGGTTTAATTTTTATAAATGTTGTTTACATATCAAACTCAAGGATCAAGTTCATGTTATTCCATCCAATTATGACCTAGGATGTAAAAGATCTATGTTACAAATTGAATTTCAAACCTATCCACCATATTCATGAAGGTAAACCAAGATCTATGTCATGGTCATTTCCCTTTGCCGAAAAGAGATGAATTTAAAATATAACAAACCAAGAATTGGAGAATCCATAACATACAAATTTAAAGGTGTTCAAATGTGGTGTACAAGATAAAGTTCATAATATGCGAGGTGTTACAATTTGAATGCCAAAAGGTTCAAAACACAACATTATCTTGAATTTCAGAATTACAACTTTAAAAGAGCTTCTCTGCTAAAGCCTTGTCACCCAAATTCTCCAAGTAACTTCACCTGGAGCATACAACACTCACACATCAAAATGGTGGCAACTCCGAACATGTTGACGTCAAGCTTAAATCCAATTTCTCAGCATAAATGCTCCTTCAAAGAAACTAAATAGTAGCCTCATCTTCACATTTTCTTAAAGCTTTTCCAAAGCCAAATAAACCCTGCATAAAATCCACCACAAACTTCAAACTCTACTTCAACCTCATTTCAAGTTCAAAACTTGCAATTTATCCCAATTTAATCCGTAAATCCGTAGGGGACATGGCAACACAATTCAACCTTTTCTTCAAAGCATTTCCTAAATGGTGCCGACATGACAAACTGAAAAAGGAAATCTCAAAAATATAAACAGCATGTCCCAAACATGTTACCTTCATCAAATACTGGTTGCAACATATTTATCATCCAAACATCCATAATGAATTCACCAAAATAGCTTCAGACATTCTCTGACATGTTGAAACATGCTGAAACAAAAATGCAAAGAGTTTCTATCACCATTAAAAGTGTTCCAACAGACGTGTTTTCAAAAACAAAAACTCCAGCATACCATTAAAGAGGATTTGAATAAAGGATCTTACCAGTACACAAGAAGGGAGAGGCTCTCATCAGGACAAGTAGACAACACACTTATTTTGAAAAGCAAAACTTCTTTACGGCAAACTAGTCACAGTACAGAGCATCATTGTAATTCGCAAACTACCCACACCAGTTGATACACCCCTCAAACACGCACCTGTAGCCATTTCAGCGACTCGGCGAGAAAGTTTGAAGACGAGTTATAATCATGCGAAGAATTACGGAAACAAAAATACACAGTGTATCAAGTGCAGAGAAGGTACCTGAAAGGGTGCGATAAGTCGTTGCGACGAAATCATTTAAAGGTACGTTTTCCTTTCGTTAAGATTCATGAAGCTCGATTGTGTTTATAAATCAGTAGATTTGCATTTTTATCGTTCGCGCTTTGAATCGTCGAACTTTCCGCTTGAGAAGAAGGGCGTAACAGAGTCAAAGGCGAGAGTTATGTGAGAAGACCCGCAAACAAGGCACGCCGGTAGATTAGGAGTGGACTGCAGGCCTTGGTAACATGGTTTGTCACGGCCGATGAAGTAGTGAGGAGTCTCTTACAACTCTCCCCTTTGTGTACAACTCTCAAGTATATCAGCTTAGGATTTAGTCCTTATACCTTAAGATATGACAGTTTCCCTTGAGATCTTTCAACTTAGACAAACCATGTAATACATTTCAATCTTATTCTCCCAACAAGAGAATTAGATGTTAGTCATCTACGTAGTCGAGACATAATTCTCCTACCCCATAATGCAATCGAGAGATGTAGAATCTTTTTCGCTTGAGAGAGGTATGTGGCATACTCGTCGATAAATCTGAATTTTTAGCCCTTCTCTCAATGTGATGCAAAGACCATCTCCTACAAGTTGTGGCGGTTAAGTAGAGCATTCTCCCTTAAGATGAAGACTCGTCTATTCTCCTAGAACCAATCAACAAACCTTATCCCCCTGGAACCTTGACCACAGTTAAGAAGTTTCTCAATCCCTTTTCAGGGAACTACGAATACTCTGATTCCACTCCCGTCAGGATATATAGGCACAAGATGAAATTTCTTGGTGAGTATACTTAGAAATAATCCATTAGGTCTCTTACCCTTAGTAACAACAATAACACAATAAAATAAGAGGTTCCTGTAGAGTACTACAGATGCTTAGGATGCTAACACCTTCCCTAGGTATAACCAATCCCCAAACCTTAGATTCTCTAGCTTTGCATTGCATACTCATGGTTATTTCGATCTTTTTCCCTTCCCTTGGACAAATTAAAGATCGGCGGTGAATCAATGAATTAAGATTCAAGTTAATAAATAGCTTGGTATCCAATTCTCACCGCGGCAGATTGATAACACGAAATCATATAGATATTTTCATGCATAATTCAATTAAAGTCTAACCGTTTTTGATCCGATTTCGGGTTATTTCCGTGTATTTGTCTGATGTTTTGCAGGTATTCAACGATCACGTCTAAACAAGGCAACATGAAGAAAAGAAGCAATCTCTGATGAAATATAGACGAAAAATGAGTGAAAACGCAATGAAAAGCGCAGCAAGCTGTTTTTGCTGATGTGACGACCGTCACAGATCCATGACGACCGTCACACGGGTGACGACCGTCACACCTTGTGACGACCGTCATGCAGGCAAAAAACGCCCCACTCAGATTACACGTCAAAGAGCAGTTCCAATTCCCACAGAGTGGACCACTACTCCCTAAATTATCTGCCTCAAGGTCCATCATCTTCAGTGATAACCGTTGGGATTCCACTTCTATAAAAAGGGAAGCAGGGGACTTCAGAAAGTGTGTTGCATTCATACCACGAAGTGCTGCCGAATTTACTTTCCAGAGCATTATTTTCCAGTGTTATTATTATTTGTTTCTCTTTACCTTTCCTTATTCCCATTTCCACTCTTCTGTAATTTCTATTGTACTGTACGATCAAATTGGCACTAAAGACCAGAATCCTGCCAACATCTGTGGAGGATCTGCCCAAAGGCCAATTGGCATATTTACAGGTTTTCATTTTGATCGACTTCAGTTTTATTATAATGCAAATTTTTATTTATTATTCTTATTTATATTTTATCTTTCCCAAATCCATGTCTAGCTAAACTTAGGTAATCGATATGTAGTAATAATTCGAATGGGATTTGATAAAAATTGGTCGAAAACTTTCTTTTCACAAAAGTAATCTATGGTCTGAGTGTTTAAAATTGATTCACGGAATAAACTTCGTCGCGAAAGCGAGAACTTATTTAAAAGTAGTTTTGCCACGAAAGTGGGAAATTAATTAAGATACGAACCAACAAGCGAAAGTTGCGGTAAGGTCAGATAGTAAACACTAGGCATTTGTTTTAATAACAGCGAAAGCACTTTAAAATGAATTAGAACTTAGAGATTTCCAAAAAATAATTTTAACCCCGAACGGGATACGAAAGTGTACGTTTGGCCCTTAGGATTATGATTAGTGTCAATAACCATCGTGAGGCGAGAGTCTTCAAATCTCTATTTTCTGCTTAAATAAACTTTGAAAACTATTTCATACACCAGTAACTTATCAAATCCCTGAAGAACACAATTACTACGTATCGATCCAATCAATTATAATCTAAATAGTATTCTTAGTTCCCTTTTAGTGACAATCTTATTCCCTTAAACATATTCTACCTAGCTAAACATAGTAACTCCCGAGAACACTAGTTTGATTACGAGTCCCTGTGGGATCGATATCTATTATTACTACGCGATAGACTGTGCACTTGCAGTTAGGTTGTATTAGACATAGAAAGTCGCGATCAAGTTTTTGGCGCCGTTGCCGGGGAACCGTTTAGTCAATAGTGTAACCTTCTGTTACGCCGTATAGACTAGGTTAACAATTTTCATTTTTCCTTTACTAGTTCTGTCGATTGTATGCCAAGAAATCGCCCGCAAAGCGATATCGTAAAACCTTCAGTCGCAGAACTAGAACGCTTCTTACACTTAAGAAGTAGAATCATTGAGTACCAACTCAAACAACTCAAACATAACACTCCCGAACCTCTCACTCCCATTCTCAAATCAGAAGAAGAAGAACCAGAGATGGCTGAAGGACCTCCAAACAAACCGCTGAAGGCATACGCTACACCATCTCAGATGGAGCCTAGAAGTAGCATTGCTGCCCCAGCTATTACCTGAAACGATTTTGAGCTGAAACCATCATTGCTGTCGGCTGTGCAACAAAACCAATTCTCAGGAAACGCAACTGAGGATCCGAACGAACATCTAACAAAGTTTGTACAATATGCAGACACAGTGAAAGCAAATGGAGTAACTCCAGACGCGATAAGACTTCGTCTTTTCCCATTCTCTCTTAGAGACAGAGCGTGGACATGGTTACAATCGTTACCATCCAACTCCGTTACGACGTGGGAGCAATTGAAGAACGTCTTCTTAGCGAGATATTTTCCGCCAAGCAAAACTGCTATGCTTAGAGCTCAAATCAACGGATTTCGACAGAAAGATACTGAATCTCTTTACGAAGTATGGGAACGATTCAAAGATATGATGAGAACATGTCCTCACCACGGTCTAGAAGACTGGGTGACAATCCATACTTTCTATAATGGGCTTCTATACAATACTAGATTGACAATAGACGCTGCCGCGGGCGGTGCACTTATGGATAAGCCATACGATGAAGCCTATCAACTGATAGAAAACATGTCACAAAACCATTGCCAATGGGGAGGTGAACGCACTCCAACTGAGAAAACCACAACGAAAGGTGGGATGTACGAAATCAGCAGCCTTGAAAAGTTCAATGCTAAAGTAGATGCTCTAGCACAGAAAATCGATAGTCTGACCGTTAACCCCACTGCAACTGTGGCTGCAGTAACTCCAAATTGCGAGTTATGCGGAAGCACCACTCATAATGCACCCGAATGCCCATTGCTAGCCGGAATCCCACCAGACCAGGTAAATTATGCTCAAGGAAATCCCTACGCAAACACCTACAACCCAGGTTGGCGAAATCATCCAAACTTTTCTTACAAAAGCGAAAATGCATTGCAAATGCCTACTGCTCCGCCAGGATATCAGAAACCAGCTGCTCAGAATGCACCTAGGAAATCGAACCTCGAATTGATGATGGAAAAGTTCATAGCAACTCAAGCTCAAACAAACAAAGAATTCCTGAATCAAAACATACACACTAGCGAGCAAATTAAACAGTTGACAGGAAAAGTAGACGCTCTAGCCACCCACAACAAAATGTTAGAAACACAGATATCACAAGTGGCTCAACAACAAGCCTCTGCTGCCGCACCTGCTGGCACATTTCCTGGACAACCCGAACAGAATCCAAAAGGCCAAGCAAATGCTGTAATACTAAGAAGTGGAAAAGAATTGGACGAACCGATCGATCCGAGGACCGAAAACTCAGCCATGCAACAAAAACCAACTGAACAAGCAGAAAAGGAATCCGAGTTAGAGAAGAAGGAGGACAACGAGAAGGAGGATACCGCAAGTGAAAAAACTCAAGCACCTCCAGCGCCATATAAACCACCTATCCCTTATCCGCAAAGACTAATAAACTCCAAAACTTCAGGACAGTTTAAGAAATTTGTAGAGCTCCTTAAACAGCTGAATATTACTATTCCTTTTACAGAAGCGATAAATCAAATGCCGTCATACGCTAAATTTCTCAAAGAGATCCTGTCGAATAAGAGGAAGATCGAGGATAATGAAACAGTTACACTTACTGCAGAGTGTAGCGCTATTATTCAAAACCGCATGCCTCCTAAATTAAAAGACCCAGGTAGTTTCTCCATACCCTGCATCATAGGAAAGTTCGTAATAGACAAAGCTCTATGCGATTTAGGAGCCAGTATCAGTGTTATGCCCTTATCTATATGCAAAAGGCTGAATATGGGAGACCTCAGACCAACCAAAATGTCCGTACAATTAGCTGACAGATCAGTGAAATACCCAGTCGGAATACTGGAAAATATTCCAGTACGCATAGGACAATTCTACATTCCAACCGACTTCATAATCGTGGACATCAAGGAAGATACTGTAACCCCAATTATCCTAGGAAGACCATTCCTAGCTACAGCCGGAGCGATTATAGACGTGAAGAAAGGAAGGCTAACATTCGAAGTAGGAGAAGAAAAGATAGAGTTCATTCTCACCAAGTTCTTACAAGCACCAGCAATAGACGATACCTGCTATTTAGTAGACGAAATCGACGAATGCATTAGAGAACTTGAAAATGAAGAGACCACGTATTCAGAAATAATAAAGATTCAAATACCCGATATTTCTGAAGACGATAATTGGCGTAAACCGTATAAAGATCCAAATTCCCATCCATCCTGATGACCAAGAAAAGACTACATTCACCTGTCCTTATGGCACTTTTGCTTACCGCCGAATGTCGTTCGGACTCTGTAACGCTCCAGCAACCTTCCAAAGATGCATGATGGCAATCTTTGCAGATTTCATAGACGACATTATGGAAGTGTTTATGGACGATTTCTCGGTATGTGGACAAAGTTTCGAAGGATGCCTACAAAACTTAGAAATGGTACTAGAACGTTGCGTAAAAGTAAACCTCGTCCTAAATTGGGAGAAATGCCATTTTATGGTCCGACAAGGAATAGTTCTAGGACACGTCATATCAGATAGAGGGATTGAGGTAGACAAAGCTAAAATAGAGATTATAAAAGATCTCCAACCTCCAAAATCCGTACGAGAAATACGGAGTTTTCTAGGACACGCCGGTTTCTACAGAAGATTTATAAAAGATTTCTCGAAAATCACAAAACCTCTGATCGGCCTGTTGATGAAAGATGCTGAGTTCGTCTTCGACGACGACTGTTTAAAAGCATTCGAAACATTGAAATCAGCCCTTATCACCGCACCAATCATGCAACCACCCGATTGGCGACTACCGTTCGAAATCATGTGCGACGCGAGAAGGAACTTCTAGCAGTTATATTTGCGCTTGACAAATTCCGTTCTTACTTAGTAGGAGCAAAAATTATCATATACACAGACCACGCTGCCATAAGGTACCTAATAAGCAAAAAGGATGCCAAACCAAGACTATTGAGATGGATCCTGTTATTACAAGAGTTTGACTTAGAAATCAAAGATAAGAAAGGAACCGAGAACGTTGTTGCGGATCACTTATCCCGAATAGAAGGCATCAAACATGAACCAGTACCGATAAATGACGATTTCCCGTACGAACGTCTGATAGCCAAATTAGAAAGTGACACACCCAATTTAATCTCGGAAGATCCAGAATTCGAAAAAACCGTAGAAGCCGTCTATGCCTAAGTCACACTACCTTGGTATGCTAACATCGTTAATTACCTCGCTGCGGGCGTGCTTCCACCGGATCTTACTTATCAGCAAAAGAAGAAATTCTTCCACGATCTGAAACACTATTATTGGGACGAACCCCTACTCTTCAAGAGAGGGGCCGACAACATATATCGTCGCTGTGTCCCAGAGGAAGAAATAGAAAATATCATTTCCCAATGCCACTCAGCACCATACAGTGGTCATGCTAGTACATCCAAGACGTGCGCTAAGATTCTCCAAGCCGGCTTATTCTGGCCTAATCTCTGGAAAGACGTTCACATCGCTGTGCAAAAGTGCGATCGATGCCAACAAACTGGCAACATCTCACGACGCGATGAAATGCCTCAGAAAGGAATCTTAGAGGTAGAAATCTTCGACGTCTGGGGAATAGATTTCATGGGACCATTCCCACCCTCTTTTGGTAATAACTACATACTCGTCGCTGTCGATTACGTGTCTAAATGGATAGAAGCCATAGCTGCTCCAACAAACGACGCACGAGTAGTAATCAAACTCTTTAAAAACACAATCTTTCCTAGATTCGGTGTACCGAGACTCGTCATTAGTGACGGAGGATCTCACTTCATATCACGAATATTCGACAAACTTCTCTCTAGATATGGAGTCCGGCACCGAGTAGCTACGCCTTATCATCCGCAAACTAGCGGACAAGTAGAGGTCTCGAACAGAGAAATAAAACAGATCTTGGAAAAGACCGTCGCTACCTCAAGAAAAGATTGGTCGTCAAAGTTACAAGAAGCTTTATGGGCTTATAGGACCACATTTAAGACACCAATAGGTACTACCCCCTATAAATTAGTTTACGGTAAATCCTGCCATCTTCCTGTAGAGTTAGAGCATAAAGCCTTTTGGGCCATTAAGACACTCAACTTCAACTACACTGAGGCAGGAGAAAAGCGAATCTTGAACTTACACGAGTTGGAAGAACTTCGATTAGACGCTTACGAAAATGCTCGTATCTACAAAGAACGAACTAAAAGGTGGCATGATAAACGTTCAATCAGGAAACAATTCAGTGTGGGAGACATCGTATTGCTCTTTAATTCACGATTAAAACTCTTCCCAGGTAAACTAAAATCTAGGTGGTCTGGACCCTATGAAGTGACTAAAGTACTTTAGAGTGGAGCTGTTGAAATTACCGATAATACAAATGCACCATTTATCGTAAACGGGCAACGTCTAAAACATTACAATAAGAACGACAACAGTCCTCAAGTAAGCAATATAACATTGCTTGAGCTTCCAGCTCGGACACCCGAATAGCTTCTCACCAAGCTATCGTCAGGCTTTAGACGTTAAAAACAGCGCTTACTGGGAGGCAACCCAAATTTCCCTCGTTATTGCATTTCATTTTTCCTTAAAATTCTACTTTGAAAAATCCAACAAAAATTCTAAAATTACTACTACTTTCTACTTTCGTTCATTTTCGTACTTTTATTCTTATTTTATTTTCTCTCTTTTGTCTTTTGTTTCTACCGCTCTTCATTTCTAAAAATCCTGACTTCAATTTCTTGTTTCAAACTTTTCAGGATTTTTAAAGTCTTCAAAACATTCCTTCTGTTTTCTCCGAATTACCTGCGAGTATGGCCGAATACGACTTCACAAAGGTTCACTTCCAAAGACTCGCTCAAAAGGCAAGATTTGCAGCACTGACCGAAAGAGAATTCGCCTTAACGATGTATTATGATAAGGCTACTATGGATAAACTAGGGATCACAGATAGCATTCAATACCTGTTCAATCAACTGGGTTGGGAGAACACTGCTCTAAAAACACATTTCGCTACCTACAAGGATCTTACCTATGAATTCCTTAGTTCTTTCAGATACACACCCAACTATGGCTTTGGATCCAACACAGAGTTGATTACCTTCCGATTGTTTGGAATGGACCAAACCCATAGCCGGATGTCACTAGCTAACCTCCTAGGATTCCCTAGCGGGCCGCATGTGTTCATCAGTGCAGAAGATGACGATATTGATTTGCAACTCGATCAATTCTGGGGTAGAATCACAGGCGACTATCACCCTGAACCAGACAGAATGCACAATGATGACATACACAACCCAGCCTTCAGATACTTCCATAAGATACTAGCTCACACCTTGTTTGGAAAAGAAGAAAATATTACTGCAGTATCTAAAGAGGAGTTATTCATCATGTTCTGTGCTTCTCAGGGACGGACAGTAAATGCAGTGCCTTTCATGATGAGATCTTTCAAACGCCTCACGCTGGAACCTCAGACACCTATCCTTATAGGAGGCCTAGTAACAATGATTGCCCACGAGCTTGGCCTTAGATTCCATTTAAATGCCAACACTCGTTTTGGCACCATCCGACCCATGAACATACAATTCTGCTTTAACAGGTGCATCTTAGGAACTATGGGACCTGGACCGTATGAGTACCTTATTAACGAAAAACCAGTACAGCTATTCACACTGCCTGATCATCTAATGACAAGCATTCACAACAAGGATAACTGGCTCTACGAATTGGATGAGCCTATGGGACCCCCTTCACCACAGTCAACACCCCAGAACTATATGTATGACAGTGACCACATCTCTGAGGCAGACGACTATATGTACTATGAGGACGCTGCATCTGAAACTGAAGTAGACCCTACGACTCCTCCACACTACAATACTTATCCTGAGCCTATCCCTGAGGAGACCACCGACAAAATGGATGTCGTGTTACTCAGATTGGACGACGTTGATAAAGCTCTGACTAATGTAAAAGCTGATATCGCAGGCATGCACAACGAACTGGTAGGCTTCATGGATCTAGTCTGCGACCAACTCGACTACTATTCACAGAAATTCGATGAGTTGAAGGCACGAAAAGATTAGTTATTAGTTCTTAGCAGTAGTTTAAGTTTAGTTTAGTCTAGTTCCGTTTCATTTAATCATTTGGATTTTTCACATTGTTAGTTTTCTTTATGTACTACATACAATTGTTTCAATTCTATGTTATTTCAATTCTAGTTTTTTATTCTGTTTTTGCATTATTTGTTGTTTGTTGGCTGTTATATTACATCACCGTATCAATGCTAAGCCGTAAAGTCACTACGAGTACGCCCTCAGAGCAAAATTCTGCGTTCTGCAGATTTTGCTGCTGTGACGACCGTCACAGCCACATGACGAGCGTCACGCGGGTGACGACCGTCACACCTACATGACGACCGTCACGCAGTCCAAAACTGATATCTGATAAAACAGGGTTCGTGTTCTCTTCCACTCCCCCCATTATCACTTTCAATCATCCTAACTCCTACCCCACTACGAATTTTCGTCCTCCCCACATTGAACTATAAACTTCAACTCCAAATTCAACCTCCAAACCACCGTTCTGTCATTTTTCCCTCTCTGCAGAAAAACCCCAAACCTCAGAAACCTCTCCATCTTCCAACAATGGCAAGGAATGCAGAAACCCCAGATGTCAGCAACATTACCTTTAGTGAAGGAGACTTAGGCGAAAGACAACGAGCAAACTACATTGCATTTCATCAGAGGTCGCTCCAGCCGACTCATTATCCGCACCTTCCATCGCTAACGGAGCTCGGACTCCTTGAAGGTGTAACCTGGATGCTTCAAAGAGCAGGCATCTGGAACCTCTACACCAACCCACAGCCAACATACGAACAACTCACTCTTGAGTTCTTGAGTTCGTTCACTTACGTCACAAGCAGCGGCGAACTTAACCAGCATTCAGGTGCCGCTTGCTTCCGGATGTTTGGCGTCAACTACCAGATGCACCAAAATCAGATTGCCAGCATTCTACAGCTACCTCGCGGTGACAACGCTCATCACCGCATCACCGATCAGTTCCAGCACGAAGCCTTCGCGCTGTGGTATCAGTTGACCGGCCTCAATGCCGATGGTTGGAACTCCCTGCACGCCACTCATATCCATAACCCAACCATCAGGTACTTTCACAGAGCGTTGAGTAACACTATCTTCGCCAGAGATAGCAACCACAAAGTGAACTCCAAAGAGCTCTTCTTTCTTCATTGCGTCTTCAACAATGAACCTGTCAACACTGCCCCGTTTCTGCTGGCCCATATTCAGGCCAACTGCAACCGTGGCTCGAGGCCATTCTACTTTGGCGGGATTATCACGGCTATTTCACTTGGGCTGAACCTTGGCGACCGCCTCCAGCACCTCCATTCCATCCCCTCGGTGTTCCTTGACACCGACCACTGCAGAGCCTCTCATCTCATCCGCTCCAGAGCTGACGGCAAATACCATCCGGTTGTGCGTGGCAAGACCGTCCGAAGCATCATCCTTCCGTCCCGCACCCGCATCCATCCAGAAGACCGTACCAACTGGTTGTTCGACCTCACTGCCCCTCCTGCTGCCGTTGTTCCCACTCAGGACCACACTCACGGTTCTAAGCTGAGTTGGACAGGTCCGAGCAGCCAGAGGCATCACAGCCTCCTCCTCCCGTAGGTACATCTTCTCGCCGCCGCCGCCATCATCCCGTGCCAGACTACACAGAAGAGGACCTCCGCCGCTCCCTAGACCAGCAGGCACAGATACTCACGATCCTGCAGCAGCAGAATCAGCGAGCTGACCAGTTTGAAGCTTGGCACCGGACTCAAATGCAACAACTTCACACCGGCCAAGCTACGATCACTGAGAGCCTAGCGAATCTGACCTTGCAGGTCGAAGGACTCCGAGACACCGTCTACCAAACCGGAGCGATGAGCTATGAAGACAGAGTAGCCCTTGCCAGAGCCAGAGGACGTGACAGAGGCCTTGACTAGATTTCCATTTTTCCTTCATTGTTTACTATATTTCAGTTATTTGTATTTTCATTTTCAGTTGTATCTCCCTCTCGCATGCTTCAAGAATCAGTGAGGACACTGATCGAGATAGTGTGGGAGCGGAGCCTTATTTCCATTCCACTGTACTCTGAATTTCCTTTATTTCCATTTCACTGCACTTTGAATTTTCGTAATTTCTATTTTAACACTTTCTATTTTTAGCAAATAAAGCTCGTCTATATATTTTTCCCGTTACGCAAACAATCCCCACATTATTCAACATAAACAAAAAACTTTCATTTGTTCCTCAAAAGCAAAAGCATCACGAGAATGCACCTGAGTTCAAAACAAGTTTTGAAACTCCGAGGAAACGACAGTTCTAACAAAACCAGTATCGTTCAGACACCTTAGATCTCTAGTTTATGCGAGTCGGTTTCACCACCTACGTGTACCAAAGTCTCAAGTGTCTACGCAAACCCAACCCCAAGTAGTTTATACTAGCAGTCAGCACCATCCTAAAAACACTTCTAAGCAAGCGACCGATGCAAATAAGTGTATGATCTCCAAAAAGATGAAAAATCATGAAAAGAGAGCTAAAAAGCCCAAGAATATAAGATACGTTTCCTTCTAAGTTAGGTGCTCCTCACCCGAGCATTTAGCCCAACGGCACGAAAAACTCATTGAAAATCAATGACATAAACTTATGATCAATGAAGAAGATACAAAACAGAAATGAGATCATATTCACTAACAGGTCGACTTGCCATGAAAGTGTACGGACAACGGGCTTAATGTGATTGCGCTAGAACAAACAGGGTGAACTTGCCGCGAGAGCCTTGACACCAAGCTACAGTAGCATGACTGAGACCGATTTGGATAAAAAGGAGACCTCCGAAGACTTGTAGTCCAGTGTCGTCATGATACTCGTCTTGTTCCTACCAAGAATCTCGGGTTTTCCAAACTCTGCGAACGAAGAAGCTGCCTCGTGCTTGCCGACTTTTCCATGTTTTACTTGAGGACAAGCAAAGATTCAAGCTTAGGGGAGTTTGATAACACGAAATCATATAGATATTTTCATGCATAATTCAACTAAAGTCTAACCGTTTTCGATCCGATTTCGGGTTATTTCCGTGTATTTGTGTGATGTTTTGCAGGTATTCAATGATCACGTCTAAACAAGGCAACATGAAGAAAAGAAGCAATCTCGGATGAAAATATGGACGAAAAAGGAGTGAAAACGCAATGAAAAGCGCATCAAGCTTTTTTTGCTGATGTGACGACCGTCACAGATCCATGACGACCGTCACACGGGTGACGACCGTCACACCTTATGACGACCGTCATGCAGGCAAAAAACGCCCCACTCAGATTACACGTCAAAGAGCAGTTCCAATTCCCACAGAGTGGACCACTACTCCCTAAATTATCTGCCTCAAGGTCCATCATCTTCAGTGATAACCGTTGGAATTCCACTTCTATAAAAAGGGAAGCAGGGGACTTCAGAAAGTGTGCTGCATTCATACCACGAAGCGCTGCCGAATTTACTTCCCAGAGCATTATTTTCCAGTGTTATTCTTATTTGTTTCTCTTTACCTTTCCTTATTCCCATTTCCACTCTTCTGTAATTTCTATTGTACTGTACGATCAAATTGGCACTAAAGACCAGAATCCTGCCAACATCTGTGGAGGATCTGCCCAAAGGCCAATTGGCATATTTACAGGTTTTCATTTTGATCGACTTCAGTTTTATTATAATGCAAATTTTTATTTATTATTCTTATTTATATTTTATCTTTCCCAAATCCATGTCTAGTTAAACTTAGGTAATCGATATGTAGTAATAATTCGAATGGGATTTGATAACAATTGGTCGAAAACTTTCTTTTCACAAAAGTAATCTATGGTCTGAGTGTTTAAAATTGATTCACGGAATAAACTTCGTCGCGAAAGCGAGAACTTATTTAAAAGTAGTTTTGCCACGAAAGTGGGAAATTAATTAAGATACGAACCAACAAGCGAAAGCTGCGGTAAGGTCAGATAGTAAACACTAGGCATTTGTTTTAATAACAGCGAAAGCACTTTAAAATGAATTAGAACTTAGAGATTTCCAAAAAATAATTTTAACCCCGAACGGGATACGAAAGTGTACGTTTGGCCCTTAGGATTATGATTAGCGTCAATAACCATCGTGAGGCGAGAGTCTTCAAATCTCCATTTTCTGCTTAAATAAACTTTGAAAACTATTTCATACACCAGTAACTTATCAAATCCCTGAAGAACACAATTACTACGTATCGATCCAATCAATTATAATCTAAATAGTATTCTTAGTTCCCTTTTAGTGACAATCTTATTCCCTTAAACATATTCTACCTAGCTAAACATAGTAACTCCCGAGAACACTAGTTTGATTACGAGTCCCTGTGGGATCGATATCTATTATTACTACGCGATAGACTGTGCACTTGCAGTTAGGTTGTATTAGACATAGAAAGTCGCGATCACAGATACCAACCAAAAGTTAGGATAACAAACGATACCAACCAAAAGTTGCGATGCAACCAAAGGATACCAACCAAAAGTTGGGATACAACCAAAAGTTGGGATACAACCAAAGAATACCAACCAAAAATTGGAATACAACAAAGGATACCAACCAAAAGTTGGCATAACAAAGGATACCAACCAAAAGTTGGGAAACAACCAAAGGATACCAACCAAAAGTTGGGATACAACAAAGGATACCAACCAAAATTTGGGATATAACCAAAGGATACCATCCAAAGGTTGGGATAACAAAGGGTATATGAAGTAGAATCAACGGACTTACGACCTGAAGAGAAGATGACTTCGCTGGGGAAAAAGAAATCCTAACAGACAACTCTGCGGGGGACACAAAATAGTTCCTCGGGAAGGAAACAACCGATAGGATTAATACATCCATGGCTTAGGGAATAAAGTGAAACGATATCTCCTGGTGTATGACACTTATTGCTGGGGAAAGGTAGGCGAAAGGAAATCAAACCTAGCTTATGCTTCGAATGCATATGTTTCAAAATGGCGTAATACTTCATAAGAAATGGAAATGCTACGCCTTTAGAGGATGATGCAAAAATGATTATGACATGTAAGAGACACTCCACCAGAAGAAGTGCTAAAGAGAGCCGGCAACCGTACCGCCGGGGAAAGCAAACTGAATTGCCTTCAAGAATATAACCTCTACTGGAGAAACTTCAAAGTTAACTTTCATAACGCTAGAAAGACAAAAATAACAAACACCTGCTGAGGACATGATCAAAAAAATAGCAAATGTAATATTTTTTCCAATTGTAGTTAAAATAGAGGTTTTATCCCCAGTATCGATCTCGAGGACTGCGTAGAAATATACGTTCTTATCGTAATTCAATTAAACAAAAAGGAATTGGGGTTTGAGGATTGTTTTGTAAAGTTATAAGGGAAAAACAAGAAAATAAAGCAATTAATAATAAAAGGGAGTTTTAACATATGTGAGAAGCATGTTATGGTACAGTGTATGAATTGCCTTGCAACAACCTTAATCCTTATGCACGAGACATGGCTTAAAATAAACCTTTACCGATTCTCAAGTATATTTTTCCCTAAGACCTTAGAAAGAAAAACCTTTGATATTCATCCCAAACCCTAAGTCCTTAGAGATTTAGGATGAAATAAAGCATTATATTTTATCAAGAATGTTACGATTACTACAGGGTATCCCTAGTCCTAGGTGATATCGACTATAGTATTATTGCATAAAAAGCATTAGCAATGGTTTGTCCGACCTAAGGTTAACCGTAAATCAATTTCCATTTGTCCAATATAAAAAGCATTAAACACATTGTACAATAAAATTGACTATGAAAAAAGCACTTATGTCATAGAATAAAGGAAATCAGGTTCATTATAAAAGTAATTCAGGGATACCCCCTAGCATTGGGGGGTTTAGCTACTCATAATAATCAGAGAAGATACAATCATAATCATATTAAACATTACAAGAATAGTGGTTACTTTGATCTTCAATTGCGAAGGCTCATGAAAATCTTCGTTCCCCACTTCTCTTAATCTCTCCAATCATGATTGTAATATTTTTCTCCCATTAAAAAGTCAATTTTTCCTTCTCAAAGCGCATCTTAAATACTCCCAGGTCCAACACGGCAGTAGGGAAATACCCAAAATACCCTCATGGATCAAAAAGGTCAAAAATACAAGAAAATTAGAAGGTGACACGACGCAGTCAACACGGGCCGTGTCAGCTGACACGGGCGGCTGTGTTGGCCCCCTGGCTGCCTGATAAAAACTTTGCACCCCAGACTTGCTGACACGGGCCATGTCAGGTGACACGAGCACTTGTGTCAGCCCACTGCCTCTCTACAAATATTCATTCTCTTAGTATCCTCCTGACACGGCCCGTGTCAGGCCATTATTTCCCTTCCAAAAACTCTTCTGAATTGCAGCGATTTTTCCTGGTTTTTGCTTTGATTCTTCCTGATGCTTACCTGAACCTAAAAATAATGGAAATTCAAAACCAACGCATAAAATGAAATAAAAGGAAATAAAATGCAACTAAACATATAAGAAGATTAACCAAAACTAACGGTAAAGTAATGCATAAAAACCACTGATCAAACTCCCCCAAACATAAATCGTTGCTTGACCTCAAGCAACAAGCTTGCATAAAGATTTTTTAGATCAAACAGTACATATCAAATAAAATACTTGTGAAGTTAAGATGTGTCGATATTCATACGTGAGCCTTTGTTCCGATCGGCTAAAACTCGTTCTCTTGGTAATCGTCAATTAATGAAGGTATTACACAAACACATACCACGGTAAAACCAAAGACCTAAATCCCCCTCTCGGTCACCTGTCCAACTATTCTTTGGGCTTAAGTATTTTCTTCGATTTTCTACCCCTTTCATTCGGATAATCAGATTAAGGCATTTTTTTATCGTTTTCCCTCACATTTACAAGATTGATCGATACTTTTTTCAGACACCTTTATTCTTTTTCCCTCACGCATAGGCGTTTATTAGTCCATTTAGTGACGAATATTGAGACTCAACCGCCGTTAGGCTAAGTAACCGGGTGAGGGTTACCCAACTTAGAATGACCAATTGTCTTTACCGCCCTTATTCATAATTTTTTTGTTGTCATAAGTCATTCTCTCAATCAACCTTATACATGCAATTCTTTTTAATCATGCTGGCCGGACTATCACTATGAACTAATCGGAGAATACTTCTCAAATCCAAGTACTATGACACAAATCTACATGTTGGACTCGTTTCCTTACTCTGGGGAATCTAGGGTATTCAAGGTATACCTCAATTTCTAAACTTTCCCAAAGTCCCTAGTTATAACTCTTCTTCCCTCAAACTATATATATATATATATACTTTCCTGACTACCTCACACATCACAATATTCACGAGAAAAAATTTTTACGGTCTTCATTCAAGGAGAGTTCAAAGCGGTTTTTAAACAAAAAGGCACAAACACAATTAAAAAGTGCTTAAAAAAAGTCAAAACAGTAAATCCTCCCCCATACTTGAACTAAACATTGGCCTCAATGTTTTAGAACAAGAGAGAGAGAGAGAGAGAGAGAGAGAGAGAGAGAGAGAGAGAGAGAGAACGTAACTCACAGAGATCCTTACCGAGGAGGCGGAGGGTAATGCAACACCAATTGCTACATCCTAGCTTGCACCTGTAAGGTCTCATTTATTTCCTACAAACAAAACAAAATAACAACAAAAAGAAACGCATTAATCATTAAAAATGTGGGTTGCCTCCCATGAAGCGCTTCATTTAACGTTGCATGGCTTGATGGTTCACTCCCTATTATTATGGGGGGTATTTTAACTTCCACACTTTGTTATTTGACCTTTTTGCAACAGAGGACCGGTCAAGTTCAGAGATAAGAGTAACTTTGTGTATTAAACCACATCCAACTTTTCTATTTTTGACTCCTCGAATGAATTTTGGAGTCTCGCTATATGCCCTAGACGAATGAGATATTGCAACCTGATAGATTACACCAGAGACTTTTACAAGAAGTGGTTTTGAACTTTTTCCTTTTCTCGCTATTTGGATCACCCCAACTGCAGATTGATCGTCTTCCTCTTTACCATGCTTCTTGATGTCCAACACTTTTAAAGTTATTTCCTCATCAAAATATTTCAAGGTTAGAGTACCTGTTTCAATATCAACATTACACTGACTAGTAAGCAAGAATTGTCAACCAAGTATGATGGGGGTCTCTTCATCTTCTGGGATATGCATGATCTCAAAATCAATTGGGAAGGTAAAGTTGTCGATTGTCACCAGCACATCCTCTGCTAGCCCATATGACCTCTTAGTCGTGTTGTCGGCAAACTTCAAGTTTGTTCTCGTATCGCTCACTTTTCCAATACCTAGCTTTTTGAAAATAGATAAAGGCATGAGACTCACACTAGCACTTGAGTCAATAAGGACCTTCATGAAGGTTCTATCTTTTATAGTACAGAGGATTGCTATAAGTCCAGGATATTTCCACTTGACGGGGATTCTCCTTCCTTGTGATATTTCACTACACTACTCAGTTGAAATTTTCTACTCCTCACCCATTGTTCTCTTTTTCCCCATTACCTCTTTCATGAATTTCTTGTACATGGCATTTGCTTGAGTGCTTCAAAGAATAGCATATTGATCTCTAACTTTTTAAATATTGTGCTGAATTTTTCATAGTCTTTCCCCTTCCGATCCTTCTTTGTAACTCACGGAGGGTGAGGTAGCTTGATTTTATTTTAACTTCCTCTTTCTTTTATTCTTCAGTTGGCTTCACAGGTGGTAAAGCTTTTTCCGGTTCTTTCCTATTTTCTCTCACTTCCAGCTCCACCTCTATACATTGATAATCATTTGTTTCTCTTTCTTCCTCTTCTTCCACAACTCTCTGACTTCTTGTTGTGACAGCATTAACATTCTCATGATTTTATGGATTTGGTAATGTCGCGCTCAGGAAGGTTTCTTGAGTTTGCGTGGAGAGTTATTGTGTTATTTGTCCCATCTAAACCTCAAGATTTTTATAGAAGTTATGGTGTTCCTGTGATTATTTCGTGTCTCTTCTTGGAATTGAATATTGTGAGCTGCCATCTTTTCAATAGTTATTTCCCATTCTGCTTTCTAAGGAGCCTGTTGTTGTTGTTCATATTGAGGTTGATTCTGATGTTTCCAGGAGAAGTTAGGATGATCCTTCCACCCCGGATTATAAGTTTGAGAATAGGGATTATTCTGCTTCAGATACTTTATCTCTTCAATTTGTTTAGCAGTCGCAACACAATGTGCAGTAAAATGGGGTCCACTATAAATCTCACAACTCATAGCTTGGACAGGTTGAACTTGAGCAACAGTATGAGTACTTACATTCATTGCTTTAAGCTTTTTTTCTACTTCAGTTGTGATTTGATCTAACATTTTCACAACTTGATTAGCCAACTTCAAGTCAATTGTTCCTTCAGGTTTACTCACACTATGGCCATATAATTCCAAATGCTCATTTGCAGCAATGGCTTCAACGATCTTCTTAATACCAGTGGCTGTTGTAAAGTTTGATGAGTCACCGGCTGTCGTATTAATGAGTTTATTAGTCTTCATCTTGAGACCATTCACAAACATCTACATTTGTTCAATTTGATCCATGTTATGAGTAGGGCATGCATCCAATAACCGTTTGAACCTTTTATAAGCATCGCCCAGTGATTCTCTCTCCTTCTATTTAAAATTCATGATATCATATCTTTTAAAAATATACACAGAGATGGGAAAATACTCATTAAGAAAGACCTTCCCCATCTCTTCCCAACTAGCAATACTCTCGGCAGGTAACGAGTAGAACCACTCTTCAGCATCTTCAGAAAGAGTAAGCGGAAACATTCTTAATTTTTTCGCTTCATTAGTGTGCCCATAAATCTTGATAGTAGTGCTTATAGTCAGAAATATTTGCAGATGTTTATTGGCATTGAAATTATGGCAAGCACACGATGGATGTTATCACGAATGTTTACATCTGGGGGCTACCAAGCCAGGGAGGAAATTCACTATTAGCAGAATTAATTCAGAGTCAAACAACCCAGTTTGCACTCCTCACTTAAAACCTACCCAATGACACTTCAACCTAGAGACCTCTAGATCAGAGTTTACCCACTCACTCCCCCTCAATCACCTTAGTGATATAAACCAATTACACATTAGATATGAAGACATACTTCAAACACACCTTGATCTTGCTTCACAGCTTTGATCAAGAAACACACACTCTTTCTTAACAGCTTTGAGTGAGACAATGAACACACTTGTTCATACATATTAACCAAAGCAATTATACAGCATACAATTGCTTGGCACACAAGGAATTCCTAGACACATGTGAAGAGAAACCTCTTCACTCACAAATTACACCCTTTAATATCTCTGCTAGATGTGTTATCAATTTAGGTTCATCCTCTTGTTATTTATAGCAGATATTATTTGGGCCTTTGTACAGAATTTAGGTTTACCCAACCCTTTCTTCAAGAATCTGCATTTACCTGTTAGGTCAGAGACATTTTATTTCGCCAGGGCTTCTAAAATGTTTCCTGACTTCCAGCTTGAGCTTCCACAAAGTTTCCTGAATTTTAGCCTGAGCTTCCTCAACTTAAATACCAGAAAACTAATCTTGCGTGCCTGATGTCATATGATCAGTGTCATGACATTCAGCATGACATCTAACTCGACTTACTGTTAGCTGACTCAACTTACCCTGCATAGTGTGTGTCATAACATCATTCATGACATCCATACACACTCTAATGTTTTGCCACAAAATGCAGCAAACTAGAAGCACTTACAAACTCCCCCTTTGGCAAATTTTTAGCTAAAACATTCTGTCACTATATCAGAGTTTACAAGCAGCAGAAGTCTAATAACCTATCCATGCAGGTAAGCTACCAACACACTAGTAGAGTTGTCTATTCTCATACAGTTAGCTCTCAGCTTCTCAGGATCAACCTGTCACACATACAACTTTGAGTAACATTCTGGGTTACTCCCTCTCAACTAATGTACCCTACATTAGCTGGGCACAACCTGCACAGCTTACAGTCACACATAACTCATCCAGGTTGTTCTGGATGTCATGACATTCAGGATAACATCCTGAAGTCACACACTCTTGTGCTACTCCCCCTGAAGAGATGCACAATAATCACATTCTACTTAATATCTTGCAGACACACATATACACTCCTAAGCATCAACTAGGAGCTCACAGAAATTACTAACGACATCAGCTGTTATCACACATGCACAACAGCAAGACTGGTTCTTCAACCATGCACATTTGCAGCAACACCTGTGCCACACCTGCAACATACTTGTAGCAGTAATTCACACGTGCAACATACTTGTTTCAACATACTTGTAGCAGCAATTCACACCTGCAACATACTTGTAGCAGCAATTCACACAAGAGTCTTCCACCTGCTTTTCCATGCATACATAGCCACCCTGATGCTATTGTTACATGTTGTTTACCTAACACTTTCTCCCCCTTTTTAGCCATAAATTAAGATCAAACTAATAAAGTAGTATAGATCATAAGGTGTAACATTACATATGTTTGGGGTCATTACAACAAAAACTGCTCACGAAGAGCATCACAAAGTGTCATGCTGTCACAAAGCAAGAAAAGAAAACTTAGCAGCAACACACATAATCAGCTCAGCAACTAGCAGCCTGAGCTCCACAGCAGTCTATCATCTCAACACTTTTCCTCCTCGGAGGAAGAACTGGAACCAATGTCATTAGTACCGATTGAGACATTCTTCTCAGAATCTTCACATATGGCATGAATGATCTTGCCCAGTCCAACAGCAATGGAGGATGTATGGTTGGTAGGCACCCAGTTTGTAGCTCCAATTCTATGAAGAATGGCATACTTTATGTTGAGCAGTGTTGCAGATAGCTTCCCTTTGGATGGTCATGTTTTGACTTGATTAGCAGTGATGATCTTGCAAACCTGGTTGTCTGAAGCAACCAATTCAGTCTCACCATCATTTGCTCGCCCTAGATACCTGTTGATCACAACAGGAGAGAATTCCACACACTTTCCTCTAACAAACACCTTCATGAACTCCTTGTTGTTTCTATTTGAGATTGAGTCGGGTATGTTTACAATGAACTCCTTTACCAGTCCTTCGTAGCATTTGGAAAATCTAGAGACTGTCTTAAGCAGTCCAGCCTTTTTGATGAGTTCCATTACCTCCTTGATCTCCAAGGCATCCTTCCCTAATTCTCTCTCAAGGACTATTCTCCTTTGATAGACATATCTCCGTTTAGTTACACTGTGAATGGAGTGGAAGGAGATGTCGTCCAGAGGTGCAGTTGGCATAGGTACATCACTATCAGACTCAGTGTTACTATCGGTACCTTTCCTATTCTTGGATTCAGCTAATACCTTGCTCCAAAATTTGGAGGGGCCATCAGAAGTCCTTTTACTCTGACTTTTGGAAGGATTTTCTTCAAGTACAACTTTTCTTTTCTTGGTCACTAGTTTCTTGCCTATCCCAGGAGCAACATTCTTGAAGAGTTTATCATCCGATGACACATCTATAACATGTTCACCATTTCCAAGAGCTTCACTCATCTCTTCCTCCTTGGAAGTGCTCTTGGTTTCACCATTATTTTGGCCATTATCCTGACCTTCCTCCTGTACCTCATAGCTAGCAGGATTTTCAAGAGTCTTTGTGTTAGGGTTAGTCTTACCAGAGGAAAACTCAGACTTATCCTCATGATTCTCATTAGGGATTGGGGATGGATCAACCCTAGATAGAGGAATGGTGATTCCATGTACATTATGCCCTTCATGGAGGATTTTGGAAACTAGTTCATTGATAGTCCTGTCATCATAGGTAGAGTCCACCATTCTATTATAGTTGTCCATGAAAGATTCAGAAATCTTACCTTCTTGGTCTGCATGTAAACAAGCTGAAGTTTGGGCTTCACTATCTCTTCCAAAGGCCATGCTTAGAGGAATGAAATCAAGGATATCCTCTAGGGAGATGTTCTTGTTTTGATCACAGTCGTGCTTGGTAGGGATGGGAATTTGTTGAGACATTGTTGGTGACTTTGGCTATAGTGTTGCACCCTAAAATTTGCTCAACCTATTTCTCTTGGTTTATGTTTCAATTACATTAGCATTTGCATATAGAGTCATGTACATAGTCTAATCATCTGCATAGCATAGCATAGCAAGTTATCCAACAAGGGACCAAGTACTATTCTCATCTCTATGAGCATATCAGGAGGTTATTATTCAAATTCAATCTTAGTCAATTCATCAGAAAGAAATTGAAGTCTAAGAAGTCAGTGGATCAAGCAGTGGGTCTCTCTCCTATCTTGAGGGTATTTGAAGATCATCAAAGAAGTTGTGAGCTGTGAATTGAGCATGGAGGGTATATAGACATCATGGAAGACCTAGAGGGTCATTTTGAAAAAGAGGCAAGTCATTGATGTGATCACAAGAGTTGCAGTTGAAGACAGTCAACTAGGGTTTCATTTGGGTCAACCCTAGGTCAACCCTAGGTCAAATGACTGATTGAAGGGCATAAAGGTCTATCTGAGAGATGTGGGGTTCATCATTTGACATATAGATAAGGATGTGGTGTTGTGCCAAGAATAAATCAAGAGAAATCAAGAAGAAGAGGAGTTTCTAAATTAGGGTTTCTGTGTAAAATCCCCTAATTTAGGGCAAACTTCCCAGCAAGATAATTCAAAATGCAAGCTTCAAATGGATCCTTGGCCAACATGAAACTTGTATAGGATCTCAAGACCTTTAATTTGAGTGGTGGAAGACATCAAGGAGATTTATAGAACTCAAGTTATGGTCCTTGCAAGTTACAGGTCATCTGAGGTATCTGAAATTTTGTCTGTGAAAGTTACTTGTCTTCCAAGCAACTTTTACCCCTCAAGGAGATTTCAAATGAATTTCTGGTCAACATAAGAGTTGTTCCTCATTGTCTTAGCTTTCTAGAAAGGTATGTTATGCCTTCATGTTATTTGTGGAACTCTACTTATGACCTTGGCAAGCAAAGGGTATTTTGGTCATTTGAGAATTACAGGTCATTTCAAGCCTATGCCCAAAACTCATACAAGGAAGCTTCAAATGAAAAACTTCACAACATCAAACTTGCTCCAAATGACATTTTGAGTCTAAAAAAGTGATCATGAAAGTTTGGAAATGCTCATAGCTTAAGGTTCCAAATTTGGTCATTTAAAAGATGAATTTAATGAATAAAAGTGACTTAAAAATGGGATTTTTCATAACATGGCCAAATGGGATGAAATTATAGGTCATTTTGATTGGAAAAAATGTTTTAAGAACATTGGCAAAAGTAGATTTTTGAGTTTGGTTCAAAGTTTGGAAGTTATGCTAGTTGGCTTACAAAGAAAGTAACATATGCCAAAATTCAAGGAAATTGTGCACAAGAAGTTTCTACCAAGTTCTAGAGTGTTCTATGAGTGTCTATATATTGAGTAGAGTGGCTTCATTCAGGGGTTGGTGATTCATTTTGATCAAAACACATAGTTACATCTCATTCTTCAACTTTGCAAATCACATAAGAACTCTATCAAATCTTCATCATTCTCCACAATTCTTGATCCTATCATCATCTACATCCATCATAGATCAAGTTTCCATCAAGATCTGGCTGAATTGAGGTAGAATTCATGTGCTACCAAGTGTATCATCCAAATTGCAAAAGGAAGTGGTTATGGCAATCCAAGGGGTTTGAACAAGAACTATTGCATACAGAACCAAGAATCAAGTCTGTTGATCAAATCCAAAGCATTGCAAGCTTTGGATCCAAGGATTTCTGCATCTGTTTCCATCTTTAAACCAGGTTAGTTTTCCTATCGAATTGGCTAGAATTAGTTAGAATAATAGAGAATCTTTAGGTTAGAATGGTTAGGCATAGTTAGATGAATGATTCTGATGAATTTGAAGGCATTTCATGAAGATCATCATTGGAGCACCAAAACTGTTTTGGCTTAGAACACTTAGGTTAGGGCATGATAATCTTAGATAGATAGCTCAGAATAATCAGCATAGCATGTGGAACGCGTTAGGGTAAGAGTTAGAAGGAATCATCAAGATGGATATCAGTGTAAAATGGTGGAGTCAAGGTCTTCTACCTATCGGGTTTGGATATAGATTGAGTTTTAGAAGAATTTGAAATCATGGTTGTGTAGAGGGGAAGATGTAGAGCAATTTTGCTTTTTATTGCTCTGAATTTCATGGAGGAACGAGGTCGTATGAGAAGGTGGAAGTATGGTTCACGAAGCTGCATGCAGGGTTCTTTAATGGTGGAAACCCTAACTTTGGAGAAGATGACTTTCCCAGCGTTGGATTATTCACTTGACTTTGACTCAGAGACTGATCTAATGGCCACGATTTAAAGCTGGAAATAGGAGGGAATTCAAAGATGTGAAACGCGCCGTTTCACTTAAGTCATTCATACTGGGCTTTAGTTGCTCTTGATTTTCACACCCCTAGTAGCCAGGCCCAACATGAAATGAACTAGTTTTTTTACTTTTCGCACCGTTTTCCTTTTTATTTTATTTTTGTGTTTTCTGATTAGCTGGGCCCAGACGCGCCTTGCTATGCGCGCCCCCTAGTCTGGGCCCATCATCTTTTTTTTTTAACTGAAATAGATGCTGATTGCACCCCTAACCTCATATAACTCATTTTAATTTCTTTTATTTTTGTTAATTCTTTAAAAAAATCATAACAAATTGGAAATTGCATGTTTTTAAATGGTTGTTTTTGCATATTTTTCATAATTCTGTTAAGAAAATTGTCATATAATAAAATTAGCATTTTATTTTATTTTTGCATTTTTAGTATATTTTTCTTTTAAATAGGTTTAAATGATGTTTAGTTTACCACTTGATAATTGTTGATTTTAGTTTAGCTAGACCCTTGTATATTTTGGACCCATTCTTTTTAGAGTACTTTATTTAGGACTTTAATCTTCATATGAAATTCAATTCATGATTTTAGGATTTAATTTTAGATGGTTTGTTTAGGTGTGATTAGGAGAATCAAAACTAGGGTTTAGAGATAACATAGGTGTAGTAAATCATTTCTTTTAGGAGTTGTAGTTTGAATTTTGGGGTATGGGACTATAGGGGTATTATGGGTAGATGATAGATCCCTTAGAAAATACTAGGTTTCCCTTATTTTACTATTACTATTAGTATACTGCTTGTATTTGCTTGATTGTGTGGTGTGCCCTCTCTAGGGTTATTATTTGACTGTGTGGGGTATTGGGCCTGCTTGGGGTTTGGGTTTGAGCTGAAGACTTTGCTGGTGAAGCCCATTGAAGACAGAGAATGAAGACCAACTTCCAGAGTTGATGAGGAGTATCTCTTGCTGGCAGCTGTTGAAGGTCATAGGATCTAGGAGTTAGACAGAGCTCTAGAGTAGAAAACTTGATTCACAAATGTGGAAGGTCTTGGTTGCCTCCATCCCTCTCTATGATGCAGAGTCTCTCTAAGACATTCACCCCCTTCCTTTGGAAGGCTTGGTGATAGTGTTTAAGAGATAGAACTCTTGAGAGAAATATTCTATGTGTTGTTAGCAGTCTGTTTGCCACCTTTGGTGGTCAACTAACTGCTTAACACCCCAGTTCATCCTTTTGATTGGTTCCTCAGCTTGGAGAGTGAGACTTGAAGAAAAGCCCTGAAGACTGATGATAGAGACCTTGCTTGAAGGCTGTGAAGATGAAGACTGATGCTTGCTCAGAGCTTGTAGATGTTTGAAGATGACTCGAAGACAGATGTTGATGAAGACTGCTTTTGCTGTTTAGTTTTTGCTGTTTATATTTTTTGGTGTATTGATTGAATTTCCCTGACTGTATTGCTTGCCCTTTAATCTGTTAGGTTGAAAGCGAATTTTGTTCGCTTTTGCCTGTTGTTTTCTAGGTTCGAGGTTGAGTGGGACTCCCTTGCCTCGCTTGTATTGCTGCATCCATGCATTTTACTGCTTTATTGTATATATGCTATTGTTTCTGTTTCCGTTTATCCCTTAGGATCTCTGTTTCTCTCTGCGCAAGAGAGGAACATGATAGACATTAGGTCTTAACCCATGCATGATAACATTAGGTTAGTTTGATTCCCTTTTCAACCATAGTTTAGAGTTCTGTCTCTTCTTTCTCAAAACAAACAGAAAAACACAATAAGATTTCAAACACAATAAAAGACACTTCTTCAGTAAAAGAATGTGAACTCATCAAAACGTCATTTTTGTCTGCTTGGACCAGTAATCAGAAAAACCCTTTTTTAGAAGGAGATAAAAGCAATCAAAACAGATTTGTGTCGTACGTGGCCCGAACTATGTTTGCTCTGATCTTTCATGCCGTATGAAAGTACGTAGGCATAGGATGCGATATCCTAGCGAGCAACCTTCCCCTCCTTTCCCGTAGGTAGGCGAACTACGTTGACTCTGATTTCTCGTTACAGGCGGGAATACGTAGGCATAAAGTGCGATACTTTTCCGAGTCATTTTCTTTTCTTTTTAACCCCAGACCTGTAGAGTAGATAGAATAACAATCCGTACAAGAAAACAAGCGTGGATCCCGTCGAGTACGACGGACGTGAGGGGTGCTAATACCTTCCCCTTGCGTAACCGACTCCCGAATCTAGGTTTTGGTTGCGATGACCATTCCTTTCCCCATTTTGCGGTAGGTTTACCTCGAGCGTTTCCTTTCCCTCCTTTGGGATAAATAACGCATGGTGGCGACTCTTCTGTTCAGCCGGCGTCGATTTTCGCAGTAGTGACAACTGGCGACTCTGCTGGGGATCCAACGTCCCCTGGCTGCTAAGGACTGCGATAGTTCCTTATGCATTTGGGATCCAACGTCCCTTAAGAGAGTCAATCCTAGCGCTTGTTTTCCCGTCGAGGATGTTGTATGGATTTTATATTTCTGTCATTTACTTTCAGTATTATATTATTGTTATTATTGTTGTATTGGGGCGTGACGGGTATTCTATGATTGAGAGATAAGCCGGACCTGGGCTTGAGTGCACCTAGAATTAGAGTGGAAATTAGTGGGCGCGCACGTGCTTTGCACGTCCTAGTGTCCCACGAAATCCACACTCAGACGAGGTTCTTCTGGTTGGCCTCCTGTCCTGCCCTTTGGGTGGCTCGGGTTGCTGGTTAGTTGGATTGTCGACTCTGGGAACCGATCATTTGGAAGTTGGCTAAGTGAGGCCTCTTCAGGATTTGATGGTGCCACTCCTTCTGGGAATCGTATCATCAACCCTGAAAGTCTGTGACGCCAACGACCGCATAGGATGCCATACCTTTGTCAGTTACTAGGACACCTACCTGTGAGAGGGTTTTTGGGGTTATGCAGGTAACTAGACCTTCAGATACCGGTTATTTCTTGATCTGAGATCCTGGGTATTTATGGATAGTTATGAGGTCTATCAGAGACCAGTGGGAGTTATGATATGAGGTCTATCAGAGACCAGTTGGAGTTGTGTTATGGGGTCTATCTGAGACCAATGTTGGAGCTTTGTATTAGGTCTATCCGAGACCAGGGTTTGAGGAATTCTGGAGGGTCTACCTGAGACTTTTGATATAGTTCAGGCTTCTCAGCCATGGCATTTGGTCCCTGTTGCATGTTACTTACATTGCATTGTTTGCATAACCATTATCATTGCATCCCATTAACCTGTGTTTGTGCTGCAGGTGCATTTGCATATTCCCTGGTTCTAGTGTCCAGGCTCCTGAGTACTGATCATGGCTGGTTTGAGGATGACAGTTGCCTACAAGCTACCTATCCCTGATATTACTCCCCTCTTGGGTCTGATTTCACTTGCTGATGAGGATGTCCATAGAAGCTTCAGACAGAGTTACGGACGGCTGTTGAGATTGGTTCGCAAACACACTGATGATGAACTGAATGGGCTGTATACGCTGATGCAATTCTATGACCCGGTTTTGAGATGTTTCATGTTTGCTGACTTTATTTTGGGGCCTACCATTGAAGAGTATGTAGAGTTCACTGAGCTTCCAGTACAGAATAAGGTTCCCTTTATTCACTCTGCCGCTGAGCCCAAGTTGGAGGACTTGGCTAAGGCCTTGCACATGAATGCTTCTGAGCTGTTGATGACTTCTTGGCGCGGGGTTCCAGGTTTCTCTCTCCAGTTTCTGATTGGTAAGGCTCAAGAATACGCCAAGAATGGATGTTGGGTGGTCTTTAACGCTGTTTTGGCTCTATGCATTTATGGGATAGTGTTGTTTCCCAATTTCCCGAACTTCGTGGACATGGATGCATTTCATTTGTTTGCTGCTGGCAACCCTGTACCCACATTGATCGGGGACTTCTACCATTCGATGCACTACAGAAATGAGAACAGGAGAGGCAAGAACGTCTCTTGTTGCGTGCCTTTGCTGTACATGTGGTTTAAGAGCCATCTTCCCCTGAAGGGACCTTTTGTGGATAGTGCAACTACAGCTGACTGGCCAGAGCGCATGATGAGACTATCTTCTGAAGACATTGAGTGGTTTGACCGAGACTTGCTGGGGTCTGAGCTTATTTTCAGTTGTTCTGGGTATCCTAATGTTCCGTTGATAGGAAGAAAAGGGTGCATCAGTTACAACCCTTTGCTGTTCGTTCGCCAGTTTGGATACGCGTTGAAGAGCCCACCTAAGGAGGAAGAAGTACAGGAATCTCTGTACTTCACCGGTGATTTGAATGGAGAGTTACTAGCCAAGCTTCAGCATGCCTGGATGCGTATTAACAGAAGAGGGAAACCACTGTTGGGGAAGAATGATTGTCAGGCTTATGCACCCTACAAAGTTTGGATCCAAGAGAGAGCAAGACAGTTGCTGATGCCATTCCCAGCTGCACCAGTCCCTGTTCATATTCCGGTGGAAGAACCAACCACTGTTACTATGGAGGTCTACGAGGGAGTTGTAAAAGAAAAAGAAGCCTTGATGAAGATTAATGAAGGGTTAGAAAAGGAGCTGGCTCAGATGCGTAGTGAGAAGAACAAGGTTGTGCATTCTTTCCAACAGCAGATCGAATTAGTAAACAGGCTAGGTGCTGAGTTGACTGAAGAGAAAAAGAAGCGTGAACGTCTGGGTAAAGAGTTCAGAAGCTCTCATGACATGTTGGAGTCCAAAAAGAAGGCATTCGACGCCGCCCACCGGGAAATCTCTTCTTGTAACAAGACGTGGAATGCTACGCTAACCAACAACAAAAAGAGGGAAGACAAATTGAAGCAGCAAATTTCTGAACTCGAAGAGCAGTTGAAGGCTAGCATTAAGAAGCATGAAGAGGAGGTAATGGCCAGATATAGTCTCCAGAATGCATTGAACAAGGCCATCGAAGGCAGGAACAAAGCTGTGTCTCAAAAGCGGAAGCTAGAGGATCGCTTCGGAGAAGGGGCATGGGAGGAAACCGCTGGTGACGTGCGACGTATTCTCAAGCGAAGAAATCAACTTGTTGAGGGTCTGCTTGCCCGACCAAGTCATCCAGAGACTAAGAAGTTACTAGAAGAGTACCAGGCTTATGAGTGTACTTGACTGTTTCATGTATTAACGTGTATGCTTTATTTGCATAGCGCTGACCATCACCAGGATTGTTGGTTGAGGTCATGCCTTCTTATTGTACACTCAGTGATATTGTATTCTTGGCTTAATGGATTGCTCTGCAATATATGAGGCGTTTTCTATGATTCGGCTCCGATCTTTGTATTGCTAGCACTGTCACTGCACTGACACATTCGCACTAGAATCGGGGAATGATATTCCCTAATGCACAGACACATATTGCATTGCATTCCCATTCATATTGCATTACAGGTGATTTTTGCACTGTATCTCATTTCTTGCTCTGTACCAGGTCTTTTCAGGATTGAAGATCAGCGCCCGCACCGATACTCCACTCGTACCAACTGCCGAAGAATTATGGATCAAATGCAGAACGAAATGCAAGACATGCGTGAGAAGCTGGCGCTCTTCATGCAGACAATGGAGACCATTGCAAAAGGCCAGGAGAATTTGCAAGCTTTGGTGCAGCCTCTGTTGGTAAGAAATGCTGGGCACGGAAATGAGGATCATCAGTCTGTGCGAGTCGACACTATTCACGGGGATGGTACTCCCACACCAGTGGCTCCACCTGTAGTTAACATGCCTGCTGTCAATGTGAACAACGGCGCTGCTGCCGGGAACGGTAACGTTGGAATTGGGAACGAGACTATCGTCAACAACGTTGGGCTCGGAGATGTCAACCTGGGTGATAATATGGGAGGCAATGGCTTCGGTAATACTGGATTTGGCTTCAATGACCAGGGGTTTGATCATGCTGGGAAGTGCGGCTTCAATGCTCAAGGCTTCGGACAGGACGGATTTGGTATGACTAATCAGGGTTATGGCGGATTCGGAAATGGAAATGGCGCTGGGTTAATGGCTTTTGGACCTGCTGGGGTCGCTCCGGGGTACGGTATCAGGGGGCGAGGCCCGGTAATGAATCAGACCAGAGTTGGCCGTAACAACGGATACGATGGATATGGAACTGGGAATGGTAATTGGCAAGAAGACCAGCAAGAGGACGCTTTCTCCGGTGGAGGTTTCGAAGGGCCTATGGATGACTCTCAGAGAATCAGGATGCTCGAGGAGCAGATGAAGGGGGTCGTGAATCAAAGTGTTGTTGGCTTAGATATGTCAACAATGGGTCTGGTGCCTGGCCTGAGGGTACCAATAAAATTCAAAGCTCCCGCATTCGACAAGTATAAGGGGGACACCTGTCCAAAGGTGCACGTGCGGTCATATTACAGAAGGATGTCGGCGTATTCAAACGATGAGAGGATGCTAATGCATTTCTTTCAAGATAGCTTGTCTGGTCCTTCCCTCGAGTGGTATATGGGATTGGAACCAACTCATATAAAGACATGGAAGCAGCTGGCCGAAGCATTTGTGGCTCACTATAAGTACAACAGTGACTTGGCACCCAACCGGGTCCAATTGCAGGGGTTGTCCCAGAAGAAGGGCGAGAGCTTCAAAGAGTATGCGCAGAGATGGCGCGACATGGCTGCTAGATTTCATCCCCCTTTGGAGGACAAGGAAATGAATGACATGTTCATAGGAACATTCTCTGGTATGTTTTATGACAAGTTGTTTCACACTTCTTTAGGCAGTTTCTCAGATTTAATCCTGATGGGAGAAAAGATTGAAAGCAGCATTAAACAGGGAAGATTCCAAGCTGAGGAATCCACTGCAGCTGGCAGTAACAGAAGGGATTTCGGTGGGCGCCGTTAGGGCGATGCAAGCGCGGTGTTTGGGGGCCGAGGCCGAGGCCGGGGCAGAGGTCGAAACCAGTACAATCAGCCGCAGCAGGTGGCAAGCGTTACTATTCCGTTTCAGCAACAACCGTTTCAGCAACAACCATTTCAACAACAACAACAGCAACAGCAACCACAACAGGGGGCACATACTGCCCAACGCAGATTCCATGGGGGCAAACCAAGGAGGGTGTTTGAAAAGCCTCCTTCAACGTATGCAGAATTGCTACAGACGTTACTAGGTTTGAACTTGGTGGAGAAGAGAACTCTGGCACCAATAACAGGCACTCCTCCGTACGGTTACGATGCAAGCAGGCACTGTGAATTCCACTCCGGGGCTCCCGGCCACGATGTAGAGGGTTGCCACGCGTTTAAGCATGTGGTGCAGGATCTATTGAATAGTAAGGCTATCAATTTTGGACAGGCGGGTCCGAACATAGTGCAAAAGCCCATGCCCAATCATGGGGCAAACGCCATTTTAACCGAGGAGGGTTTGAACTTGATTATGAATGTCGACGACCTAAAAACACCGTTGTGCGAGATAAAGAGCAGATTATTGCAAGGTGGTGTGTATCCAGGTTGCGACGAGTATTGCTTAGAGTGTTGGACCCAAGTTGGGGGCTGTGATGAATTGAAGAAGGGCATTCAGACCTTAATAGATGGGGGCGCATTGCAATTTGACCGAGCAGCAATTGAAGAACCTGCAGGGGTATTAGCAGACAAGCAAAGTGATGTAGCTACTGTGACGATTCCCCGAAAAACGATCACTATAACGGCATCGGCCAAGCGACCGCCGATCACTATCACCAAGGCAGGGCCAATCCCTTACGAAAGCACTAAGGCAGTCCCCTGGACCTATGGGTTGGAAGTGTACTGTGATGGGGTGAAAATTGATGTTAATAAACAGCCAGTTGAGGTCGTGGACAACGTCGTCGGTACTGGAGGTATGACAAGAAGTGGGAGAATCTTCATATCGCCTGAGGTAGAGGCTGAACGACTGGCGAAGGGAAAAGGAAAGATGAATGAGACTGTCCCTGTGCAGAGGAGCGAAAAAGAAACGACATCGAAAGATGTGGAAGAGTTCATGCGCTTGATTCGTAAAAGTGATTATAAGATTGTTGAGCATCTTCAATAGACGCCGTCAAAGATATCTATACTGTCGTTGCTATTGTGTTCTGAAGCTCACAGAAATGCATTGTTGAAAGTTTTGGATACTTCCTTCGTACCCCAAGATGTTTCCGTGAATCAGCTGGAGGGGGTGTTGGCGCATGTGAATGCAGGTCATAGCTTGGGATTTACAGACTTTGATTTGACCCCGAAGGGGAGAGAGCATAATATGGCGTTGCACGTCTCTGTGGAGTGTAGAGGATCAGTCATGTCTCATGTACTGGTAGACACCGGATCTTCCTTAAACGTGTTGCCTAAGAAAGCGATGATGAAACTAGATGTTAGAGGAATCCTGTGTACGCCCAGTGACTTGGTGGTCAGGGCATTTGATGGTACGCGAAGAACAGTTTTTGGATCCATAACATTACCTCTACAGGTGGGGCCGGAGGTTTTCGCGACTGAATTTTATATTATGGACATCCAGCCAGCATACAGCTGCCTTCTCGGACGACCCTGGATCCATGGTGCTGGGGCAGTCACGTCTACCTTGCATCAAAAGCTGAAATACATGGTAGGGGACAGTGTGGTCACTGTATGTGGAGAAGAAGATATATTGGTTAGCCATCTGTCATCATTCAAGTATGTGGAGGTCGACGGCGAGATTCATGAAACACCCTGTCAGGCCTTTGAAGGGTTGCGCATCAAAGACAAAGGTCCCGGGCCGAGTAAAGCGTCAGAGGTAGCCGTCTCATCATATAAGGAAGCTCAAGCTCTAGTAGAGACTGGTGAGACAAAAGGCTGGGGCAAGGTGCTGGATATTCCCGTGAAGATGGACCGATTCGGGCTAGGATATCAACCGCCGTCATCAACACCTGCTGTGGGGGCACCCCGTTTCAGAGGACCAATAACCATCACTGCTAGTGGAGTGTGTCACGAGGCCATCAACGCTGCTTCAGAGTCTGACGAAGGAGACAGTGATTGTGACATGGACGCCTGGATTCAGCCGAGCGTGCCAGGATAAGGATTATGCAATTGGTCTATTCAGGAGATTGTTCCTGTGACTCACAAACAGTAATACTTTGTTTTTTAATTGTTGAACAATCTGGTGTCTTGCCCGGGGCATCATGATTTTGCTTAGGGCCGTGCTGTTATGAACATTGCGTGTTTAATCATTAAATAAAAGGCGTTTTTTTTCATGTACAAATATTGCGATCTCTGTTTTTCCTGTTTTGTGTTTTACAATAAAATGACAACGTGGTTATTCGCTTTATACGCATTTTGAAGCATTTAACCATTCCTTTTGCAGGATAACATTTTAAGATGACATCATTGAACCACCTATGACTCGTCTCGACTTTGAGCACCCGGTATTTCAGGCCGAAGAAGAGATTGTTGAAGATGGCGACATTCCCGAAGAATTGTCTTGGTTGGTAAAGCAAGAAGAATGAGTCATTCTGCCTCACGAGGAGGTCATCGAGATTATTAACCTGGGGTCGGAAGGGGTTGAAAAGAACATCCGTATAGGAGCCGCGCTGCGGAGCGATGTCAAGCGAAGACTGGTTGAAATGCTCAGAGAGTATAGTGATGTGTTCGCTTGGTCGTATGAAGACATGCCTGGGCTGGATACAGATATGGTTGTGCACCGTCTGCCGTTGAAAGAAGAATGCCCGCCGGTCAAGCAGAAGCTTCGCAGAACTAGACCTGATATGGCAGTGAAAATTAAGGAGGAGGTTCAAAAACAGTGGGATGCTGGTTTCCTAGCTGTGACCAAATATCCCTCATGGGTCGCTAACATTGTACCAGTGCCAAAGAAAGACGGTAAAGTGAGAATGTGCGTAGATTACCGTGATTTGAATAAAGCGAGCCCGAAAGATGATTTTCCGCTTCCTCACATCGATGTGCTGGTTGACAACACTGCTCAATTCTCCATATTCTCCTTCATGGATGGCTTCTCGGGCTATAATCAGATTAAAATGGCGCCAGAAGACATGGAGAAGACTACTTTCATAACGCCTTGGGGAACATTTTGTTATAAAGTGATGCCCTTCGGATTGAAGAATGCTGGGGCAACGTATCAGCATGCAATGAAGACTCTTTTTCATGATATGATGCATAAGGAGATCGAAGTTTATGTTGACGATATGATTGCCAAATCCCAGACGGAGGAAGAGCATTTGGTGAATCTGCTGAAGCTATTCAAAAGGCTTAGGAAGTTCAGGCTGAGACTGAACCCTAACAAGTGCACCTTCGGGGTGAGATCGGGTAAACTGTTGGGGTTTATCGTGAGTGAAAAAGGAATAGAGGTCGATCCTGCTAAAATAAAAGCAATACAAGAGATGCCGACGCCTAGAACAGAGAAAGAGGTGCGCGGGTTTTTAGGGAGGTTGAACTACATCGCTCGGTTCATATCTCACCTAACGGCTACGTGTGAACCGTTATTCAAACTGTTGAAAAAAGACCAAGTTGTAACGTGGAATGAAAATTGTCAAAAGGCGTTCGATAAAATAAAGCAGTATTTGCAGGAGCCTCCTATCTTGATACCCCCAGTGGCAGGGAGACCCTTGATTCTGTATTTGAAAGTTCTCGAGGGAAGTATGGGTTGTGTTCTCGGTCAACACGACGAGACAGGAAGAAAAGAGCATGCGATCTACTACTTGAGTAAGAAGTTTACTGAATGTGAATCTCGATATTCAATGCTTGAAAAAACTTGTTGCGCGCTAGCCTGGGCCGCCAAGCGTTTGAGGCAATACATGCTGAATCATACAACCATGCTCATCTCGAAGATGGATCCTATCAAATATGTATTCGAAAAGCAAGCATTATCGGGGAGAATTGCCCGTTGGCAGATGGTCTTGACTGAATATGACATCCAGTATGTCTCGCAGAAGGCTATAAAGGGGAGTGTACTGTCTGAGTACTTGGCAGAGCATCCTATTGAAGATTACCAATCGATGAGGTTTGATTTTCCTGACGAGGATATCATGTACCTAAATATGAAAGATTGCGAAGAGCCGTTGCCAGACGAAGGACCAAAATTGCGTTCCAAGTGGAAGTTGATCTTTGACGGAGCTGTAAATGCCTACGGTAGCGGAATAGGGGCAATCATCACTACTCCACACGGGTCGCACATCCCGTTTACGGCTCGATTGACCTTTCCGGTTACCAATAATGAAGCTGAATACGAAGCTTGTATCATGGGGCTTGAAGAAGCCATTGATTTGCGAATCAAAAATCTGGATGTATACGGAGATTCGGCTCTGGTGGTGAATCAAATAAAAGGAGAATGGGAGACACGTCAGCCTAATTTGATACCGTACATGAATTACGCGAGGAGATTGTTGCCCTTCTTTGACAAGGTTGAGTTGCATCATGTGCCGCGAGCGGAGAATCAGATGGCTGACGCCTTGGCCACATTGTCTTCCATGTATAAAGTCAACTTCTGGAATGAGGCTCCCAGAATTGTTATCTCTCGACTTGACAGGCCTGACTTCGTATTTGCCATTGACGAAGCATCTGATGATAAACCATGGTATTTTGACATCCTTAATTTCCTGAAGAGCAAAGAGTATCCGACTGGGGCATCCAGTCAAGATCAGAAGACTCTCAGGAGATTGACGGGTAATTTCTATTTGAATCCGGATGGTGTCCTGTACAGACGAAATCACGATTTGGTGCTGTTACGTTGCATAGATGAAAAAGAGGCAAAGTTGCTCATGGAGGAAATACATGAGGGTACCTTTGGTACGCATGCTGGTGGGCATGCTATGACGAGGAAGTTGCTGCGGGCAGGTTATTTTTGGCTAACTATGGAAACTGATTGTTTCAAGTTTGCGAGGAAGTGCCACAAGTGCCAAATCTATGCAGATAAGATCCATGTGCCTCCGAGTCCTCTGAACGTGATGTCATCGCCATGGCCATTCTCAATGTGGGGAATCGATATGATTGGAAAGATCGAGCCGACGGCTTCCAATGGACACCAGTTCATTCTAGTAGCAATCGATTATTTCACCAAATGGGTGGAAGTGGCGTCTTACGCAAATGTGACCAAGCAGGTGGTAGCTAGATTCATCAAGAGAGATATCATTTGCAGATATGGAATCCCCGAGCGGATAATCACCGACAACGGTTCAAACCTGAACAACAAAATGATGAAGGAGCTCTGTCAGAATTTTAAGATCGAGCATCACAACTCCTCCCCTTACCGACCCAAGATGAATGGCGCTGTTGAAGCGGCCAATAAGAATATAAAGAAGATCGTTCAGAAGATGGTGGTGACCTATAAGGATTGGCATGAGATGCTACCTTTCGCTTTGCACGGTTATCGTACGACGGTACGCACATCAACTGGGGCAACCCCGTTCTCGTTGGTATACGGAATGGAAGCAGTGTTACCACTGGAAGTTGAGATTCCTTTTCTGAGGGTATTACGAGACGTCCAACTAGACGAGGCAGAATGGGTGAAAGACAGGTTGAACCAGCTGAGTTTAATGGATGAGAAGAGGCTAGCTTCTCTAGCATACGGTCGTTTGTACCAGAGCCGAATGAAGAAAGCATATGATAAGAAGATACATCCTCGGAGCTTTCAGACGGGCGACCTTGTGCTGAAAAGGATTCTCCCACCACAGGCAGATCACAGGGGCAAGTGGACCCCCAACTACGAAGGGCCATACGTTGTTAGAAAAGTCTTTTCAGGAGGGGCTTTATTGTTGTCCACCATGGACGGTGAAGACTTTACATCGCCTGTGAATTCGGACGCAGTTAAAAAATACTTTGCTTGAAATTGACCCGCTGGACAGAAAAAAGAGAGTCCAGACAAAAATGGGGCATCCTGGCAAACCAAAAACAGAATGAAAGGTTCGGGCAAAAGTTAGGGATAAAATTGAAAAATGTACACCCGCGAAGTTGAAAACCTACACTGGGCGGCTTCGGCAAAAAAGGGTATCCCGGTGAACTGAAAACCCGTAAAGGGTGGTTCACGCAAAAGTTAGGGATTTGAAAAGCAAATGACTGCGGTCCGAATTTGATACTGCACTGAGCATTGGTGCGGGAGAATATACCTGAGGGGTCGATTATCAGATACAATCTCTTCGGAAGTGTGGATACCAGGAAAGCATTAGAGTTGGGCGAGTCATAGGAGGATCAGTTCATGATGTCCGTCTGCATCCCGTTGCCGACATGTGTACAAATTTGATTTGTCATCATATTTATGCTTCTTGTGCATACTTGTATATTTGTTGTGCGTAGCTTCCTCTTTTCAGGAGTTACATCCCGTGTACAAAACTCTGCCCATTCAGGGGCCCTATCAATAAAATATGTTATTCAGCACTTGATGTTGGTTCTTTACTGTTTTGTGCATGATAAACGCCTAGGTTTAATGAAACTAGCAAGAGTATAACGTCGCTGGCCCTTGCCAATAATTGCTAAAACTTTGAATTAACTGCAAATAATGTCACTAACGCTAACCTGAATAGATTTGGTTGCGTAGACTTGTCTTGTCTTGTTTGTGGTGTTGCAGGGTTCATAGTCGTATGAAGAGGACGATCAAAAGAGTGCAGTATGGACCAGGAGCTCGTAGCGAAAGACTCGATCCCCACGCAGGTCGCGCTTCCAAGATAACAATGTTCCTTACTGAAGAAGGATCGAATTCCCCAGCTAGTCGTAGCTTATCCAAAGGACATTCTCCAGCCAAGTCGTTCATCCTCAGCAAAGTTTGGCAATTCCAAGATTGTAGGATGTATTCAGACGGTGTGGTGTCCCCCAGAAGGATTCCCCTATCTCAAGCAGAGTGGTTTAGCCTCAGAAGATTAATATTTCTAACTTGTGAGCTGTACTCAGGCAGTCTACCCTTCCCAGTAGGGTCATTTACTCTCCCCCAGCGGAGTCAGTGGATTTTCCCCCAAGAGAATCGTTTCGTCTCCAGCGGAGTTCTCTTTTCAGCAAGTGTTCTCTTTCCTCCCAGTGGAACTCGAAGATTAAGACTTTCCCCGGCATAGTTGGTTGTGTGCTCTGGCATTTATTTTGCCAGAATATCGTGTGATACCCGTTCACTCTCCAGCAGAAGTCCAATCATGATTGGCACATTCAGTTATCCCTCAGCAAAGTTGGCTTCACTCTTCCAGCATTTATTTTGATGGAATAATTCTGTGGCACCTGGTTACCCCCAGCGGAGTTGGCATTGTCTTCAGCATTTATTTTGCTGAAGCGGTTTCTGTATCCCAGCAGTTCGAGTCTGCATTTGCATTGGCATATAGTGTCATACTTGCATCCACCAAATAAAAGCGCGTAGCATTTCCATGTCGAGTGGAGCATTGTGTCATTGTCAAACATATGCATTTTGAAACATAAACTAGGTTGGTTAACCGTTTGTTTTCAAGTATTGTTTCCTTTACAGGTTGAGGGAGCTCTTGCTCAGATGAATTACCAAACATTCAAGATCTCGACGTGAGACATTCAACGAAAATGTCGGTTTTATTCCCCACAGAGTTATCATGATAAATTTCTCTTTGTCCCCGAGTAGAGTTATTTGTGTAAATGTCTCTTGTTTTCCCCGTCCGAGTTACTTGTTGAAGTGTCTCTAGTCCGGCCAGCGGATTACTTTCTTCGAAATTGTTGTTACGTCAGCATCAAAAGGTTTCATGAATCAGAATTTCAGAGGCTGCCGCCGGTTATCAGAACAGGCGTCCGGTAGTTTGGTTTCCAAATATCCCCAGTAGAGTCCGCCTCAAAGTCGCTGTCACGTCAGTGCTAAAAGGTTTGTGGGTTGAAACCAATGGAGTTAGCTACTGCAGAGACAAAAAAGGAGAAACGGTATTTGGAGTATCTTCCCGTATGAACAGACGGATGTATTTTCTTACTGGTTGACAGGAGTATTTCCCCGGAGTCGTCAAAATTTTATTGCCTATGTTGATAGGAGTTCCTCGCGTTGACGAAATATGAGTCCTGACGTGGACAAGTTATTCCTATATTGACGGGATTTCTTCGTGCTAGAGAAATGGGTGTCCTAACGTGGACAGATGTAATTCCCCGGGTTGATGAGATGTGCTAGTCCTAACGTGGACAGGTTCGATTTCTCCGTATTGATTGAATGTGAAGTTCTGACGTGGACAAAATTGATTACTCTTCGTGTTGGTGCCCTGAGGTGGACCATTTATTCCCAGCAGATATCTTCCTTCGTAATGGTGGAATGTGTGTCCTGACGTGGACAAGTTTATAGTTCTTCGTGTTGTCAAGATACGCGAGTCCTGACGTGGACAAGTTTATCTCTCTTCGTGTTGGTGAGGCGTGAGTCCTGATGTGGACAAGTTTTATTTCCTCAGCGGGTCGAAGATGTGAGTCCTGACGTGGACAAATCAAGACGATAAGTGTATTCCTTACGTGGAAAGGTTATTCCTGACGTGGAAAGATGTATTCCTTACATGGAAAGGTTATTCCTAACGTGGAAAGTGTATTCCTTACGTGGAAAGATGTATTCCTAACGTGGAAAGGTGAGTCCTGACGTGGACGATTTATTCCTTACGTGGAAAGGTTATTCCTTACGTGGAAAGGTTATTCCTTACGTGGAAAGGTTATTCCTAACATGGAAAGGTGAGTCCTAACGTGGACGATGTATTCCTCACGTGGAAAGTTTAGTCCTGACGTGGACAGATCCAGACGAAGTCTTATTCCTAACGTGGACAGTTTATTCCTGACGTGGAAAGTTTGTTCCTAACGTGGAAACTTTATGCCTAACGTGGACGATTTATTCCTGACAATATGTGCTAGTCCTAACGTGGACAATTCATCCCTATGTTAATAGGATCCCCTCGTGCTGATGAAATGCAGACGAGTCATCCCCAGCGAAGTCGACGAGATTTTTCCGTGTTGATGGCAGGTGGAGTCCTAACGTGGACAAGTTTGGTTGAGATTTCTTCGTGTTGACGAAACAGGCGTCCTAACATGGACAAAGTTCTATCCCTGCGATGAAAGAATCGTTTTCAGGCTGATGAAAATAATCCCCAGCACGTCGCTAATGGATCAGTTGGTTGCCGTAACAGCCAGATTCAGTTGGTGGATGTCGTTCCCTAAGCAGTGTTGCAGTTATTTCTGCGGTTGGCAAATTTCCGAGTTCCTAGTATTCAACCGTCTCGTACCTCGAATGTTTGAAGGCCGTTCGCTCTTCACCCAATCGGGTCCAAGTCGCTTGAATAGGGGCAGCTGTTGCACCCTAAAATTTGCTCAACCTATTTCACTTGGTTTATGTTTCAATTACATTAGCACTTGCATATAGAGTCATGTACATAGTTTAATCATCTGCATAGCATAGCATAGCAAGTTATCCAACAAGGGACCAAGTACTATTCTCATCTCTATGAGCATATCAGGAGGTTATTATTCAAATTCAATCTTAGTCATGTCATCAGAAAGAAATTGAAGTCTAAGAAGTCAGTGGATCAAGCAGTGAGCCTCTCTCCTATCTTGAGGGTATTTGAAGATCATCAAAGAAGTTGTGAGCTGTGAATTGAGCATGGAGGGTATATAGACATCATGGAAGACCTAGAGGGTCATTTTGAAAAAGAGGCAATTCATTGATGTGATCACAAGAGTTGCAGTTGAAGACAGTCAACTAGGGTTTCATCCGGGTCAACCCTAGGTCAACCCTAGGTCAAATGACTGATTGAAGGGCATCAAGGTCTATCTGAGAGATGTGGGGTTCATCATTTGACATATAGATAAGTATGTGGTGTTGTGCCAAGAAGAAATCAAGAGAAATCAAGAAGAAGAGGAGTTTCTAAATTAGGGTTTCTGTGTAAAATCCCCTGATTTAGGGCAAACTTCCCAGCAAGATAATTCAAAATGCAAGCTTCAAATGGATCCTTGGCCAACATGAAACTTGTATAGGATCTCAAGACCTTTAATATGAGTGGTGGAAGACATCAAGGAGATTTATAGAACTCAAGTTATGGTCCTTGCAAGTTACAGGTCATCTGAGGTATCTGAAATTTTGTCTGTGAAAGTTACTTGTCTTCCAAGCAACTTTTACCCCTCAAGGAGATTTCAAATGAATTTCTGGTCAACATAAGAGTTGTTCCTCATTGTCTTAGCTTTCTAGAAAGGTATGTTATGCCTTCATGTTATTTGTGGAACTCTACTTATGACCTTGGCAAGCAAAGGGTATTTTGGTCATTTGAGAATTACAGGTCATTTCAAGCCTATGCCCAAAACTCATACAAGGAAGCTTCAAATGAAACACTTCACAACATCAAACTTGCTCCAAATGACATTTTGAGTCTATAAAAGTGATCATGAAAGTTTGGAAATGCTCATAGCTCAAGGTTCCAAATTTGGTCATTTAAAAGATGAATTTAATGAATAAAAGTGACCTAAAAATGGGATTTTTCATAACATGGCCAAATGGGATGAAATTATAGGTCATTTTGATTGGAAAAAATGTTTTAAGAACATTGGCAAAAGTATATTTTTGAGTTTGGTTCAAAGTTTGGAAGTTATGCTAGTTGGCTTACAAAGAAAGTAACACATGCCAAAATTCAAGGAAATTGTGCACAAGAAGTTTCTACCAAGTTCTAGAGTGTTCTATGAGTGTCTATATATTGAGTAGAGTGGCTTCATTCAGGGGTTGGTGATTCATTTTGATCAAAACACATAGTTACATCTCATTCTTCAACTTTGCAAATCACATAAGAACTCTATCAAATCTTCATCATTCTCCACAATTCTTGATCCTATTATCATCTACATCCATCATAGATCAAGTTTCCATCAAGATCTGGTTGAATTGAGGTAGAATTCGTGTGCTACCAAGTGTATCATCCAAATTGCAAAAGGAAGTGGTTATGGCAATCCAAGGGGTTTGAACAAGAACTATTGCATACAGAACCAAGAATCAAGTCTGTTGATCAAATCCAAAGCATTGCAAGCTTTGGATCCAAGGATTTCTGCATCTGTTTCCATCTTTAAACCAAGTTAGTTTTCCTATCGAATTGGCTAGAATTAGTTAGAATAATAGAGAATCTTTAGGTTAGAATGGTTAGGCATAGTTAGATGAATGATTCTGATGAATTTGAAGGCATTTCATGAAGATCATCATTGGAGCACCAAAACTGTTTTGGCTTAGAACACTTAGGTTAGGGCATGATAATCTTAGATAGATAGCTCAGAATAATCAGCATAGCATGTGGAACGCGTTAGGGTAAGAGTTAGAAGGAATCATCAAGATGGATATCAGTGTAAAATGGTGGAGTCAAGGTCTTCTACCTATCGGGTTTGGATATAGATTGAGTTTTAGAAGAATTTGAAATCATGGTTGTGTAGAGGGGAAGATGTAGAGCAATTTTGCTTTTTATTGCTCTGAATTTCATGGAGGAACGAGGTCGTATGAGAAGGTGGAAGTATGGTTAACGAAGCTGCATGTAGGGTTCTTTAATGGTGGAAACCCTAACTTTGGAGAAGATGACTTTCCCAGCGTTGGATTATTCACTTGACTTTGACTCAGAGACTGATCTAATGGCCATGATTTAAAGCTGGAAATAGGAGGGAATTCAAAGATGTGAAACGCGCCGTTTCACTTAAGTCATTCAGACTGGGCTTTAGTTGCTCTTGCTTTTCACACCCCTAGTAGCCAGGCCCAACATGAAATGAACTAGTTTTTTTACTTTTCGCACCGTTTTCCTTTTTATTTTATTTTTGTGTTTTCTGATTAGCTGGGCCCAGACGCGCCTTGCTATGCGCGCCCCCCCAGTCTGGGCCCATCATCTTTTTTTTAACTGAAATAGATGCTGATTGCACCCCTAACCTCATATAACTCATTTTAATTTCTTTTATTTTTGTTAATTCTTTAAAAAAATCATAACAAATTGGAAATTGCATGTTTTTAAATGGTTGTTTTTGCATATTTTTCATAATTCTGTTAAGAAAATTGTCATATAATAAAATTAGCATTTTATTTTATTTTTCCATTTTTAGTATATTTTTCTTTTAAATAGGTTTAAATGATGTTTAGTTTACCACTTGATAATTGTTGATTTTAGTTTAGCTAGACCCTTGTATATTTTGGACCCATTCTTTTTAGAGTACTTCATTTAGGACTTTAATCTTCATATGAAATTAAATTCATGATTTTAGGATTTAATTTTATATGGTTTGTTTAGGTGTGATTAGGAGAATCAAAACTAGGGTTTAGAGATAACATAGGTGTAGTAAATCATTTCTTTTAGGAGTTGTAGTTTGAATTTTGGGGTATGGGACTATAGGGGTATTATGGGTAGATGATAGATCCCTTAGAAAATACTAGGTTTCCCTTATTTTACTATTACTATTAGTATACTGCTTGTATTTGCTTGATTGTGTGGTGTGCCCTCTCTAGGGTTATTATTTGACTGTGTGGGGTATTGGGCCTGCTTGGGGTTTGGGTTTGAGCTGAAGACTTTGCTGGTGAAGCCCATTGAAGACAGAGAATGAAGACCAACTTCCAGAGTTGATGAGGAGTATCTCTTGCTGGCAGCTGTTGAAGGTCATAGGATCTAGGAGTTAGGCAGAGTTCTAGAGTAGAAAACTTGATTCACAAATGTGGAAGGTCTTGGTTGCCTCCATCCCTCTCTATGATGAAGAGTCTCTCTAAGACATTCACACCCTTCCTTTGGAAGGCTTGGTGATAGTGTTTAAGAGATAGAACTCTTGAGAGAAATATTCTATGTGTTGTTAGCAGTCTGTTTGCCACCTTTGGTGGTCAACTAACTGCTTAACACCCCAGTTCATCCTTTTGATTGGTTCCTCAGCTTGGAGAGTGAGACTTGAAGAAAAGCCATGAAGACTGATGATAGAGACCTTGCTTGAAGGCTGTGAAGATGAAGACTGATGCTTGCTCAGAGCTTGTAGATGTTTGAAGATGACTCGAAGACAAATGTTGATGAAGACTGCTTTTGCTGTTTAGTTTTTGCTGTTTATATTTTTTGGTGTATTGATTGAATTTCCCTGATTGTATTGCTTGCCCTTTAATCTGTTAGGTTGAAAGCGAATTTTGTTCGCTTTTGCCTGTTGTTTTCTAGGTTCGAGGTTGAGTGGGACTCCCTTGCCTCGCTTGTATTGCTGCATCCATGCATTTTACTGCTTTATTGTATATATGCTATTGTTTCTGTTTCCGTTTATCCCTTAGGATCTCTGTTTCTCTCTGCGCAAGAGAGGAACATGATAGACATTAGGTCTTAACCCATGCATGATAACATTAGGTTAGTTTGATTCCCTTTTCAACCATAGGTTAGAGTTCTGTCTCTTCTTTCTCAAAACAAACAGAAAAACACAATAAGATTTCAAACACAATAAAAGACACTTCTTCCGTAAAAGAATGTGAACTCATCAAAACGTCATTTTTGTCCGCTTGGACCAGTAATCAGAAAAACCCTTTTTTAGAAGGAGATAAAAGCAATCAAAACAGATTTGTGTCGTACGTGGCCCGAACTACGTTTGCTCTGATCTTTCATGCCGTATGAAAGTACGTAGGCATAGGATGCGATATCCTAGCGAGCAACCTTCCCCTCCTTTCCCGTAGGTAGGCGAACTACGTTGACTCTGATTTCTCGTTACAGGCGGGAATACGTAGGCATAAAGTGCGATACTTTGCCGAGTCATTTTCTTTTCTTTTTAACCCCAGACCTGTAGAGTAGATAGAATAATAATCCGTACAAGAAAACAAGCGTGGATCCCGTCGAGTACGACGGACGTGAGGGGTGCTAATACCTTCCCCTTGCGTAACCGACTCCCAAATCCAGGTTTTGGTTGCGATGACCATTCCTTTCCCCGTTTTGCGGTAGGTTTACCTCGAGCGTTTCCTTTCCCTCCTTTGGGATAAATAACGCACGGTGGCGACTCTTCTGTTCAGCCGACGCCGATTTTCGCAGTAGCGACATATAGAAGGGAGGGTTTTCTGTGGTGGTTGAATGAGGTATGCAATGAAACAAATTGGTATGTGCACTCACAGAGCCAATCTGATATTGTAAGGGGGCTAAAAGGGTTTTCTTGCAACAGAGGAGGGAGCTTGATATTTTGACTAATCAGAAACTGATTAATTTTCAAAATATAACTCCCTATTAATTGCTATAATCTCTTATTACACCACCTTCCCAAATTGCATCTTTCATTTTCTCTTAGAGTAGTTTTGTGATCCCCTGTGAAAGTGTTAGCCCTTGGTATGTCAGAGTCCTCAAGCTCCACACTAACCTTTCCAAACTGATCCTCGTTACCACTATTCCTGGTTCTCTTAGACATAACTGATTTCATGTAGATGTTACTCTGAATGTCATAATATAATGTCATAACCTTCTGAGTGACATTGCTTTCTTTATGATGGCCATCTTTCACGGACTCCATCAACTTCCAATATACCAGGTCTAGATTTCTGTGATGTTCCTTATTTGAATATGCTATATTGGTTTGCCTATTAGCCTGATATTTTCCGGTTCTATCATCTGGAGTTAGCCTTGAAGTTCCTCTTGCTTCTTCCTTGAATATGGTCTTCTTTATCCTTTGAGGATGTCTACCTTTCTCCACCCATATTTGATCCTTCTTTTCTTCATTGATCAAGATAGTTAGGTTACTTTTGGGCTCCCGTAAGTAACAGTTGGTCTTGGATCTAGATCCCCTCATGACTTCCTCACCTTCTTCATTGGTGACAACACATTTATCCTTAGTGAATGTGACACTAAGACTTTGGTCACAGAGCTGACTGATACTGATAAGATTAATAGTCAGACCTTTAACCAACATGACATCATCCAGTTTTGGAACACCGGGATAATCTAGTTTTCCAACTCCTTTGATTTCTCCTCTAGCACCATCTCCAAAAGTTACATGACTTGAGGAATGAGGTCTGATGTTCACCACAAGGTTCTCTATCCCAGTCATATGCCTAGAGCAGCCACTATGAAAATACCAATCTTCTTTGGTAGGCATCCTTAGAGAAGTGTGAGCTACTAGAGCCACATTCTTAGCAATTGATTGTCTTTTCTTGATAGGAGCATCCTTCTTGGGTTTAGCATGATGCTGCTTCTTCACAGGAGCACCCTGTTTGGATTTGCCTTGATGAGGATGACTAGGAATTCCGTGTAGCTAGAAACAAACAGATTTAATATGTCCAAGTTTCCCGCAGTGGTAACACCTATACTTTTGGAATTTACTCTTGACTCGGTTCCAGTTTCTGTTTCTCTGATGTTGTGACATTGGTCGTGACATCCCCTTTGACTTCTGAGTTTTAGGTTTTGGCCTCTTGAACTTCAAGATGGGATTCTGTTTACCAACAAATCCTAGTCCAGACCTATTTCCTGATGTCTGGCCACTCTGAAGAATTTCTTCTAGAGTGTCAGTCCTAGGGTTTAGCATCCTTATGGATTTTGTCATTTGCTCCAGTTTAGATTCCAACACATTGACCTCACTTCTGAGTGAGTCTATTGTTGCTAGCTGCTCTATCTTCTCAGCCTCTAATCCTATTATGAGCTTCTTCTGTTTCTCTCCTTGTTGATATAATTTTATACTTCTGATGTGAAGCTTTTGATATGAGGCTGCAAGCTCATCAAAGGTCAACTCATCTTCACTTAAGTCATCATCAGATATACACACACTGTTAAGAGCAGTGGCATGTTTGGCAGACTCTTATTCTGATCCACTATCAGAATCTCCATCAGACCAAGTGACTGCTAGGCCCTTCTTCTTCTTGAGATATGTAGGACATTTGGCTCTAATATGTCCATACCCTTCACATTCATGACATTGAACTCCTTTGCTTTGGATGGAACCTTCTTCAGGCTTATCCCTTCTGCTGCTTTCAGAAGAGCTGTTCTTGGTGTATGGTTTAGACTTGTGATCAAATATTTTGATCAGTTTGTTGAATTGTCTTCCAAGCAAGGCTATTGCTTTTGACAAATTCTCCTCATTTCCACCACCTTCTTCTTCTGAATCATCTGCAGTGTTTGAAACAAGAGATATGCTTTTGTTCTTTTTCTCCACAGCCTGATCACACATGCCCATATCAAATGTTTGGAGAGAACCTATGAGTTCATCCACTTTCATGTTGCATATGTCTTGGACTTCTTCAATGGCAGTGACCTTCATGGCAAACTTTTTAGCTAAAGACCTGAGAATTTTCCTCACAAGCTTTTCTTCAGACATCTTTTCTCCCAAAGCTCCTGAGGTGTTTGCAATTTCAAGAATATTCATGTAGTATTCATGAATAGTCTCATCTTTTTTCATTCTCAGACTTTCAAACTTGGTGGTCAGCATTTGAAGTCTTGACATTTTAACTTTAGAGGTTCCCTCATGAGTTGTTTTTAGGGTGTCTCAAACCTCCTTAGCTAGTTCACAATGATGTACCAGTCTGAAGATGTTTTTGTCTATACTATTGAAGAGTGCATTCAATGCCTTAGAGTTCCCAAGAGCCAAAGCCTCTTGCTCTTTGTTCCATTCCTCTTCAGGAATTAACATAGATACTCCATCCTTGTCAGTCTTCACTGGATGTTCCTAGCCATAGTTTGCAGCTTTCCATGCCTTGCTGTCTAAAGACTTTAAGAAGGCAATCATCCTAGGTTTCCAATAGTCATAATTAGAGCCATCCAGAATTGGTGGTCTATTAGTGAATCCTATGTGTTTATCCATAATACCAGAATTTATCTTCCCTAGATCTCACCTAGAATAAACAGGCAGGGTGTCTGCTCTGATGCCAATTGAAATTCTGGCAAGCACACGATGAATGTTATCACGGATGTTATAACATCCACTGTAACACAGACTATTGGAATAATTAAAAAGTTGTAAAGGAAAGCAGTAAATAACACAGTAATTATTCACCCAGTTCAGTGTCAACAACATTTACATCTGGGGGCTACCAATCCAGGGAGGAAATTCACGATTAGCAGAATTAATTCAGAGTCAAACAACCCAGTTTGCACTCCTCACTTAAAACCTACCCAATGACACTTCAACCTAGAGACCTCTAGATCAGAGTTTACCCACTCACTCCCCATCAATCACCTCAGTGATATAAACCAATTACACAGTAGATATGAAGACACACTTCAAACACACCTTGATCTTGCTTCACAATTTTGATAAAGAAATACACACTCTTGCTTAACAGCTTTGAGTGAGATAATGAACACACCTATTCATACACAATAACCAAAGCAATTATACAACATACAATTTCTTGGCACACAAGGAATCCTAAGATTCCTAGACACACGTGAAGAGAAACCTCTTCACTCACAAATTACACCCTTTAATATCTCTGCTAGCTGTGTTATCAATTTAAGTTCATCCTCTTGTTATTTATAGCAGATATTCTTTGGGCCTTTGTGCAGAATTTAGGTTTACCCAACCCTTTCTTCAAGAATTTGCACTTACCTGTTAGGTCAGAGACATTTTATTTCGCCAGGGCTTCTAAAATGTTTCCTGACTTCCATCTTGAGCTTCCACAAAGTTTCCTGAATTCTAGCCTGAGCTTCCTCAACCTAAATACCAGAAAACTAATCATGCGCACCTGATGTCATACGATCAGTGTCATGACATTCAGTATGACATCTAACTCAACTTACTGTTAGCTGACTCTACTTACCCTGCATAGTGTGTGTCATAATGTCAGTCATGACATCCATACACACTCTAATGTTTTGCCACAAAATGCAGCCAACCAGAAGCACTTACAGGCATCTTCACTAACCTTTCTGGTGAAAGGTCTCCTCTCAAGTTGGGTGATGGTGCTCGAATGCAACTAGAAATTTGCCACGTCCACTAGTTGGTTTATAATTGTTAACCTACCAGCCAGTGCATTAGCTCCACCGTAATTACCAAGGATTCTCTCTGCTGGTGAAACTTCAGCCATAGTCACAGTATCTCTATCTGAGTCTGAATCTGAATCTGAATGTTCTGAATGAACAAAGACTATTTCTTCTTCTGGTGCTAACGCCAAAGGTTCTGCTCTTGAAGCTTTCAGTCTTGATTGTGTATTATTTTTTCCATTTGTAGTTAAAATAGGGGTTTTATCCTCAACATCGATCTCGAGGACTGCATAAGAATATAAGTTCTTATCGAAATTCAATTAAACAAAAAGGAATTGGGGTTTGAGGATTATTTTTGTAAATTTATAAGGGAAAAACAAGAAAATAAAGCAATTAATAATAAAAGGGAGTTTTAACAGATATGAGTAGCATGCTAGGTTACAGTGTATGAGTTGTCTTGCAATAACCTTAATCCTTATTCACGAGACATGGCTTAAAACAAACCATTATCGATTCTCAAGTATATTTTGCCCTAAGGCCTTAGAAAGAAAAACATTTGATATTCATCCCAAACCCTAAGTCCTTAGATATTTAGGATGAAATCAAGCATTATATTTAATCAAGAATGTTACGGTTACTACAGGGTATCCCTAGTCCTATGTGATATCTACTATAGTATTATTGCACAAAAAGAATTACCAATGGTTTGTCCGAATTAAAGTTAACCATAAATCAATTTCCATTTATCTGATAGAAAAAGCATTAAACACATTGTACAATAAAATTGATTATGAAAAAGGCAATTATTTCATATAATAAAGGAAATCAGATTCATTACAAAAGCAATTCAGGGACACCCCTTAGCATTGGGAGGTTTAGTTACTCATAGTAATCAGAGAAGATACAATCATAATCATATTAAACATTACAAGAATAATGGTTACTTTGATCTTCAATTGCGAAGGCTCATGAAAATCTTCGTTCTCCACTTCTCTTAATCTCTCCAATCCTGATCGTAATATTTCTCTCCCATCAAAAAGTCCATTTTTCCTTCTTAAAGCGCGCCTTAAATACTCCCAGGTCCAATACAACAGTAGGGAAAAACCCAAAATACCTTCATGGATAAAAACGGTCAAAAATCCAAGAAAATTAGAAGGTGACATGATGCAGCCAACACGGGCTGTGACAGCTGACACAGGCGGCCGTGTTGGCCCCCTGGCTGCCTGATAAAAACTCTGCACCCCAGACTTGCTGACACGGGCCGTGTCAGGTGACGCAGGCACCCATGTCAGCGCACTGCCTCTCTACAGATATTCATTCTCTTGGTATCCTCATGAAACGGCCTGTGTCAGGTGACACCGATGACCGTGTCAGGCCACTATTTCCCTTCCAAAAATTCTTCTAAATTCCTGCAATTTTTCCTAGTTTTTGCTCCGATTCTTCATGATTGCTTACTTGAACCTAAAAACAATGGAAATACAAAACCAACGCATAAAATGTGATAAAAGGAATAAAATGAAACTAAACATATAAGAAGATTAACTAAAACTAACGGTAAAATAACACATAAAAACCACTAATCAGGACGCCACTCAAAAACTGATGAAGAAGGGTGCCAATGACAATTGAACTCTAAACCTGCTAGGTGCGTCAACAACTACTGACTCACTTGTCGATGAAATTGAAAACAAATTCTGCTTGGGCTAAAGAAGTAATGATGTCGACCCTGCAAGGGTACGATACTGAGTTTAACCCTATGTTGGGGATCCACCTTCTACCTTACTCTGTTGGGGATAAGGGAAAAAAAATTAGAGATGAAAACATGCTTGGGAAGCACAAGCAAATCACTACTATCATGTCCAGGGAGCAAACTTCTGACACTCTCTAGGGAGCAATAAACCACACACGACGTTGGCTGGGGAAGAGTGAGGTTCCTGAACTCTTGTTAGGGACTTCACTGGGGAAGACAACAGACCAAACACAATGATTTTTTGATGAAGACAACACTTTCGTGGCATCTGCCGGGGAGAGCGACTCTTGAACATTTGCTGGGGAGACTAGTCAGAATCTCAGCTGTGGATGACAACACTTCAGTAGTCTCTGTCAGGGAAAATGACTCTATTGGGGAAGAGTAATCACGTCATCCTACAACACATACCAAACAAGAAAAAGTCTATATGCGGCATGGTAACCTCAGTTACCACCCAAGACACTTGTAGCTTAAGCAATTTCCATTATTTTTAACTTGCTTCGCAAAGCTTCAACGTTTTCACATGCAATGTTTATCAAAATATTGGATGTTTTACAAACAAAATAGTATAAGTGAAAACAAACAACGGATAACTGAATGAAGTGAAATTTTATTGATTGAATGAGCCTGTAAATAGGCAATTACAATAGGAGGAAATTCCTGAAAAGAGGTAATTATGCAAAAGCAAAAGAGAAAATACACAAGTTGACAATGTGGAAACAGATTTCCATCATGTTTTGACTCAACTATAACTCGAATATCCTCGACGCTCTCGAATACTTTTGCCTTCGGAAGAGACTGATTGGACTAATTCTTATCCTTCGATATTCTCATGTATCAAAATAAGCTCACAGATTGAACACATATTGCAGCCTCTCGCTTTCAAATCTCTAACTTTTTCCTGGATCGCCTTTTTGGGTTTTCAATCCACTGGAATACCCATTTTTGCCAAAGTTGCCTTTGTGGGTTATTCAATTCTTTTCTTTTCTTTTATCCCTAATTTTTTCCCGAATCTTTTCTTTTTGTGATTCGCCAAGATGCCATTTTTTTCCTGGACTTTTCTTTTTGTAAATCGTCGGGATGCGTTTTTTTGCCTGAACTTTTCCTTTTGTTGTCCAGCGGGTCTTTTTATACGAAGTAATTTTTGACTGCGTCTGCATTCACAGGGGATGTAAAATCCTCACCATGCATATTCGAAAGTAGCAAGGCTCCACCAGAGAAAACATTTCTCACAACATATGATCCTTCGTAATTTGGAGTCCATTTGCCTCTGTGATCTGTCTGAGGAGGGAGGATCCTTTTCAAAACCAATTCACCTGTTTGGAAACACCGGGGATGCATTTTCTGATTAAAGGCCTTCTTCATCCTGCTCTGATATAAACGACTATGTGAAATGGATGCCAATCTCTTCTCTTCAATGAGGTTCAGTTGGTCAAATCTGGTTTGTACCCATTCAACTTCATCAAGCTTCACATCCGCCAAAACCCTTAAAGAAGGAATCTCAACTTATAATGGCAGGAAAACTTCTATACCATACACCAGTGAGAAAGGAGTTATCCATGTCGATATGCATACCGAAGTAAGATAACCGTGTAAAGCAAACGGTAACATCTTGTGCCAATCTTTGTATGTTACCACCATCTGTCGTACAATCTTCTTGATATTCTTATTCGCTATTTCAACAGCACCAATCATCTTTGGACGATATAGAGAAGAATTGTGATGTTCAATTTTGAAGCTCTGGCACAGCTCTTTCATTATCTTGTTATTCAAATTTGAACCATTATTAGTAATGATTCTCTCAGGGATACCGTAACGATAGATGATGTCCTTCTTTATAAATCGGGTGACTACCTGCTTAGTTACGTTGGCAAACGAGGCCGCTTCCACCCACTTGGTGAAGTAAAAATGGCAACCAGAATGAAGCAATGCCCATTAAAAGCAGTAGGCTCAATCTTTTAGATCATGTCAGTGCCCTACATAGCAAAGTGTCAAGAAGATGTCAACATATTCAGAGGAGTCTTTGACACGTGCACCTTATCAGCATAAATTTGGAATTTATGGCACTTTCTGTCATATTTAAAACAATCAGACTCCATAGTCATCCAATAATAATTTGCTCTCAAAAAATTTCTAGAAATAGCATGCCCACTGGCATGAGTATCGAAATAACCCTCATGAACTTCTTCCATCAACAGGCCTGCCACATGTTCATCAATACCACGGAGCAAGACCATATCAAATTTTCTTTTGTACAACACATTGTCCTTATTTAGAAATAAATTACCAGTTAGCCTCCTTAGAGTCTTCTTATATTTGTTGAATGCCCATGACGGGTATTCTTGACTTCTAATAAAGCACTTGATATCTGGAAACCAAGGTTTACCATCTGACACGTCTTCGGCAGCAAACACAAAAGCATGTTTATCAAGATGCATAATACTGATCGTCGGAACCTCATTCCAATAATTCCCCTTGTACATTGATGCTAACATTACCAACGCATCTGCCATCTCAGCCCGAGGCACATGATGGAACTCAACCCTGTCAAAGAAAGGTAACAACCTTCGGGCATAATTCTTATAAGGCACCAATTTTTCCTGACAAGTCTCCTATTCGCCCTTAATTTGATTAACCACCAGCGCATAATCATTATATACATCAAGATTCTTAATCCTCATATCTATGGTGTCTTCTAAATCCATGATGCACGCTTCATATTTTGCTTCGTTATTGGTGCAAGTGAATGCCAATCGGGAAGTGAACAGTATGTGAGAACCGTGAGGAGTAGTAATTATTTCCCTGAATCCATTACCATATGAGTTGATAGTGCCATCGAAAATCAAACTCCACTGAGATCTAATTTCAGGCCCCTCGTCTGGAAAAGGCTCATCACAGTCTTTCATTTTCAAAAACATGATATCTTCATCCGGAAATTCAAATTTCATCAGTTGATAGTCCTCAATAGGTTGATGATCAAGATATTCAGACAGAACACTTCCCTTGATGGCTTTCTGGGAAACATACTGAATATCGTATTCTATCAGAACCATCTGCCAACGGGCAATCCTTCCAGTGAGTGCTTGCTTCTTAAACACATACTTAATCAAATCCATCTTTGATATCAACAAGGTTGTATGGTTTAACATATACTTCCTCAAACACTTGGCTTCCCAAGCGAGTGCACAACATGTTTTCTCCAGTATTGAGTACCTTGACTCACCATCAGTAAATTTCTAACTCAGGTAGTAGATGGCATGCTCTTTTCTACCTGTCTTATCCTGTTGACCAAGCACACACCCCATTGAATTCTCAAGAACCGTCAGATACATAATCAAATATCTTTCTGCTATTGGAGGCATGAGGGTCGAAGGTTCCTGCTATCGGAGGCATGAGGGTCGAAGGTTCCTGCAAATATTATTTTATCTTTTCAAATGCTTTGTGATATTTTTTATTCCACCTGACCGCTTGATCTTTTCTCAATAATTTGAATATTGGTTCACATGTGGCTGTAAGATGAGATATGAATCTGGCAATGTAGTTCAACCTCCCCAGGAAACCACGAACCTCTTTTTCTGTTTTCGGCTTAGGCATCTCTTATATTGCTCTTAGCTTGGCAAGATCAACCTCGCTACCTCTTTCACTAACAATGAAACCCAGCAGTTTACTAGACCTCACCCCGAAGGTGCACTGGTTCGAATTCAACCTTAGCTTGAATTTCCTTAACCTTTCAAACAGCTTCGGTAAATTAACCAGATGTTTTTTCTCTGTTTGTGACTTCGAGATCATGCCATTAACATATACCTCAATCTCTTTGTGAATCATATCATGAAAGAGAGTCACCATTTCCCGCTGATAAGTTTCCCCATCATTTTTCAATGCAAAGGGCATCACCTTATAACAGAACGTCCCTCACTGTGTTATGAACATCGTCTTCTCCATTTCTTCTGGGGCCATCTTCATTTGGTTGTACCTAGAGAAACCATCAATGAAGGAAAACACAGAAAATTGAGCAGTATTATCTACTAACACGTCAATGTGAGGGAGCGGGAAATCGTCTTTCAGGATTGCTCTATTCAAATCTTTGTAATCAATGCACATCATGACCTTTCCATCTTTCTTAGGTAGAGGCACAATATTAGCAACCCATAGAGGATAATTAGTCACAGCAAGAAACCCAGCATCCAACTGTTTTTGAACCTCTTCTTTAATTTTGAAAGCCATATCCGGTCTTGTTCTTCTCAAATTCTACTTGACCAGAGGGCACTCCTCTCTGAGAGGAAAATGGTGCACCACAATGTCTGTATCAAGCCCAGGCATGCCTTAGTAAGACCAAGCTAAGATATCCACATACTCTCAGAGAATTTCAACCAATCTCCTCTTAACATTGTCTTCCAATGCGGCCCCATTTTGACTTCCTTCTTTGTATCCTCGGTACCCAGATTAATAATCTTAATATCCTCTTAATAAGGTTGAATAATCCTCTCCTCATGTTTCAACAGTCTAGCTAATTCCTTAGGAAGTTCACTATCTTCGCTAGTCTCTTCTTCAACATGGCAAATAGGATTTTCAAAGTCATATCTGAATCATTATTAATGGAATCTGACATAATGGATTAGCGTGAGTGATATTTTATGTTTTATTAAGAATGCAAAAATTAACAAAACAAAACAAAAACACATTTCCATTTTTAAAGATGCAAAAAGAAAAAATGAAAAACAGGGAGCGCAACATTTGAATGCAAAACGTCCTTTTTATTCATGATAACATTGAAAGTAAAACATATGTGGCCCTACAAATGAGTCACTACACCTTGGGAAAAGCGCAGGACTTGACAGATGTTAAAACAAGAAAAATTACCCTTCGCAAGTGACCAGGATGACTTCCTCAGAATACCAATTGCATAAATTTTGGCCTGGAATGCAAGGGTGGATCCAAATATCCATGTCGCAATCACTATCGACCTCGTCTTCCCCTATTTCATGAATCTGATAAAAATAACCCTAGTGCTTGTGAACTTTATAGGACCCTGGAATCTCGGTGAAGCTTGCGACGGCTTATAACCCAGTCCAAACTTATCATTCTTCATTGGCACTTCAAGAACATGTCCCCATCCTTGGGAATTTCCAGCCTCAACCATAGTATGCACTTCTTTCAAAGAAGACATTGAAACATCGGGCTTTTTATCCTCCACAGGAGGCTCCTTCTGAATTTGCACCATTTCGAAAGCCTGATAGAAGGTCTCATGTATTTCCCCATCGACCTCAACATACTTAAATGATGAAAAATGGCTAACCATAATTTCCTTCTCTCCGAATACAGTAATGACCCTTCCTCCAACCATGTACTTGAGCTTCTGGTGTAGAGTTGAAGTAACTGCCTCAACTGAATGAATTCTTGGATGTCCCAACAAATAGTTGTAGGCAGGTTGAATGTCCATGATGTAGAAGGTTGTTTCGAAAACTTTCGATCCTACTTGAATAGGCAAAACCACCGCACCGAATACAGACCTTTTAGATCCATCAAAGGCTCGCACTACTAAATCACTAGCCCTGCATATCACACCTTGCGTATCCAATTTCAAAAGAGCCTTCTTTGGCAACACATTCAATGATGACCCAGTATCTACCAACACATGAGACAACAGAGAGCCCCTGCACTCGATGAATATATGCAAGGCCTTATTATGATTCCTTCTTGTTGGCATCAAATCCAAATTGGTAAACCTCATACCATTCCCTGCATTAACATGGGCAACTACTCTTTCAAGATGATTTACCGAAATATCTCGAGGAACATAGGTAGCATTTAACACCTTCAGCAATGCATTTCTATGTACCTCGGAACATATCAACAAAGATAGAACGGAGATCTTCGACGATGTTTGATTTAACTGGTCGACAATCTTATAATCACTCTTACGAATCAACCTCATAAATTCCTCTACATATGTTGAGAAAGAAACACCACCTGATTGTTGTTGCACGGAATCATCCATGACCAACTGCGCGTGATACCCCCAGCGCCAATAATATTGTCCATAGTAGACCCAACATCCGAAGAACCCAACAACTCTTGTTTTTGTCCATTATAAAATAAATCAGACCCATAGTTCCATGGAATTGCTTTAGTACTCTCATATGGTAGTGGCCCTGATGTAGAAATAATGACAGGTGCATGTCACACAGGAGCTGAAATATAGACGGTTTTATACGGGATTGATACCGTTGTAATGTCCCTACCATCACCATTAATCTCATCCTTAGCATCATTAACATCATCCATAACATTAGTTCTGTCAAACTCTAATTGTTCATCATCTATAAGTTTATGTATACCATTCCTCAACAAGTCACAACCCTCGGGTTACAACACAAATCTCTGACAATCGAAAGCAAAACCTGGGAAAACATCGCCCTTCAGAAAATGCTCTTTAACAACCGACAAAGGAGTCTTCAACTCATTCACATTGGCCACCAAATTTAATTGTTCCCCATCTCCAATAGCATTGGCCCTTGCCACACCATCATTTGGAATAGGGTTTTGGATTACATTGGGTCCATCATTACTAAAGTTAATGGCCTTGGAGCCAAGCAAATCTTGCACTTCATGCTTGAACGCCTTGCAGTTATCAATATTGTGCCCTGGCACTCCAGAATGAAACTTACATTGAGCATTGACATCATATCCTGGTGGAGGATTACCAGTGAGCGGTGCCAGTGTTCTTTTCTGAACCAATTGCAACTTAAGTAAATGTTGTAGCAATTGAGAATATGGCATAGGTGGAGTCTCGAACTGCCTATTTGCCATCTTTGGTTGATCTGGATATTGGTGAGGAGCATTGTGTTGTTGCTAATGTGTAGCCAGAATGGCCACAGTAGCAACCTTCTGTGTATAATTCTGATTGGCTCTTCCTTTACCCCGATAAGAAGAAATAGAATTAGTGTCCCCTTTTCTCTTCTTGGAACCTCTGGCATACGACTTATTATTTCCTCCAGATGAGAAACCATTATTATTTTGAATCTTCCCAGCCCTGATTCCACTTTCCACTCTCTCTCCAGCCATTACCAAGTCTGAAAACCATGTTGATGCACACATAAACAACTTCTCGAAATAAGGCCCTTGAAGGGTGCCCATAAACATATCGATGAGCTCTCTCTCCATCATTGGAGGTTGAACTCTGGCCGCTAACTCGCGCCATCTTTGGGCATATTCCTTAAAACATTCATTCCCCTTCTAAACCATATTCTGCAATTGCATTCTGTTGGATGCCATGTCACTGTTGTACTAATAATGCTTGACAAAAGCTTCCGCAAGATCTTTCCAGGTTATGATGTAAGTCCTTTCTAACACCATATACCACTCCAAAGATGCCTCGGCCAGGCTATCTTAGAAGCAGTGCATGAGCAGCTTCTCATCCTCAGACTAGGCAGACATCTTCCGATAGAAGGCCCGGATGTGAGTTTTGGGGCAAGTCGTTCCCCTATACTTGTCGAAGTCCGGGACTTTGAACTTGTGAGGGATCCTCGCACCTAGGACCAGCCCGAGATCAGTCATGTCGAGACTAAAAGCATTCTGGTTCTCATAAGCATGCATTCTTTCTTCGATCATCTTAAATTTATTATCCGCTTTAGATGGGAGACCAGCATCCAGGTCACGCATAGAAAATGTGTCCTCTTGTCTGTCTTCCTCCCATTTATGGTTATGAGCTCTGCCAGCTTCATGTATAGCACAAACACTTCCACCACCAGTAACACCTCCGCCTAGAGTAACAATAACACTTGCGCCACCTCCTCCCGGAGGAATCACAACACCAGAACCGCCTTCTCCAAGAGGGATAATAACATTACCACCTAGATGAACCACCCCACTATCATCGACTTTGGGAGCATCAATCAGAGGTTGAACCAAAGTCCTCAACTGTTCTTGCCCTTGGGCTACATTCTGCATCAGTTCCATGAGATCAGTCATGCGAGTTCGTACTTCCAACAGCTCTGCCTGAATCTGATCCATAATCCGCTTCTAATTTCTTCTTGTGTGATACCTATAAATACGAGTATCTGATATCCTGCTGAAGAAAACCAGACAGATATAAGAAAAGCCAGCCCAAAATACTTGCGATGCATATGAGTATAATAATGTGAATGCAAATGTCATGTTTGAATATTTCTATGTTGTTTCACACCTTGATTCGAGTTTAAACAGCAATAAACAAGAGAGATGGATAGAACACTGGTAAAACTGCTCATAGATTGAATATAAAGACCAAATTAATACAAAGTCAATACAGTAATGATAAACAGAAGGTGATCCCAGTCAACAAGCCTGAAGGTGATCATGATAAACAGAATAAAGACAACTACAGCATATCATCAATATCCATCAAGGACAAACCTCTCCAGCCATTATGCTTCTTGAACTAGGCTTGAACCTATTTGAATAACTTCTTGGTCTGAGGATGCTTCGGTCTATGAATCAGCTCCTAGATGAGAATATCTCTCCTATGCATGATCCCCTCCAGATAGCGACAATGTTCCTCCCAAGCATCTTCTCCAAAGGCATCTTCAATTTGGGCTTCTTCACCTCCGCTTGAACTTTGAGCTCCTTTAGGGCTGACAAAGTTTTCTTAAATTGCTTTTCACTTTTGCATCTGTGAGATGACTCTCTTCTGACTTCTCTCTCTTTAACTTCGAGTTGCAGCTTCAACTTTTCAATCTAGTCATGGAATTCATCTTCTTTCATCTTGTGGGTCATCATAGTGGTGTTCCATTGACTGTTGAACTTTGAGATCTCAATGCGAGCTCTGTCTAGATATATCTTTCTCTGCTGTAGGATACTGCTGGCACTCTTCAGATCTTGATCTATTATCTTTATGATCTTGATTTCATCTTCTAGTTCTTTCTTTCTCTTGACTAGAATTTTTGTCTTCACCTTGGATACATAGACTGCTTCATTCTAAGCATGACCCAGCCGAGAGACCTCCATCTTCAATTCTTCATTCTCTTTACAGAGTTCTTCTTTTTCGGCCCAAAGCTTGTTATAACTCTCAATCTCTACCGTCGTGGGCTGCTCGATCTCTAGAGGGTACATAAGTGCTTCTATATGAAAAGGAAATATGACAATCTCAACTTTGCTCTGCATCCATTCTGCATAAGAAGGATAAGCTCTAGAATGACACTTGCCCAGGGATGATCTTTCCCTTCTCTGAATAGTACTTCGGGCTCTTACGACTCTTCTGATTGTTTCAAGATCTTCTATTCTGCTGTAGTACAAGGATTCTGCCACTTCTTCGTCTATTGGGGATCTCTCAACGCGTACCCCAATTGTCTCCTAGAAAGGGAGGGACTGTAATTGATCCCACCCCTTATTCCCATGAGAGGCACGTTAGGAAACTCACCACAACAGTATATCATCTCAGCCCTTAACAACCTCTTGTCAAACCAGTGGATGTCTTTAGCAATAAGGCCCATCACTCTCTCTGACCACTTCAAGCAATCTCTAGTGTATACAAAAGCACCCTCACGAGGTAAATGGCTAATGAACCATTTATAGAGAAGAGGAGTACAATAGTAAACCAATCCACCTTTTTTCTTGTAGCTCTGGGAATACACTGAATGATATAAATCACCGAGAAGAGTCGGCACGGGATTTCTCGTCATGAAGATCCTAATGGAATTTATATCCATAAAACCTGCTACATTAGGGAAGATAGCATTCCCATAAATGCACAAAGCAAGGATGGCGTTGAAAGTAGTCCAACTACAAGTCTCAGCATACTTCAAAGCTTCACTCACCAAGAAACTTAACAGAAATCTAGACAAACCTCCCTTGGATTTCAAATTATCCTTCACCACAGATGTGCTCAAATAAAGAGCCTCAGCAATAGCTTCAAAAGCATAAACTTCCATAGATTCATGAAAGGGCACCTGATCTTTGACAGGAATATCCAAAATGAGAGAAAACTCTTCCAAAGTAAGAGCCAACTGATAATCTTTGAATGTGAAACACCTTAACAAAGCATCATAAAACTGTAACAACATATGAATAGCCATCCTCTCATACTCTCTAATTGTATGAAGCATACCCGGGATCTTCTCATACTCATCTTTGAAGTCTCCAAATTGCTTTGAGTGGTCTTGGCAAGCAGACTACGAATCAGACCAAACTCTGGAAATTGAAACTTGTAACTAACAATACCCTTCCTACCAGTGTCCATCTCTTTGAATATTCAGAAACAAGAATCAAAATGAAGATCCAAACCCTGGAAATACACAAACATGAATGTTAGGATGCAATGATTATGCACATGCAAACATGGGATCAAAGTTTCCATAAACTCTTAATAATTGTTGTACTGCTGACTGAATAGGATCAAAATTCTACTTCACTGAGAAAACAGGAAATCTAGAATGCCATAGCAACCATAATATCAGAATACCAGAACCAAAAGTCCACCCTGATAAGAAAACCAGAAAAATAGGTAGGTTGAAAGTTAAGGTTTCCTGCAAAACCCTATCCCTTCTCAAATGTGGGTTCTAGTATTGGGCAGAGACATCCTATGCAGGTCACCGGTATCATGGACTCTCAGGTAAAAAAATAATGATACGTTCACCATTTCTGGTTTAGCATCATCATCAATCAAGGAGGCCTTAACTGACTTCCCATGAACGGTCTCCAGAGTCGTAAGCTCCCAAAGGAACACCCTGGTTACTATATAGGCATACAAGTAAGAGCATATCCCAAGAAAACCTCGTCTGAATGTGGATCTCATGTCAATAGTATGTATCAAGCGCTACGTATGTTGTTAGTTCTGTGATTGGAGCAATTTTGGTAAAACTTGGGGTTACCACAAGATGTCCTATAGGATGTCTTGACATGTGATCTTAAAATTCTGCAGGTGGTTCTTTCTTTTTATTGTAGGGTTCAGTTCATGATGTCAAGTATGATGTCCTGACATATGTTTACAGAACATTCAGTCAGAATGTTATGTTTTGTCTGTTACGTTTTTAAGAAACCTTTTGTGCTTTTCTGGTAAGAGATTTTGCTGGTGCAAATCAACGTGGAGATCGTCTTTAAACAAAATAGTTTTTGTTGTATAATTCGTGGAGTTATATTGGAATCTTTTATCCTTTTTTCGTGTAGAAAATCTTGAGAAGATTTGAAGGTTGATTTGATTTGAGTTGATCAAATCTGATTTGGTTCTATTTTATGCTTTTAATTATGAAAAGATTTGAAGAATTACCTAATTTGATTTTATCAAATCAGAGTTTGTTTTTGCTAATGCCCAAGCCCATTCAAAGTGTTTCTATATAAAGACTTTACAATCATTAAGAGTGTGTATTGCTTAAGGAATAGGGTTTTACCTTCTTGTGTTTTTGTTATTTGTGAGTCATTCATTCATCACTTTGATGTGTGAATTGGACTGAGTGCATTCTTCTTGATTGAAGCTTTTAAGCAATATCAAGTGTTGTTCTTGAAGTGTGTCTTCTACTTTTTGATCTTCTGTTTCTATCACTGCATGTGATTGAGAGGGAGTGAGAGGTGTCTCATATCTGAGAGTGTCTTAGATAGAAGTTACACGGTTAGAGATTAGGTGCGACGATTGTAAACTAGAGAGAGTTTGATGAGAGTCTTCAAACTAATTATGTTTAGTGGATTTCCTTTCTGACTTGGTAACCCCCAAACTTAGGTGTGTTTGCACCAAACTAGGTTAATAATTGCTTGTGTCTCTTTACAATTATTAACTGCATTTTATCTTATTCATATATTCGTAATTATTCAAATATTAGTGTCGTGACATCTCTTTCAACATCTCATATCTGATACCAGAATTTCAATTGGTATCCGAGCCGGCATCATGCTCTAGTTCTGGGTGAGATCTAGGGACGATACTTTCTGGTGCTATGGACAAAGAGGGAGGATTTGTGAATAAACCACCTGTTCTAGATGGAAATAATTATGATTATTGGAAACCTCACATGGTGGCCTTCTTGAAATCATTGGATAGTAAGGCTTGGAAAGCTATCATAAAAGGATGGGAACACCCTATCACTGTTGTGAAAGATGGAAAAGCTACATCTGACCTGAAGGCTAAGGAAGAATGGACTAAGGAGGAGGATGAATTGGATCTTGGAAATTATAAAGCCTTGAATGCCTTGTTCAATGGAATTGATAGAAACATATTCAGATTGGATAACAATTGTGAAGTTGCCAAAGATACTTGGGAGATTCTCAAAACTACTCATGAAGGTACTTCTAAGGTGAAGATGTCAAGACTTCAATTTCTAACTACCAAATTTGAAAACTTAAGGATGAAAGATGATGAAAGCATACATGATTTTCATATGAATATCCTTGAAATAGTCAATGCTTCAAGTGCCCTAGGTGAAAAGACTTCAGAAGAAAAGCTTGTAAGAAAGATTCTCAGGTATCTTTCCAAGAGATTTGATATGAAAGTAACTGCCATAGAAGAAGCTCAAGACATCATCAAGATGAGGGTGGATGAACTTATTATATCTCTCTTAACCTTTGAAGTAAGGATAAGTGACAGATCTGATAAGAAAAAGAGCATAGCCTTTATGTCCAATACTGAAGATGGAGAGGATAAATGTGATGTGGATACTGATGAAAGCTTATCCAATGCTATAGTGCTCCTTGGAAGACAGTTTAACAAGGTAATGAAGAGGATGGACATGAAGTCAAGACTAAATGTCAAGAACAACTCATATGACATCAGCAGGTCTAATGATGTTGGTAGAAGAACAAGGTCTGAAGAAAAGTCCACTCAAAGCAAAGGGATTCAGTGCCATGGATGTGAAGGATTTGGTCACATTAGAGCTGAATGCCCTACATACCTCAAGAAACAAAATAAGAGCCTAGTTGTATCTTGGACTGATGAGGATTCTGAAAGTGATCTTGAAGAAGAATCTGCTAAACATGTGACTGCTTTGACTGGGAGATATGACTCTGATGAAGACTCTAGTGATGATGAATTAACCTTTAAAGAACTTGCAGCTTCTTATAAAGAGTTGTGTCTCAGAAGTGAAGAAGTATGTCATCAAGGAGAGAAGCAGGAGAAACTTATAACCAAACTGAAGACTGAAAAGGAAGAGCATCTCAAAAATATCTCTAAGTTGAATGATGAAGTTACATTGTTGAATTCTCAACTTGATCAAATGTTCAGGTCTGTCAGAATGTTGAATAATGGAACTGACACTTTAGATGAAATCCTTCAGGTTGGAAAAAGGGCAGGAGACATGATTGGGATAGGGTTTGATGGAGAAAAGAAACCCTCTTCAGACTGTAGTCCCTCTTCAGACTGTAGTCCCTCTTCACACCTCAGTCCTTCTGGGCCTAAGTGAAATATGTCACATCAGATGTCTCAACATCATGATAGAGGACAACCCAACCACCCAAGAGGAAGATTCCAAAGATGGAGATTCCATTACTGTGGACATTTTGGTCACATAAAGCTTTTCTGCTTCAGGCTACATGGGTATCCTAAACTTGTTCCTCAACCTAGACCAAATCACAACATTCCTTCTAATAGGAAGCAATGGGTTCCTAGAGATGCTGCTATCAGCTTGATAGCTCATATGTCTCTCAGAGTCTCAGCTAAAGAGGATTGGTATTTTGACAGTGGGTGCTCCAGACACATGACAGGAATTAAAAATCTCTTATTAGACATCAAACCCCATTCTACTAGCTATGTGACTTTTGGTGATGGAGCCAAGGGTGAAATCAAGGGGGTTAGAAAACTGAACTGCTCAAGAGTTCTAAACCTTGATAATGTGTTGTTGGTTAACGAGTTGACTGCCAACTTGATTAGCACCAGTCAACTGTGTGATCAAGGATTTAATGTCAACTTCCCTAAATCTGAATGCTTGGTTACTAATGAAAAGAGTGAAGTGATTATGAAGGGAGTCAGACCTAAGGATAACTGTTATATATGGGTTACTCAAGACTCTAGTTACACCTCCATATGTGCTCTAGGCAAAGAAGATGAAGTGAAATTGTGGCACCAAAAACTTGGTCATTTGAATCTAAAAGGGATGAAGAAGATCATCTTTAGGGAAGTTGTCAGAGGAATTCCTAAGATAAAGATTGAAGAAGGAAAGGTATGTGGTGAATGCCAAATTGGAAAGCAAACTAGGATGTCTCACCCGAAGATTAAACATCTCACTACTTCAAAAGTGTTGTAACTCCTTCACATGGACTTGATGGGACTTATGCAGGTGGAGAGTCTTGGTGGAAAGAAGTACACTTATATAGTGGTGGATGATTTTTCCAGATATACTTGGGTGAATTTTATAAGAGAAAAATCTAAAGTGTTTGATGTGTTCAAAGATCTCTTTCAAAGAATTCAAAGAGAAAAGGAGAGTAATGTTGTTAGAATCAGAAGTGATCACAGGAAGGAATTTGAGAACCAAAAATTTGCTGAATTTTGCTCATCTGAAGGGATTAGCCATGAATTCTCTTCTTCCATTACTCCACAGTGAAATGGAGTTTTGGAACGAAAGAATAGAATTATCCAGGAATCTGCTAGAGCTATGATCCATGCAAAGCAACTTCCTTACCACTTCTGGGTTGAAGCTATGAACACTGCTTGTTATGTTCATAATAGAGTGACCTTAAGAATAGGAACCATGACTACCTTGTATAAGATATGGAAGGGAAGAAAGCCTACTGTCAAATATTTCCATGTGTTTGGAAGCAAATGCTACATATTGTCAGATCGTGACCAAAGAAAAAAGATGGATCCAAAAAGTGATGAAGGAATATTTTTGGGATATCCTACTAACAGCGGAGCCTATAGAGAACTCAACTCCAGAACTAAAGCTATGATGGAGTCCATAAATGTTGTTGTTGATGATGTGCATAAGGAGGCTGATGTCCTAGAAGATGTTGGAACATCCCTTGATATCTCAGCAGAGTCTGCAGACAAAGACACTGATCTCAATCCTACTAATGCAGAACCTGAACCTGAACTAGTAAACAAGGGACCCTCTACTAGAATTCAGAAAGACCATCCTATGGATATTATCATAGGTGATCTAAATAAAGGAGTCACTACTAGATCCAGATAAGTCATAACAAGTTCTTGTTTTGTGTCTAAAATTGAACCAAAGAATGTCAAGGAAGCCTTAACTGATGAATTCTAGATCAATGCCATGCAAGAAGAGCTAGGGCAATTCAAGAGAAATGAAGTATGGGATCTTGTTCCAAGGCCTTAAGGAATAAATGTGATTGGAACAAAAGGGTATACAAGAACAAGTCTAATGAAAAAGGGGTGGTCACCAGAAATAAAGCCAAATTGGTTGCTCAGGGATACATTCAGATTGAAGGGGTTGACTTTGATGAAACTTTTACTCCTGTAGCTCGCCTTGAATCTATCAAATTACTTTTGGGAGTTGCCTGCATTCTGAGATTCAAGCTGCTTCATATGGATGTTAAGAGTGCCTTCTTAAATGGATACTTAAATAAAGAGGTCTATGTGGAACAACCTAAGGGATTCATTGATCCAACTTTTCCCAATCATGCTTATAAGTTGAAGAAAGATTTGTATGGATTGAAGCAAGCTCCTAGAGCTTGGTATGAGAGACTAACAAAATTTCTTGTTGATAATGAATACAGAAAAGGTGGCATATATAAGATTTTGTTTATCAAAGAAGAAGGAGGAAAGCTCATGATTGCTCAAATCTATGTTGATGATATTGTGTTTGGTGGGATGTTTGATGAGATGGTTCAACATTTTGTCCAGCAAATGCAGTTAGAATTTGAAATGAGCCTTGTTGGTGAATTAACCTATTTCCTTGGGTTGCAAGTTAAACAGATGGAAGATTCTATATTTCTATCTCAGACTAAATATGCCAAGAATATAGTTAAGAAGTTTGGGATGGAGAATTCCAGTCACAAAAGAACACCTGCTCCTACCCATCTTATGTTGTCTAAAGATGAAAAGGGTGTAAGTATGGATCAAAGCCTATATAGAAGTATGATAGGGAGCTTGTTATCTCTTACAGCAAGCAGGCCTGACATTGCTTTTGGTGTAGGTGTGTGTGCTAGATACCAAGTTGAACCCAAAATGAGTCATATCGATCAAGTAAAGAGGATTCTGAAGTATGTTATAGAACAAGTGAGTATGCAATGTTATACACTCATGGATCTGGCTATGTGTTATCTGGGTATTGTGATGCTGATTGGGTTGGAAGTGCTGATGATAGGAAAAGCACATCAGGAGGTTGCTTGTTTTTGGGGAACAATCTTATATCATGGTTCAACAAGAAGCAAAATTATGTCTCTCTGTCTACTGCTGAAGCTGAATATATAGCAGCTGGAAGTGGTTGTTCTCAACTAGTGTGGATGAAACAAATGTTGACTGAATATAATGTCACACAAGATGTCATGACATTGTATTATGACAATTTAAGTGCTATAAACATCTCCAAAAATCCTACTCAACACAGTAGGACCAAGCATATTGATGTTCGCCATCATTTTATAAGGGAGCTTGTTGAAAACAAGATCATTTCCTTAGAACATGTCACTACAGAGAAGCAGCTAGCTGACATCTTCACTAAGGCATTGGATGCTAGTCAATTTGAAATTTTAATATGCAAATTAGGGATTTACATTTATGAGGATTTGTAGCAATTATTGCTGAGTGGAAATATCATTCAAGAGGTTTTGTATTTTCCAAAAATAAAGATGTCTCAACAACACTTATCATTTCAAAATACATTAAAAGATATTTTCACATGCTACCCTAACCTCACTTATCATTCCAACGGCTCTTTCATCCCCCATACTTTCATTGCTTGAACACCATCGTTCCACACACAAAAATCTCAAGATGTCTCAACAACATGGTTTAACTCCTTCCAAGTCTGCTAGGTCAGAATCAAAGACAACGGCTCATCCTGTGAGCATCTCGCTTGAGGATGTGATAGATGTGGCTCCGCTAGCCATGGTACCCTGTGACGATGCTGAGTTGACAAAGTCCACAACCTCACATGCAAGCGGTTCCAAACGGGCTCCTATAGGTAACACTTATAATACTCCTCTTGATTCAACCTTTGAAAATAGGACCAAAGTATGTATGTTGATAGAGCCACTAGAAAGTTGGTTACTAAGGTTTTATATGGAGGTCACAATGTTCCTGGGATTTCTACCCCACTTTCTCGAATGGATGTTATTCCCACTTCTGATGCTAACCAAAGTGAGGAAAGAGATGTTGATTGTTCTCCTTCTGAGAAGAGAACTGATACTAATAACCTGCACAAGTTGGCTAACCCTATGCTTAAGGAAGGGAGGATTGAAGGTGATGCTAATGATGATGCTGATATTTCTGGTGTGGAGAAAAAGACTGGTGGTTCTGATCAGAGGAAGAAAATGACTAATGTCTCTGATGATGTTGTGGATCTTGATAACTTGCCATTTGATGATGAATTGATTGTGAATGTGGCTCCTGGGATTGCCAAGAGGTTGAAGACAAGGAGAGGCAAAGTTGTGATTGATAACTCTCCTTCTAAGAGTAGTAATAAGAAGATTGGTGTTGGACCTCCTAAAACGTGGAGCAAAGTTTCCCCTGCTTCTAAGAAAAGAAAGGCCAAGTCTGAAACTGAGTCTGAAGAGGATGTTGAGGATGATTTCCAGGACATCACACCTGTCAGAAAGTCTACTACCAAGAGAGCAACAGACACAGTGCCTGATGCTCCTTTAGATAACGTTTCTTTCCACTTTATTGATAATGTGCCAAAATGGAAGTATGTCTACCAAATAAGAGTTGCTCTTGAGAGAGAGTTGGGCAAGGATGCTCTTGAGATAAAGGAGATCATGAAGTTAATTTTTGATGCTGGGTTGATGAAGATTGTGGCTGGTTTTCTAAGTGCTATGATATGTTGGTCAAGGAGTTCATTGTGAACATCCTTGAGGACATTGCTGACAGAAAAAGCAAGGAGTTTAGTAAGGTGTTTGTAAGAGGGAGAAGTATTGAGTTTTCTGTTGTTGTTATTAACAGGTATCTAGGAAGGGGTGAGCAAGAAGCAAGTGAACTTGAGGTGACTGATAATCAAGTGTGAAAGGTGATCACTACAAACCAAGTAACGGTATGGCCCTTGAAATGATGTGGTGTTGATGCGTGTTTTTCGCAAGTGTACGAATCACGTCAAAGTAATATAAAAGATTATCGAATCCACAGAGACCAAGTGTCAATCTATCGTACCTGTTGTTATGGTGTTTATCTAAGGCAACTATTTTTAAGGGTTTTAGTAAGGGTGCAATGGTAAATAAAATTATAATTTTAAATAATAAATAAAAGACAGGCTCGAATGTAATTCACGTAATCAATGATAATCCAGTACTTGTTAATGGAACTACTTATGGGCAATGTTTTCTCCTTTGAAAAGAACTAATTTAACAGGAACTGTCGCTTTCGCGTATTCAGAACCGAGTTGTACTCTCTAATCAACCCCTCCTATTGTCACGGATAAAAAGGTGCGTACTGCGTTAGAGTAGTAAACCTATTTTTAAGAAATATAGTTTCTTAACAAAGTTGAAAAGTATTTTAACCTGGACTTCTTAGCAAAAAGAGGTTCTTATGAACCAGACTCTAAATCTCATAACGCGTCCGAAAATCGTTTTAAAATCTCTTTTCTTTTTAATCTAAAAACTCCTAATGAACTATACAAAGCGCTTTTGGCTGTTTTTGAAATAGTTAAAAACAATTACTTGAATTGAAAGATAAAATAGCCCTTAGGTGTTTCCACGAACAATTATACTGATTACTGGTTTAATTACGATCCTTACATTCTAACCTTTATGGGATTAGTTAGACATGATAAAGTAAATATTCTTTTTATAGTTTTTCATATGAGTAATTTAAAGCGAGTGCGGGAAGTAAACAAAGTAAATGTGCGAGTGCGGGAAATAAACAACGTAAATGTGCGAGTGCGGGAAATAAACAACGTAAATGTGCGAGTGCGGGAAATAAACAAAGTAAAGTGCGAGAAAATAAATAAAAGTAAAGCAATGCGGAAAAATAAAATACGAACTGGAATTAAAATGGCGGCAGGATTAACTTCCTCCAGAGTGCTCCAAAACTCGAACCACAGACAGATTACAGACTCGATCACTCGATTGCAGAGGCACCCCGATGTGGAATGGCAACTGCTTTATAACTGATATATGCCTAGAGAATTCTAATTCTGGATGAAGAAAAACGAAAATCTAAGGTCCTATTTATAGGAGAAACTGAAAGCGTGAAATGACCGGGACGCCCCTCCACTAAAAAGTGGAGGTTATGAAGTTTTGCCTTGTGGCGCCCGCCACAAGGTCATGGCGCCCGCCATGGTCCCTACAGGGGATGATGGAGTGGGGATCGTGGGTCTTGGAGGTTGAGGAGTGGTCTTGAGACGTGGCCACGTCATGGCTAACCCCATGGCGCCCGCCACAGTGGGTGCCGCAAGTGCAAAATGCTGAATTTCTAGGTTTTTGTCCGTTTTCACTCCTTTTTCGCTCCTTTTCCCGATTCAAGCTTCGATTATTATAAAAACCTGAAAACATAAGAAAACAAAGCAATAACAAAGCAAAACAACAATAAAAGCTAAGAATGCATGCGAAATCGGAGTCAGAAATACGGTGAATTTTAGTGTGATCAAATTCTCCCACACTTAAACCTTTGCTTGTCCTCAAGCAAACATTAAAGCTTAAGAAAATATGGTGTCAACACTTGTCTTTGGGCTAAAGGGATTCTAAGTTCAAGTCAGGATGCAGTGACAGATACTAACTAAGTGAACCAAGGGTACCATAGTAACACAAACACAAACTTCAATCCTATATCAACCACTCCATGTCATCCCACGATACCTAGGCCTATCTTCTCATCTTTTTGTGTCCTTTTCATTCAGGCGCAATCACATTAAGCCCGTTATCCGTACATGCCTCATAGTAGAGTGACCGGTTAGTGATTCTGATCCATAACATAAGGTTTCTGGCACATAAGCATGTGTAAACCTGTTTTTATTTCGCCTAAATGTAGCTGCGGGGGATCGGATCGTAATCCGCCCTACCAAGTTCAGTGCCAGATACCTCTGAACCAACTAACAATAGGTGACTTGCAATTTTTTTCTTTTTGTGGCAAAAAAATTTTTTCTTCTCTTTTTTCGGTTTAAATGACTTTGTGAGGGTCACCTATACCAGAGTTTGCCTTTTTTTCTTTTTTATTAGCACTGGATCATTCACTTATATTCATCGGCCCCCTACGTAGAGTATGCTTAGGCCGGAGCTGACTGCTAAAATAAACTACTTAGGACAATTTTTTGAATGATAGTAAAGGCCATGGTGGTGGGGTTTAGGAGTGATTCCTATATTCAAGAGGTCTATGGTGCTAAAATGGTTCTGATGTTTCAAAAAGTTGACCTAAGTCACCACATCCTAATCTAAACCTGTCTCAAAGCCCAAAAAACATGTGAAACAACATTGTTTTCTTTTTAAAAATTTTCTGGTAAGGCTAAGGAAATGGGAAAAAATGAAGATGAACTAAAAAGACACTATACTGGTGACTCGTCAGACTCATGCATTATCTAAGAAAAATAAATTACTGAAAAGGGAAGTAACTGAAAGGAAATTAACTAAAAAGGGAAATAACAGAAAGCAATAAAATCCCCTCCCACACTTAAATCGAACATTGTCCCCAATGTTTCGAAATAAGATAAGGGGGGTAACCTGGAAAAAGACTACTGAGGAGGGGCACTGGTGCCTTCGCCGTCCTGATGTGATGGTCTGGAACGACGGGATCTACTACGATGCTGGTCCCTCCGGTCGAGTCGTGCTGATAAAGCAGCCTGAGCACTCCGGACCTCTCGAAGGTTACCCAAGATGGAACCCTGAGTAGCCTCTACAAGCTGGTAGTGTCGGTTGTTGAACTCTCTCTGACGGTTCTGCTCTAATGAAATATCGTTCAAGGTACGGCAAACGTTGCTATAAGCACGATCCGAAACCAATCGCGATTGTTGCATGAAGCTCATATTGTCCGTCAGCTGCTGTGAAATAGTAGAGAGAAGGCCATCACGCCTTTCTTCTCTAGCTGTCATATCACGCCACATCTCCTCGGTGACAAAGAATCCAGGAGCAGTACCTGCAACAGGGTTAGAGGAAGATGGTGCAGTGTGTGACTGTGAAGGACGATGGGGGGACATGTGAGGGATGGGAGACTGCTCTCTCTGATCATACTCATCATCAGTGTCATGTGCCTCCCCATCGGGAATATTAGGAGGAAGTGGACCCAAAACACGTGGAGCATTAAGATCATAGGTCCAGTTCCTTTCATCACGTACATCAGTACGTCTACTGCATGGTAAAGCAACAGATGGGATAGCTACCCCATGAACCATCAACTCATAACCACCTTCTCTCCTTGTTCGGCACAATTTCATGTCTTTCAGAAATTTTAAATTAATTGTGCGAGGAGGTAGTGGTTCAAGTGTAGCTATCTCATCATTCAGGCCAAGAGCCCGAGCAATAGACGTAACAAGCCCTCCAAAAACAATCGGTCCTGTTTTATTAGTAAATAAAGTCATGTGGGCAAGCATAAACGGGACCGGATTGATGTGGGTTCTAGTGAGGCATCCTTGCAAAAATAGGAGTTCACGAGCATTAACCTTGTTTGGACTTTCCCGGCCAAAAATAGTACATGCCAAAAGAAGTCTAAAAACTCTTATGGCCGGGTTGTGAATGGTCGACGCAAGTATCCCTTCAAAAGAATTGATTGAAGTACTTGAAAGCCTTAGCCAGAAGGTAAATACCTCGGCCGACCATTCAGCATCCAAAGGTGCCTCACAAATCGAACCTTCCCTATGAGGGATTCCTAACAAATCTGCTAGCTCATTGGTACTGAATTCATATTCAATTCCAAACAGTCTAAAAATAACAGTACCGACAGTGCTAGCAGTGTTAGGACTGACAGTGTATATCAAAGAACTCAAAAACTCAGTTGTCAGCCTCTCATAGGTAGGTTCCTGATTAATGAAAATATTATGCAAGCCTAGAAATTCTAATAAATTAAAAACACTATGATAAATACCCAAAGCATACAGACAGTTATCGTCGACGTACCTAGTCGAGAGGATTTCTCGACTTTGAAGCCTCTGAATAATTTTCCGTTGCCTTTCGCCCGGTCTTCCATCACGAAGAATAAATCCGTTGAACTCCATTGTTGAAAAGCTCCTTAGGTAGAGAAAATAGTAGAAAAGTGGTTTATGAGGGGAATGATAAAGTTTTGATTTTTTTGGTTTTTGATGGATGAAAATGGAAATGGATGTTGGATATGTTTTATGGATGGAGGGTATTTTGGAAATGGGGGAGCTTTAATGGGGTTCAAGGAGGATTTGGAAGGTTGGAAAAATGGGTTTTTGGTGAAGAAAGGGATGAAAATGGTGGAAATGGGGATTGAATCCCGTATTTGTTGATGGTACGGTGTGGCGCCCGCCACAGGGCCTATGGCGCCCGCCACAAGGCCAATTCCTGGGCCTTGTGGTTTTGGATCCTCCTTTGGGCCTTCCTTGCACCTTTGTCTTCCGGGGGGTCTGAATAGCGTTTTCTTCTTCTTTTCAAGGCATTGGCTTGCATATTTTTGTCTTATATATTTTTTTTCTTTGCACGACAAAAATAAAATAATTAAAAATCAAAAAAGAAAAAGAAAAATAAAAATTAGTGCATAATATGTATATGTATAAGGAATTCAAAGTGCATGAAAATATAAAAGCTGCAATAAAGTAAAATATGTCTGGAAATGCGATAAATAAAAGGAAGTTAAATACTAGGGTAGTGCTGTCAGGGTGGAATGAGTCATGTGGTAGGTTTCTTATCCTGGCTTGATCCACGAATCTCAGCTATCTCCCTCCGAAGCTCGTCGATCGCCTGATGTAGAGCATCGGTCTCTGAGGCATGAGTGAGATCAGAAACCTGCATCTGTAACTCTAAGTCTGCCACTTCCTGCTTGAGCAGGGCAGTCTCCTTGCGGAGCTCATAAATCTGTGTTTGTAGGTCAGGTGGCTGCAGAGACATATTGTTAGACATAACAGTGATTCGGGGAGTAAGAGGTGTAGGAGTGTACTCAGCGGCGGGAGGCGATTTCGGCTCTTCGACAGTCTCTCCATAACCCTCTAGAGCATAACTCCAATTGGCAGGATCATGGACACTGGTCATCAGCGGATCTGGTAATGTAAAGTGGTGTATCGCTTCACCGTCGATCAGCAATCTAAACATGTTGGGCTCAAAAGAAGCCCTCCTCATCAGTCCTCTATCAAGACAAAAATCAATATCCAGGGTGGTGTAGCGGCAGAAGGTCCTGAGGTGCAATAGCTTGCGAGACAAACCCAATGCAGTAGCAATCTGTGTAACAATCCCACCGACATGGATGATTCCTACTGATGATCTGGCAACACTAGCAAGGCCCTTCAGTAGAAAGTTGCCACAAGCAACAGGGCGAGACTGAGTCGCACAAAACAGTAGGAAAATCTCCTCTTCACTTAGCAGTGTCTCTGTATCTGGAAAACCTAGGAAAGAATGTGCTAGAATCATCTGGAAGTACCTCAATGCAGGGTTGTGGATTACCTGAGAAAACTGGGTAGAAGGATCTTGGCTCCCTCCGCCTGATATTTTAGTCCAAAACTTTTCCACTTCTCTGCTCATAAAATACCCCATCGGAGTCTCTGGAATAGCATCAGGAGTAGTCTGGAAACCTAGTAAATCACCAAACCCTTTGTGAGAGAATGAGTAGTCAATCCCGAACAACCTGAAAACAGCGAGTCCATCGGGTCCAGCCCAAGGGTCATGATGAAACGAGCTGAGGAACTCAAGAGTCAGGTTCCTATAAGTGTCGTTCCTGTCGTCAAACTGGTCCCACTGGAGTTGATGGCATAAAAATCTGACGCTTGGCTCTATCCCCAAGGCATCCATGCAGTCATGGTCAGGGTACCTGGTAGGAGCCATAGGGCGTCTCATGTGAACATAGTAACGCTCTCTCTGTGCATCATCTCTAAAGGCCACGTGCATGTCATCAGGGTTCTGCATTCTGTACAAGGTTAGCAAACAAGTCCTGAAAGCACATAAAACATTCAATCGTGAGTCCTGACATAATAATAAAATAAACAAATTAAAATAAAGTAAAAATAAAAAGTACCAAAATAAGAAAAACCATGGGTTGCCTCCCATGCAGCGCTTGTTTAACGTCATTAGCTCGACGACCGATATTTAAACATCATTGGAAGGATATGGTGGATCACTCAGAGTATGACAGGTGTATGTTGTTGGAATGTCACCTCCTTCGTAGGGCTTCAACCTCTGTCCATTGACTATGAACGGTTTACATGTTTGGTTCTTGATTTCAATAGCACCGGATCTCAGGATCTTAGATACTTCGAAAGGGCCAGTCCATCTCGAACGGAGTTTACCTGGAAATAGTTGTAACCTAGAATCGAACAGGAGAACAGGATCGCCTATTTTGAAGTCTCTTCTTATGATTCTTTTGTCATGCCAAGCTTTTGTTCTTTCTTTGTATATGATGGCATTTTCGTAGGCAGATTGTCTGAGCTCTTCTAATTTGTGGATATCAAGGATACGTTTCTCACCAGCTGTCAAGTAATCCAAATTCAAAGTTTTGATGGCCCAATAGGCCTTATGCTCCAACTCAAATGGTAAGTGACATGATTTTCCATAGACCAGTTGATAAGGGGTTGTTCCTATAGGAGTTTTGAAAGCGGTTCTATAGGCCCATAATGCTTCTTGAAGTTTCTGCGACCAATCTTTTCTAGATATAGAGACAGTCTTCTCGAGGATTTGTTTTATCTCCCTATTAGATACTTCCACTTGTCCATTGGTCTGTGGGTGGTATGGTGTTGCTACTCTATGCTTAACTCCATACTTGCTTAAAAGTTTATCAAATATTCTCGATATGAAGTGTGATCCTCCATCACTTATGACTAAACGGGGTGTTCCAAACCTGGGAAATATATAATTCTTGAATAATTTGATGACTACTCTGGTGTCGTTTGTGGGTGCGGCGATAGCTTCAATCCATTTAGACACGTAGTCAACAGCTACTAATATGTACTGATTTCCAAAAGATGGTGGGAACGGTCCCATAAAGTCTATACCCCATACGTCGAAGAGTTCTACTTCTTGGATATTTCTTAACGGCATTTCATTACGTCTTGAAATATTTCCTGTGCGTTGGCATCTGTCACACTTGACAATGAAAGCATGGACATCATGCCACATAGTAGGCCAGAATAGGCCAGCTTGAAGAATCTTGGCGTAGGTCTTAGATGTGCTTGCATGTCCACCATAGGGTGCAGAGTGACAATGCTCAATTATATTATTTACCTCTTCTTCTGGAACACAACAGCGGAAAATGCCATCTTTACCTCTCTTGAAAAGAAATGGGTCGTCCCAATAGAAGTTTCTCACATCACTATAGAACTTCTTCTTCTGGTGGTAGTTTAGATCAGGGGGTATGATGTCAGCGGCTAGGTAATTAACAAAATCTGCATACCAAGGTACATTGCTTATAGCTAAGGATTTATGAAATTGCTCATGAGGGTCTGGGTTATCATCTTCAATGGTTTCTAGTTGGGCTATCAGTCTATCGTAGGCAAAATCGTCATTTATGGGTACTGGATCAGGTTTCAGGTATTCTAGCCTAGATAGGTGATCAGCTACCACATTATCAGTGCCTTTCTTGTCACGGATATCCAAATCAAACTCTTGTAATAATAGAATCCATCGAAGTAACCTAGGCTTGGCATCCTTTTTGCTTAGTAAGTAACGAATGGCAGCATGGTCGGTGTAAACTATAATCTTGGCTCCTACTAGATAAGATCTAAATTTGTCTATTGCAAAAACTACAGCTAGGAGCTCTTTTTCGGTTGTTGCGTAGTTGAGCTGTGCAGCGTCTAGGGTTCTACTGGCATAATAAATCACATGTAACTTTTTATCTTTTCTCTGACCTAGAACGGCTCCAACAGCATAATCACTGGCGTCACACATTATCTCAAACGGTTCCGACCAATCAGGGGGTTTCATTATAGGTGCTGAAATTAGAGCTTGCTTCAGAAGATTAAATGCTTCAGTACATTTTTCATCGAAGATGAACTCAGCATCTTTCATTAAAAGACCAGTTAAGGGCTTTGTTATTTTGGAGAAATCCTTGATAAAACGTCGGTAAAATCCGGCATGTCCAAGAAAACTTCTTATCTCCCTGATAGTCCTCGGCGGTTTTAGATTCTCTATGACTTCTATTTTTGCTTTATCTACCTCTATACCTTTTTCGGAAACTATATGTCCTAAAACAATCCCTTCGGTGACCATGAAATGACATTTTTCCCAATTTAGCACAAGGTTTACCTCCACACATCTCTCCAGGATTTTCTCAAGGTTGACAAGACAATTTTTGAAATCTGACCCACAAACTGAGAAATCGTCCATAAATACTTCCATGATTCCATCCAAATAATCAGCAAAGATAGACATCATGCAGCGTTGGAAAGTTGCAGGAGCATTACAAAGTCCAAAAGGCATTCTTCTATAGGCAAAGGTTCCAACTGGGCATGTAAAGGTAGTTTTTTCTTGATCTTCGGGGTGAATAGGTATTTGGAAGAATCCTGAATATCCATCTAAATAACAAAAGTAAGAGTGTCTGGCTAGGCGCTCCAACATTTGGTCTATGAATGGTAATGGGAAATGGTCCTTCCTAGTTGCTTTATTTAATTTTCTATAATCTATGCACATACGCCAACCTCCATCAGTTCTTTTTGCTACAGGTTCGCCCTTCTCGTTTTGCACGACTGTGATGCCTCCCTTTTTAGGTACTACATGCACAGGACTCACCCATTTACTGTCCGAGATCTGATATATTATACCTGCCTCTAGTAACTTAAGAACTTCAGTCTTAACTACAGTACTCATTATAGGATTTATTCTACGTTGGTGTTCTCTAGAAGGTTTTGAATCTTCTTCAAGCAAAATCCGATGCATGCATACGGATGGGCTTATTCCTTTTAGATCAGAGATCTTATATCCTAAGGCTGAGGGGTACCTACGTAAAACTTCTAATAATTGATCGGTTTCTTCTTGGTTTAAGGTAGCACTGACTATAACTGGACGGTTCATATCTTCATCAAGAAATTCATATCTCAGGTTTTTAGGCAGTTCCTTAAGTTTTACGGTCGGTTTTATAGGGCAAGGCATAGGATCTGGGGTAAGAGATAAACATTCGTGAAGGTTATCATCAATGTAGGGTGTTTTATAATTGTCATCTTCCAAAATAAGGGTTGATGGCAATTTTATAGATTCAGTTTCTTCTTCTTGTTCTAATTCCCTAATACATTCTTCGATGATATCTAAGGCATAACAAGAATCTCCTATCACAGGTGCCATAAGAAATTTTGACAATATAAATTCTATCTTCTGGCCACCTACCTCAAAAGTTAGTTTTCCCTTTTTAACATCTATTACGGCTCCAGCAGTCGATAAGAACGGTCTACCTAGGAGGATTGGTATGTCGTCATCTTCTTTAATGTCCATGACAACAAAATCAGTAGGTATAAACAGCTGACCTATCCTAACAGGGACGTCTTCAAGTATGCCTATAGGGTATTTAACGGATCTATCGGCTAATTGAAGTGACATCTTAGTAGGTTGTAATTCTCCTAAGTTTAATCTCTCACAAACTGCTAAAGGCATTAAGCTCACACTAGCTCCTAAGTCTAGAAAAGCTTTTCGATGACATGATTCCCCAAAACACAAGGAATGGAAAAATTTCCGGGATCTTTATCTTTCTTTGCTAACCTATTTTCGGAAATAGAATTACATTCCACGGGTTTCGGATCTTCGAGTCTACGTTTATTTGTAAGTATGTCTTTGAGAAACTTAGCATAAGAAGGTATTTGGGTGATGGCTTCTGTAAAGGGGATTTCTACGTGAAGTTTTTCTATAACCTTAACGAATTTTTGATATTGATTATCGATTTGGGTTTTCTTTAATCTTTGAGGGTAAGGTATTGGTGGTTTGTATGGCGGTGGCGGTACATAGGTTTTATTTTTAGGTTCTTCTCCTTTTTCTTGACTTTCCGGGGTTTCAGGCTTCTCTGGTTCCTTTTCCTCATTCCTCTCAGAAGTTTCGGGCTCACTTAATCTAGGGTTTAAAGGTTCCTTATAAGCGGTTCCACTTCGTAGAGTAATGGCATTAGCTTGCCCTTTCGGGTTTTGTTGAGGTTGTCCAGGGAACTGTCCTCCAGGTGTAGTCTGTGGGGCTTGGTTTAACGCTACCTGAGAGATCTGGGTTTCAAGCATCTTATTATGAGTAATAATTTGATCAACCTTGGTTCCTAACTTGGTAATTAGTTCGTTAACATGGACGTTATGGTTCATGAACTCTTTGTTTTGTTGTTTTTGAGCAACGATAAAATCTTTTACAACTTCCTCAAAGCTCGGGCTAGGTGGTACAGGTTGCATAGGTTGATTTGTTCTAGGGGCTTGGTAACCTTGTTGTCTTGGAGGTGCGGTATTTTGGATAGGGTTATTATTTTTGTAGGAGAAGTTTGGGTGATTCCTCCATCCAGGGTTATATGTGTTTGAAAATGGGTTCCCTTGGGTATAGTTCACTTGCTCAGTGTTGGTTTCATTCAACAGATTGCATTCGGCGGATTGGTGTCCTTGCGTTCCACATATCTCACAATTCGGCGAAACTGCAGCAACAGTATTCGGAGTTGTACACATATGTTCGACTCTAAGGGCCAACGCGTCCATTTTAGCCTGCATCATGTCTATAGAGCTTAGCTCATGTATTCCTCCTTGGGCTTCCTTCTTTTCCACTGTCGCTCGTTCTACTCCCCATGATTGATGGTTTTGGGCCATATCCTCGATAAGGGCACTAGCTTCAGGGTAAGGTTTGTTCATCAGTGCGCCACCAGCGGCAGCGTCGATGGTCATTTTAGTGTTATAAAGAAGTCCATTATAGAAGGTTTGGATGATTAGCCAATTCTCTAGGCCATGGTGTGGGCATGCTCTTAATAGTTCTTTATATCTCTCCCAGGCTTCGAACAACGACTCTCCTTGGTGTTGGGTAAATCTAGTTATTAGGTTTCGAAGAAGAGCGGTCTTACTTGGGGGAAAATATCTAGCAAGGAAAACTTTTCTAAGGTCATCCCAAGTTGTTATTGAATTGGGTGGAAGGGAATCTAACCATGATAGAGCTTTATCTCTGAGGGAAAAGGGAAATAATCTTAAGCGTATTGCCTCAGGAGAAGCTCCATTGGTTTTAAAGGTGTCTGCTAATTGAAGAAAGTTTTTTAAATGTTGGTTCGGGTTATCAGTAGCGAGACCTGCGAATTGTCTCTGTTGCACTAATTGCAGCAGGGATGGCTTAAGTTCAAAATTATTGGCTGGGATATTGGGGTTTACTATACTGGAACTAGGTTCCTCGTTTGATGGTTGGGCGAAGTCCTTAAGAGGTCTTCGATTTTGATCTTCGGCCATAGCTCTCCTATTCCTATGGAAAAATAAACGTGCGCGAGCGTAACGTTCAGGTTCAGCTAGAGGGTCTACTAAACTTCCGGCACTGCGAGTCTTTCGCATTGACCGGTGGGTAACAACCTTAGTCTAAACGGTATAACTACAGGGTAATGAAATTTGACGATATTGGTCCCCGGCAACGGCGCCAAAAACTTGATGCGTGTTTTTCGCAAGTGTACGAATCACGTCAAAGTAATATAAAAGATTATCGAATCCACAGAGACCAAGTGTCAATCTATCGTACCTGTTGTTATGGTGTTTATCTAAGGCAACTATTTTTAAGGGTTTTAGTAAGGGTGCAATGGTAAATAAAATTATAATTTTAAATAATAAATAAAAGACAGGCTCGAATGTAATTCACGTAATCAATGATAATCCAGTACTTGTTAATGGAACTACTTATGGGCAATGTTTTCTCCTTTGAAAAGAACTAATTTAACAGGAACTGTCGCTTTCGCGTATTCAGAACCGAGTTGTACTCTCTAATCAACCCCTCCTATTGTCACGGATAAAAAGGTGCGTACTGCGTTAGAGTAGTAAACCTATTTTTAAGAAATATAGTTTCTTAACAAAGTTGAAAAGTATTTTAACCTGGACTTCTTAGCAAAAAGAGGTTCTTATGAACCAGACTCTAAATCTCATAACGCGTCCGAAAATCGTTTTAAAATCTCTTTTCTTTTTAATCTAAAAACTCCTAATGAACTATACAAAGCGCTTTTGGCTGTTTTTGAAATAGTTAAAAACAATTACTTGAATTGAAAGATAAAATAGCCCTTAGGTGTTTCCACGAACAATTATACTGATTACTGGTTTAATTACGATCCTTACATTCTAACCTTTATGGGATTAGTTAGACATGATAAAGTAAATATTCTTTTTATAGTTTTTCATATGAGTAATTTAAAGCGAGTGCGGGAAGTAAACAAAGTAAATGTGCGAGTGCGGGAAATAAACAACGTAAATGTGCGAGTGCGGGAAATAAACAACGTAAATGTGCGAGTGCGGGAAATAAACAAAGTAAAGTGCGAGAAAATAAATAAAAGTAAAGCAATGCGGAAAAATAAAATACGAACTGGAATTAAAATGGCGGCAGGATTAACTTCCTCCAGAGTGCTCCAAAACTCGAACCACAGACAGATTACAGACTCGATCACTCGATTGCAGAGGCACCCCGATGTGGAATGGCAACTGCTTTATAACTGATATATGCCTAGAGAATTCTAATTCTGGATGAAGAAAAACGAAAATCTAAGGTCCTATTTATAGGAGAAACTGAAAGCGTGAAATGACCGGGACGCCCCTCCACTAAAAAGTGGAGGTTATGAAGTTTTGCCTTGTGGCGCCCGCCACAAGGTCATGGCGCCCGCCATGGTCCCTACAGGGGATGATGGAGTGGGGATCGTGGGTCTTGGAGGTTGAGGAGTGGTCTTGAGACGTGGCCACGTCATGGCTAACCCCATGGCGCCCGCCACAGTGGGTGCCGCAAGTGCAAAATGCTGAATTTCTAGGTTTTTGTCCGTTTTCACTCCTTTTTCGCTCCTTTTCCCGATTCAAGCTCTGATTATTATAAAAACCTGAAAACATAAGAAAACAAAGCAATAACAAAGCAAAACAACAATAAAAGCTAAGAATGCATGCGAAATCGGAGTCAGAAATACGGTGAATTTTAGTGTGATCAGGTGTGCAAAAGGGATTTTGTGCTATCTCTCCATTTGCAGGAAGACATGTCCCAGACATTGTCTTGACATCTGCTGAGAAGACATCCTCTACCAAGACTGGGCTTATCTCAGAGTTGAAGGAAACTTGCAGAGAATTGGGATAAGGAATTCATGTAACTACTACAGGGAAGCTGAAATTGGAAGCCTTGATTAGAAGATTGGAGCAGGCTGAAGGTAATGATGTTGAGGCTGCTGATGCAGAGGAAGAGGAAGATGAGGAGGATTCTACCTCTGATGAGAGGACTGGTAATATTGAAGGTCATGATTCTGGGTCTACTGCTGGTGATGAAGGAGACATCTCTGGTTCTAAGGAAGAGAGTTGATGGTGCTTGTTTATGGTGCTCTTTGGATTGTGGTTTTTTTTTCAATTTTCTTTTAGCACTTAATGTGTTTTGTCCTGTAATTTTTCTTTGTGGTTTCATTCTGCACTCTTGACACTGATGTCTCTGTATGCTTGTTCTATGTTAATGTTTTTCCCTTAGTAAGATTTCTTTAATTATGGATAGAAAGGGGGAGAAGTAGTATAAGGGATGTTGTGCTTTTGATTGTTGTTTCTGGGTTGAAGGGGAGTTTTTTTTTCTCTGGAACTTTGGTTTGAGGGGGAGCTTTATTTCTCCATGGGATATGTTAGGCTTTTCTGTGTTTTTTGTTGCTGTTGTGCTCTCTGATTTGTTCTGGTAGCTCTTGGGATCAATTGGTTGTTTTAGCCAAAATTTTCCAAAGGGGAAGTTTGTTAGTTTTGCGATGGGCAGCAATTTTGGTAAAACTTGAGGTTATCACAAGATGTCTTATAGGATGTCTTGACATGTGATCTTAACATTCTGCAGGTGGTTCTTTCTTGTTGTTGTAGGGTTCAGTTCATGATGTCAAGTATGATGTCCTGACATATGTTTACAGAACATTCAGTCAGAATGTTATGTTTTGTCTGTTGCGTTTTTAAGAAACCTTTTGTGCTTTTCTGGTAAGAGATTTTGCTAGTGTAAATCAACGTGGAGATCGTCTTTAAATAAAAGAGTTGTTGTTGTATAATTTGTGGAGTTATCTTGGAATCTTTTATCCTTTTTTCATGCAGAAAATCTTGAGAAGATTTAAAGGTTGATTTGATTTGAGTTGATCAAATCTGATTTGGTTCTATTTTATGCTTTTAATTATGAAAAGATTTGAAGAATTGTCTAATTTGATTTTATCAAATTAGAGTTTGTTTTTGCAAATGCCCAAGCCCATTCAAAGTGTTTCTATATAAAGACTTTACAATCCTATTTGAAGATCAAAGAAGCTAGGTTTGAGAGTGTGTATTGCTTAAGGAATAGGGCTTTACATTCTTGTGTTTTTGTTATTTGTGAGTCATTCATTCATCACTTTGATGTGTGAATTGGACTGAGTTCTTTGAGTTGTAAATTGTCCACTCTAAGATTTTAAGCACGAGTGCATTGTTCTTGATTGAAGCTTTTAAGCATGATCAAGTGTTATCCTTGAAGTGTGTCTTCTACTTTTTGATCTTCTATTTTTATCACTGCATGTGATTAAGGGGGAGTGAGAGATGTCTCATATCTGAGAGTGTCTTAGATAGAAGTTACACGGATAGATATTAGGTACGAAGATTGTAAACTAGAGAGAGTTTGCTGAAAGTCTTCAAACTAATTATGTTTAGTGGATTTCTTTCCTGGCTTGGTAGCCCCCAGACGTAGGTGTGTTTGCATCGAACTGGGTTAACAATTGCTTGTGTCTCTTTACAATTGTTAACGGTATTTTATCTTGTTCATATATTGGTAATTATTCAGATATTAGTTTTGTGACATCTCTTTTGACATCTCATATCTGATACCAGAATTTCACATGCCAACACAAGCCCACTCTAATCCTATGTGTCTACTCAAGCCTGGGTACTGGGATTATCTCTCATGAAACAATCTCACCCAACACCACAGCAGCAGCAGAGTAATATGATAACAGTAATCAAATGCAATATAATGCAAATGTGATCATATACAACAATAATGTACATAAAATCATAAAAATAAACACCCAAAGACGAGAAACAGACAAGCGCTAGGATTGACTTGCATAGGGAACCAGAGTCCCCAGTAGAGTAGCCAGTTGTCGCTACTGTGAAAAACACCTGACTAAAAAATAGAAGAGTCGCCACTGAAAGTTATTTATCCCGACGGGGGAAAGGAAATGATCGAAGAAAACCTTAAAATGAGAGAAGACATGTTCATCGCAACCAAGTCCTGGGTTTGGGAGTCGATTACGCGAGAGAAAGGTAGTAGTACTCCCTCGCGTCCGTTGTACTCAACGGGATCCATGCTTGTTGTCTAATCAAAGGGTGTGTTATCTAAAGCCTACTGCTAAACAAAAATGAAAAGGAAAAAAACAAAAGGAGGCTCGATAGGACATCGACGTCCTATGCCTACGTATTCCCTCGTGCAATGGGAAAGTCAGAGTCAACGTGGTTCGGAGGACTACGGATGATAGGGGGAAGGTTGCTCGCCAAGACTTCATCGTCTTGTGTCGGTGTATCCTCATCTGGTATGAGAAATCAAAGTATCCGTAGTTCAGCTCACCACAGATTTCTTAGTGTTTTTTATCAGCGGCGTTTCCCATTCAATTAGTTAGGGTTGATGCCTATTTGCGATAGAACGGAAAAATAATGTACTCTTTCTGAAAATGATTTGACAAACGATCCTGAAGGATAAAAATGATTTGAATTTGTTTGTGAGTTTTAGAGAATTGAATTGACTTTATTTGGAATATGCATTGCACTAAATTATATGACATAGGATTGGATACTCTGCTCTAGCCACCCATGCGTCTCGCGCACAAAGTATCTTAAGATGAGGTTAAAAATTCATCCACTTACCTTTTCCCATGTACTTAAGGCTTGTGGCATACAATGAACAGTATCTTTATTAAATGTTTTGACGTTGTTTTGAGAAAGAGAGAAAGACGCACATAAGGTCTAAAGGGAAACTCGATCCTAACGTTGTCATGCAAAACGGCCCTAAGGTCGGGATGCGAAAGGAAATTCTATCCTAATGTTACCATGCAAAAGGTGGACCTAAGGTTGAGGTTACAAAGGGACTAGCCAAATGTTATCATGCATGGATCAACTCTTAATGTTATCATGCATGGATCAACGCCTAATGGCTATCCTACTCCAAGCTTAATCGAAAGTTAAGTTGGACTAGGAGGCCTTAAGAGAACATGCAAGAACAAGCCAAAATAAAGAAAACAAAACCAAAATAGTAGCTACGACAGCGCTCCAGCTTTAAAATAGCTATAAAAACCCAACAAATAAGCGCAACAGCATTTAACAACTCATGTTTCAGCATATAATAGGTGTAAAAAGCAGCAGGTAGAATACATGCACAATTAACAGCATGTGAAAATCCAGAACAGCAAGTGTAAAAAGCTTAGGGAGCTAGCATTCATCAACCATGAAGCAACACATCAATCAAGCAATGATCATAAACGAGCATGTAGAACAAGATAAACCAAGCATCAAAATTGTAATCAACCAAGATTAAACAACAATTAGCATATGATCAAGTCATCCAAGAATAACACAAGATTATGTATCCATAATTCAACAAAGGCATATGACATCATGAGAATCAATCATGAACATGCATCAAGTAAAGTTAAATGATGAACATGTATTAATAATTAAGCACAAGAAAGTTTGATGCACGATGAATCACTCATCAAAAATATCATGCATATCCAACGCCAATTAATCAATTCGAATGAGCATGCATTTGCGGGAACCGAAACAAACATGAGTATGTGACATATATCCAGCAAGATGAACATCAATGATCAACAATTGACATGGTAAAAATGATTATGCAACATGATCATCACATTAAGAATGCAACACAATAATTAAAGTTATTCAACAACGAAAACCAAAAGTCGCACGTCGAAAAATCACAAGCATGCTATCAAGAATGATGAAAAAGATTAAAAACAATCCACATATACACATCATATCAATCCATGAATATTAAAAGTGAAATCAAAACAATCTTGAAAATGCTCAAAAATCACATTCTGTATCAGTGTTAACCGATTAACCATTTGCTAGGAAAAAATGGTTAATCGATTAACCTTCTTTGAAAAGCCAAAAAAAACTGAAATTAACATTGGTTAATCGATTAACCAGTTTTGCACTGCAACTGGTTAATCGATTAACACTGACGCAATAGCAATTAATCACTTATATATTCATCTGCATGCTTAAGCAATCAAATATGCATGAAAATTATACCAAATCACAGCAAACAAACATCAATGGGATCCAACAAACACCAAAGTCAATGATCAAAATAAGTAATGGATCAAATATCACCAAAAAACCAAGGATCTATATTGTGAAATGCAAGATTAAGCAAAATTAAAGCTAGATCTAGGATTTACCAACCTACAAAGCTGAAATTTGCTTCGGTGAGTGTTGTTAAGCTGAAATTAACAAATCCAAGTAAGAAATCCAAGGATTTATGAAGCTCTGGCAAGAAAACTTGAAGATCCAAGCAATAACCCACAAATAAGCAAAATCTCTCCAAGAAGTGATTCCAATAAATTAATTCAAGATCCAAATGAACTTACATACCATAATTGAATCAAGGATGATGATGCAATGAAGGTTTAGCTCAAGAATTCACAAATTGCAATGTACAATATATGAAGCTTTTGGCTATGGAGCTTTGGTGAAGGTTTTGGAATGAGAGGAAAGTTGAGAGAATTGAAGTGAGATGTGTAGAAAAATCAGAAAATAAGTGAAAGTTATGAGAGGTTTGGAATGAATTGATTTAAGTATGGTTTAGGTTTGGAATTAAATGTGGCTTGGAGTGTGGGTTAGTGTGAGGAATGGAAATTAGAAGTGGAATTAGGAATGAAATGTTTGAAATTTGGAGGGAATTCGAATTAATTGGAAAATAAATCAAATTTGGAAACACCTCTAGATCCTTCTACTTGTGGGAGAATTGAAATTGAGTGATAGAAATTAAGTTGAAATTCTGCAGTGCTGAAAAATGAACATTCTAAATTTGTAAAACCTATGCTATCTCTCTCAATACGCAACCATTCGGCACGATGTAAACATCAAAGTTGTGTGTTTTTTAACAAGGAATTAAATGTCTCTTTTTTATTTCATTTATTTTTAGTGTGGTATGAGTTGTTAAGCATTAATACAGAAACACTAGAATTTGCAAAAACTATCATGAAATCTCATACACGTAATATAAATGACAATTGATTGAGGGTAAATGATCTATGAACTTCCAGAAACACAAAGGTAACTTGAAATAACATTTATGATGCATGAATCATTGGTATTGAAATGTTCAGGCTTACCTTGCAAGAGGAAATCAAATCCTCGGTTGAAGGTGTTACAGAAGTGAAATGATGATCTGGACAGCTTCCTTGGACCTCAAGGATTGTGTTGAGATGCTTAGAACAAGTTGAAACCTCCTAGATTGCTTGGCTCGAATTCAACTGCAGCTTGATCAATGTGAGATGTGATCTTGATGAATTTGATGTTACAGATGGTGTTTAAGTGTTTGGATCACTTATACATGATATATGTGAAGTGTTTGGGTAGTTGGTTTGAGTGAATTTGGACTGGTTTTGAAAATTCAATTTCTCACTCTTTTGGAATTTGAATTTTGACAAGAATGGAGTTTTGTGAGAAAACAAGTATTGCAGTTGTTTTGGTGTATTTTGAAACATCATATGTGGTCTCTATTTGTAGGGGAGTAAGTTGTTTTGGAGGAATAATGATGGTTTGAAGGATGAGCTCAATGTTTAACGGTTTGGAAATGCATCATTACTTCCCATTCAAGGTACCTTATCTCTTCCACTAGCCTAGATCTTCTTTTGACTAATTCTACATTCTACAGAGGTGTTTATTGTTGTTTAATAGTGCATTTTGATTGGTGATAGTGGTTTCTTTGACAATGCATTATTCCACATAAATGCACCTTGAATTCAAGGCTTTCTTCCACTTTCAAAGAGAATCTTCATGATCAAATGGCTCTATATTGTGGGTTTATCATGATATTGAGTGCACATTATTCTTGTGTAATCACTCCAAGTTGGACTCAAAATCATGTGGTACAAGAAAATGTCAAATCTGCCTTGCAAAAACAGTTGCATCAAGGCCTATTGTGCAATTCATATCTCCTTCCTCAAATGGAATTAGATTGTGTTCTTGGACATTTTGGAAAGCTGAGATGTTGTACTTCAACTTGGATGTTTGAGGTTTGTCTTGAATAATTGTGGATCATGGTGAAAAATGGCCTCAAAGTTGGTTAAAATACAAAACAGATTTTGTCCAAAATTTTTCTAAGTGTCAAGGTTTAAAAAGTCTTGAAACCCTAACTTCATGGCTTCATATCTCAAAATCTATGTATTTTTTGGGAATCCATCCTAAGTTTCAAACTTGTAGTATGTAACAAGCTCTTCAATTTGATATTTGGATCAAAGAAAATAGTTGCTTGGTTTAGAAGTTATGCCTTTTCAAAGTTTGCACCAAATTAGGTTTTTTTTCATAACTTAAAAAACTTTCATTTCTTCATGGTTGCCCTTTTTACAAGTAACCTCACTTTTATTGATTTTTCTTGATCAATGATGATTCAAATCACATATTAAAATTGTCTTTGACTTGAAAAAACCATGGTTGACCAAAAACTTCAAAAGTCAAACCTGATTATTGGGCACAGTTGACTTTTGTATCAAAAGAACTTTGATTTTGTGATCTCTTATTGAAATCAAACCCTTGGCCTATTTGAACATTATGGATGGCCTATAAAGTTATTTTTGAATGTCTTGAATCATGTCCCAAGGTTTGAGATCATGTCTTGGTCAAAATTCAAAGGTACAGTTGAATTTTCATCAAAACCCTAGTTAGTGGTCCAGATGAATTTGAATCCTTACCTTGCTTATGCATCAATTTTTATGGATCAACCCAATCATATGAATGGACTAATGTGAGGCATTTGAGGTCTTTGAAACACATTTTGAGGTACGCCTTGCTCTAAAAGTTAACTCAGTGGCTGAATTAGGTCAAAACCCTAATTTTGGTGCACTGATGATCTTGATGCTTGATGAACTTGTCATGATGCAATCTTGTACTTGATTATGGATGAAAGGAATCTCTTGATCTTCATGTATGAATAAGGGACTTGGTAAGTGAAAGATTATGCTCATTCTTGATTGATCTTTTTCTTGAGCTTCTCTTGAGGCTTGAAATCCTAATTGGTAATCAAATGAAACAAACAACAATCTTTGTATATCCAAATGGGTTAGTGATGCATGAAATATACGCATTGAAAATTCTAGCCAGCTCACGATGGATGTTACCATAGAAGTTATAACATCCACTGTGACATTCACTACAGACCTACTATTATGCAGTAATTATAAAGTAGTAAATAACACAGTTGGTTGTTGACCCAGTTCAGTGTAACACACTTACATCTAGGGGATACCAAGCCAGGGAGAAATTTCACTATCAGTAGAACTAATTCAGAGTCAAACTTCCAGTTTGCACTCCTCACTTAAAACCTACCCAATGACAATTTAACCTAGAGACACTCTAGACCTGAGTATACCCACTCACTCCCTACAATCACCTCAGTGATATCCAAAAACACTTACAGATTAAACAGTAGTAAGAAGAAACATTTCAACTACACACACCTTGATATTGCTTCAAAGCTTTGATCAAGTGACACACACTCTTGCTTAACAGCTTCGAGTGATACACAGCCTAAAACCTACCTAACCAATGCAATCAACAGTTGCTTGGATTACAAGTGTTCCTAAGACACAATCGTGAAGAAAAACCTCTTCACTTTTAAACCACTATGGTGATTTCTCTGTTTCTGTATCTTCAACAACTGCCTTCTAGGATTGCTTCTCCTGTTATTTATAGCAGCAGATCAGTCCTTGGGCCTGGGCGCATAAATTAGGTTTTATCCATAATAAAACCTCTCTTCAGTATTCTGCACGCTTGCCACTTTAATCAGGTACATATTAGTTCCCCTAGGGCTTCTAAAATGTCTCCTGCATTCCAGCTTGAGCTTCTGATTTGTTTCCTGAGTTCTAGCTACCAGAATAACAAACATGCGCTTGATGTCATACGATCTATGTCATAACATTGAGTATGACATCCAGCTTAACTTATAGTTGGTTTAGTTAACTTACCTTGCACAGTCCATATTATGAATGTATCAACATCAGACATGACATTCATACATACACTAATATTTTGCCACAAAATGCAGCCAATCAAGAGCACTTACAAACTCCTCGTTTGGCAAATTTTTGGCTAAAACACTCTGTACTTACACCAGAGATTTACACACAGCAGAAGACTTAACATAGGTCCTGTCATGCAGGAAAGTCACTAGTTGTTCAAGCCCTCAGGATCCTCACAGTTGGCTTTCAGCCCTGTTAACACTCACTTTGTTAACTCTCTGTAGACTACTACTACAGATGTCACCCTTTGCTAGTTGAGTAACAGAGTTACTCCCTTTCAACTGATGCACTTTATCAGTTGGACACTTCACCTGCAAACAGCCTGCAGTCACACACATTCATCCATCCTGCTCCGGATGTTATGACATTCAGGATAACATCTTGTCACACAGTTATGCTACTCCCCCTGAAGGGATGCACTATGCTCTTATTCTGCTCCTAAAGTTGGCACTTGGTCACTAGCACATAGTTCCTAGTTCTAGCATACATGGCATACGTATCACATCAGTAACAACCCAAATAGTTGTTATCACACACACACACACACACATCTCATTAGCAGCACCTGTAGTTACCACTATAAATGTACCATAGTGCATATGCTCAAGTACAGCTCATGGTTGTCTTGTTCTTCCACCTGCTGTTACTACCACTACCACATAACCTGTGGTACTCATTGGTTGATCATTGGTTATCAACCAATTCTTCCATCTGTTGTACCTGCTCATGTTTTTATCTAACATTCTTCCCTGCTGTTACTACCACTACCACATAACCTGTGGTACTCATTGGTTGATCATTGGTTATCAACTAATTCTTCCATCTGCTATACCTGCTCATGTTTTTATCTAATACTCTCTCCCCCTTTTTAGCCACAAATTAAGATCCAACTAAATACTTAGTAGAGGTCAAAAGTTATAGGAGCAGATAATTGTTAAGGTTTATATTACAAAAAGATAACTCAAGCAGAGCAAAGACAATTCAGAGGTTTACACAAGATTCACATGATTCTAAATTATCAACCAGTAGTACTCCTTTGTGCACCCCCTCAGCCATCAGTGGAGTGTGTTGCAAGACATCAATCCTCTTCTGCAGCTGGGTTGGACTCATCCCCACCAGTTTCTTCAGTGCTGTCTGCAGTGGTGTCACTTTCTTCCTCTAAGCAATCATCAGCATCTTCTAAACCAGCTTCTTGACTACCATCTTCCCTAGTATCATCATCTTCCTTGGTAGTATCTTCTGATATGTATGTATCCTCATCTTGTTCAAGAGACTGTAGCAGCTTTTCAAGTGTTTTCTTCCTTGCCTCCAGTTCTTTGCATGTTTCTCTAATGGTCGCCATGACTTCAGCCTTTTTGGTTTTGGGACCTTTATTGGATGTCTCAACTGAAGTTAAACCCATTTCAAGAACATGCCTTTCTTTAAACAACTTGGAATTGAAGGTTAAAGGAGTTTCTCTCCTGCACATTATATCACCCTTTTTGATGATGTTGGGATGCTTCTCACAGATGATTCCACATATAAGTGATGGAAAGGCAATAGGTCCCTTGACACTGTAGCTCCCAGCATGCTTCATTGTTTGATCAAGAATGTAGGTCCCATAGTTGAGGTCAGCTTTTGTCCCTACAGCATAAAAAAATCTTCCCAGAATAGTAGCAACAGTCGTCTTATGATTGGTAGGTACCCCATTTGCTGCACCAATTTTGTGAAGCATAGCATATTTCATACTGAGTTTGCTAGCCACTAGCTTCCCTTTGGAAGGCCAGTTCTTGACCTGTTTAGCAGTATTCTCTTGGCACACTTGATGGTCAGATACAGTAAGTTCAGACTTTCCTGCATGTGGTCTTCCCAAATACTTATTGATGATAGAGTCCGAGAAATTTATACACTTTCCCCTCACATACACTTTTCCAAACTCGCTAGACTTCCTATCAGCACAAGCTTCTGACAGGTTCACTATGAATTCTTTCACAAGAATCTCATAACATGGTGGAAAGTGGGTGACCGTCTTCATCAAACCAACCTTATGAATAAGGTCAAGAATCATTTTGCAGTCAAGAGCATTTTGAGATAACTCTCTTTCCAAGGTCAGTCTCTTTTGATACACATATTTCCATCTATTAACACATGATGGATAGTGGAAGGATATATTATCAATAGGCACCTCAGGGACATTTTCAGCCAGCTTGCTGGAAGCAGGTTTCCTCTTTGGTTGGGTGTTAGTGACATCCATAGCAACATCAAAATCTATTTCTTGTTCTGGTCTTGATTCAATCTTTCTCTTCTTGATGGTTACCTTGCTCCACCCTTTGGAGGGTCCAACCTGAGTCCTCTTAGTTCCAGCCTTCTTGGTGGGATCTTCTTGCTCAGTAGTCTTCTCAACATCCCTTTTCTTGAGTGAGCTTTGGTCATCCCCTTTTTCCCTTTTCTTTTCATCAATCTTTTGGCTATGCATGGATTGATCGTTGCTATGAGATCGTTGTCAGAATACTCTTCTAGGTCTACTACCTCAGCAGCTTTGGCTTCATGCAAATCATCATCCCCTTTTTCAGACCTTTCATCCTTATTCTTCCCTTCTGGAGAGTTGTTTCCCAATGCTTTGACATTGTGTGGGACATCAACTTGATCACCTTGATTAGGCTCAGTCCCCTTAATGGTAGAGGATGTGGGAATGTTGAGAGCACTGGCAACCATCGCAGTAATTTCAAGGTGCTTTCGTCTAGCTTCCTCTATATTTAGGTCATCAGATGTAGTCGTAGGAGGAGCTTGACCTGAGCCACAATTTTTAGGTTGTATTGCATGCATCCTTTTAGGTTTCTTTACCAGCAATCCTTCAGGGGTCATCATACGAAGTGGAGCAATCTCTAGAGCCTCATTAGGGTTTGCTTCAGAGTTGTTGGTGTTCATTCTGGAGGTTAGTTGCGCCATAGTTGGTGACGTTGATTGAGATGAAGGAACTTTTCTGTGCTTGTTTGATACGGTGTGGAAGCTGGAGCGTTTTTTAAGAGACCAATAGTAAAGGGAGTGTGTTATATACGTGGGAGTGAGGTATGATTGCCCACTAGGAGGAAACTTACCGTTTTGACTTATCCTTAAATGATTTAGTTTCAAAATATAATTCCCCATTTCCTTTAATTGCTATAACTCATCAGTACTAGAGGAACTTAAATTTTTAAGTTGAGGCTCCTTGATGCTTTTTGAGCCCTTGTCAGCAGTATTTAAGACATAATCACCAGGTTTTGCACAAGCTTTTTGCCCTTTCCACACGTTACCCCTAAGCCTGTCTCCCTTGAACTCAGCAGAGCTTGTTTGAATGGTGCCCTTGATGTCACAGAACGAGGTCATGACATCAGGAGTGACATTGCTTCTTTTCTACAGGGTATCCTCTATGGATTCCATCAGGTTCCAATATAGCCTATCTAGTTTTACCTGATGACTAATCTTTGGGTATCCCTTCTTGTCTGGCCTACCCACCTGACTTTTCTTACAACCTGTCCTTCTTTCTGAAACATACTTTGAGGATCCTTTTGCTAATGATTTTGACCTGGTTCTTTTCTCTAGCCCTAGGTGGTCCTTCTTTTCCTCATTAACCAATCCATTTATGTTACTTTTTGGCTCCCATAGGTAACAGTTATTCTTGGATCTAGATCCTCTCATTTCTTCCTTACCCTCTTCATTGATCACCACACACTTGTCTGTGGAAAAATGGACTTTTAAACCTTGATCACATAGCTGACTTATGCTTATTAGGTTGAGAGTTAGTCCTTTAACTAACAGGACATCCTTCAATTTTGGAGCTTTTGGACTGTCAAGTTGTCCAGCACCTGTGATTCTTCCTCTAGCTCCATCACCAAAGGTTACATGACTAGATGAATGAGGTTTGAGTTTGATCAACAGATCCTCAATTCCAGTCATATGCCTGGAGCAGCCACTGTCAAAGTACCAATCTTCATTGGTAGGTGTTGCACCCCAAAATTTGCCCAACACTTCTTTACCTAGCTTATGTTTCATTTCATTCACATTAGCATTATCATTTGCATTTCATTGACATGTATGCAGGAGATCAAGAGGTATGATTACCAATCAAGGGCTATACAAGACTTTGGAGCTAGCTGGGAGTCTTATTCAGGTGTTCAAGGGTTGATATCCTTGTCAGAGAAGTTAAAAGATCCTCAGAGAGAATGGTTGAAACCAAGAGTGTGTAGGTCTCCTAACTTGAGAGTTGTGGAAAGTCATCAGATGATTCTGAAGCCATGAAGTTAGACTTGAGGTCTTGAGAGAGCTCATGAGAAGTGTTGAAGATCACTTTGAGGCCTATACAAGTCATTGTGCAAGATTAGGAAGACTCAGCCATGAGTGGTGCAATTAGGGTTTGACTGGGTCAACCCTAAGTCAACTGATGATTTGAACAAGGTTGAGACCTAATTCAAGATCCATGTGATCATGGATGGATGCATTGATATGTTATAAGGATGATTCCAAGGTTAACTCATCATGATTGAAGAGTTTCAGAGGTTTCAAGCTAGGGTTTCTAAGGCTTGACAGTGTAAAATCCCCTAGTTTGACCCCTATCTTCAAGGCAGTTTAGCTCAAGAGGTGATTGTCATATCATCTTGCCCCCAACATGAATGTTGTAGAGCTTGATATTAGATTTAATTTGAGTTCTATAAGTCCTTGATAGGATTTGTAGAACTCAAGTTATGACTTTGACAAGTTATAGGTCATCTGAGGTATGTGAATTTGGAGCTTGAAAGTTGTCCAACTTGCATGAATCTTTTTCCCTAGAAGGATGATTCCTATGAACTTTTGGTAAACATGAATGTTGTTCCTTATCCTCTTAGATTTCTAGAGAGTACTATAAGTCCTTGATAGGATTTGTATAACTCAACTTATGGCTTTGACAAGTCAAGGGTATTTTGGACATTTAGTGATTATAGGTCATTTGTGATCATAGGCCATTTTCACCAATTTAGGGGTCCCAAATGGATTTTTGTTCAACATGAAAGTTGTTCAAAATGATGTTTTTAGCTTGTCTAAACATCAAGTGTCCATTTATGTGGATTATATCAAGGATTGGTTGAAGAAACTTCACATAAAAGCCATTTTAATGAATTAAAATGAGAAAATTCAAAATAAATGAGGTTAACATGTTTCCAAGTCAAATTTGTGGTCATTTTGAATGGAATTAATGTTTTAGAAAGACTGGAATTGCCACATTTTGGATTTGAGGTCCATAACATAGTCATTTGGATGGTTACTTCACAATTAAGAAACATATCATATACATTCCATATGTTGAAACCAAAGGAAGAAAACCATTACATCACACTCCTTAATGATTAAGTGAATGGTTTGGATTGAGTTTAGAGCATGAGTAAGGCTTGAAGGCACACATCCATGTTGAAATTTGGAAGGAAAAGTGAATATCCAAAATCCATAATTGGGCCTAGTTTGGGTTGGATATCCATCTGAACACATTATAAATAAGACTTAGAACGAATTTGGAAGGTTCTGGAGCAGAATTCTGTTGAGAATCCATTGATGTGAAGTGAAGAAAAAGCTTTAAAATTGGAAATGTGTTTTGGAGAATCAAGAGGTTTCAGCAAGAACTGAGCATCAAGAATTGTCCACCATTACTCCTTGAAGGATTCTGGACAGTTTGGGAGAGAATTGAGGCGCATAACCACTGCAATCCAAGCTTCAAGGTTGGTTCTAAGTTCTTGAAATATATCTTTGATTATGCACTTTTAATCCATTAGAAGCATGTGGTTAAGTTCCCCTTAGCATGTAGATGAATTCTGGTTGGTTAATTTGATGGTTAGAGACAAGTTAGGGTTCCTTCCATTTTCGGTTGAGATCTTGTTTTGGCGAATCTTGCGTTTTTGGCGTAAACTAGTGGCATGATTGAGTTCCTGAGGAAATTCTGGCAAACTTTCATCAAGACATCGTGTGAAATGGTGGAGCGTAGAGTGAGTTAGGGTTGAGCAGGGTTGGACGGAGAAGTCGCCGGAGATGGCATGGCCGCACGCGAGTTTCCCAACTTGCAGAGAATTCAAAACGAAGAAGATGAAATCTCCTCCATTCGTGTGTGATGAGGACTTTGACTCAGGCATCAATCCAAGCGTGTGTGTGGCGCCACGTACTCCCCTCCCCTCAACGCTGCGTTTCACTTATGAGAGGCGTGCATCCAAGGAAACGTGGGTTCGAGACTTCGCTTGGCTTTTTCTTCTTTTGATCAATTTGTGAACTGAATTGAGAATTGGAGCGTGGGCTTTGGACTGGTTGATACCAACACCCCCCTTTTGGGCCCAGCATTGAAATGAACTGGGTTTTCTTGCTATTTGCCACACACGCCTATTAATTTCCATTATTTTCTTTTAATTTTTCATTTTATTCAAGGTTATTGATTAATTCATAAAAAATTGAAAAATAAGTCAATTAATCCCATTCTTTTTGCATTGGATTCATGATTGAATCTAGCTTTTTTTAGATAAAAAATATTTTTATTTCATACATTTTCTGATTTTATGGGAATTTTCACATTTTAATTGATATTAAAATAGTTATGTTTGATGCTTGATTTTGTGGAATTTTGTGTGATCATGTGATGATGATTTTGATCCTGATTTATTGTGAGTTGTTAGCATAGATATGCATGCTCCCCATAGATTTTTATCACATTTTTGTGATGAACATAGGTGGTAGTTTAGGTTGAAACCTTTAGAAGCTCCATTTTTAGGGTTTATGGTTGATACCTTTGGATTTAGGATTTAATTTTAGGACTTAATAGATGATTTAGTCCCTGGTTTTTGTATGAGGCATTCTTAATTGAATTAGGATCCCTTAGGAATTTTGGTAGAAATTTATAAGATAGTTTGCCATTTTTGATTGATTTTAGTATAGGTGCTAGTTTTAGATGATTCTAAGGCACTAACTCAACTAGATTAACATCTTTAGTTCCCTTAGATTAGGGTTTTGTTTCTCTTGCTCTTGGATGATGTTGAAGGCAAGTTGAAGATGCATTGGATTGCTTGAAGAGGCTTGGATTTGAAGATCTTCCCTTCTTTTGGTGTAGTGTTGATTAGGTGATTAAGATTAGGGTTTTGTAGACAGAGCTTTTAGATAGATTCTCTTCCTTCATAAACATGGAATATGTTGATCACTTCCATTATTCCCTATGATGTAAGGTCCCTTGTGAAGGCCTCATCCCTCCTTTGGTAGGATGTGTGGCTCTTTGCAAATTGGTAGAACCTTTGAGGGTCCCTTTCTCTGATGACAGGATGCTTAGGGGTGACCTTTGGTCTTCACTCTGCTACCAGTCATCCAAACTTTGCTCTGGATAGATGAATTTTTCTCCCTTGTTAGAGGATGGAGTTCCTTGCTTGAAGAATATTGGAGGATGGAGTTGATACTTCCATGTGATTGAAGATTACTTTGAGAAGCTGAAGCTTGTAGATAAAGAAGACCAAGTTGATACTGGTAAAGCAAAGAGAGCTGAAGCAAGAAGAACAAGTTGATACTTGTGAAGAGGATTCAATTGAGATTGAGTGAAGAGCTGAGGCTTGAAGAATAAAGGATAAGATGATTTTTATGTTGATGCATTGAGAGCCTGAAGGGATCAAGTTGATACTTGTAGTTAGGAGTAAAGCCTGAAGGTGGGATTTACTGTAAAGCTGAGGCTTGAGGAGGAGAGAATAAGTTGATACTTATATTTGATGGGTTGAAACTTTGGAGGAGCAAGTTGATACTTGTTATTGAGGATGGTAGCCTTGAAGGGTGATTGAAGTCTGAAGACTGATATACTGTCAGAAGATTGCTTTGCTGTGAAGCTGTGGGAGTGGTGGATCTGCTTTCTTTTCTTGTCTGTTTTTTTTTTAGCTGTATTGATGTGGATTGTTTGATTTGCTTGATGCATTAGAATAAGTCCATATCTAGACTGATTTAAACTAGGAGCATGAGTGCACTAGAGGTTGAGTTGCTTTCTCTGCTTGTATTTTTACTGTATGGCTTTGCTTGCGGGTGTTCGGTAGAGCCCAACTCCCTTGCCCATGTGGGTTGTGTTTGCTTGATAGCATTTCATTTCCTCTGTATGATTGCAGTCACTGATATCTTGCTTGATAGCACTTTATTTTATTTCTTCTGTATGATTGTAGTTATTCATATATGGCTTGAGGTTGAGATGAGCTTGTGGAGGCTGATGCCCCACACACATTTCCTCCCTCACTTACATTGCATGCATTTTACTGTATATTTGTTTATTGTTTAAGCTTATGCTTTACCTGTTTCTGTTTATCACTGACATGACCCCTAGGAATCTCACTTCCTTTGATAAGGAAGTGATGATAGAAATTTAGGTTGAAACCTATGCATGACAACTTCTAGGAGTTCCCTGTTTCAAACTTCAACTATAGGATGAATCCTTGGCATGAAAACATTAGGACTTGATAGTCTCCCTTTAGTTGAGCCCCTTATCTTCTCTTCTCAAAACAAATGAAAATACAATAATAAAGGTTAACTGATGTCGTACGTTACGAGCCTTAAGCTATCTGATAAAGGATTGTTGGAGAGTTTCTTTTCAACAGTATGGATGTTTAGTATGGTACCCTTTGGGTGACATACGACGCATTCACTCTCAGGTCATAGTCTCTAGTGCGATACTAGTTGCAAACACAATAAAAAACAGTTCTTTCGTAAAAGACAGAAAACAAACTTCAAACCTTTTTTGCCCCGTAGGCCCATAATTCAAAGGAAGCTTTTCTGAAGAAAAGAGTGTCGTTAACCCCTAGTTCTACCGCAAACAAGCTTTGTCCCTAACTGCTGGAACTATTTGTTAACCCTACTCGATAAAACAGATAAATCTGAATTCCCGTAATCCGTATTAGCCTGAACTACGTAAGCTCTGATCTCTCATACCTGTTGAGAGTACGTAGGCACAATACTGACGTATTGGCGAGCCACCTTTCCCGTAACCCGTAGCAAGTCGAACTACGTTGACTCTGATTTCTCATTCTCTGATGAGAATACGTATGCATAAAGTGTGACGCTTTGCCGGTCATTTTTCTTTTCTTTTTAAGCCAGCCTTGATAGGTAGATAGATGAAACCAACCCGCCCAGTAAACACAACAAGCATGGATCCCGTCGAGTACGACGGACGTGAGGGGTGTTAACACCTTCCCCTTGTGTAACTGACTCCCGAACCCAGACAATGGTTGCGATGACCTTGTCTTATACCTTTTCGTCAAGGTTTTCCGATCGTTTCCTTTCCCGCTCTGAGGGATAAATAACGAAAGGTGGCGACTCTTCTGTTTTGCCGGCACCTTATTTTCACGGAAGCGACAGCTGGCGACTCTTATGGGGACTTGTTAGTTTCCTGGGATCCAACGTCCCTTATGCGAGTCAGTTTGGGGATCCAACGTCTCCTGCGAGAGTCAATCCTAGCGCTTGTATGATTACTTGTTGGGTTGTGTTTATTTATCGCACTTTATTTCCCGCACTTTATTTTCAGTATGATATGATTATCTGTGTTGTTGTGGGAGGGGCATTCTGATGAGTGAGAAGCCAGACCCAGGCTTGAGTGTACTTAGCATTAGTTGTGGAAATTAGTGGGCGCGTGCTTGCTTTGCAGGCACTAGTGTCTCATGAAATCCACGCTCAGACGAGGTTCTCCCGGTTGACTTCTTTTTCAGCCCTTTGGGTTGAGGGGGTTGTTGGTTTGGAGGATTGTCGACTCTGGGGACCGATCATTTGGAATTCAGCCGAGTGAGGCCGCTTCATGAGCTGGTGATGCCACACCTTCTGGGTATCGTATCACCCCTCTTGAATGTCTGTGACACTGATGACCGTATAGGATGCCGAACTTGTGTCAGTTTAGGTCCACACCTGTAAGCAGGGTTGGGTTTATTGCAGGAAACCTTGACCTTCTGACTACCTGGTTTTCTTGATAGTGGACCAGTTTTGATTGGGATCAGAGGATCTCATCAGCAGATGTGTATTTGTTCTTGACAGAACAGGTTTATGATTGGGATCAGAGGATCTCATCAGCAGATGTGTATTTGTTCTTGACAAAGCAGGTTTATGATTGGGATCAGAGGATCTCATCAGCGGATGTATGTGTTCTTGACAGAGCAGATTTATGGTCCTGTATCAGAGGTCCTTATTATCAGATGTTTGTTCTTGACAGAGCAGAGTTGTGGTCCTGTATCAGAGGTCCTTATCTTCAGATGTGTGTTTGTTCTTGACAGAGCAGATTTATGGTTCGATGCCAGGGTTTTCTTATTATCAGATATAGTGGTTGTTCTTGATAAAGCAGGATTATGGTTTTGTTGGTACAGAATCTCCACAGCACAGTCGTCTTGATCTCCTGTTGCATGATTGCATTTTACATTGCTTTGCATACCCATTTGCATTTCATTAACGTGTGTCTGTGTTGCAGGTACCGTTTCCCCTGATTCATGATTTCTTGCCTTCTATTGTGATATTATGGGTTCTCTGAGGAAGACCGTGGCTTACAAACTCCCCGCTCCTGATGTTGCTCAGCTGACTGGTTTAATTTCTTTGGCAGATGATTCTGTGAGAGATGAATTCAGAAAGTCTTACGGTAAACTGCTCAGTTTGGTTCGTAAGCCCTCTGTGTTTGAGTTGAATGGGTTACACGCCCTGCTGCAGTTCTACGATCCTCCGTTGAGATGCTTTACTTTCCAGGATTTCGTTCTCGCACCTACACTAGAGGAGTATGTTGATTTGTTAGGTGTACCTATCAAGAGTCAGATGCCCTTTGTTCATATGGATGTTGAGCCTAACCTGGCTAGTCTAGCTTCTTCACTTCATCTGGATGCCTCCGAGTTGGTTTTGTCTAGTTAGAACAAGGTTCCCGGTTTCTCCTTGCAGTTCCTAGTGGGAAAAGCTCAGCAGTGCGCCAAAGACAGATGTTGGTTCGTGTTCAACGCCATTCTCGCTCTGTGCATATATGGCATCATCCTGTTCCCCAATATGCCCGACTTTGTGGACTTCGACGCCTTCCACATCTTTGCTTCAGGGAATCCAGTCCCTACCTTGATAGGAGATGTCTACCATTCCGTCCACTACAAAAACGAGAACAGAAGGGGCAAGAATGTCTCATGTTGTGTGCCCATGCTTTATAGATGGCTTGATAGTCACCTACCTAAGAAGGGTCCCTTTGCTTCATCTGCAGTCACAGCTGAGTGGTCTGAGCGCTTGATGAGTCTGTCAGCGGAGGATATTTCCTGATTTGATAGAGATAGATTGGGTACTGAGATCATTTTCAGCTGCAGCGGGTTTCCGAACGTGCCTTTGATAGGCAGGAAGGGTTGTATAAACTATAATCCATCTCTGCTGGTCCGTCAGTTTGCTTATGCTTTGAGAGATCCGCCGAAGGATGAAGAGGTGCAGTAATCTCTGTACCTCACTGGTCTTCTAGAGGGGGATATGTTATCTAAGCTTCAGCGCGCTTGGAATGGTATCAGTAAGAGGGGAAAACCATTGTTGGGGAAAAGTAATAGCCAAGCCTACGCTCCATATGTGACTTGGATCAGAGTCAGAGCAGATGCTATAGGGATGTCGTTTCTTCCTGCCAAGCCAGAAAGCCCTCCAATGATCGAAGAGCCTACCACCGTGCCTATTCAACAGCATAATCAGATGTTAGCTGAGAGAGATGAGTTGAAGAAGGCAAATGAAGAACTGGAGAAAGAATTGGCTCAGCTCAGAAGCGAGAGAAGCGAGGTCGTTCATTCCTTCAAGAGGCAGACAGAGCTGGTGAACCAGTTAGGGACAGATTTGACTAAGCAGATGGTTGAGCGTGAGCGTTTGGGTCGAGACTTCAAAGCTGTCAACGATGTGCTGGCCACGAAGAAGCAGCACTTGGACGAAGCGTATCGGAGAATATCCAAGTTTAATCAGCATTTGAAGGCCGCCCTGGCCAACATGAAAGAACGGGAGGATAAGCTGATGCAGCAGATTTCCAAGCTGAAGGCCCAGGTGAAGGCTAGTGAGAAGAGGTTTGATGAAGAAATCGCTCGCAGATATGCAGCTGAAGGCCAGCTCAACAAAGCTCTTGCTAACCTGAAGGAGCGCAAACTGACGTTTGAGTCCAAGAAGCGGAAGTTAGAAGATTGTTTCGGCGAAGGAGCATGGGAAGATTCGGTTGAAGGTCTTCAATACACTATTATGCAGAGGGAGTTACTCGCCAAAGGGTTACTCACTCAGCCTGGTCATCCAGAAACGAAGGGGTTGTTAGAAGAGTTTCGCGCCCGCGGCCGTGCTTGACTATATTTGTAATCCTTTTGTGCTGATCATTGTTGTATGCTGACCATCACCAGGCTTGTTGGTTGAGGTCATGCTATTGATTCATCCTGTACTCAGTGACGTTGTGTACCACCTTGATGGGCTTTCTTTATATATATGAGATGTTATTTCCATGACTGGACTCGGACTTCTTATTATCAGCACTGGCACTCAGGCACTAGGATCGGGGGATACCTCCCTAACACACAGACACACGTTTGTATTTGCATGAAGCATTTGCATAGCGAGCACTCTGTTGTTTTTCTAACCCTTTTGTGTTTTCAAGGTTGTTTCAGGTTGTTCCAGTATTGATCAGAGACCTATCCACCGCTATCCGACCAGAGCAAATCAAACCAGAATCATGGAGCAAGTGCAAAATGATGTTCAGGAACTCCGCGAAAGAATGGACCGCTTCATGGAGCTCATGCAAGCGGTCGCCAATGGCCAGGATCAACTCAGAACCTTGGTTCAGCCTCTGATTTCAAGGGTCGATAGCAATGGCGTACTCCATGGTGGAACCGTGCCTACCCCTCCACCTGCTGAAACTCCGCAGAATGGCGTCCCCGAGACCGGGGGGAATGGCAGTGCCAACGGCAATGTAATAGCTAACATGGGACTCAACGGAAATACGACGGGCTTCGGTAATGGTAATTTTGAAGCTAACGTCAATGTTGGGCTGGGCAACGGCAATGCAGGTGTTGGGAATCTATTTGGGCCTCAGCCGTGGTTAGAAGACCGACAAGACGATGTGTTCTCGCAGAGAGGTGCTGAAGGGGAGCTGACTGCTGAAGCACGGCTAAGGTTCAAGGCACTCGAGGATAAGATGAGGAATATCGAGAACCAGAACACCCTGGGTGTTGATATGTCCAAGTTGGGACTGATTGCTGATTTCAAGGTGCCTCCCAAGTTCAAGGTACCTGACTTCGAAAAGTACAAGGGCACCACTTGCCCTCGCGTCCACCTGAGATCATATTACCGGAAAATGTCAGCTCATTCTGAGGACGAGAAATTGCTGATGCACTTCTTTCAAGACAGTCTGTCCGGGCCCTCCCTCGAATGGTACATGAGTCTGGAACCTACCAGTGTGCGCACATGGAAGTGTCGTACCTCGAAAAATACGATCCTCACGATGGCCGCGGAAAATACTGTTCGAAACAGATTTGCCACCGAACTTTATTCATTCCAAGGATGGAATAGGAAAATATCGATAAAACCTTAAAAAGGATAAGAACATGGTCATCGCAACCAATATTCTAGGTTCGGGAGTCGATTACATAGAGGGAAGGTATTAGCACCCTCTACATCCGTTGTACTCAATGAGAACCCCTTGATCAATTCGCGAGAGAAGTTAGCTATGTTTGTGTATCTTCTAAAGGGATTTGCTTGCTAATAGGTAAAGGGGGTGATTATTAAGATAGGGTGCTCGCCAAGGATTGGGGCCCTTGTGCCTACATATCTTCACTTGTAAGAAGTGGAAAATTAGAGCATTCGTAGTTCGTGGGACTACGGGTAAAGAGGGGATTGTGCTCGCTAAGATCATCACGATCTTGTGCCTACGTATCTTACATTCAGAAGAGAATGAAGAATCAGAGCAGCCGTAGTTCGGCTAACTACGGTAAAAAGGTTTAGATTTGAACGAGTGTTTAAGTCACATTCTAACTGCTAAACATTGGCTTGACTGCTCGCTAGGGGAGGTTGAAGCACGAGTTTGTTATGCGCGGAAGAAGGGACTAAACAATGTTCTTGGTAAGAGTGGTTTGAATTGTAGATCGCACGAGGGCGAGTAGAGTTTGATTGGTTAAGTATTTGGTTTATAAGAGAGGATATATTTGAATAGGTTTTAGGGTTGTGGTCGCACGGGGGCGAGGAATTAGATTGGTTAGATGTATTGGATGTTTAGCTGGAGGTGACGATTACCTGAAGCTTAAGAAAGACTTCTCGGACCCAAGTAATCGGGAGAGTGAACCAAAGACTTGGAACTCTCTCTTTTCAACCTCAATTGCAAAAGGATAAGATGTGGTTCGAGTGGGTTAACAGATGAGGATTACTCGAAGCTTAAGAAAGACTTCTCGGATCTCAAGTAATCGGGAAAGCGAACCAAAGACTTGGAACACTTTCTTTTTTCATCGAAATGTTAATGGAATTCGATACGAGTGAGTGAATCGGATGACGATTACTCGAAGCTTGAGAAAGACTTCTCGGACCCAAGTAATCGGGAAAGCGAACTAAAGACTTGGAACACTTTCTTTTTTCATCACAAAAGGAATTGTTTGAATGGCACTCGAAAGATAGCATGTGGTTAAAATATTTTAACAGATGAGGATTACTCGAAGCTTAAGAAAGACTTCTCGGACCTCAAATAATCAGGAGAGTGAACCAAAGACTTGGAACTCTCTCCTTTTCTCATCTAATATTATGAAATATGTTTAATAATATTAGAGTGTATTAATCGGATGACGATTATTCAAATCTCAAGAAAGACTTCTCAGATTTTAAATAATCGGGAGAGTGAACCAAAGACTTGGAACTCTCTCTTTTTCATCCTGGGTGTTTAGAAAAGGTTTGAATAAATTTATCGTTTTTAGAAGGGTTTTTTAGAAGACAATTGCTCGGGCTTAAGAAAGACTCCTCGGACCCAAACAATTGGGAGAGAGACCCAAAGACTTGGGACTCTCTCTTTTTTCATCTAATATTAAAATTGTGTTTAAATAGTTATTAAGTATTTTAGTTTGATTTAAAGAAAAATTTGCTTGATATGAATTAAGGTTTTAAATTTGCGCGATTGAACTAATGGATGGATGTCCTATGGGTATAGGGTAAGGTCGATGGCGAGGCCAAAGCACTCGACTTACAAGTAGAATGGGAGGATTTGATATGATTAAGCGCTAAGGAAAGTTGATGATTAATTACACTTGTTTTAAGATACTTGATGTTGGATCAAGTTTGAAAAAGATTTGATTTTGATGTTATGTGTGAAGTGCGTAACAAGCGTCATTGTACGAAGCCCAAGAGGAGGCTACGAGGTCGATGGCGATTGTAAAAACAATCGGCTTACAAATGGTGTTTGAAAATGGGCTTGACATTAAGTCAAGATATTAGTTTTTTTTCAATAGGTTGACCAAGCATGTGAACAACATAAATATAATTGAGATACGATAATAAAACATATAAAAACATCACAAGAAAAATCGTGACCTAAATAGAATGGGGGAAAGGCTAATCTGATCATGTTAATTTAATTAACAAACTAAACATCTAAAGTTAGTAAATTGAATTGTTTTTTTTTATAATTATTTTAGAGTTAAAGAAGAGATATATTAAGATAATTATTAAATAAAATAGAATTTTTAAAAGTGAAATATTTTTGTGTTGTTCTAGAATTAAAAGAACAAATAATTTAAAACATTTAATCAAATTAAAATCCACTATTTAATAATATTAATTATTAAACAAATTAATTATTATAAAGTTAATTAAATTAATAATAATCCATAATTTTTAAAAACAGAAAATTAAATAAAGTTTTTTTGAATTTTTTTTTGAAACGCTCCAAATTTCCTACCTGAGGGAACTCATCACTGGAAAAAAAAACACTCAAAACTCTCTCTCTAAATTATTTCCCTGAAACCAACTTCTTTCCAAACTCTCGTCTCTCTCCCTAAGAAATCTCACCCTCTCGAAATGCTTTCCCTAACACAATCTTCAAACCGAACTTCCTTCTTCTACTCTAACAGAGTTCTTACGAAATCTCCTCTCAACGCAAACTTCGCTCTCTCCTGAATTCAATCAAACAACAATCCTCCTTACTCCTCTCAAAACACAATCTGTGAATCTCATCCCCCAACTCTGATCCTATTTCACTAAACCTAAACCTAGGCGTACTAATCAAACGAGCAGAAAGACACTAAAACGGAAGAACAAAACACAAGAAAAAATTGCGGTCAAGTTGGTACCTGGTGCGTCCCCGATAGGATTTCCGCCATTTGATGATAGAACAAGCGCAGCAAGCCCTCCACCGTCACTCCTCACTCTTCAGCTTGAGCTTTTTACTCTCGGTAAGTGATTTTGGGAGTTTTGTCGCTGCCGGTAGTTTTTAGGGTTTTTGTCTCTTCAATCCTCTGCCCCTTTTGAATGAACAAAACGCTCATATATACTGCTTGATGCTAGGGTTTTTTGGTGAAAACGGTGTGATCTCAAACCCCTTTCTTTGTGATTTCTTGTCTGTTAACCCTTTTGGGAATATTTATTTTTTCATGATTTTTACCGTGTGAACTTTTAGCAATTTTACCGTGTTTACGTTGTTTTCACACCACCTGCTGCGCTGTATGACCTATTTGAAAGGGGAAAAAAACAAGTTTGTTGAACTTTATCATGAATCCCTGATTTTGCTCATAAAATCCTTTCACCTTTTCATGTGTATTTTGGTGCAAGGTAAAAATGGTGAAGACGGAAAAACGAAAAGAAGATACGACAGCTGTTGAATCCTTATGTCATTCCCTTCTTTCCCCTTTGAACTTATGCTGTTAATTTAAACTGATATAACAATATTTGTATCTTTATTCAAGACCTGTGTTTTGGCTGTGCAGGCTTTGAAGTTTACGAAATCACTGTGAAGTTGTTGCTTTGGTGTTTAACATGGAAAGAGTCATGAAGCATTTTTTCGAAGCGGCTTATTGAGTTGCCCTTAAGTGGTAAAGAGGTGGTGGAGGGAGCCTTTCCATATGAGTTTCGGTGACGGTTGCAGCCTGTACAGGAAGACTTGGTGTGGCAAAACAAAACCACGAGATATCTTGCTTAGAGTTCTCATCATGGAACGTAGGCTTTCCATAGAGAAACACTTAATGGCTTTATTGTGCTGTGAGGCTTTCTTTGTTGATGCACCCAGCTCCTTGACGTTCTTGTGAAGAATGGATCTTGCCATCGCTGCAGACGCGGATACATCTTTATGTTTTTTAAGCAGTAGACTTGTACTATGTTCTGTGATCTTCCTTCTGGTGTTCAATAGACTACTGTGAAGTCTTCTGGATTGTATCAGATAATAATGTGCTTCGGTTAATCGCCGGTGATAATCTTGTTTTAACTTCTCCATATCAGTAATTACCTCATCAATCTCCGCACTTGAAGAACCATATAGCTTACGAGCAGTATCTATAACAACAGATGGTAGTCCCAGCCTCTCGGCTATATTGATTGCATTTGAGCGCCCAGGTATGCCCCAGAGAACTTTGTAAGTTGGCTTCAAATTTACTTCATCAAACTCCATACATGTATTTTCAAAGGCTTCATTACTGTATTTTAGGGTTTTAAGTTCACCGTGATGAGTCGTTGCTAGTGTCAATAAACAACCGTCTTGGGAAAAAGATTCCAATAATGACATTCCCAGTGCTGCTCCTTCAAGGGGGTTTGTTCCTGCACCAACCTCATCTAGTAGCACCAGTGACTGTCTTGTTGATTGTAATTTAATATTACTTATCTGTTTCAGGTGACCAGAGAACGTAGACAGAGACTGTGATAAGGACTGATCGTCACCAATGTCAGCAAAAACAGAATCAAACCAAGGAATTTGTACAGATTCAGAAGCAAGAACATAGAGACCTGATTTTGCCATCATAGCAGCCAATCCTACAGTCTTCAAACATATCGTTTTACCACCAGTATTAGGGCCCGTTATAACTATAACACGAGTTTTATTAGATACCAAAAAGTCAACCGGTACTGGCTGTGGTTGGCCTTTGTCCAGAGCAGCAACTGAAGTAGCAACATCTTCTTTGGCCTTCTTTGAATTTTTCCTGTGGCTCTGGAGCAATAAAGGATGATAAGCTTTGGGAAGATGCAATATCCATTCCCTATTGTTGGGTAACAGTCCATTGGAATTGTCATTTCTTGTTAAAGATTGAGCAGTAGAAGAGTTATTCCCATCAGGCCGAAATATATGAGGATTTGATCCTCCAAATGAAAGACCATACGTAGCACGGGCATTAATCACATCTAGTTGAACCAAACTGTTCAGTATGTTTTCAATATCATCAACGTCTAGCTGAATCTTTTTGGTTAATGTCAATAGCACTTCTGCTTCGGCCTTTGCAACCAAACCTCTTGCTCGCTGCAACTCATCATTTAAGGGAACAGCAGAAAGTGGCTCTACAGTACTTCCTACTCCAGAACTGGATAACAATAAACCCTTAAAACTTGTTTTCTGTCCAGAATCTACACTTATACACCACCTGCCACCAATGTTATTCACTTCAAGAATTGATGTTTCACTGCTTTCATTTCTGATTAAGCTTTCCATTAATTGTTGTACCTTTCTCTCAAGGACTTGCACTTGTTGACGTGACTTTTTCAACTCTGAACTCGCAGAGTCCTTAATAGAGCCATCTTCGTCAATAACTTCTTCTATCACTTTAACTAAAGATCGATTGACGACAAACTCCATTATCACTTCTGAAAGAGGCATGAAACGACTATACCAATCTTTATCTTGCTTAATTGCAGCTTTTAAATCACCCTGCAATGAGTCAAAACTCTGAAGAAGAGCCAAAACAGCTCTCGCCTCATAGCCAGTTACCGATATAGTTCTCCGTGCATTTTGAATCGCAGCTTGCACCAGCATAGCATCAATGTGACCAAAGTGCATCCTGCAAGAGCCATGATTGTGCATTTCGACTGCGGCATTGGTCTCTTCGAGAAGCTTGAGACTTTCTTCATAAGTTCGATTTTTGGACCATAATTGATCCTTGAGGGCGTGACGGCCCAAGGAAGTGGTGGTGAAGGAAGAGACCAAATCGGAGAGTTTGTCCCATTCGAGAACTCTGAGGCTGTCGTGGTGAATGGAGGCTACGACCAAGGTTTGTCTTCTGTGCCTGTGTTGTGTATGTTTGAGTTTGTTAATGGTTGTTAGAGGGAAAGGGAAAGAGAGTGTGATTGTATTGGAATTGCAACAAGATAACATTTTTTTGGTTTTTCTTTTTTGGTGGCAGGACTTTGTTTGGATAGGCATGAAGAACAAACATTTGATGAAAAGATTTTGAAGTGGTCTGCTTTATGTGTTGCTGCTGCTACTTTGATATCCTTTATGGTAGTTTCTTTCTTATTAACATTTGTTAATGTCACTCGCAGGCCTAAAGCACGGATACCATGGATGGCATTTAGGAATAACATGGATTGATGTAAACTTGTAGCCCGTGGCACCAATATTAATCCTGAATGGTTCTGTGGCATAACATACCAGCTTCCAACTTTGTCATTTCTGAAATGCCAGAAGCTTGAAGGATGGACAATTCACAGCAGGCGCAGTAGCTAGTATTTGGTTCAAAAGAGAACACACCAACATGAAGCTGAATTCTTTAGTTCTGGTCACTTGTAGAATTATACTTCATGTTTGTATAGCCATTCGCATTACTCTTGTGACCGGCTTCGAATTTAAGCACAGAATGTAATATTTGGAACTCCATTGAATTTGTAAATCCTTAACATTGCTTATGATGGAATTGTAATATGAGTGAATTTATTGTATCTCCAATTTTACTGAACCGCAGCTTTTGACCATGTGGTGTTGATCTTTACCATTTTAAAACGTGTTGATTCTTTGCCTCTGTTTTCAAATTAGTCACAGTAGCTTGACATACTACCTTATTATTAAATTTTGGTTCCAACAACTTGTTCTCGTTTGGCAGTTTTGTAACTCTGAATGTTGATAAGAGAATTTGAATTTAAATTGATTTTACCCACTCTTAGCTTCCATTTATGCGCCTACCTTGGAGAGAAATTTTTTAAAAAAAAAATTGCTTGTCTTGAAGTAAGTTTAACCTTTGCTTGACCAGGCCGTGATCACAGCCCCTAAGAATCAGTTGACCATGATTTTACCAATTTCATCAAAGTTGTAAACCAATTTGAAGTTAGTCAACATAATTCTCCAACATGGTATACCAATGGGCTCAAACCGTCTCCAATCTTATGTCTTAATTAATCACACATCCTTAACAACCTTGAAACAATGCTTATAATACTTTTTGAAACATGACTTGAAGGTATATTATTCTTGGCTTGAATGTACTCTAAACACAGCTTCAAATCAACTTGCATCACGATTTGAAAGGACATGGTTTAAGCTAAAGCAAGACTTGGACTCATCTTTGAAACACATTCTAAAACCACTTGAAACCAAATGAACCTGCCTTGAAATGAATCAGTCTTATAACTTGGGCGGTCAATCTTGTTTTGAAGTCTGATCACAAGAATGATGACACATTTTTCTTTTATCTGTACCTAAACCACCACTTTAGCAAGAGCTTGTAATCACAACGAGCGCAAACAAAGCCTTCATAATCCAAATATTAGAGGACCATGGCCAGAAGTCATGAAGCAGTAAAACATTAAATATCGAAGTAGGACAAATTTGGGGTATGACAGATGCCCCTATCTAATTGTCTTTGACCCGAGAGCATGAACTGCTGCATGGTGTTCATTTTGAGGGGGAAGTCAATTAGATACAAGAATACCCCAAAATTTGTCCGACAAGCAAGTTAAAATGCAGTGAGATACTAGAACGGGATAGCATGATGCGAAAGATGAACAAGATAATCTGACATTCTCTGGGTGGTCGAAGCAGCCCCTTATCTAATAAGGTTCTTCGCGATACCAGAGTAGTATAAACAATCCTCTTTGGGTGGTCGAAGCAGTCCCTCATTCGTTAAGGTCCTTTGATGATACCAAAGTGGTATAAACAATCCTCCTTGGATGGTCGAAGCGGCCCCTCATTCATTAAGGTCCTTCGATGATACCAAAGTGGTATAAACAATCCCCCTTGGGTGGTCGAAGCGGCCCCTCATTTGTTAAGGTCCTTCGATGATACTAAAGTGGTATAAACAATCCTCCTTGGGTGGTCGAAGCGGCCCCTCATTCATTAAGGTCCTTCGATGATACCAAAGTGGTATAAACAATCCTCCTTGGGTGGTCGAAGCGGCCCCTCATTTGTTAAGGTCCTTCGATGATACCAAAGTGGTATAAACAATCCTCCTTGGGTGGTCGAAGCGGCCCCTCATTCGTTAAGGTCCTTCGATGATACCAAAGTGGTATAAACAATCCTCCTTGGGTGGTCGAAGCAGTCCCTCATTCGTTAAGGTCCTTCGATGATACCAAAGTGGTATAAACAATCCTCCTTGGGTGGTCGAAGCGGCCCCTCATTTGTTAAGGTCCTTCGATGATACCAAAGTGGCATAAACAAGCCTCCTTGGGTGGTCGAAGGGGCCCCTCATTCGTTAAGGTCCTTCGATGATACCAAAGTGGTATAAACGATCACAACTTGAGATTCTTCGGGTGGTCGAAGCAGCCTCTTATCCAATAAGATTCTTCGATGATACCAAAGCAGTATCTCTGAACACAACTTGAGATTCTTCGGGTGGTCGAAGCAGCCTCTTATCCAATAATATTCTTCGATGATACCAAAGCAGTATCTCTGAACACAACTTGAGATTCTTCGGGTGGTCGAAGCAATCTCTTATCCAATAAGATTCTTCGATGATACCAAAGCAGTATCTCTGAACACAACTTGAGATTCTTCGGGTGGTCGAAGCAGTCTCTTATCCAATAAGATTCTTCGATGATACCAAAGCAGTATCTCTGAACACAACTTGATATTCTTCTGGTGGTCGAAGCAGTCTCTTATCTAATAAGATTCTTCGATGATACCAAAGCAGTATCTCTGAGTGATACATTTGCTGGGGAATAGTTGAGCTAAAATTCCTATTAGAGGAACAACATTGTCCAAACTCTGTAGGGGAAAGTCTTCAATAAACTTTCTAAGATGACCTATGCTTGGGGAGCCATAAGAGCAACGGTCACCGGGGACTATCATTATCAACTGCATGGTTGAAAAATGACTTATTGGGCAGTAGAATTCCTGAACTTGCGGGATATCAACTCTTTACAGAGAAATATTGCCGACTTTGGTGAAGGACTGGCCAAGATGCTCGTGAATCGATCTTGGATCCTGCTATGTTGCTATGTTATGTTGCTGAAGACAGCGATGATATGCGTTATGATACATAAACATGCAACTAAGATGCAACTGCTAGGGAGTGCAAGATGCGAATGCAAATGATATGCTAATGCTCAATATGACTATGATATGATGTGATATTGTATGTCGTGCTTATGCAAATGATCAGGTATGTTGTTGATAAAATCTTGTCGGGGACATCATCAGGGACTGGATTCGATAGTTGCCAAAGGGGTTTGGACTTTGGTTTTATAGGATGCCATCGAGGGTGGACTTTTGGTGGTTGCCAATGAAGCCTGGGCTTTTAGGGTGAATTGAAGGTGCCAATTGGAGTGGCTTTTTATAGTTGCCAATAAAAGATTGGGCTTAAAAGACATGCCAAGCGAGATTGGTCTTTTGTTGGTAAAAGGATTTGACTTCCCGACACATGGTATATGACATCGCCACAATCAGGAGACAGATGTGGATACTCTTGGTGTCCCAAGTTGGATCCTTTGCAGAAATGGTATTCTTGTTCTTGTAAGAGCCTCGCTTCTAGCTGATATGTCACGACGGCTTACAAATGTTGAGCGTAGCGACTCATCCAAAGCGTGTTGACTGCGCGAGTGTAGCGACTTAACCAATGCGTGTTACTCGTGCTAGCGCAGCGACTTAACCAATGCATATGGATTGCGTGAGCGTAGCGACTTAACCAATGCGTGTTAGTCGTGTTTTTGCTCTGCCCCAAGGCTTTTGACGTTTGTTGACCCTGACCATTACTAGTGTCTGGTGTGGTCAGCTTGATCAACTTTGAAGCATGAAGGGAAATTTCCCCTGTTCAGCTAATCTGCCCCAGTTCAAATGGTCTGCCCCAGTCTGCGGGGTATTTGAAGGATTTTCTTCTGGGATGAGAACTTTGGCGATGATTATACCAGGATATGGCTTGAACCCATTTTCCCCAGTGTCTGGACCTTGTAGTGGTTTGCCCCGGTTTAAACCTCAAAAGGACTTGCCCCAGATTCGTAGGGTTATGAGAAATTCTTGATTCAGGTCAACACCAATGAGCGATCAAGTTCCTCTTTGACTGCACTTTGTTGGAATTTCTATAATGTCAAGTACTGATTTGCAGTTTAAAATTGTTCATAGTAATCTTAATGCGACATTCATGTAAGTTTTGAAAATATCAATTATTGGGAATGATATGAAAATGTGTGACGAGTGGACTATTAATCCAAACGCAATGCTGATTTAATTGGTGTGAAAGACATAGCAAGAATATGACACCAATACATAAAATTAGCAAATATGTAGGATTCAGTTTACACAACCTTGCTGTAGTATGCTTTCAGAATAAACCTCGCCTCAATTAGGTCTTTTGAGGGTTGTAACGTGGTCTGGTTCACGGTTATAGAAACAAAGGATATTAGGCTCAAATTATTATTTGTACCCATCCCTTCTTCGTAATGATCTCCATACCTACGTTCAGTTAATTTTGCACCTGCTTGCCGGTGTAAACTTGATGGTTCAAAGTTTGCTTGATATGGCAGCCATCTTATTTTGATGGATGTCAGTAACCCCTTGATTTGGGTGGCCACTGAATCTTATTTTGTTTTTGTTGAGGGTTTGAGGGCCTCTTTTGTTTTTTCTTTTTGATCCCTAACTTTTTCCTGGACTGATTTTGTTTTTCGGATCCATCGGGATTGCCTTGATTTTTGCCTAAGTCTCCTTTTGAGGTGTTCGACTTAGCAGGCTTTTGAATTTTTTTTGAAGGGTTGTGACCGCCATGTCAAGGGTTATTGATGAACAACCATCTTGTATTTGGGTTTTCTTTCGTGATTCGAGTGCGTAATCAAGTTAACTGAATACTACCCATGCCCCAGGTTAAGTGTAAGGGTTTAGAAATCCGAAAGAAATTCCTACTTCTAGGCTCGAAGTGGTTAACTAGAGACTAACTCCTTATTTCTTCAGTGTTTGGGAATTTGAAGCAATGCCTGTACATCATCGGCGTGATTTTATCCAAAAGCATACTTATCAGCAATTATGGGTATTTCGTTTTCGTCATCCTCCCTCAAAACAGCAGTGCGATAAAGGAAGTGAAATATTTTTGTGATTTTTGCAATAAATGAGAAACTGTGAGTGAATACGAATGGATTTGATCAAAACATGCATGATTATCACATTAACAATACCATTAGTACGAAACAATGTCTAAAAGCAAGTAGTAATTAACAGAAAAGAAACTACAATTGCATAAAAAACATGATCTAAAAAATGCCAGCATGGAGGAACTGGGCTTTTCTTGCTTGATCAGTTGTCTTGAGAAGGTGCGTCTTGAAGTCCCCAAACTCATTCTGGTGCGAGTCGGACACGCACAACCAAACTCCCTTCTTGAAAGGATATACATCCCTGGTCAATCAATTGTTGCACCCTAGCCTGGAAAGCTTTGCAATCTTCTGTTGAATGCCCCATTGATCCAGCATGATATCCACAATGTGCATTGGGATCATACCCAGGAGGGTATGGTTCTGGCACTGGCTTGAGAGACTTAAGCTCCACTAGTGAATTTCGAATCAAATGTGGCAGAAGCTGAGTGTGCGATATAGGAACTGAGTGAAGAGGAGCGTTCCTTCTTCCCAAATTATTGTGAGGCCTGTGTTGGTTCTGGCGTGGATCCTGATTTCCTTGGCTATACGCTCGTTGATTTGCATAGGGAGCAATCCAAGGCTTCTGACATGGTTCCTTGGGTATTATTGGCTGTCCTTTTGGGATCCAAAGGTGGATGTCATCATAATCCTCAGTGTCGGTAGGATGTTCTCCCAAGTGGCTTTTCGAGGTCTTTTTAGCAGATACAACCCTTTTGGACTTCCCTTTCGGCTCTTCTCTTGAAATCATGGTCTCAGTAGGATTATTAGAGGATAAAGACACCTCATCGGTCAAAAACTCAAGCTTTTCCTTGTGGTACCAGATTCTGATTGGTCCAATAAGCTCTTGTACTTTCTTTTTGCCAAATCTCTGAGTTGAACCATTTATGCTATGACCTTCCCTTCTGGTCAATCTTTGCAACTTGTTTCGAAAGCTTTCACATTCTTCGACAGCATGCCCCATAGTTCCAGTATGATACCCACACTCTACCCCTGGATTGTCTTCCTCGAAGACTATGCGTTTGTTGTTAATTAGCTCTCGAACTTTATTCTTGAATGACCAACAACCTTCAATAGAGTGCCCTCTCGCCCCCTTATGGTATTCACACTGCGCATCAGGATCATATCCAGGTGGAAGAGGAATACGAGCTGGCCCGAGGGATACGGGTACTACCAATGAACTCTGAATCAGGTACGAGAGCAGTTGTCCACACGGTATAGGAATAGGGTCAAGAATAGGGTGCGAATGAGACTTCTTACTGCCTCTTTGGTTTAAATTCCCCTGTTCTTGGGATAGAACAGGTGATGATCGTTGATTCTGAGGCTTTGGAAGAAACGGTTGGGGATAAAGACCAAGAGGAACCACACACGATAGGCTATTCGCTGTAGGCTGTGGAGTGGGAGGAACTATGGGAGTAAAACTCTTAGTTGAGGTACCTTCTTGAAGCTTTTCCTTTCTTTTTCCCACTTCTGGCGTTTGCTTCATCTTGCCTTCCCTGCTATTCTTGCCTTTTCTCAGCTCAACTTGATTCTGCCTCAAGTGTTCCATGGTCTTCCAGCACTAAGTCAGGTTCAATACTTGTGTCGAGAAATCAACTGCGGATTATGGACAAATAATGGATAAATTTTCTGGTTCAGGAAGATGATATGCAATGCAAATGAAATGCAGATGCAATGACATGCAAATGCAATATAAGCACAAACAGGGTCACAGGTTCCATCATGTTCTGAGGTCATACGGAAGAACGACTAAAAAAACAGATATCTCTGATTAAAGGAACACCATAGGTAGATTCTAAGCGGGTAGGTGCCCAGAGTCATGGATCTTTTCAAAAATATTATTACCATGACAAAGATTCGTCTGATAATAATACCCTCGAAAGATCTCCTCTAGGTGAGGTTTTCAGGTCGTCCCATGAGAAAGACTCCTCGCGAGTCTCTACTACACAACCGTCGAGTCCAAGGTTTCTTAAAGGGACCTCAGAGTCATAGATCGAGGTTGAAAATATCATTGTCAGAATAACGATACGTTCAAGGGATCTCATCTGATTGGGGCGTTCGCATCAACCCAAAAAGGAGTGACCCTCATGAGTTAACACTACCAACCACCATGGTTTGAGGGTAAAAGGTCCTTAGAGTTATATATTCAAACTCAAAAACATCATTGCCATGGCAAAGACTCACCATGACAACAACATCCTCAGGTGAATCAACTCTAAGCGGGGTTTTCGCTTCCTCCCAACGAGAAAGACTCCTCGAGGGATTCCACTACACAACCACCATTCTAATCCTATGTTTTTTCTCGGACTCGGGTGTAGAGCCATCTCACAAAGTTCCCACAATCAGAACCCCAATAGTATCACAAGGAATAATGATAGAATATATAAAAGCAAGCAGATAAATAGCAAATAAATAAGACAAGAAAACAAATAAAAGAAAATTCACAAACAAGTGGATCTAACTCCTGCGAATCGAGTCAAGTTAGGCTTGATTCTCTCTAGCATAGGGCCATGCATATTTATTCCCCAGCAGAGTCGCCATCTGTCGTACCTCGAAAAATACGATCCTCGCGATGGCCGCGGAAAATACTGTTCGAAACAGAGTCGCCACCGAACTTTATTCATTCCAAGGATGGAATAGGAAAATATCGATAAAACCTTAAAAGGGATAAGAACATGGTCATCGCAACCAATATTCTAGGTTCAGGAGTCGATTACATAGAGGGAAGGTATTAGCACCCTCTACATCCGTTGTACTCAACGGGAACCTCTTGATCAATTCGCGAGAGATGTTAGCTATGTTTGTGTATCTTCTAAAGGGATTTTCTTGCTAATAGGAAAAGGGGGTGATTATTAAGATAGGGTGCTCGCCAAGGATTAGGGCCCTTGTGCCTACGTATCTTCACTTGTAAGAAGTGGAAAATCAGAGCATTCGTAGTTCGTGGGACTACAGGTAAAGAGGGGATTGTGCTCGCTAAGATCATCGCGATCTTGTGCCTACGTATCTTACATTCAGAAGAGAATGAAGAATCAGAGCAGCCGTAGTTCGGCTAACTACGGTAAAAAGGTTTAGATTTGAACGAGTGTTTAAGTCACATTTTAACTGCTAAACGTTGGCTTGACTGCTCGCTAGGGGAGGCTGAAGCACGAGTTTGTTATGCGCGGAAGAAGGGACTAAACAATGTTCTTGGTAAGAGTGGTTTGAGTTGTAGATCGCACGAGGGCGAGTAGAGTTTGATTGGTTAAGTATTTGGTTTATAAGAGAGGATATATTTGAATAGGTTTTAGGGTTGTGGTCGCACGGGGGCGAGGAATTAGATTGGTTAGATGTATTGGATGTTTAGCTGGAGGTGACGATTACCTGAAGCTTAAGAAAGACTTCTCGGACCCAAGTAATCGGGAGAGTGAACCAAAGACTTGGAACTCTCTCTTTTCAACCTCAATTGCAAAAGGATAAGATGTGGTTCGAGTGGGTTAATAGATGAGGATTACTCGAAGCTTAAGAAAGACTTCTCGGATCTCAAGTAATCGGGAAAGCGAACCAAAGACTTGGAACACTTTCTTTTTTCATCGAAATGTTAATGGAATTGGATACGAGTGAGTGAATCGGATGACGATTACTCGAAGCTTGAGAAAGACTTCTCGGACCCAAGTAATCGGGAAAGCGAACTAAAAACTTGGAACACTTTCTTTTTTCATCGCAAAAGGAATTGTTTGAATGGCACTCGAAAGATAGCATGTGGTTAAAATATTCTAACAGATGAGGATTACTCGAAGCTTAAGAAAGACTTCTCGGACCTCAAATAATTAGGAGAGTGAACCAAAGACTTGGAACTCTCTCCTTTTCTCATCTAATATTATGAAAGATGTTTAATAATATTAGAGTGTATTAATCGGATGACGATTATTCAAAGCTCAAGAAAGACTTCTCAGATTTTAAATAATCGGGAGAGTGAACCAAAGACTTGGAACTCTCTCTTTTTCATCCTGGGTGTTTAGAAAAGGTTTGAATAAATGTATCGTTTTTAGAAGGGTTTTTTAGAAGACAATTGCTCGGGCTTAAGAAAGACTCCTCGGACCCAAACAATTGGGAGAGAGACCCAAAGACTTGGGACTCTCTCTTTTTTCATCTAATATTAAAATTGTGTTTAAATAGTTATTAAGTATTTTAGTTTGATTTAAAGAAAAATTTGCTTGATATGACTTAAGGTTTGAAATTTGCGCGATTGAACTAATGGATGGGATGTCCTATGGGTATAGGGTAAGGTCGATGGCGAGGCCAAAGCACTCGACTTACAAGTAGAATGGGAGGATTTGATATGATTAAGCGCTAAGGAAAGTTGATGATTAATTACACTTGTTTTAAGATACTTGATGTTGGATCAAGTTTGAAAAAGATTTGATTTTGATGTTATGTGTGAAGTGCGTAACAAGCATCATTGTACGAAGCCCAAGAGGAGGCTACGAGGTCGATGGCGATCGTAAAAACAATCGGCTTACAAATGGTGTTTGAAAATGGGCTTGACATTAAGTCAAGATATTAGTTTTTTTTTCAATAGGTTGACCAAGCATGTGAACAACATAAATATAATTGAGATACGATAATAAAACATATAAAAACATCACAAGAAAAATCGTGACCTAAATAGAATGGGGGAAAGGCTAATCTGATCATGTTAATTTAATTAACAAACTAAACATCTAAAGTTAGTAAATTGAATTGTTTTTTTTATAATTATTTTAGAGTTAAAGAAGAGATATATTAAGATAATTATTAAATAAAATAGAATTTTTAAAAGTGAAATATTTTTGTGTTGTTCTAGAATTAAAAGAACAAATAATTTAAAACAATTAATCAAATTAAAATCCACTATTTAATAATATTAATTATTAAACAAATTAATTATTATAAAGTTAATTAAATTAATAATAATCCATAATTTTTAAAAACAGAAAATTAAATAAAGTTTTTTTGAATTTTTTTTTAAACGCTCCAAATTTCCTACCTGAGGGAACTCATCACTGGAAAAAAAACACTCAAAACTCTCTCTCTAAATTATTTCCCTGAAACCAACTTCTTTCCAAACTCTCGTCTCTCTCCCTAAGAAATCTCACCCTCTCGAAATGCTTTCCCTAACACAATCTTCAAACTGAACTTCCTTCTTCTACTCTAACAGAGTTCTTACGAAATCTCCTCTCAACGCAAACTTCGCACTCTCCTGAATTCAATCAAACAACAATCCTCCTTACTCCTCTCAAAACACAATCTGTGAATCTCATCCCCCAACTCTGATCCTATTTCACTAAACCTAAACCTAGGCGTACTAATCAAACGAGCAGAAAGACACTAAAACGGAAGAACAAAACACAAGAAAAAATTGTGGTCAAGTTGGTACCTGGTGCGTCCCCGATAGGATTTTCGCCGTTTGATGATGGAACAAGCGCAGCAAGCCCTCCACCGTCACTCCTCACTCTTCAGCTTGAGCTTTTTACTCTCGGTAAGTGATTTTGGGAGTTTTGTCGCCGCCGGTAGTTTTTAGGGTTTTTGTCTCTTCAATCCTCTGCCCCTTTTGAATGACCAAAACGCTCATATATACTGCTTGATGCTAGGGTTTTTTGGTGAAAACGGCGTGATCTCAAACCCCTTTCTTTGTGATTTCTTGTCTGTTAACCCTTTTGGGAATATTTATTTTTTCATGATTTTTACCGTGTGAACTTTTAGCAATTTTACCGTGTTTATGTTGTTTTCACACCACCTGCTGCGCTGTATGACCTATTTGAAAAGAAAAAAAAAACAAGTTTGTTGAACTTTATCATGAATCCCTGATTTTGCTCATAAAATCCTTTCACATTTTCATGTGTATTTTGGTGCAAGGTAAAAATGGTGAAGACGGAAAAACGAAAAGAAGATACGACAGTTGTTGAATCCTTATGTCATTCCCTTCTTTCCCCTTTGAACTTATGCTGTTAATTTAAACTGATATAACAATATTTGTATCTTTATTCAAGACTTGTGTTTTGGCTGTGCAGGCTTTGAAGTTTACGAAATCACTGTGAAGTTGTTGCTTTGGTGTTTAACATGGAAAGAGTCATGAAGCATTTTTTCGAAGCGGCTTATTGAGTTGCCCTTAAGTGGTAAAGAGGTGGTGGAGGGAGCCTTTCCATATGAGTTTCGGCGACGGTTGCAGCCTGTACAGGAAGACTTGGTGTGGCAAAACAAAACCACGAGATATCTTGCTTAGAGTTCTCATCATGGAACGTAGGCTTTCCATAGAGAAACACTTAATGGCTTTATTGTGCTGTGAGGCTTTCTTTGTTGATGCACCCAGCTCCTTGACGTTCTTTTGAAGAATGGATCTTGCCATCGCTGCAGACGCGGATACATCTTTATGTTTTTTAAGCAGTAGACTTGTACTATGTTCTGTGATCTTCCTTCTGGTGTTCAATAGACTACTGTGAAGTCTTCTGGATTGTATCAGATAATAATGTGCTTCGGTTAATCGCCGGTGATAATCTTGTTTTAACTTCTCCATATCAGTAATTACCTCATCAATCTCCGCACTTGAAGAACCATATAGCTTACGAGCAGTATCTATAACAACAGATGGTAGTCCCAGCCTCTCGGCTATATTGATTGCATTTGAGCGCCCAGGTATGCCCCAGAGAACTTTGTAAGTTGGCTTCAAATTTACTTCATCAAACTCCATACATGCATTTTCAAAGGCTTCATTACTGTATTTTAGGGTTTTAAGTTCACCGTGATGAGTCGTTGCTATTGTCAATAAACAACCGTCTTGGGAAAAAGATTCCAATAATGACATTCCCAGTGCTGCTCCTTCAAGGGGGTTTGTTCCTGCACCAACCTCATCTAGTAGCACCAGTGACTGTCTTGTTGATTGTAATTTAATATTACTTATCTGTTTCAGGTGACCAGAGAACGTAGACAGAGACTGTGATAAGGACTGCTCGTCACCAATGTCAGCAAAAACAGAATCAAACCAAGGAATTTGTACAGATTCAGAAGCAAGAACATAGAGACCTGATTTTCCCTTCATAGCAGCCAATCCTACAGTCTTCAAACATATCATTTTACCACCAGTATTAGGGCCCATTATAACTATAACACGAGTTTTATTAGATACCAAAAAGTCAACCGGTACTGGCTGTGGTTGGCCTTTGTCCAGAGCAGCAACTGAAGTAGCAACATCTTCTTTGGCCTTCTTTGAATTTTTCCTGTGGCTCTGGAGCAATAAAGGATGATAAGCTTTGGGAAGATGCAATATCCATTCCCTATTGTTGGGTAACAGTCCATTGGAATTGTCATTTCTTGTTAAAGATTGAGCAGTAGAAGAGCTATTCCTATCAGGCCGAAATATATGAGGATTTGATCCTCCAAATGAAAGACCATACGTAGCACGGGCATTAATCACATCTAGTTGAACCAAACTGTTCAGTATGTTTTCAATATCATCAACGTCCAGCTGAATCTTTTTGGTTAATGTCAATAGCACTTCTGCTTCGGCCTTTGCAACCAAACCTCTTGCTCGCTGCAACTCATCATTTAAGGGAACAGCAGAAAGTGGCTCTACAGTACTTCCTACTCCAGAACTGGATAACAATAAACCCTTAAAACTTGTTTTCTGTCCAGAATCTACACTTATACACCACCTGCCACCAATGTTATTCACTTCAAGAATTGATGTTTCACTGCTTTCATTTCTGATTAAGCTTTCCATTAATTGTTGTACCTTTCTCTCAAGGACTTGCACTTGTTGACGTGACTTTTTCAACTCTGAACTTGCAGAGTCCTTAATAGAGCCATCTTCGTCAATAACTTCTTCTATCACTTTAACTAAAGATCGATTGACGACAAACTCCATTATCACTTCTGAAAGAGGCATGAAACGAATATACCAGTCTTTATCTTGCTTAATTGTAGCTTTTAAATCACCCTGCAAGGAGTCAGAACTCTGAAGAAGAGCCAAAACAGCTCTCGCCTCATAGCCAGTTACCGGTATAGTTCTCCGTGCATTTTGAATCGCAGCTTGCACCAGCATAGCATCAATGTGACCAAAGTGCATCCTGCAAGAGCCATGATTGTGCATTTCGACTGCGGCATTGGTCTCTTCGAGAAGCTTGAGACTTTCTTCATAAGTTCGATTTTGGGACCATAATTGATCCTTGAGGGCGTGACGGCCCAAGGAAGTGGTGGTGAAGGAAGAGACCAAATCGGAGAGTTTGTCCCATTCGAGAACTCTGAGGCTGTCGTGGTGAATGAAGGCTACGACCAAGGTTTGTCTTCTGTGTCTGTGTTGTGTATGTTTGAGTTTGTTAATGGTTGTTAGAGGGAAAGGGAAAGAGAGTGTGATTGTATTGGAATTGCAACAAGATAACATTTTTTTGGTTTTTCTTTTTTGGTGGCAGGACTTTGTTTGGATAGGCATGAAGAACAAACATTTGATGAAAAGATTTTGAAGTGGTCTGCTTTATGTGTTGCTGCTGCTACTTTGATATCCTTTATGGTAGTTTCTTTCTTATCAACATTTGTTAATGTCACTCGCAGGCCTAAAGCACGGATACCATGGATGGCATTTAGGAATAACATGGATTGATGTAAACTTGTAGCCCGTGGCACCAATATTAATCCTGAATGGTTCTGTGGCATAACATACCAGCTTCCAACTTTGTCATTTCTGAAATGCCAGAAGCTTGAAGGATGGACAATTCACAGTAGGCGCAGTAGCTAGTATTTGGTTCAAAAGAGAACACACCAACATGAAGCTGAATTCTTTAGTTCTGGTCACTTGTAGAATTATACTTCATGTTTGTATAGCCATTCGCATTACTCTTGTGACCGGCTTCGAATTTAAGCACAGAATGTAATATTTGGAACTCCATTGAATTTGTAAATCCTTAACATTGCTTATGATGGAATTGTAATATGAGTGAATTTATTGTATCTCCAATTTTACTGAACCGCAGCTTTTGACCATGTGGTGTTGATCTTTACCATTTTAAAACGTGTTGATTATTTGCCTCTGTTTTCAAATTAGTCACAGCAGCTTGACATACTACCTTATTATTAAATTTTGGTTCCAACAACTTGTTCTCGTTTGGCAGTTTTGTAACTCTGAATGTTGATAAGAGAATTTGAATTTAAATTGATTTTACCCACTCTTAGCTTCCATTTATGCGCCTACCTTGGAGAGAAATTTTTTTTAAAAAAAATTGCTTGTCTTGAAGCAAGTTTAACCTTTGCTTGACCAGGCCGTGATCACAGCCCCTAAGAATCAGTTGACCATGATTTTACCAATTTCATCAAAGTTGTAAACCAATTTGAAGTTAGTCAACATAATTCTCCAACATGGTATACCAATGGGCTCAAACCGTCTCCAATCTTATGTCTTAATTAATCACACATCCTTAACAACCTTGAAACAATTCTTATAATACTTTTTGAAACATGACTTGAAGGTATATTATTCTTGGCTTGAATGTACTCTAAACACAGCTTCAAATCAACTTGCATCACGATTTGAAAGGACATGGTTTAAGCTAAAGCAAGACTTGGACTCATCTTTGAAACACATTCTAAAACCACTTGAAACCAAATGAACCTGCCTTGAAATGAATCAGTCTTATAACTTGGGCGGTCAATCTTGTTTTGAAGTCTGATCACAAGAATGATGACACATTTTTCTTTTATCTGTACCTAAACCACCACTTTAGCAAGAGCTTGTAATCACAACGAGCGCAAACAAAGCCTTCATAATCCAAATATTAGAGGACCATGGCCAGAAGTCATGAAGCAGTAAAACATTAAATATCGAAGTAGGACAAATTTGGGGTATGACAGGAAGGAACTTGCTGAAGCATTTGTGCACCACTACCAATATAATAGCGACTTGGCTCCGAACCGAGTCCAACTGCAGAATCTGTCGCAAAGGACCAATGAAGGGTTCAAGGAATATGCCCAGCGGTGGCGTGAATTGGCAGCCAGGGTTCATCCGCCGATGGTTGAACGCGAGCTTGTTGAAATGTTTGTAGCCACCCTCCCAGGGGTTTATTACGAGAAATTGGTCAGCAGTATGTCTGGAAGCTTCTCAGATCTCATCATCACGGGAGAGCACGTTGAAAATGGGATCAAACTGGGGAAAATTCAAGGTGATCTGTCCTCGGCTGGAGGAGGAAAGAAACCCTATGGTGGCAAAAGACGGGAAGGAGAGACGAGCGCCATGTCCAACGCTCGAAGGAAAGGCAAAGGCCCTCACCAGCAGGTGGCCAGTATAACTATTCCCGCTGTCCAACAACCCCAGCAGCAGCAGCAGCAGCAACAACAACAACAAGGGTACAGAAAGTATCAGAACCGGGCACCTCTGTCGAGTCGCCACCTAGAGACACCGCCCATGTCTTATGCTCAGTTGTTACAGACTTTGCTTCAGCTACAGTTGATCCAGAAGAGAACCCTGGCTCCCTTGACAGGGGCACCTCCGCCGGGTTATGACGCGAATGCAACTTGTGAGTTTCACTCAGGGGCACCAGGCCACACAATAGAAAATTGCAAAGCCTTCAAGCACAAGGTGCAGGACATGGTGGACGCCAAGATCATCAATTTCTCAGATAATGTGCCAAACGTCACGAAGAACCCTATGCCGAATCATAGGGGAGGTGGAGTAAACGCCATCATTAAAGACGAGAGTTTGGATTTGTTGACTGACATCAGAGATCTGAAGACACCACTTAGCCTCGTTAAAGCTAAGCTGATGAAAAGGGGCTTCTTCCCAGGTTGTGGAGAACTGTGCATGGGTTGTGCGACAAGTCCTGATGGATGTGAACAGTTGATAGAGGGGATTCAAAGTCTGATGACTGAGGGAATCCTGCAGTTTAGCCGGAGGGCCGAAAGCGGATCGGGAGAGGTAATGCTGAAGCAAGGTGATGAGGTTGCCACCATCACCATCCCTCGTCGAACGATAACTATTTCTGCACCCAGGCCGCCCACGATTACCATCACCAAAGCTGGGCCAATACCGTTCGAAAGCACCAATGCTGTCCCATGGCATTATTGGGCTGAAGTCTACTGCAACAGGCAGAAGTTGGAATTGGAACCATTTGGGTCGCCTGTGGAGAACCTAGTGGGCATTAGCGGAATCACTCGCAGCGGAAGAGTGTTTGCACCACCTGAGGTCGTGACAGACAAAGCGGACAAAGCTGATGCAACTGATAAAGGAAAGAGTAAAGTCGTCGAAGAGACCCCTCGTGGGGTAGAAAAAGACTTACTTGTTAAAGACGCCGAAGAATTTATGAGGTTGATTAAAAAGAGTGACTACAAGATCGTGGATCACCTCCATCAAACACCCTCGAAAATTTCCATCCTGAATTTGTTGCTGTGTTCTGAGGCACACCGCAACGCACTCCTGAAGGTGTTGAATGACACGTATGTACCGCAGGAAATATCGGTAAACCATTTAGAGGGGGTCGTGGCCCACGTGAATGCTGGAAATGGGTTAGGGTTCACTGACCTGGAGCTGACGCCTAAGGGGAGGAACCACAATAGCGCCCTGCACATCTCGATAGAGTGTAGGGGAACGATTATGTCTCACGTGTTGGTGGACACAGGGTCATCACTCAACGTTCTTCCTAAGAAAGCGTTGATGAAGTTAGATACTCGAGGATTGATCTGCACACCCAGTGATCTGGTTGTGAAAGCGTTCAATGGAACCAAACGCCATGTTTTCGGGGAGGTGACGTGCCGATCCAAGTTGGGCCGGAAACATTCGACGCGGTCTTTTACATTATGGACATCATGCCTGCCTACAGCTGTCTCTTGGGCCGGCCATGGATCCATTCCGCAGGTGCCGTGACCTCCACATTGCACCAGAAACTCAAGTATGCTGTCGGAGGCAGCATCGTGACCGTATGTGGCGAGGAAGACATAATGGTGAGCCATTTGTCGTCCTTCAAGTATGTTGAGATGGATGGGGAAATCCACGAAACCTTATGCCAAGCGTTCGAAGCTGTTAAAGTCAAGAACGTAGCTCCTGTAGTCACTGAGAAGCCAGAGATGACTCTCTCTTCCTTCAAGGAAGCTCGGACCATTGTTCAAGTCGGATCCACCCCAGGTTGGGGGCAAATTTTGGAGATACCTAACAAGAAAGACAAGTTTGGGTTGGGATATTCTCCTGCGGCTGAAGCCTCTTCTTCTAGCAGTGCGTCGCGCGGTAAAGGACCAATCCAGTTTACCAGTGGCGGGGTGATATTTGAAAGCGTCAACGCGGTGTCTGAAGACAGCGGAGATAGCGACTGTGACTTAGACTCTTGGATCCAGCCAAGCAAGCCAGGTGAGAGCCTCAACAACTGGTCCGTCAAGGATATCATCCAGATGACAAGCGAAGAGTAATGATTTATTTTTTCCAATCATTGTATAACCCTATGTCCTACCCGGGGCATATTGGTTTTAATGTTAGGGCCTTGTTTGATTATGTACATGCATTTTATCAATAAATCAAAAGGCGTTTTCTTCGTATTCAAATGTTGTGATCTCTGTTATTCATGTTTTGTATTTGTTTTGAAAAACAATAAAATGGCAATGAGGTTTGTGCTAACCTGCATATCCTTGTTTTAAGCTTAACCCTTGTTATTGCAGGATCCACATGACAGATGACATCGACTCTGGACCTTCTACGACTCACTTCGACTTCGATTGCCCGATCTATGAAGCCGAAGAAGAGATTGATGAAGATGAAGACCTTCCCGAAGAGTTGGCACGCTTGTTGAAACAAGAAGAGAAAGTTATTCTGCCTCATGAGGAAGAGATCGAGATTGTGAATCTGGGTTCTGAAGAACTTGTCAGGAACGTCAGGATAGGGGCTGCATTGCAGAGTGATGTCAAGCAGAGATTGGTCGAGATGCTAAGAGAGTATAGTGATGTCTTTGCTTGGTCATACGAAGATATGCCCGGACTTGACACGGACATCGTGGTCCACCACTTGCCGCTGCGAGAAAATTGTCCTCCCGTTAAGCAGAAGCTTAGGAGGACACGACCAGATATGGCCGTTAAGATCAAAGAAGAAGTGCAAAAGCAGCTTGATGTTGGCTTCTTAGCAGACATTACTTACCCTCCGTGGGTCGCCAACATAGTTCCTGTACCGAAGAAGGACGGTAAGGTGCGAATGTGCGTCGATTATCGGGATTTGAATAGGGCGAGCCCTAAAGATGATTTCTCGCTCCCTCATATTGATGTGTTGGTCGACAATACAGCTCAGTTCTCCGTATTTTCGTTCATGGATGGCTTCTCCGGCTACAATCAGATCAAGATGGCGCCAGAGGACATGGAGAAAACTACGTTTATTACACCTTGGGGAACGTTTTTCTACAAGGTAATGCCCTTCGGTCTGAAGAACGCAGGGGCCACTTACCAACGAGCCATGGTCACTTTGTTTCATGACATGATTCATCATGAGATTGAAGTCTATGTTGATGACATGATTGCGAAGTCCCAAACGGAGGAAGGACATCTGGTCAATTTGCTGAAGCTTTTTGAGAGGCTTAGGAAGTTCAGGTTGAGGCTGAATCCTAACAAGTGTACTTTCGGAGTACGGTCTGGAAAACTACTGGGGTTTATCGTGAGTGAAAGAGGCATCGAGGTTGATCCTGCGAAGATTAAAGCGATACAAGAAATGCCAGCGCCCAAAACAGAAAAAGAAGTTCGTGGTTTCCTGGGCAGAATAAACTACATTGCAAGGTTTATCTCTCAGCTCACAGCCACGTGTGAACCGATGTTCAAACTGTTAAAGAAAGATCAAGCGATTATCTGGAACGAGGATTACCAGAAGGCATTTGATAAGATAAAACAGTATCTGCAGGAACCTCCAATCTTGATACCCCCAGTGGCCGGACGACCCTTAATCATGTACTTGACAGTTCTTGAGAATAGTATGGGGTGTGTTCTCGGTCAGCACGACGAGACGGGCAGAAAGGAGCATGCCATTTACTACTTGAGTAAAAAGTTCACAGACTGTGAATCTCGGTACTCAATGTTGGAGAAAACGTGTTGTGCACTAGCTTAGGCTGCCAAACGTTTACGACAGTACATGCTCAATCACACCACCATGCTAATTTCGAAGATGGATCCGATCAAGTACGTCTTCGAGAAGCAAGCGCTTTCGGGCAGGATTGCCAGATGGCAAATGGTGTTGACGGAATATGACATTCAGTACATTTCCAAAAAGGCCATCAAGGGAAGCGTATTGTCTGAATACCTTGCCGAACAACCAATCGAGGATTATCAACCGATGAAATTTGAATTCCCTGATGAGGATATCATGTTTCTCAAAGCGAAGGATTGCGATGAACCGTTGCCCGACGAGGGTCCGGATAGGAAATCCCAGTGGAAATTGATATTTGACGGGGCGGTTAGTTCTTACGGAAGTGGCATTGGGGCGATCATCATGACTCCCCATGGATCCCACATCCCGTTCACTGCGAGACTGACGTTTCCGGTCACCAATAATGAAGCGGAGTACGAAGCATGCATCATGGGTCTGGAAGAAGCAATTGATTTGAGAATCAATAACCTAGATGTATATGGTGACTCGGTGCTTGTGATCAACCAGATTAAAGGGGAGTGGGAGACTCGCCAATCGAATTTGGTGTCGTACATGAATTATGCCAGAAGGCTGCTTCCGTTCTTTGATCGAGTGGAACTCCATCATGTGCCCAGAGCAGAAAACCAGATGGCTGATGCCTTAACCACGTTGGCTCCGATGTATAAAGTCAATTTTTGGAATGAAGCTCCAAGAATTGTCCTTTCTCGTCTTGATAGACCTGCTTTCGTCTTTGCGATCGAGGAAGCCTCCGACGGCAAGTCATGGTTCCATGATATCCAGACTTTCCTTATGACTAAGGAGTATCCTGCGGGAGCGTCAACCCAGGATAAGAAGACTCTGAGGAGGCTGTCTGGAAATTTTTATCTCAATCCTGATGGAGTTTTGTATAAGAGAAACCACGATCTCGTGCTACTCAGATGTGTAGATGAGAAAGAGGCGAGTATGCTCATGGAAGAAGTCCATGAAGGCACATTTGGTACGCATGCCGACGGGCATGCTATGACAAGAAAGATCTTGAGAGCAGGATATTACTGGCTGACGATGGAGTCGGATTGCTTCAAATTCGCGAAGAGATGTCATAAATGCCATATTTATGCTGATAAGATTCATGTGCCGTCGTGCCCGTTAAATGTCATGTCCTCCCCGTGGCCGTTCTCCATGTGGGGCATCGATAGGCAAGATCGAGCCCACTGCATCTAACGGTCATTGCTTCATTCTAGTAGCCATCGACTACTTCACCAAGTGGGTGAAGGCAGCCTCATATGCTAATGTGACCAAGCAAGTGGTGGCTAAATTCATAAAGAGGGACATCATCTGTCGTTACGGAGTTCCCGAGCGGATCATTACTGATAATGGTTCGAATCTGAATAACAAGATGATGAAGGAGTTGTGCCAGAGTTTCAAGATTGAACACCACAACTCATCTCCTTACCGGCCGAAGATGAATGGCGTCGTTGAAGCGGCCAATAAGAACATCAAGAAGATTGTTCAGAAGATGGTTGTGACCTACAAGGATTGGCACGAGATGCTGCCATTTGCACTGCACGGTTACCGTACAACGGTACGTACATCAACCGGGGCAACTCCTTTCTCCTTGGTGTACGGTATGGAAGTTGTCCTACCGTTATAAGTGGAGATCCCTTCTTTACGAGTTTTGGTTAACGTGAAACTCGATGAGGCAGAATGGGTTAAGAACCGACTAAACCAACTCAGCCTGATGGACGAGAAAAGGTTAGCATCGATTGCGTATGGTCGTCTGTACCAAAGCCGAATGAAGAAAGCTTATGATAAGAAGGTGCGTCCTAGAAGCTTTCAGACGGGTGATCTCGTCCTGAAGAAGATTCTTCCTCCACACTCCGATCACTGGGGCAAGTGGACTCCCAATTACGAAGGTCCGTATGTCATCAGCAAGGTCTTCTCGGGAGGAGCCTTGTTGTTATCCACGATGGATGGCGAAGACTTTGCATCCCCGGTGAACGCGGACGCAGTTAAAAATACTTTGCTTAAAAATGACCCGCTGGAAAGAAAAAGAGTATCCAGGCAAAAATGGGGCATCCCGGCGAACCATAAAAAGGAAAAAGGTTCGGGGAAAAATTAGGGATATAAAAGAAAAGAATATACAGCCGCAGAGTCGAAAACCTGGAAGGGCGGCTTTGGCAAAAAAGGGTATCCCGGTGAATCGAAAACCCGAAAGGGCGATTCAGGCAAAAGTTAGGGATGTGAAAAAGCAAATTACTGCGTTTCGCGTGTGGACTTTCATTGTTTAGTGGTTCGGAAGACCTGAGGGCCGTTTATTTGAATCAATCTCTTTTGAAGCTGAAGCGTTGGAGAAGTATCAAAGTCGAGTGGGTCATAGAGGGATCAACTCATGGTGTTCGTCTACGCCTTATTGCCGACATTTGTGCATATACTGATGTATATTTGTGTTTTATTTTTGCGCGGCTTCCTCATTCCAGGAGCTTGCATCTGTTGTAAAACATTTTTGCCTATTCAGGGGTCCGTTATCAATAAAATGTATACTATTCAGCAATTCTGTTTGTCTGTTTAGCATTTATCTGTTTTGTTTGCGAAAGGAACGCCGATGTTTTTGATAAAATGCGCATACATAAACCTACCGACCTAGGCCACTGATTGTTGAAACAATGAATTACTTGAACAGTGTCACAAGATGATAACCTTGATAGGTCCCTTTGAGAAGGGTATCTTGTCTGTTTGTTTGTGTTGTTGCAGGTATGGCATACTCCAGGCAGTACGCCGTATGCGTCCCCAATCAGGATGATTCCTTCTTCTCCAGCAAAGTTCGGCAGCCTCTCCCCATGGAGTTTGAACATGAGACCGTAAGCATTGATATGTCTCCCCAGGCAGAGAAGATCCTCCCCCCAATCAGATGCATCCTGAAGGAACGTCATCTCCCCAGCTGAGTCATATACTGAAGTGTGCAGCAATTGATAGTTCCAGACTGAAGTCTCCAGGAGAATTAAAATTCCCCACAAAGTCGTACTCTCCCCGGTAAGCAGGATGATTGGTTCTCCCCAACCGAGTTTGCAGATCCCCAAGAGAGCTGAGTCCTTGGAAAGCAGTTCGGGCCATGATTGGTTTTCCCCAGTAGAGTGTTGAATAACTAATGTTGTAATTCCCCCACTGGAGTCGTTATCTCCAGGAAAGTTTTGCTGCGAATGTCGTGCAGTTTATTTCTGCGATTGACATTGTTTTCTTCAGCAGTTGTGGTTTTGAATACCCAGTTGAGCGGGTCCAGGTTCTCGTAGAGCTTCGTTCCCCTGCAGCAGTTGACTGAAGTTCGTTGCCCCAGGCGGAGTCCAATTGAGATTGGCGTGACTTCTTCTCCTTGGCAGGATGAGTCATTCCTCCACCAGAGTAGTTCTTTCTCCTTGACAGGAAGATTCTCCCTTCAGCATTTATTTTGCTGATGGGGTCGCAGCATTTTGCATGATTGCATAGCATTTATCATAAACGCGTAGCATTTCCACCGTGTGGAGCATTGCGCCATTGTCAAAGCATATGCATACGAAACATGAGCTAGGTCGTTACTGTTCTTGTTTTGCAGGTGTTCCTCCGCAAATTCGCTTGCTCAAGACGAGTCTCGAATCCCCCAACGAAAGTCGTTTGCCCAAGATGATTCTCGAACTCTCCAGCGAAGGCGCTCGTTTAAGATGATTCTTAAAATCCCCTGTGAAGTCACCAGAGAGGGTTGCTCAAGATGATTTTTGAAGTCCCCGGCAGAGTGATTGCTCTGGATGATTCCTGAAATCTCCAGCAGAGTTATGGGTTCAAGATGATTCTTGAAGTCCCCGGCGGAGCTATTTGTCCAAGATGATTCTTGAAGTTCTCAGCAGAGATATGATTTACCTGGAATGATTTATAAATCCCCAACGGAGATGTGTCATCCCCAGCAGGTTTGAACGGAGAAGTCAAAATTTCCCTTGAAGACTTGATGATTGAAGTATGGAAGTAGTGCCAAATTCCCTGACTTACTGAGGAAGTCCAACTGTATTGACGAAGCAGTTCTCCCAGCTGATGCAGAGTGCCTGACGGTAAAAGATTGTATATCCCTATTTGATTCATGATTGACCAAGGATTCCATTCCCGACTTACTGATGAAGTCCGACAAAGATGTTGTCGACGTTCCTAGCGACATGATAAGTCCATAGACAACGATAAGGAATTCTTCTGCTATGACGCAGAATGCCTGATGGCATGATCAACCATGCATTACCAGTTTCTGTGTAACCGGAGATCCCTTGATGACTCGAGGACGAAGATCTACCGTAGAATCAGACGATCATCCTGACGGAGATTTGAGCTTTGACCCTTCACTGGTTACCGTGTGACCAATTCTCCAGCTAGTCGTCGTGCGACTATTATTTCGGTTTCCGAAGATTTGTCACCATCAGAGTACCGTGTACTTGTGCAGTTGGCAAATTTCCGGGTTTGTTGGTATTCAACCGTCTTTCACCTTGATTTTTTGAGAGTCGTTTGCTTCTCACCCAGTCAGGTCCAAGCCGTTTGAATAGGGGCAGCTGTTGCACCCCAAAATTTGCCCAACACTTCTTTACCTAGCTTATGTTTCATTTCATTCACATTAGCATTATCATTTGCATTTCATTGACATGTATGCAGGAGATCAAGAGGTATGATTACCAATCAAGGGCTATACAAGACTTTGAATCTAGTTGGGAGGCTTATTCAGGTGTTCAAGGGTTGATATCCTTGTCAGAGAAGTTAAAAGATCCTCAGAGAGAATGGTTGAAACCAAGAGTGTGTAGGTCTCCTAACTTGAGAGTTGTGGAAAGTCATCAGATGATTCTGAAGCCATGAAGTTAGACTTGAGGTCTTGAGAGAGCTCATGAGAAGTGTTGAAGATCACTTTGAGGCCTAGACAAGTCATTGTGCAAGATTAGGAAGACTCAGCCATGAGTGGTGCAATTAGGGTTTGACTGGGTCAACCCTAAGTCAACTGATGATTTGAACAAGGTTGAGACCTAATTCAAGAGCCATGTGATCATGGATGGGTGCATTGAGATTTTATAAGGATGATTCAAAGGTTAACTCATCATGATTGAAGAGTTTGAGAGGTTTCAAGCTAGGGTTTCTAAGGCTTGACAGTGTAAAATCCCCTAGTTTGACCCCTATCTTGAAGGCAGTTTAGCTCAAGAGGTGATTGTCATCTCATCTTACCCCTAACATGAATGTTGTAGAGCTTGATCTTATCTTTAATTTTAGTGCTAGAAGTCCTTGATAGGATTTGTAGAACTCAAGTTATGACTTTGACAAGTTATAGGTCATCTGAGGTATGTGAATTTGGAGCTTGAAAGTTGTCCAACTTGCATGAATCTTTTGCCCTAGAAGGATTATTCCTATGAACTTTTGGTCAACATGAATATTGTTCCTTATCCTCTTATCTTTCTAGAGAGTACTAGAAGTCCTTGATAGGATTTGTAGAACTCAACTTATGGCTTTGACAAGTCAAGGGTATTTTGGACATTTGGTGATTATAGGTCATTTGTGATCATAGGCCATTTTCACCAATTTAGGGGTCCCAAATGGATTTTTTTTCAACATGAAAGTTGTTAAAAATGATGCTTTTAGCTTGTCTAAACATCAAGTGTCCATTTATGTGGATTATATCAAGCATTGGTTGAAGAAACTTCACATAAAAGCCATTTTAATGAATTAAAATGAGAAAATTCAAAATAAATGAGGTTAACATGTTTCCAAGTCAAATTTGTGGTCATTTTGAATGGAATTAATGTTTTAGAAAGATTGGCATTGCCACATTTTGGATTTGAGGTCCATAACATAGTCATTTGGATGGTTACTTCACAATTAAGAAACATATCATATACATTCCATATGTTGAAACCAAAGGAAGAAAACCATTACATCACACTCCTTAATGATTAAGTGAATGGTTTGGATTGAGTTTAGAGCATGAGTAAGGCTTGAAGGCACACATCCATGTTGAAATTTGGAAGGAAAAGTGAATATCCAAAATCCATAATTGGGCCTAGTTTGGGCTGGATATCCATCTGAACACATTATAAATAATACTTAGAACGAATTTGGAAGGTTCTGGAGCAGAATTATGTTGAGAATCCATTGATGTGAAGTGAAGAAAAAGCTTGAAAATTGGAAATGCGTTTTGGAGAATCAAGAGGTTTCAGCAAGAACTGAGCATCAAGAATTGTCCACCATTACTCCTTGAAGGATTCTGCACAGTTTGGGAGAGAATTGAGGCGCATAACCACTGCAATCCAAGCTTCAAGGTTGGTTCTAAGTTCTTGAAATATATCTTTGGATTATGCACTTTGAATCCATTAGAAGCATGTGGTTAAGTTCCCCTTAGCATGTAGATGAATTCTGGTTGGTTAATTTGATGGTTAGAGACAAGTTAGGGTTCCTTCCATTTTCGGTTGAGATCTTGCTTTGGCAAATCTTGCGTTTTTGGCGTAAACTAGTGGCATGATTGAGTTCCTGAGGAAATTCTGGCCAACTTTCATCAAGACATCGTGTGAAATGGTGGAGCGTAGAGTGAGTTAGGGTTGAGCAGGGTTGGACGGAGAAGTCGCCGGAGATGGCATGGCCGCGCGCGAGTTTCCCAACTTGCAGAGAATTCAAAACGAAGAAGATGAAATCTCCTCCGTTCGTGTGTGATGAGGACTTTGACTCAGGCATCAATCCAAGCGTGTGTGTGGCGCCACGTACTCCCCTCCCCTCAATGCTGCGTTTCACTTATGAGAGGCGTGCATCCAAGGAAACGTGGGTTCGAGACTTCGCTTGGCTTTTTCTTCTTTTGATCAATTTGTGAACTGAATTGAGAATTGGAGCGTGGGCTTTGGACTGGTTGATACCAACACCTCCCTTTTAGGCCCAACATTGAAATGAACTGGGTTTTCTTGCTATTTGCCACACACGCCTATTAATTTCCATTATTTTCTTTTAATTTTTCATTTTATTCATGGTTATTGATTAATTCATAAAAAATTGAAAAATAAGTCAATTAATCCCATTATTTTTGCATTGGATTCATGATTGAATCTAGCTTTTTTTTAGATAAAAAATATTTTTATTTCATACATTTTCTGATTTTATGGGAATTTTCACATTTTAATTGATATTAAAATAGTTATGTTTGATGCTTGATTTTGTGGAATTTTGTGTGATCATGTGATGATGATTTTGATCCTGATTCTTTGTAAGTTGTTAGCATAGATATGCATGCTCCCCATAGATTTTTATCACATTTTTGTGATGAACATAGGTGGTAGTTTAGGTTGAAACCTTTAGAAGCTCCATTTTTAGGGTTTATGGTTGATACCTTTGGATTTAGGATTTAATTTTAGGACTTAATAGATGATTTAGTCCCTGGTTTTTGTGTGAGGCATTCTTAATTGAATTAGGATCCCTTAGGAATTTTTGTAGAAATTTATAAGATAGCTTGCCATTTTTGATTGATTTTAGTATAGGTGCTAGTTTTAGATGATTCTAAGGCACTAACTCAACTAGATTAACATCTTTAGTTCCCTTAGATTAGGGTTTTATTTCTATTGCTCTTGGATGATGTTGAAGGCAAGTTGAAGATGCATTGGATTGCTTGAAGAGGCTTGGATTTGAAGATCTTCCCTTCTTTTGGTGTAGTGTTGATTAGGTGATTAAGATTAGGGTTTTGTAGGCAGAGCTTTTAGATAGATTCTCTTCCTTCATAAACATGGAATATGTTGATCACTTCCATTCTTCCCTATGATGTAAGGTCACTTGTGAAGGCCTCATCCCTCCTTTGGTAGGATGTGTGGCTCTTTGCAAATTGGTAGAACCTTTGAGGGTCCCTTTCTCTGATGACAGGATGCTTAGGGGTGACCTTTGGTCTTCACTCTGCTACCAGTCATCCAAACTTTGCTCTGGATAGATGAATTTTTCTCCCTTGTTAGAGGATGGAGTTCCTTGCTTGAATAATATTTGAGGATGGAGTTGATACTTCCATGTGATTGAAGATTACTTTGAGAAGCTGAAGCTTGTAGATAAAGAAGACCAAGTTGATACTGGTAAAGCAAAGAGAGCTGAAGCAAGAAGAACAAGTTGATACTTGTGAAGAGGATTAAATTGAGATTGAGTGAAGAGTTGAGGCTTGAAGAATAAAGGATAAGCTGATTTTTATGTTGATTCATTGAGAGCCTGAAGGGATCAAGTTGATACTTGTAGTTAGGAGTAAAGCCTGAAGGTGGGATTTACTGTAAAGCTGAGGCTTGAGGAGGAGAGAATAAGTTGATACTTATATTTGATGGGTTGAAACTTTGGAGGAGCAAGTTGATACTTGTTATTGAGGATGGTAGCCTTGAAGGGTGATTGAAGTCTGAAGACTGATCTACTGTCAAAAGATTGCTTTGCTGTGAAGCTGTGGGAGTGGTGGATCTACTTTCTTTTCTTGTCTGTTTTTTTTAGCTGTATTGCTGTGGATTCTTTGATTTGCTTGATGCATTAGAATAAGTTCATATCTAGATTGATTTAAACTAGGAACATGAGTGCACTAGAGGTTGATTTGCTCCCTCTACTTGTATTTTTACTGTATGGCTTTGCTTGCGGGTGTTCGGTAGAGCCCAACTCCCTTGCCCATGTGGGTTGTGTTTGCTTGATAGCATTTTATTTCCTCTGTATGATTGCAGTCACTGATATCTTTCTTGATAGCACTTTATTTTATTTCTTCTGTATGATTGCAGTTATTCATATATGGCTTGAGGTTGAGATGAGCTTGTGGAGGCTGATGCCCTACACAATTTCCTCCCTCACTTGCATTGCATGCATTTTACTGTATATCTGTTTGCTGTTTAAGCTGATGCTTTACCTGTTTCTGTTTATCACTGACATGATCCCCTATGAATCTCACTTCCTTTGATAAGGAAGTGATGATAGAAATTTAGGTTTAAACCTATGCATGACAACTTCTAGGAGTTCCCTGTTTCAAACTTCAACTATAGGATGAATCCTTGGCATGACAACATTAGGACTTGATAGTCTCCCTTTAGTTGAGCCTTTTCTCTTCTCTTCTCAAAACAAATGAAAATACAATAATAAAGGTTAACTGACGTCGTACGTTACGAGCCTTAAGCTATCTAAGAAAGGATTGTTGGAGAGTTTCTTTTCAACAGTCTGGATGTTTAGTATGGTACCCTTTGGGTGACATACGACGCATTCACTCTCAGGTCATAGTCTCTAGTGCGATACTAGTTGCAAACACAATAAAAAACAGTTCTTTTGTAAAAGACAGAAAACAAACTTCAAACCTTTTTTGCCCCGTGGGCCCATAATTCAAAGGAAGCTTTTCTGAAGAAAAGAGTGTCGTTAACCCCTAGTTCTACCGCAAACAGGCTTTGTCCCTAACTGCTGGAACTATTTGTTAACCCTACTCGATAAAACAGATGAATCTGAATTCTCGTAATCCGTATTAGCCCGAACTACGTAAGCTCTGATCTCTCATACCTGTTGAGAGTACGTAGGCACAATACTGACGTATTGGCGAGCCACCTTTCCCGTAACCCGTAGCAAGTCGAACTACGTTGACTCTGATTTCTCATTCTCTGATGAGAATACGTAGGCATAAAGTGTGACGCTTTGCCGAGTCATTTTTCTTTTCTTTTTAAGCCATCCTTGATAGGTAGATAGATGAAACCAACCCGCCCAGTAAACACAACAAGCGTGGATCCCGTCGAGTACGACGGACGTGAGGGGTGCTAATACCTTCCCCTTGCGTAACCGACTCCCGAACCCAGACAATGGTTGCGATGACCTTGTCTTATACCTTTTCGTCAGGTTTTTCCGATCGTTTCCTTTCCCGCTCTGAGGGATAAATAACGAAAGGTGGCGACTCTTCTGTTTTACCGGCACCTTATTTTCGCGGAAGCGACAGTATGCATCCTTGGAGAAGTGTGTACTGCTAATGCAACAGTCTTGGCAATCCATTGATTTTGCTTGTTATGCACTTCTTTCTTAGCATGATGTTGTCTTTTTCCAGGTGTGGCATGATGCTGCCTTTTTCCATGCTTACTTTGTTTGGTCTTGCTTTGGCCAGGAAATCCATGCAACCAGAAGCACACAGGTCGAATATGCCCAAGTTTTCCACAGTGGTAGCATCTATACCTTTGGAATTGTCTCTTGACTTGATTCCAATTTTGTGTGGAGGATGTTGTAACTTTGACTGTGACATCCTTCGTAACGGTTGAATCTCAGGCTGCAACCTCTTGAGTTTCAAGACAGGATTTTGATTTTCAACAAATCCTAGACCAGACCTATTTCCTGCAGTCTGACTACTCTGAAGAATCTCCTCTAGGGTGTCAATTCCAGAGTTGAGCATCCTTATAGATTTGGTCATTTGCTCCTTTTCTCCTTTCAACTCATTTACCTCTCCTTGGAGTGAGTTTATAGTAGTTAGATGCTCTCTCTTTTCAGCTTCTAACTCCTTGATGGTTTTCTTCTGTTGCTCTCCTTGTTGAACCAGTTTTGTGCTCCTGATGTGAAGCTTTTTGTATGAGGCTGCAAGCTCCTCAAAAGACAGTTATTCATCACTTGACTCATCATCAGAGATGTACACACTGTTAAGAGCAGCAACATGTTTGGTTGATTCCTCTTTTGATCCACTATCCGAATCTTCATCAGACCAGATGACTGTCAATCCTTTTCCTTTCTTTTTTAGGTATGTGGGACATTCTTTCCTAACATGTCCATATCCCTCACATTCATGACATTGGACTCCTCTGCCTTGGCTGACTTCCTCCTCAGATTTCTCTTTGTCAGCAGGCAAGCTTTTAGAATAAGGTTTAGACTTAGCATTTATCCTTTTGACCAGTTTGTTGAACTGTCTTCCAAGCATGGATATTGCCTCTGATAGATTTTCCTCTTTTTCATCAGCTGAAGCCTCATCAGAGTTTGAGACAAGAGCTATACTTTTGCTCTTTTTCTCCACAGCCTGATCATACATCCTCATCTCAAAGGTTTGGAGGGAACCAATGAGTTCATCCACCTTCATGTGGCATATGTCTTGAGCTTCTTCAATGGTTGTTACCTTCATGGCAAACCTTTTAGGTAATGACCTTAGAATCTTTCTTACAAGTTTCTCTTCAGTCATCTTTTCTCCCAGAGCTCCTGAGGTGTTTGCAAGTTCAAGAACATTCATGTAAAACTCATGAATGGTCTCCTCTTCCTTCATTCTCAGACCTTCAAATTTGGTGGTCATCATTTAAAGTCTTGACATTTTGACCTTGGAGGTTCCTTCATGAGTAGTCCTGAGAGTGTCCCAAACATCCTTTGCTAGTTCACAGTGGTGGACCAGTCTAAAGATGTTTTTGTCTATACCATTGAAGAGAGCATTCAATGCTTTAGAGTTCCCAAGAGCCAATGCCTCTTCTTCTTTGGACCATTCCTCTTCAGGAATTTGCACATATACTCCATCCTTGTCAGTCTTCACAGGATGTTCCCAGCCAGAGTTTGCAGCTCTCCAAGCCTTGCTGTCTAAGGACCTTAGGAAAGCAATCATCCTAGGCTTCCAATAGTCATAATTAGACCCATCTAGAATTGGAGGTCTATTGGTGAATCCAATATATTTATCCATAGTACCAGAATTTAATTTCCCTAGATCTCACCCAGTAATAAACAGGCAGGGTGCCTGCTCTGATGTCAATTGAAAATTCTTGCCAGCTCACGATGGATATTACCACAGAAGTTATAACATCCACTGTGACATTCACTACAGACCTACTATTATGCAGTAATTATAAAGCAGTAAATAATATAGTTGGTTGTTGACCCAGTTCAGTGCAACACACTTACATCTGGGGGCTACCAAGCCAGGGAGAAATTTCACTATCAGTAGAATTAATTCAGAGTCAAACCTTCAGTTTGCACTCCTCACTTAAAACCTACCTAATGACAATTTAACCTAGAGACACTCTAGACCTGAGTATACCTGCTCACTTCCTATAATTACCTCAGTGATATCCAAAAACACTTACAGATTAAACAGTAGTAAGAAGAAACACTTCAACTACACACACCTTGATCTTGCTTCAAAGCTTTGATCAAGTGGCACACACTCTTGCTTAACAGCTTTGAGTGATACACAGCCTAGAAACTACCTAACCAATGCAATCAACAGTTGCTTGGATTACAAGTGTTTCTAAGACACAATCGTGAAGAACAACCTCTTCACTTCTAAACCACTATGGCGATTTCTCTGTTTCTATATCTTCAACAGCTGCCTTCTAGGATTGCTTCTCCTATTATTTATAGCAGCAGATCAGTCCTTGGGCCTGGGCGCATAAATTAGGTTTTATCCATAATAAAACCTATCTTCATTATTCTGCACACTTGCCACTTTAATCAGGTACATATTAGTTTCCCTAGGGCTTCTAAAATGTCTCCTGCATTCCAGCTTGAGCTTATGATTTGTTTCCTGAGTTCTAGCTACCAGAATAACAAACCTGCGTTTGATGTCATACGATCTATGTCATAAAATTGAGTATGACATCCAGCTTAACTTATAATTAGCTTAGTTAACTTACCTTGCACATTCCATATTATGAATGTATCAACATCAGACATGACATTCATACATACACTAATATTTTGCCACAAAATGCAGTCAATCAAGAGCACTTACACGCATGTATGATGTTAATGAAATGTAAACGATGTGGGGTCTTAGAGTCAAAATTTAGGGTATGACACCAGTTACAACCCCCAAACCCCAATTTCTCAACCTCCATGTGGACTCATTGTACATATGTTCATAAATAATAAACTCTTGTTTATTTGTAAATTATTCACAAACATCTGCCTCCATAACAACCGGTCTAACATCTAGTTTAACATCATCATTCACTTTATCTGGTTTAACATAATCCTTCACTTCATCTGGTTTAACATTCACTCTCACATTATTAGCTTTCAGAAGTATATCCGGATGTCTCATATCTAATACCAATCGTAACAAAAAATAGATTTAAAACTCAAAGTATTAGGAAAATATGGAGATGCATCTCTGGAACACATGAAACTTTGTGTAGACATGCATATTCGGACTCAACGTTCTTTTTTTCAGCTCAAAAACCATATTAATGCAAGGAATATAGAATGAAATGAATAAACTTTACCTTAAATTCCAACTTCTTTCGCTCCCTTTGATGTGATAAAATTCAAGAATGATATTTTGGTGTTTAAAAGTTGATTGGGAATGGAAGAAATCTTTTCAAGGATTTTGAGAGTGAAGTTGAGTTTAATCATGAGGAAGAAGAACGTGCAAGGTGGTGTTTTATTCAATTTTCTGTTTGACACTTTTGGATATGCATCTCCGAAATCATCACTGAGTTGTTAAATAAACCAACTCAATAAATAAAAATATCATAAATAAGTCTATGAGATTTTGTGAAAATGCATCTCAGAATTTGCCTCATAAAATATACGGAGATGCATCTCCGAAAACGATTTTGACAAAAATAGTGGTTTGCTGAAATATGAAGATTGGTGTGATATGAAATATGTGAACGGACTCCAAAGTTATCATTATGCTTCTTCACGATGAGGTAGAAGCTGAGAGAAATATAGCATCAAAAGCGAACATGACACACTTAGGATTTTTCATTCACAACATTATGAATGCTAAGAATCTGATGGATCAGGGATCTATTAAGCATATTGGGCGGACCTAAAATAATGAATCCCATTAGTAAACAAAAAAGCCACAAAAATTTTGTTTATTTTCATAAGCCTAACAAGATGCTCCACAAAGCCTTTGTTAACATTTTCAAAAATATCTAATAAATCTTTTTCTGGTTCAAAAAAATACGTTCAAAAATGCATTTCTGAACAATAGTAAAAATATTTTTAGATTTTCAGAAGTGTAGGACACAATCCAAAAGGTGGAATAAGTATTCCCTAAAAAATATCTTATTTTTATTTAGATTATAAGGGAGGACGCTTAGTCGAACTAGAATAAATATTGGTATTTTACTTATTACTTCATTTCTTAAATATTGGTATTTTACTTCTTACTTCTTTTCTTTCTTTTTTTTAATTATTATTTACAAGTGTGATACAAATTATTCTTTCAAATGTAAAAATTGTACGGGCTTAGATGTAAAAAAACTTGTTTCTTCCATCCTAAACATTGCTTTCTAACTCTAATAAACAAATCATAAATAATTCAAAAGCTCAAAAATGCATGTTCAAACTCACATTAAACATACTAAATTCATGCGTAAGGGAATCACACGTTCATTTTGTCAAAACAAAAATAGTCTAGAAATATATTTTAAGAATAATTTTGAAAATATACTCCGCATATTTTTGAAATTAAACTAATAAAAAAAAATTATGCACTATTTTATGTGTCTTTCTTCTCAATTAGAATGTTTTAGTGTGTTCTACTCGGAGGCACGGCTACATATATACATTTTCTTTTGTTGCAGTCTCTCTTGTTTATTTCATTTTAAATTCAAATCACACATGCATGTAGCTAGTAGAAAGTGAAAATAAAAACTAAACTTTGGCTTAACATGAAAATAAAAGAGGATTTCTTAATGCATCCCATAAGTTTCTTAGCCACCACACAACAATACATAAATGTCTCTTAATTCTGAAGATGCATCTTCGGACACACTAAAAAATCAATTAACGTTAAAATATTTCAAAGATGCATTTGCGGAATACTTTGGATGTTATATTGTGTCAGATCCTTCTCCTTCCTCATTTCTCATTTTACTCAAACTCAACTTCAAACTCTCTCAAATTTTTCTCTACACCAACTCAAAACTCAATCAACAAGGCTTAACAGAACTTCAACCATCATCTCTAACATCATAAACAACATCTGAAACATCAATTTCTTGTAAGTTTTTTGAGTTTTCGATAAATGTTTTAGTTTTTGTATAAATGAGAAAATCAATGATCAGAGTTATAAATTAGTAGAAATAGCATTTAAGATAGTTTAGACATAGTGTATAGATGTTTGTTGACTGAAAAATGATGATCAAAACATGTTTTTTGAGATTGCATCTAATTCAGTCTATTTGGCGACTATTCCCACTGCACAGCTACTGCTGTAAGGAAGGAATTCGGTTTAAAGCTTGTTGCGTGCGGGGAATCAGGTTTGAAATTTATTACACTCTTTCTCTCCCTCTTTCCTGTGCTAGCAATCGGGTAATTCGGTAAAGAAGTAAAGCAGGAAGTCCAGTAAGCCAAGGAGAGATCCCGGGAAAGCCAAAGTTGTGCTTTCCTTACTTCTTCTTAAACCCTTGCAGGAAAAACCAAATAAAACATACCAATGTCTTATCTCGGCATTAGGAGTTAATTAAAAAGGTAAGAAGGAATGGTCGGATGTAAAGAGATGTCCCTGAGACTAGTGAAATCAGATAAGAAGGTAAAAGAGTAAGACTAGCAATTCGGGATAGAAGGGCTAATTTACTTATATTTAGCCCTAGAGGAGATCGAGACTGGTATTAGCTACTTTACCAAGGCGAGGAAGGATAATGACATTAAAAAAAACTAACATTAACGCCATTGACGCAACTTTTGAGTTGTGAAAAATTCCGAAAATGCATCTCCGGATTTTTTCAACGTTTTAGTTTCCCAAATTCTGGAGATGCATCTTCACAATTTTCTGCAGTATTTTTTATTTTCTTGTTTTGGTGTTGTTTGTCTGCACTAATTATCTGCTTTACTTTAACTTACAGGCATAATAGTTGATACAAACGATACACTAAGGCACAGGAGGGTTGCTCAATACGCATTAGTGCGGCGAGAGAAGAGCCAGCAGGATTTGGAGACTCCTGGTCCCATAGGTCAGGCAGAGCCGTCTACTTATGGGGCTTGTGTTTCTCTTCATGCCATTTCATCTTCTTCTTCACGTAGGATACGTGACTTACCATCTTCCGCATCACTCCTTCCATCCTCCCGCAGGCGTCAGGTTTCACCAATGTCACCTCTTATTGTAGATGCTACTGATCCAATCCCAGCTTCTATTGTTGATGTTGTTGATCCAGTACCACCTTCGAATGGTGAGGCTGCTGCGGATGCTAAGCCAGAGGCATTTGAAAAAGACCCAGTTGATTTGTCATTACTACTTCTGTATCCAGACCATACTGCCAAACATATTTGGAATAGAGAGGTAGCATTAGTTGGATTCATTATTTTTTTACGTTAATTTTAATTGAAAAATTTCTAACATTGATTATTATTTTTTCCAAGAGCATGATCGGCAGAAGTTTATTAACCACGAGTGAAGGTCGCTGGCTTGCCTCAACCGAATGAGGATTGATTTCATGCAATTTTGTCCTTATCTGGCCTAAAGGAGTTGTGTATGACTGATTATACTATGGTCAACCACGGGATGCTTAACGCATTCATGGGGAGATGACACTCGAAGACCTCGTCGTTTCATCTCTCGCATGGTGAGATGTCTATCATACTCGATGATGTCTCGTGTTTGCTACATCTTCCGATCAGGGGGAGATTCCTATATCATGGAAGGATTACCAGAGACGAGGCACTCTAGATGACGGTAGACTATCTGGAGGTTGATCCAAGGGAGGCGAAGGAAGAATTGGATAAGACCAGGGGTGCTCGTGCTAGATTTGAATACTTGAAGAAGATATATGAGGTTGAGATCTTGAGAGCACAGCAGGTTGAAGGTGATGATGAGGATGTGGCGCTCCAAAGATCGCATGTTATGAGAGCTCGCCTACTTTATTTAGTTGGCACTCTGATTTTTGTGGACAAGAGTGTCACTTATACAGACGTCGTCTACCTACGGTACTTCGTGGACTTCGAGCAGATCCATGAGTACAATTGGGGGGAGCTTGTTTGGTCTACCTGTACTCGAAGTTGAAAGAGGGTTGTATGTGAAAGACGAAGCAGGTCACAGGCAACGTCACACTATTAACAGTAATAATTATTGGTCTTTGAATATTTCTTAGTCATTTTCATTTCATCTTTGCAAAGTCATTACTAATGATTCGTGTGCTCCAAATTTTTCATTTCAGACTTGGATCCTTCAGAAATTCTTGCGCATCTCTGATTGGGTGAGTATACCGTCTTACATTGAGGATATGTCGTGCGTTACTGCTTTTTCGCCCCTAAGAGGGAACCAGACGAGTGAGCCTTATAGAGTCTATCTTGACCGTTTGGTTGCTGAGGACATGCAATTCAACAGCTATGTTGATCGCCGTGAGACGCAACCATTCGACGAGATAGTGATATATTATGAATAGTTGACCTACGGATCGCGTCTCACTGCTCCTCATCTGCTTGAGCATGTCATGCGGCAGTTCGGCTACACTCAGACCATTCTTAGACACCTTGTTATCTTTGCTCCTCCTGCCTTGACACAGATAGATAGATGACATGTTTGAAGATTATGAGAGTCATCTAGTACCAAGGGAGGCACGAAGTACCATGGCTGAGAGTGATTGAAGTTATGTCGAAGGGTACATCAGATGGTTCTTCAGGTGTCACATCCGTACATGGTGCATGCTGCTTCAGGAGATCCGTCGAGACCAACTCATCAGAAGATATTAGAGGAGGAGCAAGCACAGTTATATCATGTTGAGGATGTCTTGCCTAAATGCCGCATATTGGAGATTGTGCAGACAAGCATTGACAGAGGTATCTTCCCTGATGAGTCTGCTGTGAGAGGCAGATCCTAGATGTCATCATGGTGGAGGCATTGGAGACATTATTGTACCAGAGACAACGCCAGAGAACAGGGAGATTGATGGCTGAGGAGGTAAACGAGGCAGAGGAGGGCAAGGAGAGGTAGTTAAACATACACATATAGTAGTAGCACTATGGTATGTATTTTATTTTGACATCATGTTACTGTATTGATCTCGACTGTATGTCGTTTTTGACATTTATCTAATATTTTATTTATATATGGCATTTTTGAACCTTCTAAAATTATGTACGTTTATTTTTTATTTTCGATTGTATAGTATGGTTTAACTCTTCATCTGAATACAGATAAACAAAATATAACATAGAAGATCAAATTTTAATACGTTATAGAAATGTATCTTCAAAATATTTCAACATGTTTTGAGGGGAAAATAAGTCTCACTTAAAGACATGTTTTGGTGTGAAAATGGTAGGGAAAATGCACTTTCAAATTCTAAAGGACATTTCCAAAATTCTTTAGGGTATTTTTCTAACCACATAAGTAGGGATAAGAAATTTCCATAAAAAAAGATACCAGGGATAAGAAATTCCCGTAAAAAAATACCCAAGCAAAACATTCCGAGGATAAAACAGAATTTGCTATGTTCTAAGAAATTGTGTTGTTACTAAAAGGACAAGTTCCCAACACTCACGACCAAAATAAACTTGGTACCTAGAGACAATCAATATGAAATTATGAATTTGTAAGTTATAAAACAGCCGGATTCACTTAGATTTTGATCTAATTACAAAGATATTAAGAAGCCTGAATCAATGCAATCACAATATCTATGTATTGCAGATAAAAACTGCAAAAAGGAGTTAAGGAAGAAAGCTACCTATACAAACACACAACCACTCAAAGAAAAGCTGAAAGGTTAAACCCGGTTAATTGTCTTCCGTTGTCTTCCTTCTTAGCCGAACTCTCTAAGCAAGGATGAAGCAGTCTAGGTCAGATGCATATCAATTGCTAAAATTGTTTTCTTGTTCCTGATCCATGGGCAACATCAGAAACTGGTTTTCGGCGTGCCAGATACAATCTTGTAATCAATTGAACAAGGAAAACAAAAGGATAAATACGGAGAAGGGCGGAAGAATGATGTCTATGAAACTTTACTTAATATACTCCCAAGTGTCGCCATAATAAACTTGTTATTGGGTGCTGCGTGTTAATCCTCCCCGTGTCACATTTCTGTCCAAGTATAAATTGAAGATTCAATTACAAGGGGGAAAAACAGAACGGAAAAAAAAAAAAAAAGTAAAGGGAAAATGAAAGAAAGAAAAATGCATTAGTATACATACTGCTGAGTATAGATTCCAAATGAGTAATATGCCAATAACTACATATTGATAATTTTACCTTCCAGAAATTAGCTGATTTTGAGCACTGTTTACAGGACCCTTTATATTGCTGAACCGCTTTGCTCTGTTCTCTTGTACTTTCTCGACACGCATAGCAGCTACCTCCTTTTCCATGGCAGCTACTTCTCTTCTCATCTTCTTTGCTTCAACTTCCATAGCTTTGGTCAACGTATCTACTTTCTTTGCTAACATCTGACAGATAATAACAATTGCAAACGATTAGCAATTATCATTTATAAGTAAAATGTCAGCAATTAATTTCCAAAAACACGAATAATAAACTAAACACTAACCTCAATGGCATCATCTTTATCTTTTAGGCTTTGATCTTTCTCGTGACCAGCTTTCCTCAAGGCAATAACTTCTTTCTGCAAGAGGTCGTATAAAACACTTGGAATACTATCATCCGTATCCCCTGGTGGGAAGTCATTAGGCTTATCACCTGAACTTCCTTTCCAATTATCATCAGCCTCTCTTTCTTTGGTTTCTTCGAGAGATTGGTTGAATGAGTAACTTTGAGGTGCTGCACTCAGCAACGTTTTACTCCTGTCCAGTGTCCTTGAGCCACCATCAAGTGTCCTTGAGCCACCATCAAAAGATTTAGATGTTCCTTTAGCATGCCTCAATATTGAGCTAGATGATAGAGATGATGACCTGAGTTGAGGAGATGGTGCTCTCTTAGGCAAGAATCCATTAGAGGTTAGTTTTGAGATATTATCAGCTCCACCTAGTGATTGGCGACGAGAATAACCATTGTTTATACTTCTTCCCTCTATAGTGCTGCGACTACTGCCGCTAGAATTGCCCCTCAAACTCTCCTCAAGCACTTTAAGCCGTAATTGATATTTTTCCTGAAAATTGTAAAAAATATTTCCTTGAATAATCTAAGAGCTAGTTTCCTAGGTTAACAGATAGGAACCGGATTATTACTTTCAACTGTGCTTCAGATTTTGAAGTGCGCTCAGCTATAGCAAGCTTATCACGGAGTTGCTGCATTTCCCCCTACAAGAATGCAGTACAGTAATAAGTGTAAACTGTATTAAAGTGAAGACAAATGCAGGGAAATTTATATCGAAGAACCTAGGAAGACATGAAAAAGTAATAAAAGCTCCACACAGCCACTAAAGACAAATAAGCAAAGTAAAATTAAACCTGCAAGAATCGTCGTTCTTCAAGCCATTGTTTAACAGGCATGACTTTATCATTAGCATCTTTCCATTCATTTGCAACCACAACAGCTACTCTGTTTGCTGTTACCTTGGCACGGCCCAATTCCCTATTAAGAGTTTTTCTTTCTTCCTAAAGAATGTGAAACAAATCATGTAAAAGTTAATGCTATAATCAATAAAGCAGCCGTGGGATCGAACTAGCTGAAGACTTAAATAAATTACATTCATTTCTTGAACTTTCCGCTGATAATCTCTCACTGCATTTGCTGCTGCACCACCGGCAAGGACCGACTCTTCTAGTTCCCTCACAGTTTGGGTGAGCTTTTCAACCTCTGCCACCTTTTGTCTATGCATTCTGTCCAAAATTTTGTTTTCTTCCTGAGAGAAGTGATGATGAAGTCACCATTAAAAGTTGCATATTTACAGTTCTAGTGTACTGGGAAATAATAAAAATCATCCAAGATTATGATACCTGGCAAATCTCAATCTGTTTCATCAGCTCTTGATTTTTGTTTTGGAGATCATCCACCATGGAGGCCTTAGCCAAGGCAAACTGAACAGTCCTTTCAGCTTCAAGTAGTGCAGCTTCTTTGGATTTGGTAAGACGGTCTAAAGCTCTGTTGTCATCTTGTAGTTTAGCAATCTGTAGAGAATGTACAGAAGAGAATAAAGCCAAAAATCATTAGTTATAGGCCAGATTCGGCCCCTCGAATAATTCTTTCTTTCTTTCAAGGTATTGGAATATAACTTCCGAGAACAAGGAAATACCTCTTGCCGAGCAAGCTTTAATTCAGCCTCCAAAGGGGCAAGAATTGCTTCTATCGGAGGCATGTCATCGTCCTTTTGAGCAGCATGAACCCTTCGAAGAGTAGCTTCTGCTGCAAACTGAGCTGCCATTGATGCTTTTTTTTCGTCATTGATTTTCTTTATTTCAAGATTCTGTCAGAAATATTCAATTTAGTTTAGAATCACGCAAACTAGGAAAACAAATAATTATTGAAGTTGATAAAGGTTCAGAGCAATACTCTGCTTTCTAATAAAGATTCTGATAACTTTAGCTTCCCATCAACCTTTGACAGCTCTTCAGACAGCTAAAATACAAACAAAAAGTAAGATAAGATACATTTCAAGTTGACACAAAGCATTCAACAAAACAATGAAGAAATTGCAAAAATTGATATAACATGAGTAATTTAGCACATAATAGAGGCAAAAGCATAATGTCAAATAAACGGATATAAAATAATGCAAGGAATGATTTGTAAGAATGTATTTCATAACATATTTGATATTATATCAGAGTGCCTTAGTTTATTTTCTAAGATCATTTTATAATCTTAAAAACTAAATTACCTTAGATTATTTCTTAGTATTAGTTGCCATGTTACTTAGATATTATTTTGATTTGTTTCCTGACTTCCCTATTAATTTAGAAGTAGGAGTCTTATATCGCTATATATAGGGTTGGTGTTTAGTCTTTTCTATTAAGTTATTGTCAATAAATTATACTATCCAAGCCCTCGTTATTTTTCTCCTTTTTGTTTTATCTAAAACACATACTTCAACATGGTACCTAGAGTCTGATCCAATCCTTTGTGACTTGCCTCTGTCATTATTCTGTGTTCTTGAGTTGTTGCTGCACTTGACATCGTTTGTCGGTATCTCTGCTGCTCTGCTTTGGTGTCTCTGTTGTTGACGTGATCTGTCTTTTGACACCTATATTTGTTGCTGCTAAATTGGGAACTAATTTGGGGTTGAAATCAACGGTCGGTGAAAATTCTGATTTTGGTTTAGCAACTAATTTATGGTTGTAAGTTGCTGTTATAACACATTCTGGTTTGCTGGTTTTGGAATGTTTGTGGCGATTCAACAATGATTTTTTATTTGTTTTTTGCTTTTATCTTGGGTGGTTCAGCCACATGTTTTAGCTTCTGTTCTTAATGGTTCATCTTTGGTAGCTTCTGTCTCTTATGTAGTTAGTGCTTCTTAAGCATATTTGTTTTTGTTAAGTGGTTAAGCCTTGAAGCTATGGCTTCTGGTTGATGGTTAAGCTGTGTGATATTACTGTTTCTGCCTTGAGTGTGTAAGGTTCATCTTTTACCATTTATTCTTGATGGTTAACCTTTGGTAGCTTCAACCTTATACGGTGGTAAGTATATTTACTTCTGTTAGATTGTTAAGCATGGATTTGTGGCTTCTGCTTAATGGATAAGTGCTCACCTTAATGGCTAACGTTCTTGCTTCTACCAAATGGTTAAGCCTATAGTTGATGCTTATGTCTAGTGGCTAAGTTTTACTTGTCTAGTTTTGGAAATCGATGATTATTCCGAAATCGACTATGTAACTTCAAGATGTTTTTTTGGCCTCAGTGAAATAGGATTATGTTTGTTATAAAATAAGGACCTGAGGGAGTATTTTATAATATAACTTTTAATATATCAGAGTGCCTAAGTTTATTTCCTAATATCGTTTTATGATCTTAGAGTATCATAGACTATTTCTTAGGATCAGTTTCCATATAACTTAGATATTATTGTGATTTGTTTCCTGATTTCCCAATATATTTAGGATTAAGTATAAAGTCCATGAGGTGTCAGTCCAGGTAAGAGCCTGACTTTGTAACTTCAAGTTCAAATCCCATATGGGACAGTAGTAAAATGGTTAATAGTACCACTATTATTAATAACAATTTTCCCATCTCGAATTTTTTTAAAGGACTAATAAAGCATATAAAGAAGTAATCATTATTAGACAACAAAAATACTGCATTTCAAGACTTCACATGTAATATAATAGACAACAAAACCATTAAAGGAAATATCCCCTTATCTAGACGAAGTAGAGAAGGTGAGAAGGCGGGGTGAAATTTGCAACAAACTGGCCACATGGCAGGTTAGTAAGAATGAAAATATGGGAGTGTTGTATAAAGGGGGACAAAGGAGAGAAGGGCAAACAATTTATTGGCTTTAACTAGGGAGGATGCAGACCCTCTAAGTTTGCAGGTTTTTTCGATTTTTCTTTGTAGTTGTTTAGATATTCTTAGGAGCTATACTTCATATCTCTCAAAAAAAATTATGGTACCTATCACGAATTATGAGTGAACATACAGAATGCCATATTAAAAAACAAAACAGTATAAGGATAAAGTATCCTCAAAAACTAATAAAAATAAAACAAAATTAAGGAGTCTAACAAATTAGTAGGGAAAGACAAAAAAACCCAAGTCTTTTCGAACAAGATGAAGTCAACTATTTAGATCAAACAACACCATAATGTCTGTCATGAATCAAGTCCAATGATAGATCATTTAAATCTAATCTCTTCCAGAGATTTTTTTTTGTAGTTTTTCATGTTTTTTCTCTACTCTTATTATTGTACTATCCTACATGTGGTATACCCGTCCTCCTTGCTAGTGCTTTTCCAAGTCTGCACTACACATGCCCAAACCACCAAAAATAAAACTCAGCCATCTTTTTTAGAGTATATAAGTTATCCCAACTTTCACTTTAATGATCTCATTCATCCATCATAACATTCTCATCTCAACAGCATCAAGCTTACTACCTTAGCTCTTTAGCGCTTAACATTCAACAAATCATAATTACGTGGTTTTATAGTTGTCGAGTAAGCCGGTAAGTTTTTCTTTTAAATTGGAGTAGTGCTATCCTGCCATATATTAAAGCTTTTCATTTCTTCATCTTTTTTCAGCCCTGCTTGTATCTTATGGTTTACATATTGTTATATCTCTCTATCATTATGTATAGTGCACAAAAGGTACTTTAGTTAAAACAGAGATACTTGTGGTATGTCTCTCTATATCATTATGTATGATGGACAAAAGGTACTTAAAACGAGAGACTTGTGGTATATATCTCTATCATAATGTATAACGGACAAAAGGTGCTTAAAACAGAGAGACTTGTGGTAGGATGATACGCTCTCCAATTTTCGCCTCTAAACTATGGACTTGTGTGTCTCTAGCTAAACTTGCATTCCCTATACTCTCTTTTAGTTTACCTTAAGGAAAGGTAATGTGCTCCCAGACCTCATCTTTCATGTCCCAACTTTACCGAATAATTTAATTACCCAATATTAATATCACTCTAATAATGTTCTCTTTCACTTAACAATATTATGTGTGTTGATAGAAAAGTTTAGTCAATGCTTCATAGGACTTTGTTCTTTAAACTGGTGATAAAACAAAATAGAAAAAGTTAAATAAAGCTGAATATAAAAAGAAAATGAGGGAGTAATAAAATAAATGTTTTTCCAAAGAGCACTAATTAAAAAATATGGAGTACAGTATCAAATTAAAAAAGAAAAGTAAATTACTTTCATACTATTTATGCATTACAACATCTCAACCTTTGGCATATCAATTATCTGAGCATGCCTTTACTTTAAAAAAAAAATATTACTGGACAATTTTCTTTATATAGTCGAGTCAACCAAACAAAGACTATGTAACAATTCACAATGACTTTAAACTGAGAGTATCAAATTTCACCGAGACGGTTTCTTTCAAAAGAAAAAAGAGAAACTTATAGAGAAACTGCGCAAAAATGTGTAAGGCATTATCAATGCAAACGGCAAAAAGGAGCTTCTCCTCCTATGCAATACCCTCCCTCCTCACATGGAAAATATTCATTCCACTTTTCTACTGCAACTTCAAAGATTATACACATAACCGCACCAATAATATGAACCAAATATGAAATCAAATAATAGTATCATATTTACTTACTCAATTCCTCCCAAACCATGACCAACATGTAAATTAAATTAGCAATTACTAGTAATGAATAAAATAGCATAACATAATAAGCAAATGAATAACCCATAGTAACAAACTTGAATTGAATAGAACAATAAAAACAACAATGACACCAAAAATAACAACAATTCAGAAATTAGAGGTGACCTCTTCAACTGCCTTTTCTCTAAGTCGTTCAGAATGCCTCAACGCTTTAATCTCAGCTTGTGCTTCTGATAATTCTCTATCTTTATCTGCAACAACAAAAAAACACAAATTCAAAATTAAATTAAATTTTCAAAAACTACAACAACAAAAAAATCAGGTCAAAAACTCTTCAGATCGAGCAGCATTTTCATTTCCACACCTCGAACTTCATTCTCAAGACGATTAAGTTCCACCTTCACCGGATCCGAACCGTGCAACAAACTCATGAACTCATCCGCCTCCATGCTCGGCTGTCTGGCCGAGCCACGTCTCCTCGACGAGCCTCTCCCTTCTCTAAACGATCCCGACACCGAAAGCGGCACCGGCGTCGCAACTCCTCCTCCGTCACCGAAAATTTCCTCCATTCTCCGATCTAAACAGTGCCGAACCAAAACCCTCACTATTTGAAATCACAGTCACACGCTTACAGAATGTGAATTTGAAAGTGGTGGATTTAGAGAGAGAAAGAAAACTCAGAATCGCTTTGTTTGTTTCTATTTTTTTCTTTCTTGAATTTGTTTTTGTCCTTTTTGTTTCTCTCTCTGGATTAATAATGAATAAAAAAGTGAAGTGATTTTGCTCTTTGTGTTGTGAAGAGATTATGCGGATTTAAGCTAAAATAGTGACTAGTGAGTGATTGTGACTTGTTTTAGCAGAGAGTGTGAGGAATACTGCACAGTAAACTCTATTAATGATGGTAATAATAAAAGCTGATTTTGTGTAATGAGGTAAGGGATAAAATAAGCCGGAAGTATAGTGCGCATAGCCGCATCCCGTGTTTTCAAAATGAGGATTTTTATTGTATGTGGGTTCGTAGTGCTACTGGTGCACGTGCCGGCGTGACTTAGTAATAGGAGCAATGTCTTTTCTCAATAAAAAATACCTAATAATTTATTAAATAAAGTCTAAAAATACAATATTTAAAATAGGTTTCTTAGAACCAAGTTGTATTTAGATTTTTGCCTTTTTGGGCGTAAAAATTACAAGAGTCTTCCTAATCATAAAATTACAAGAGTCTTCATAATTTAACGACACATTTTATTCAGCAATGCTATATTTTATATCAATATTATATATTATGTATTTTTTACAAATAAGTTTGCATCTCTTTTATACACCAACATTGTATATCTATATTTTCAATGTATAAATTATATTTTTTAAATAATTTTTCATTCCTTGATTTATGTGCAATACTATTTTCCTTTGTTAATATTTATGGTGTAAGATTCGGTGTAAGAAAAATAGTGTTAAGATAGCATAGCTCATCAGAGTATAAACAGTAATGTGAATAATGTATACATTATTTCAAATGAACAGTAATATGTGTACGTAAACAGTGTATGTGCATAGTATATGTACAATAAATTTTTATAATAAAATAAATTTGGTTAATAAAATGTAAAAAATTGGTTAATAAAGTGATAAAATTGATTAATAAACGTCAAGATATTCAAAATAATTTAGTAGTAAAACAAAGTTGGTTAATAAAAAATAAAATGTTGATTAATGAAATAATGAAGTTGGTTAATAAACGCACAAATATTAAAAATAATTTTTAGTAGTAAAACAAAATTGGTCAATGATATGTAAAATGTTGGTTAATGAAATGATAAAGTTGGTTAATCACACAATTTTATATCTGAAATTTTAGTAACAGACAGTCGATGTTATGTCGGATGTTATGACATCTGCTTCTGAACAGATTATTAAGCTTAGCAGTAAACAAGTAATGAAAGCAGTAAAGAACACAGGAAATTGTTTGCCCAGTTCGGTGCAAATCACACCTACTCTGTGAGCTATCAAGTCAGGGAGGAAATCCACTATAAGCAGTGTGAATTCAGAGTCAAACAACCAGTTTGCACTCTTTATTTAAGCCTGTATGGAAACCCCAATATTACAACCCAAGAGAAAAAAAACAACTAGCTAAACCAACAGCAGGCCACCAAAGCATACACCTTAATCTTCATCCTCAGAAGAACTTGAGTCAACCTCCTCAACATCAGTTGAAACAGCTTCAGATTCTTCAGATTCTTCCTCTGACACAACCTCACTATTTTGTCCATTAACATTATTAGAACGGGGGAATGGATCAATGTGAGCAAGAGGGATGGAAATACCATGCACAATACGACCTTTCTGGAGAATCTTAGTGACAAGTTCCCTGATGGATCTGTCAACATATGCAGAGCCTTCCTTGTTCAACATTCTAGTAATGTTGTCGGCAGAGGGATCAGACGATTTACCTGTGGAGTGTTGTTTGGATTTGTCAGCTTGAGAAGATGTAGCATCAGAAGCATCTCGTTTGGTAGCCATTTTGTTGAAAGAGGAAAATTGAAGGAATGAGAGGTATTCTGAAGAGTAGGGGGATGGAGGAATTGTTGGTGTAGTGAGATAAAAAGTTTGTGTGGGATAAAGAACTTTAGTGGTCAATGGCGTGAGATGCATTAAAGTCGGAGGTTGAAACGTGTTTTAACCAATAAAACTTATTTTACACTCAAAACCCCCCTCTTGACAGTAATTGTTATAAGTCCTCATAAATGCAAATTCCCAACTTGCTTCTTAAATTCTCAAATTGAGTAGCATCTAGAGCTTTGGTAAAAATGTCAGCAAGTTGTAGTTCAGTGGCCACATGCTCCATGGTAATCACTTTGTCTTCCACAAGATCTCTTATGAAGTGATGTCTGATATCAATATGCTTGGTTCTGCTATGCTGAATTGGGTTCTTAGAAATATTGATGGCACTAATATTGTCACAGTATAATGTCATGACATCCTGAGTGACATTGTATTCAGTTAACATTTGCTTCATGCGGACCAGTTGGGAACAGCTGCTACCAGCTGCTATGTATTCAGCTTCAGCAATGGATAAGGAGACACAATTTTGCTTCTTGCTGAACCATGATATGAGGTTGTTCCCTAAGAAGAAACATCCACCAGATGTGCTTTTTTTGTCATCAGCACTCCCAGCCCAATCAGCATCACAATACCCAGATAGAATAAGGTCACACCCATGAGAATACAGCATACTATAATCACAAGTTCCATTCACATATTTGAGAATCCTCTTGACTTGATTTATGTGACTCACTTTGGGATCTGCTTGATATCTTGCGCACACACCAACTGCAAAGGCAATATCAGGTCTACTAGTTGTTAGATATAGCAAGCTTCCAATCATGCTTCCATACAGGCTTTGATCAACACTAGTACCACTTTAATCTTTAGATAACGTCAAATGTGTGGGTGCAGGTGTTCTTTTGTGACCAGCATTATCCATGCCAAATTTTTTGACTATGTTCTTGGCATATTTACTTTAGGAGAGAAAAATGAAATCTTCCATTTGCTTGACTTGCAGCCCAAGAAAGTATGTTAATTCTCCAACAAGGCTCATCTCAAACTCAGATTGCATTTGATTGACAAAATGTTTAACCATCTTATCTGACATCCCACCAAAAACTATGTCATCCATATAGATTTGAGCAATCATGATTTTTCCATCTTCATCCTTCACAAATAGGGCCTTGTCTATCCCTCCTTTCTGATATCCATTACTATTGAGAAACTCAGTCAATCTCTCATACCAAGCTCTAGGAGCTTGCTTCAATCTATAAAGGGCTTTCCTTAATTTATATACATGATTTGGAAGGGTAGGATCATCAAACCCTTTAGGTTGTTCCACATATATGTTAGAACACAAATTGGTTCTTAGTTATATCTCTATGTTTTAATGATAACACTTACGAAATTTTGTATTAAGAAATTATATACTCTAAATTTTGTTCAAGTATTTTTGCTGCATATATTAAATTTAATATTCTTCTGAAAGCAAAAATGGATCTGAACGTTGAACTATGCAAGGCTCTGAAGCGTCAGAAGCATCTCTTAGAAGACTCTGAGCGCTGCCTACAGATGGATCTGAAGCAGAAGCTACAAAAGCATCTGAAGCATTGACTGAAGACTTTGTATGAAGAGTTTCAAGCATAGTTTTTCAGAAGACTCTGATAGTACTACGCTGCAAGTACTGAGGATCTGATTCCTAGACTTTGCTCTAATGAAATCTCACGCTAAAGCACACTTGCTGCAACACTCTGATACAACAAACTCTGAAGACATCAAGACTCTGATCACTCAAGGCTCTGATGTTAATTATTGTGAATTAGAAACTTGTTGAAGAAGATTATTTGAAGATATATTCGTTCGTTATGCCAAACGACTCTTTCCTCATTTATGCTAGACACAAGAACACAGACAAAAAGGATTTCTCTGAACGTTCTTCTTCTAGGAAAGGTCAAGTGATGTGAAGACAAAAAGGTTACAGCTACTTTGCAGACACGGTCTTCAAAATGCAAATGTCTTGGACTTCTGTGCCTATAAAAGCAAGACTTCAACATATTTCTCAAGTTGACAATTTATTTGAAAGAAATTCATTGAAAATCTCTTATACAAATTATTCTCTTTGCTAAATTTATTTCATAAGTACTTAAACTTAAGTGTAAATCACAGTTGTGATACAACTTACTTAGAAGCATTCAAACACTTGTTTAGTTTTACATTTGATTGTAAAAGTTCCTTGAAAAGACCCAGTTATGGTCAATAGTTCTTGAGAAGACTAAGAACATATGCTCTTAGTGGTTGCTATTGTAATCAGTTTGATTAATAGTGGATTAAGTCCTTGTGGAGAAAGGCAAATCACTCTTGACAGGGTGGACTGGAGTAGTTGAGTTCAACGAACCAGGATAAAAATCTTTGTGTTTTTATTGCCATAATATTTTCTATATACTTATTCAACCCCCCCCCCCCCTTAAGTATTTTCTCACCTTCAGTTGGCATCAGAGCTCCGGTTCTGTGTGTGTTATCACTTCACCGTGAACAGAAAAGATCCAGTGAGAAAACTTTGATATATATTCTTGGTTGTTATTATGGCTGAAACTTCAACATCTAACAGCAACAACAGATATGAAGAAAGGGATAGAATCAACACAAAACCCCCTATGTTTGTTGGGGAGAAGTTTGACTATTGGAAGGACAGAATAGAGAGTTTCTTCCTTGGTTATGATGCTGGTCTATGGGACTTAGTCGTTGATGGGTATGTTCACCCCACTGATGGGGATGGCAAGAAAATTGATAGAAAATCTATGACTGAAGCCCAAAAGAAGGAGTTCAGAAATTATCACAAAGCTAGAACAATCTTATTAAATGCAATATCTCATACTGAGTATGAGAAGATCACCAACAGAGAAACTGCATTTTATTTGTTTGAGTCTTTGAAGATGACACACGAAGGAAACTCATAAGTTAAAGAGACCAAGGCTCTGGCGCTGATCCAGAAGTATGAAGCGTTTAAAATGGAAGAATATGAATCTATAGAAGCTATGTTCTCTAGATTCCAGATCCTCACAGCTGGATTAAAAGTGTTGAACAAAGGCTATTCAACTGCTGATCATGTGAAGAAGATCATCAGAAGCTTGCCCATTAGATGGAGACCATTGGTCACTGCTCTGAAGCTAGCTAAGGATCTAAACAAGATCACATTGGAGGAACTAATCAACTCTCTAAGGAGCCATGAGATTGAACTTGAGGAAGATGAGCCTCAAAAGAAAGGTAAGTCAATTGCCTTAAAATCTAACAAATCTGTTAAAGCATTGCAGGTTATTAAAGAGAGTTCTGAAGAGTCTTCTTCTGAAGAAGAAGATGAACTGTCCTTGTTGTCCAGAAGAATCAACAAACTCTGGAAGCACAAACAAAGGAAGTTCAAGAACTTCAAGAAGCCAGATCAATGCAAAGAGTCCTCTGGACACAAAAGATCTGGAAAGAATGAGGTTGTTTGTTTTGAATGCAAAGAACCTGGTCATTACAAGAATGAATCTCCAAAGCTTCTAAAAGAAAATCCAAAGAGGAAGTTTGACAAAAAGAAGAAGGTTCTAATGGCAACCTGGGATGATTCAGATGAATCTGGATCTTCATCAGAATCTAAAGAAGAATGCGCCAACATGGCTCTGATGGAAGGAATGGAAGATCAGGATGAAGGATCATCTGGATCTGAATCTGATTCTGAATCTGAGTCAGAAGAGGTACTTTCTGATCTCTCTAGGGAAGAACTTATTAAAGTTTTATCAGAAGTCCTGAAAAATTATAACCAGATTAAGCTCAAGTGCAAGAAGCTTAAATGCAATATTGAATCTGAGAATAATCTGTTAAAGTCAGAAGTTGCTGAGCTCAAAGAAAACAATTTGAAAATGAAAAACAATTTTGAAAAAGCTCAACAAGACTCTGAATCTGAAACTAAGTCAAAATGCAAAAATATTTTAGAAGAATGTGACTTCAGATTTCAGAAGTTTCTGGCTAAAAGTATAGATAGAAGCAAGATGGCTTCAATGATCTATGGAGTTAGCAGAAACAACAGGAAAGGAATTGGATATGAATCTTCCTCTGGAAAGGATTTAAATCCATTGCCTGTTGATAAACTTATCATTAAGAAGACTCCCTTATATTCTCATTTTAAGTTTGGTCATCTGGATGATATTAAACACACACGTTCTGATCAGAATGTTCCTGTGTTTAAACCAAAAGTGAGTCAGAATAAAACTGTTGTAAAAAGACAGAAGTTCAGACAAACTTTTAAGGTAACTAACCCAAAAGGACCTAAAAAGATCTGGGTACCTAAGGATAAGATAATCCCTGTTGCAAATGTATTTAGCAGAAAATTCAAGACGCCAGTCATGGTATCTGGACTCTGGCTGCTCACGTCACATGACGGGAGAAAGGTTTATGTTCCAAAGCCTGGAGCTTAAATCTGGAGGAGATGTGAAGTTTGGAGGGAATCAGAAGGGCAAGATTATTGGCTCTGGTACTATTGGCAATGGTAACCTTCCCTCTATATCTAATGTTTTACTTATAGAAGGATTAAAGCATAATCTATTGTCCATAAGTCAATTAAGTGACAATGGTTATGACATAATCTTCAATCAAAAATATTGCAAGGCTGTTAGTCAGAAGGATGACTCAATCCTATTTAATGGAAAGAGGAAGAACAACATTTACAAAATAAATCTTTCAGAACTTAAGGTTCAAAATGTTAATTGTCTTATGTCTGTTAATGATGAGCAATGGGTCTGGCACAGAAGATTGGGACATATTAATATGAGACGTATAACTCAGATTAATAAACTTAATCTGGTCAGAGGACTTCCTAAGTTGAAGTTCAACTCAGATGCTCTCTGTAAAGCATGTCAAAAAGGAAAATTTTCAAAATCCTCTTTTAAAACTAAGAATGTTGTTTCAACTTCAAGACCATTAGAATTACTTCACATTGATCTGTTTTGACCAGTGAAAACTGCATCCATCAGAGGCAAGAAGTATGGAATAGTCATTGTTGATGACTATAGCAGATGGACATGGGTGAAATTCCTAAAACACAAGGATGAGTCACATTCTATGTTCTTTGACTTCTACAAACACGTCCAAAATAAAAAAGATTTTAAAATTGTTAAAGTCAGAAGTGATCATGGTGGCAAATTTGAAAACAAATATTTTGAAAAATATTTTAATGAAAATGGCATTGCTCATGATTTCTCCTGCCCTAGAACTCCACAACAGAATGGAGTTGTAGAGAGGAAAAATAGAAATTTGTAAGAAATGGTCAGAACCATGATCAACGAGACTAATCTGGCAAAGCACTTTTGGGCAGAAGCAATAAACACAACTTGTTATATTCATAACAGAGTGTCTGTAAGACCTCTTCTTGAAAAGACTCCCTATGAATTGTGGAGGAACAGAAAGCCCAACATTTCTTATTTTCATCCTTTTGGATGTATATGTTATATGTTGAACACTAAAGAGAATCTAAACAAGTTTGATTCTAAAGCACAGAAGTGTTTCATGCTTGGCTATTATGAACGCTCTAAAGGCTACAGAGTATACAATTCTAAAACACAGATTGTGGAAGAATCTATACATGTTAGATTTGATGATAAGCTTGGTATTCAAAAGCCAAAGCAGTTTGAAAGTTCTGTAGATAGAGAAGTAATTCTCACAGACTCTAAAGGCTCAGAGGCAGAAAAAGTTCAAGTGAAGGAACCAGAAGCAACGCTAGATGCAATTCCTTTAGCTTCTTAAATGAACAACTTGAATATTTCTGAAGAATCAACTGTTAGAGGATCATCTTCCAGAATCAAGGCCTATCACCCAGAGATGTGATCATTGGAAAGAAGGATGACCCTATAAGAACAAGATCCTTCCTCAGATCATCTGAAGCATCATTATTTGGGTTGGTGTCAGTTATTGAACCAACTTATGTGGATGAAGCTCTGCAAGACAATGACTGGATAATTGCCATGCAAGAAGAGCTCAATCATTTCACAAGAAATGACTTTTGGGATTTGGTTCCAAGACCAAAAGGATTCAACATAATTGGAACTAAATGGGTCTTCAGAAATAAGTTGAATGAAAAAGGAGAAGTTGAAAGAAACAAAGCAAGGCTTGTTGCTCAGGGTTATAACTAGCAAGAAGGAGTTGATTATACAGAGACTTATGCTCCTGTAGCTAGGTTAGAGTCTATTCATTTACTCATTTCTTTTGCTGCACAAAATAACATTACTCTATATCAGATGGATGTTAAGAGTGCCTTCTTAAATGGAATTATAGAAGAAGAAGTTTATGTTCACCAACCTCCTGGTTTTGAAAGTGAAAAATTTCCAGAACATGTTTTTAAACTAAAGAAATCTCTTTATGGTTTAAAACAAGCTCCCAGAGCTTGGTATGAGAGATTAAGCAATTTTCTTCTGGAGAAATTTTTTATCAGAGGCAAAGTGGACACAACACTCTTTCATAAAACATTTAAGAAAGATCTGTTAATTTGTCAAATATATGTGGATGATATTATTTTTGGATCTACAAATGTTACGCTGGGAAAGGAGTTTGCTCAATGTATGCAAGCTGAATTTGAGATGAGCATGATGGGAGAATTGAGATTCTTTCTGGGAATTCAAGTCAACCAGACTCCAGATTGCACTTACATTCATCAGACTAAATATGTAAAAGAGCTTCTGAAGAAGTTCAACATGACTGATAGTAAGATGGCAAAGACTCATATGCATCAAACAAGCACTCTTGGTAAGGAAGAGGTAAGTAAGAAAGTAGATCAGAAACTCTACAAAGGTATGATAGGATCTCTTCTCTACTTAACTGCTTCTAGACCTGACATTTTATTCAGTGTATGCTTGTGGGCAAGATTCTAATCTGATCCTATAGAATCACACTTAACAGTTGTTAAGAGGATTATAAGGTATCTGAAAGATACTTCTAATGTGGGTTTGTGTTACAGAAGTTCTAATGAATTTAAACTAGTTGGATTTTGTGACGCTGATTACACTGGAGACAGAATGGAAAGAAAAAGTACTTTTGGAAGTTGTCAATTTCTAGGAAGAAATTTAATCTTCTGCTACAATAAGAAACAACCTACAATTGCACTATCAACTACAGTGGCAGAATATATTGTTGCTGCTGGATGTAGCACGCAGATGCTCTGGATGAAAAGTCAGCTAGAAGACTATCAGATCTTTGAGAGTAATGTTTATATATTCTATGATAATACTTCTGCTATATGTTTGTCTAAAAACCTCATTTTACACTCTAAGGAAAAACATATAGAAATTAAACATCACTTCATCAGAGACTATGTTCAGAAGGATACTATAAAATTAGACTTTGTTGATACAGATCATCAATGGGCTGATATTTTCACAAAACCCCTTGCTGAAGATAGGTTCAGGTTTATTCTGAAAAATATTGGTATAGAATTTTGTCCAGAATAATATTTATCAGAAGCAAACTTCTCATATGCAAAATGCTTAAAACTCTGAAGTATTTCATCTGTCAGTTATTTGATTTCTTGAATTATTATTTCTGTGTGTATCTGAACTAACCAATCTCAGAGGATCTGAATGTTGGTTAACGTTTTATTTCTCAAAGAGAATTCAGAAGCACATGCAAGCAAACACGTGTCACTCAGAATCTGAAAAGATGGCGTGCATAGTACTGAAAAGACATTTGAGGTATTGTTTGAATAGTTAATTTCTTGATTTCCCCCCAAATTGTCAGAATCAATTAATGCTTTGAAATGATTATTATTCTTTTCATTAAATGCCATTAATTGCTAATTGAGAACGTGCTGATTGTGTGTCTGTTTGTGTGCCCTAATTTCTTTCTATATATACCACAAAATCTCACCATTTCACACTTTTCACTCTCACAAACACGTATATGCATTTATGTTTGCTCTTTAGTCTTCATCTAAACCCTAAACCTTCATCATCTTCAACAATGGCTACTTTATCTTCAACCTCAGCTCAGTTTCAATCGTCAATGGCTGCTGTTTCTTCGTCAAATGTGGGTGCTACTCCTTTTAAGGAACCTGAGAGAACTTTGTTAACCCCAGTTGATAAGCTTGAAGTATTATGTGAATCAATGGTGGAATTTGATTCCTTGGCTGAAAATGGTTTTAATTTACGTCCTATCATTGATGCTCAAGGCTGGGTAAAGTATTTTGATAGATTATTTGGACCAGTTTATCCACACTTAGTGAAAGAATTTTGGATTCACACATCTGTTTACCCAAAGTTCATCATCTATTCTGTTATAGGCAAAGAGATTATAATCACTGAAGATCTAATCAGAAAACTCATTGGGTTTGAGGAAACTGATGGAGTTTCTCACCTGCCAGCTGGGCATGTTGAAATGGAAGAAGTGTATGCTGAAGTTATTTCATCTGGACAAGCCTCCAACACGTTCAAGGATTTGAAACCTGATTACAAAATCTGGGCAAAGATTTTTCTGGGCTGCATCAACCACAGAAAATCCACAAATTCTCCAGATTATGTGAACAATGAATAACTTTATTTCATGTACTGCTTAAGTCAGAGTACTAAAGTGGATCTGCCACACATTCTCTTCATGCATCTGTGGAATCACATTAATGCATCCAGAGAATCTGTCAAGACTAAGGGTCAGAAGATCAAAACATGGATACCTTTTGGAAGATTAATCTCATACATTCTGACAGAGCATGGTCTGGTAGCTGCTCTACATGAAGCTGGAGTAAAAGAAGAACTTGAGTCCATTGTTGGAAAACCTTTGAATGGAAAGATTCTCCAAAGGCTAAGAGTTATGGATGAACTCACAGCTGCTCCTAAAAAGCTGAATATTGCTGAAGTCAGTCAGAGGAGGATTCTTGTTAAAGACTTTCCTATCTTTGGTGCTGAGGAACCCAGAGACATTATGCTTAGGTACATTGACTTGTGCAAGGCAGATGGAACACCTGTACCTGCTGATATTCTGATACGTGCAAGGGAACCTATCCCAGATGTTTATGAGGAAAATATGAAGAAAAGAAGACAGTTAGAGGTGGATGAAGTTGCTGCTCAGAAGAAACAGAAAGTTGCTGAAAAACCACAAAAGCAGATAAAGAGAAAAACTTTTGGAGAAGTTCCTTTTGTTCCTGCCAAACGCATCAAGATAAGAGGTACTAAAACATCTTTACCTTCTATTTCTGAAATTGCAGTAGATTTATCAACTATTAGCTCTGCTCCAAAACCCCCCTATTTCTCAACCTCAAACCACTTCTATTCCATCTCAAACCTCTGAACCACCTACAATTTCTAAATCACAAATTCCATCTGATCCTGTTCTCACAACAAAATTTCAATCATCTGACATTCCTTAATCAGAACCACAAACAACAAAACCAGCAGAACCAACTCCAACACCTCAACAACCTGAAATTCACCAAACTTCTGTACTTGAACTTATACCATTTGAACCCGTTGTATCTGAACCACCAAAATCTACATCTTCAAATCCACGTTCTAATCCTCAACCAGATCCACCTATTTCATCGGATGCTATCATTCCTGAACCAACGCCAACACCTAAACCAAACCCATCAGTTTTTGTTCCTTACTTTGAAAATCCAAGAGCTGTCATCCCATCCATTCGGAAAATCAAACCATTCTTTCGTATTATGCCTGCTCAAAAGAAACCAGCTTATCCTCGCCCTCTATTCATCATTCCAAAATTTACCATACCTACTCCACCAGTTCAACCCAAGCCATTCACTTTGGAAGCCTTTCTTAAACCCAAACCAAGGCTAAATGTTGATAATTTATTTGCAACTTTTATGAAAGAAATAAAGATGAATTTAGGATCAGTGAAGAAAAGATGCTTGTCAACCATGAACTCAGCTGAATCTGATGCTATCTGGAATAGCTTCATTACCAGATTCAATATTGTTGCTTCAAATCTGAAGAATGTCTGTTCTAATGATACGAAGATCAAATTTGCTGAGACTGCCAGAACCATGTTATGGAACATGAAAAGATCTACACCTTTGCTTATTGAGGATGTACCTTCATCTTCTGAAGTATCTGCTACAAAAACCTTTGCAGGACCTGCTTCTGAAGAAAATCCTTTGGCTCTGACAACTGTGGACAAACCCTCTGCATCTGTGGCTCCAGACTTTGCAACTACTCTGCTCCTGCATTAGAATCTGCTTCATCTACTTCTTCTAAGATCAAGAAAGATAACCCAGAATTAGAAGATAAGATTGTTGTGTTAGAAGCTAGTCAATCTGAGATCAAGTCCTGGATGGCTAAGCAAGATCAGAAGAATGAGAACATGGAGAAATGGATGTCAAAACAAGAAGAATCCTCATCTGAAATCACCCATCTTCTGAAGATGATTCTTTCCAAGCAAACCTAGATTTATATTTTCTGTATCTGATGTTTGTGCACTTGTACTTGAATTTCTTTTCTGATGTTTTGTCTGCTTTGTCTAAGTACTTATTTGAATGAATGAATGATTCTGATGTTTTTTTCTCTACTTGAATGTATCTTTTCTCTCTGATTCTCTTTAATTGTCTTTAAAAGTGTTTCTTTTTTATTATGACAAAAAAGGGGAGAAAATGAAATTCTGACTGTTTAAATAAACTTTACCTAAATGGAATTCAGACATATCAAATTATATCTAACGTGAATTTTTTAGTATTTCAGAACTAATGAAAAATCTGACAAAATTCTTTAAAGTAACTCTGAGATCCCCATATCAAACTTTAACCAATCAGGCTCTGATTCTGAAACGTTCATCCAAGTCAAGTTTTTTTGGAACAATCAGGCTCTGATTCTGAAAAGAATACTCATGCAAAAAGGGAAGTTTCTATTCTTTCTAAGTATTCAATTCAGGGGGAAATTCATAATCTCAGGGGGAGTTATAATTATATCTTTATTGAACAAAATTTCTTATGTTTTTGTCATCATCAAAAAGGGGGAGATTGTTAGAACACAGATTGGTTCTTAGTTATATCTCTATGTTTTGATGATAACACTTATGAAATTTTGTATTAAGAAATTATATACTCTAAATTTTGTTCAAGTATTTTTGCTGCAGATATTAAATTTAATATTCTTCTGAAAGCAAAAATGGATCTGAACGTTGAACTATGCAAGGCTCTGAAGCGTCAGAAGCATCTCTTAGAAGACTCTGAGCGCTGCCTACAGATGGATCTGAAGCAGAAGCTACAAAAGCATCTGAAGCATAGACTGAAGACTTTGTATGAAGAGTTTCAAGCATAGTTTTTCAGAAGACTCTGATAGTACTACGCTGCAAGTACTGAGGATCTAATTCCTAAACTCTGCTCTAATGAAATCTCATGCTAAAGCACACTTGCTGCAACACTCTGATACAACAAACTCTGAAGACATCAAGACTCTGATCACTCAAGGCTATGATGTTAATTGTTGTGAATTAGAAACTTGTTGAAGAAGATTATTTGAAGATATACCCGTTGGTTATGCTAAACGACTCCTTACTCATTTATGCTAGACACAAGAACACATGCAAAAATGATTTCTCTGAACGTTCTTCTTCTAGGAAAGGTCAAGTGATGTGAAGGCAAAAAGGTTACAGCTACTTTGCAGATACGGTCTTCAAAATGCAAACGTCTTGGACTTCTGTGCCTATAAAAGCAAGACTTCAACATCTTTCTCAAGTTGACGATTTATTTGAAAGAAATTCATTGAAAAGCTCTCATACAAATTATTCTCTTTGTTGAATTTATTTCATAAGTACTTAAACTTAAGTGTAAATCACAGTTGTGATACAGCTTACTTAGAAGCATTCAAACACTTGTTTAATTTTACATTTGATTGTAAAAGTTCCTTGAGAAGACTCAGTTGTGGTCAGTAGTTCTTGAGAAGACTAAGAACAGTTTCTCTTAGTGGTTGCTATTGTAATCAGTTTGATTAATAATGGATTAAGTCCTTGTGGAGAAAGACAAATCACTCTTGACAGGGTGGACTGGAGTAGTTGAGTTCAACGAACCAGGATAAAAATCTTTGTGTTTTTATTGCCATAATATTTTCTATATACTTATTCAACCCTCCTTCTAAGTATTTTCTCACCTTCACTATACTTCCTCATTCAAGTAACCATTTAGAAAAACACTTTTCACATCCATCTAGAATAACTTTAACTTCATAATACAAGCAACTCCTAACAGTAGCCTTATTGACTTAAGTCTTGCAACTGGTGCAAAAGTTTCATCAAAATCAATCCCTTCAACTTGAGTATAACCTTGTGCCACCAGTCTAGCCTTATTTCTAGTTATTACTCCTTTTTCATCAGATTTGTTCTTGTAGATCCACTTGATACCAATGATGTTGGTTCCTTCAGGTCTTGGAACCAATTCCCATACTTCATTTCTTTTGAACTGTTCCAATTCATTTTGCATGGCATTGATCTAATATTCATCAGTTAGAGCTTCCTTCACATTTTTTGTTCAATTTTGGATACAAAGCATGAACTTGAGATAATCTCTCTAGATCTGGTAATTACACCACTGTTGGGATCTCCTATGATAAGATCTTTGGGATAATCTTTTTGGATTCTGATAGAGGGTCCTTTATTGAGAGCTTCTTACTCAAAATTTGGAGGTTCAACACGAGGATCTTCAGTTTTGACAACAACATCAGTATGTGTTTCAAAGAATGTTCCAACATCCTTTGTGACATTGGTTTCTTCATGCTGGTCATTAACAATAACATTAATGGATTCCATCAAGACTTTTGTTCTGTAGCTGAACACTCTATATGCTCTGCTGTTTGTAGAGTATCCTAAGAATATGTGATCGCGACTTTCTATGTCTAATACAACCTAACTGCAAGTGCACAGTCTATCGCGTAGTAATAATAGATATCGATCCCACAGGGACTCGTAATCAAACTAGTGTTCTCGGGAGTTACTATGTTTAGCTAGGTAAAATATGTTTAAGGGAATAAGATTGTCACTAAAGGGAACTAAGAATGTTACTTAGATTATAATTAATTGAATCGATATGCAGTAATTATGTTCTTCGGGGATTTGACAGGTTACCGGTGTATGAAATATTTTTCAGAGTTTATTTAAGCAGAAAATGGTGATCTGAAGACTCTCGCCTCACGATGGTTATTGACGCTAATCATAATTCTAAGGGCCAAACGTACACTTTCGTATCCCATTCGGGGTTAAAATTAATTTTTGGAAATCTCTAAGTTCTAATTCATTTTAAAGTGCTTTCGCTGTTATTAAAATGAATGACTAGTGTTTACTATCTGATCTTGCCGCAACTTTCGCTTGTTGGTTCGTACCTTAATTAATTTCCCACTTTCGTGGCAAAACTACTTTTAAATAAGTTCTCGCTTTCGCGACGAAGTTTATTCAGTAAATTAACTTTAAACACTCAGACCATAAACGACCTTTGAAAAAGACAGTTTTCAACCGGTTATTATCAAATCCCTTTCGAATTATTACTACATATCGATTACTTAAATTTAGCTAGACATGGATTTGGGAAAGGTAAAACATAAATGAAAACAATAAATAATAGCATGCATCATAATAAAAACTGGAATTACGATTGAAATGAGAAACTTGTAAATATTCCAATTGACCTTTGGGCAGATCCTCCACAGATGTTGGCAGGATTCTGGTCTTTGTGCCAATTTGATCGTACAACGGAAATAAAAATTACAGAAGGAATGAAAGGCAACAAAAAATAGGAAAGAAAATAAAACTGAACTTTTGCTCTGGAAATGGAATTGGGCAGCACTTCATTGTATGAATGCGGCTCTCTTTCTGAGTCCCCCTTCTTCCCCTTTTATAGAGATGGAATTCTAACGGTTATAACTTGAAGAAGGTGGACTTTGAGGCAGAATTATTAGGGAGTAGTGGTCCACTATTTGGGACTTAGAACTGCTTCTTTCACGTGCAATTGAAGTGGGGCGTTTTTGCCTGCATGACGGTCGTCACCCGTGTGACGGTCGTCATGGAGCTGTGACAGTCGTCACAGCAGCAAAATCAACATTCCGCGCTTTTCATGATGTTTTCATCCGGTTTTAGTCCATATTTCATCTGAGATTGCTTCTTTTCTTCATATTGCCTTGTTTAGACATGATCATCAAATACCTGCAAAACATCAGACAAATAACACGGAAATAACCCGAAATCGGATCGAAAACAGTTAAACTTCAGTTGAATTACGCATCAAAATATATATACGATTTCGTGTTATCAAACTCCCCTAAGCTTGAATCTTTGCTTGTCCTCAAGTAAAACAGGAAAAAGTCGGCAAGCACGAGGCAGCTTCTTCGTTCGCAAAGTTGGGAAAAACCGGGATTCTTAGTTAGAACAAAACGAGTACCATGACGACACTGGACTACAAGTCTTCGAAGGTCTCCTTCTTATGCAAATCGGTCCCAGTCATGCTACTGTAGCTTGGTGTCAAGGCTCTCGCGGCAAGTTCACCCTATTTGTTCTAGCGCAATCACATTAAGCCCGTTGTCCATACACTTTCATGGCAAGTCGACCTGTTAGTGAATATGATCTCATTTCTGTTTTGATCTTCTTCATTGATCATAAGCTTATATCATTGATTTTTCAACGAGTTTTCGTGCCGTTAAGCTAAATGCTCGGGTGAGGAGCACCTAACTTAGAAGGAAACGTGTTTTTATATTTTTGGCTATATGGCTTTCTTTTCATGATTTTTCATCTTTTTGGAGATCATACACTTATTTGCATCGGTCGCTCGCTTAGAAGTGTTTTAGGATGGTGCTGACTGCTAGTATAAACTACTTGGGGCTGAGTTTGTGTAGACACTTGAGACTTTGGTACACGTAGGTAGTGAAACCGACTCGCATAAACTGGAGATCTAAGGTGTCAGGATGGTACTGGTTGTGTTAGAATTATCGTCTCCTTGGAGTTTCGAAACTTGGTTTGAACTCGGGTGCATTCTCGTGATGCTTTTGCTTTTGAGGAACGAACAAAAAAATTTGTTTACGTCGAATAACGTGGGGATGTTTGCGTAACGGAAAAAGGATATATAAACAAGCTTTATTTGCTAAAAATAGAAAATGTTTGAATAGAAATTGCGAAATTCAAAGTACAATGGAATGGGAAATAAATGCTCCGCTCCCACACTATCTCAATCAGTGTCCCCACTGATTTGAAAGAATTCGAGAGGGGGATACAACGGAAATGAAAGTACAAATAAACTGAAAATATAGTAAACAAATAAGGAAAATGATAACTAATCACGGCCTCTGCCTCGGTCACGGCCTCGCTCGCGTCCTCTGGCTCTGACCTGGGCGACTCGGTCCTCAAAACTCATAGCTCCGGTATGGTAGACATAGTCACGGAGTCCTTCGACCTGCAAGGTCAGATTCGCCAAGTTCTCAGTAATGGTTTCTTGGCCGGTTTGAAGTTGTTGCATTTGGGTCCGATGCCAAGCTTCGAACTGCTTTGCTCGCTGATTCTGCTGTTGCATCATAGCGAGTATCTGGGCCTGCTGGTCGAGAGAGCGGCGGAGGTCCTCTTCTGAGTAGTCGGGCACTGGACGATGGCGGCGGCGGCGGGAGGATGTACCTTCGGAAGGAAGAGGCTGTGATGCCTCCGGTTGCTCCGGCCTGTCCAACTCAGCTTGGATTTCGTCGTCAGAACCTTGGGTGTGGTCCTGAGTTGGAGCAGCGGTAGCAGGAGGGGCAGTGAGGTCAAATAACCAGTTGGTACGATCCTCTGGGTGTGTCCGGGTGCGTGATGGAAGGATGATGCTTCGGACGGTTTTGCCACGCACTACCGGGTGGTTCTTGCCGTCGGCTCTGGAACGGATGAGGTGAGAGGCTCTACAGTGGTTGGTGTCAAGGAACACCGAGGGGATGGCATGGAGGTGCTGGAGGCGGTCGCCGAGGTTCAGCCCAAGTGCAATGGCAGTGACAATCCCGCCAAAGTAAAATGGCTTCGAGCCACGGTTGCAGTTGGCCTGATTGTGGGCCAGGAGGAACGGGGCGGCGTTGATAGGCTCGTTGTTGAAGACACAGTGGAGGAAGAAGAGCTCTTTCGAGTTCACCTTATGGTTGTTGTCCCTGGCGAAGATTGTGTTGCTCAATGCTCGGTGGAAGTACCGGATGGTCGGGTTATGGATATGCGTTGCATGCAGAGAGTCCCAACCATCGGCATTGATGCCGGTCAACTGGTACCAGAGCGTGAAGGCTTCGTGCTGGAACTGATCGGTGAGGCGGCGGTGAGCATTGTCGCCTCGAGGGAGTTGTAGGATGGCGGCAATCTGGTTCTGGTTCCCTTGATAGTTTGTGCCGAACATCCGGAAGCATGCGGCACCTGAGTGTTGGCTGAGGTCGTCGCTGGAAGTGACATAGGTAAACGAACTCAGGAACTCGAGAGTGAGTTGTTCGTATGTCGGCAGTGGATTGGTGCAGAGGTTCCAGATGCCGGCTCTTTGAAGCATCCAAGTGACGCCTTCAAGGAGTCCGAGCTCCGTAAGCGATGGAATATGTGGATAATGAGTCGGCTGGAGCGACCGTTGATGGAATGCGATGTAGTTGGCCCGCTGTCTCTCGCCTGAGTCACCTTCGTTGAACACAATGTTGCTGAGGTCTGGGGTTTCGTGGTTTCTCGCCATTGTTGGAGGATTGAGGTGGTTCTGAGGAGTGGAAAAATGTAACAGAAGTATGGTGGGAAGTTGAGATGGGAGTTGGAATATATGGTGCAAGGTGGGGAAAACGAAAAATTGGAATTGGGTGGGAGTTTATGATGTTTGGAAGTTGAAAGGAGGGGAGTGGAAGAGAAAACGCAACCCCTGTTATATCAGATAACAATTTTGGGTTTGTGACGGTCATCACGTATCTGTGACGGTCGTCACCCGCGTGACGCTCGTCAGGCTCCTGTGACGGTCGTCACAGCAGCAAAATCTGTAGAACGCATAATTTTGCTGTTAGGGTGTTCTTGTAGGGACTTTTAGGCCTAGTATTGATATGGCAATGTATTATAGCAGCCAATAAATAAAGAATAATGTAAAAACAGAATAATTGAATAAAGACTATAATTGAAATAACTAGAAATTGGAATGATTGTATGTAGTACATAAAGAAATTAACAATGCAAAAATCAAAACAATTGAAAATGGACGGAAAGTAGAAAAACTAAACGAAACTAAATCTAATGCTAAAACTAGTATCTAGTCTTTTCGTGCCTTCAACTCATCGAACTTCCGTGCGTAGTAGTCGAGCTGGTCACAGACTAAGTCCATGAAGACTACCAGTTCGCTGTGTATGTCTGCGATGTCATCTTTTACAGTAGTCAGAGCTGCATCAACGTTGTCCAATCGGAGTAGAACAATATCCATTTTGTCGGTGGTCTCCTCAGGGATAGGCTCAGGATAGGTGTTGTAATGTGGAGGAGTCGTAGGGTCTACTTCAGCTTCTGATACAACATCCTCATAGTACATATAGTCGTGTGCCTCAGAGATGTGGTCACTGTCGTACATATAGTTCTGTGGTGTTGACTGAGGTGAAGGAGGTCCCATAGGCTCATCCAATTCATAAAGCCAGTTGTCCTTGTTGTGGATACTTGTCATCTGATGATTAGGCAGTGTGAATAGCTGGACAGGTTTTTCGTTGATGAGGTACTCATAAGGTCCAGGTCCCATAGTTCCTAAAATGCGCCTGTTAAAGCAGAATTGTATATTCATGGGTCGGATGATGCCAAAACAAGTGCTTGCATTTAAGTGGAATCTAAGGCCGAGCTCGTGGGCAATCATTGTCACGAGGCCTCCTATAAGAATAGGTGACTGTGGTTCCTGAGTGAGGCGTCTGAAAGATCTCATCATGAAAGGCACTGCATTTACTGTACGTCCCTGGGAAACACAGAACATGATGAATAACTCCTCTTTAGATACTGTAGTAATATTTTCTTCTTTCCCGAAAAGGGTGTGAGCTAGTATCTTATGGAAGTATCTAAAAGCTGGGTTATGAATATCATCATTATACATTCTGTCTGGTTCAGGGTGATAGTCGCCTGTGATTCTACCCCAGAATTGGTCGAGTTCAAAATCAATATCATCATCTTCTGCACTGATGAACACATGTGGTCCGCTAGGAAATCCTAGGAGGTTAGCTAGTGACATCCGACTATGGGTTTGGTCCATTCCAAACATTCGAAAGGTAATCAGCTCTGTGTTGGATCCAAAACCATAGTTGGGTAGATATCTAAAGGAACTAAGGAATTCATAGGTGAGATCCTTATAGGTAGCAAAACGTGTTTTCAAAGCAGTGTTCTCCCAACCCAGTTGATGGAACAAGTATTGAATGCTATCCGTGATTCCTAGTTTATCCATGGTAGACTTATCATAATATAGCGTTAAGGCTATTTCTCTTTCAGTTAGTGCTGCAAATCTTGCCTTTTGAGCTAGTCCTCGAAAATGAACCTTTGTGAAGTCGTACTCGGCCATACTCGCAGGTAAGTCGGAGAAAACAGGAGGAATGTTTTGAAGACTTTTAAAATCCTGAAAAGTTTAAAACAGAAGTTTGAAGTCAGGATTTTTAAAAACAAAAAGCGGTAAAAACAAAAGAGAAAAATAAAATAAAAACAAAAATATGAAAACAAACGAAAGTAAAAAGTAGTAGTAATTTTAAGTTTAGAATTTTTGTTAAAGTTTCAAAGTAAAATTGTAAATAAAAAATGAAATACAGTAACGAAGAAAAATGCGGGAAAAGTTGGGTTGCCTCCCAGTAAGCGATGTTTTTAACGTCTAAAGCCTGATGATAGCTTGGTGACAAGCTATTCGGGTGTTTGAGCTGGAAGCTCAAGCAATGCTATACTGCTGACTTGAGGGTTGTTTTCGTTCTTATTATAATGTTTTAGACGTTGCCCGTTTACGATAAATGGTGCATTCGTCTTATCGGTAATTTCAACAGCTCCACTCTGAAGTACTTTAGTCACTTCATAAGGTCCAGACCACCTAGATTTTAATTTACCTGGGAAGAGTTTTAATCTTGAATTAAATAGCAATACGATGTCTCCCACACTGAATTGTTTCTTGACTGAACGTTTATCATGCCACTTTTTAGTTCGTTCTTTGTAGATACGGGAATTTTCGTAGGTGTCCAATCGAAGTTCTTCTAATTCGTGTAAATTCAAGATTCGCTTTTCTCCTGCCTCAGTGTAGTTGAAATTGAGTGTCTTAATGGCCCAGAAGGCTTTATGCTCTAATTCTACCGGGAGATGACATGATTTACCATAAACTAACTTGTAGGGTGTAGTACCTATTGGTGTCTTAAAGGCGGTCCTATAAGCCCATAAAGCTTCATGTAGCTTTGTTGACCAATCTTTCCTTGAGGTAGCGACAGTCTTTTCCAATATCTGTTTTATTTCCCTATTCGAGACCTCTACTTGTCCGTTAGTTTGCGGATGATAAGGTGTAGCTACTCGGTGTCGGACTCCATATTTAGAAAGAAGTTTATCGAATATTTGCGATATGAAGTGAGATCCGCCGTCACTAATGACGAGTCTGGGTACACCGAATCTGGGAAAGATTGTGTTTTTGAAGAGTTTGATTACTACTCGTGCGTCGTTTGTTGGAGCAGCAATGGCTTCTATCCATTTAGACACATAGTCTACAGCGACGAGTATGTAGTTATTACCAAAAGAAGGCGGGAACGGTCCCATGAAATCTATTCCCCATACGTCAAAGATTTCTACCTCTAAGATTCCTTTCTGAGGCATTTCATCGCGTCGTGAGATGTTGCCAGTTCGTTGGCATCTATCGCATTTTTGCACAGCAATGTGAACGTCCTTCCAGAGGTTAGGCCAGAATAAGCCGGCTTGGAGAATCTTAGCGCACGTCTTAGATGTACTAGCATGACCACCATATGGTGCTGAATGGCATTGGGAAATGATATTTTCTATTTCTTCCTCTGGGACACAGCGACGGTATATGTTGTCGGCCCCTCTCTTGAAGAGTAGAGGTTCGTCCCAATAATAGTGTTTCAGATCGTGGAAGAATTTCTTCTTTTGCTGATAAGTGAGATCCGGTGGAAGCACGCCTGCAGCGAGGTAATTAAGGATGTCAGCATACCAAGGTAATGTGACTTGGGCATAGACGACTTCTACGGCTTTTTTGAATTCTGGATCTTCCGAGATTGAGTTGGGCATGTCACTTTCTAATTTGGCTATCAGACGTTCGTACGGGAAATCATCATTTATCAGTACTGGTTCATGTTTGATGCCTTCTATTCGGGATAAGTGATCTGCAACAACGTTCTCGGTTCCTTTCTTATCTTTGATTTCTAAGTCAAACTCTTGTAATAACAGGATCCATCTCAATAGTCTTGGTTTGGCATCCTTTTTGCTTATTAGGTACCTTATGGCAGCGTGGTCTGTGTATATGATAATTTTTGCTCCTACTAAGTAAGAACGGAATTTGTCAAGCGCGAATATAACTGCTAGAAGTTCCTTTTCTGTGGTAGCGTAGTTCATTTGGGCAGGATCTAAGGTTCTACTGACATAGTAGATGGCATGGAGTTTCTTGTCCTTCCTTTGTCCTCGAACTGCGCCTACGGCATAATCACTCGCATCGCACATGATTTCGAACGGTAGTCGCTAATCGGGTGGTTGCATAATTGGTGCGGTGATAAGGGCTGATTTTAATGTTTCGAATGCTTTTAGACAGTCGTCGTCGAAGACGAACTCAGCATCTTTCATCAACAGGCCGGTCAAAGGTTTTGTGATTTTTGAAAAATCTTTTATAAATCTTCGGTAGAAACCGGCATGTCCTAGAAAACTCTGTATTTCTCGTACGGATTTTGGAGGTTGGAGATCTTTTATAATCTCTATTTTAGCTTTGTCGACCTCAATTCCTTTATTTGATATGACATGTCCTAGAACTATTCCTTGTCGGACCATAAAATGGCATTTTTCCCAATTCAGGACGAGGTTCACTTTTACACAATGTTCTAATACCATTTCTAAGTTTTGTAGGCATCCTTCGAAACTTTGTCCACATACCGAGAAATCGTCCATAAATACTTCCATGATGTCGTCTATGAAATCTGCGAAGATTGCCATCATGCATCTTTGGAAGGTTGCTGGAGCATTACAGAGTCCGAACGACATTCGACGGTAAGCAAAAGTACCATAAGGACAGGTGAATGTAGTTTTTTCTTGGTCATCCGGATGAATGGGAATTTGGAAAAATCCTGAATAACCATCTAGATAGCAGAAATATGAATGTTTGGCTAATCTTTCCAACATTTGGTCTATGAAGGGTAACGGGAAGTGATCTTTTCGCGTGGCTTTGTTAAGCTTTCTATAATCAATACACATCCTGCTTCCAGTCACGACTCTTTTTGTTATTGATTCGCCTTTTTCGTTTTTAACTACTGTGACTCCTCCTTTCTTTGGTACGACATGAACTGGGCTAACCCATTCACTATCGGAGATTGGATAGATGATTCCTGCATCTAGCAATTTCTTTACTTCATCTCTAACTACAGTGCTTAGGATGGGGTTCAGTCTTCTCTGATGCTCTCTAGAGGTTTTAGAGTCTTCCTCTATTGTAATTCGATGCATACAGATCGAAGGGCTTATGCCTTTTAGATCGCTTATGTTATAGCCTAACGCGGTGGGGTACTTCTTTAGGACTTCTAATAGCTTTTCGGTTTCTGGTTGTCCTAAGTCGGCGTTGACTATCACTGGTCTTTTTAGTTCATCATCTAGGAATTCATATCTAAGGTTTTTGGGTAGTGTTTTAAGTTCTAAAGATGGGTTCTTCGGACCTGGCATATGGTTTGGGGTCAGCACTAAGCTTTCGCTTAGGCTGTCATCTTTATACGGTTTATGCCAATCATCGTCTTCAGAAATATCGGGTATTTGAATTTTTATTATTTCTGAATACGTGGTCTCTTCATTTTCAAGTTCTCTTAGGCATTCGTCAATTTCGTCTACTAAATAGCAGGTATCGTCTATGGCTGGTGCTTGTAAGAACTTGGTGAGAATGAGCTCTATCTTTTCTTCTCCTACTTCGAATGTTAGCCTTCCTTTCTTCACGTCTATAATCGCTCCGGCTGTAGCTAGGAACGGTCTTCCTAGAATAATTAGGGTAACAGTGTCCTCCTTGATGTCCATGATTATGAAGTCGGTTGGGATGTAGAATTGTCCTATGCATACTGGAACCTTTTCCAGTATTCTGACGGGGTATTTTACTGATCGGTCAGCTAATTGTACAGACATTTTGGTTGGTCTCAGGTCTCCCATATTCAGCTTTTTGCATATAGATAAAGGCATAACACTGATAATGGCTCCTAAATCGCATAGAGCTTTGTCTATTACGAACTTTCCTATGACGCAGGGTATGGAGAAACTACCTGGGTCTTTTAATTTAGGAGGCATGCGGTTTTGAATAATAGCGCTACACTCTGCAGTAAGTGTAACTGTTTCATTATCCTCGATCTTTCTCTTATTCGACAGGATTTCTTTGAGAAATTTAGCGTATGACGGCATTTGAGTTATCACTTCTGTAAAAGGAATAGTGATATTCAACTATTTAAGGAGCTCTACAAATTTCTTGAAATGTCCTGAAGTTTTGGAGTTTATTAATCTTTAAGGATAAGGGATAGGTGGTTTATATGGCGCTGGAGGTGCTTGAGTTTTTTCACTTGCGGTATCCTCTTTCTCGTTGTCTTCCTTCTTCTCTAACTCGGATTCCTTTTCTGCTTGTTCAGTTGGTTTTCGTTGCATGGCTGAGTTTTCGGTCCTTGGATCGATCGGTTCGTCCAATTCTTTTCCACTTCTTAATATGACAGCATTTGCTTGACCTTTTGGATTCTGTTCGGGTTGTCCAGGAAATGTGCCATCGGGTGCTGCAGCAGAGGCTTGTTGTTGAGCCACTTGTGATATTTGTGTTTCTAACATTTTGTTGTGGGTGGCTAAAGCGTCTACTTTTCCGGTCAACTGTTTAATTTGCTCGCTAGTGTGTATGTTTTGATTCAGGAATTCTTTGTTTGTTTGAGCTTGAGTAGCTATGAATTTTTCCATCATCAACTCGAGGTTTGATTTCCTAGGTGCAGCCTGAACAGCAGCTGGTTTCTGATATCCTGGCGGAGCAGTAGGCATTTGCAATGCGTTTTCGCTTTTGTAAGAAAAGTTTGGATGATTTCGCCAACCTGGGTTATAGGTATTTGCGTAAGGATTTCCTTGAGCATAATTTACTTGGTCTGGTGGGATTCCGGCTAGTAATGGGCATTCGGGCGCATTGTGAGTGGTGCTTCCGCATAACTCGCAATTTGGAGTTACGGCAGCGACGGTTGCAGTGGGGTTAACGGTCAGACTATCAATCTTCTGTGCTAGAGCAGCTACTTTAGCGTTGAACTTTTCAAGGCTGCTGATCTCGTACATCCCACCTTTCGCTGTGGTTTTCTCTGTTGGAGTGCGTTCACCTCCCCATTGGCAGTGGTTCTGAGACATGTTTTTGATTAGTTGATAGGCTTCGTCGTATGGCTTATCCATAAGTGCACCGCCCGTGGCAGCGTCTATTGTCAATCTGGTATTGTATAAAAGCCCATTATAAAAATTATGGATTGTCACCCAGTCTTCTATACCGTGGTGAGGACATGTTCTCATCATATCTTTGAATCGTTCTCATGCTTCGTAAAGAGATTCAGTATCTTTTTGTCGAAATCCGTTGATTTAAGCTCTAAGCATAGCAGTTTTGCTTGGCGGAAAATATCTCTCTAAGAAGACGTTCTTCAATTGTTCCCACATCGTAACGGAGTTGGATGGTAAGGATTGTAACCATGTCCACGCTCTGTCTCTAAGAGAGAATGGGAAAAGACGAAGTCTTATCGCGTCTGGAGTTACTCCATTTGCTTTCACTGTGTCTGCGTATTGTACAAACTTCGTTAGATGTTCGTTTGGATCCTCAGTTGCGTTTCCTGAGAATTGGTTTTGTTGTACAGCTGACAACAATGATGGTTTCAGCTTAAAATCGTTTCGAGTAATAGTTGGGGCAGCAATGCTACTCCTAGGCTCCATCTGAGAGGGCGTATCATATGCTTTCAGTGGTTTGTTTAGAGGTCCTTCAGCCATCTTTGGTTTTTCTTCGGATTTGGGAATGGGAGTGAGAGGATCGGGAATGTTATGTTTGAGTTGGTACTCAATGATTCGGCTTCTTAGATGTAAGAAGCGTTCTAGTTCTGTGACTGAAGGTTTCAAGATATCGCCTTGTGGGCGATTACTTGGCATACAATCGACAGCACTAGTAAAGGAAAAATGAAAATAATTAACCTAGTCTATACGGCGTAACAGAAGGTTACACTATTGACTAAACGGGTCCCCGGCAACGGCGCCAAAAACTTGATCGCGACTTTCTATGTCTAATACAACCTAACTGCGAGTGCACAGTCTATCGCGTAGTAATAATAGATATCGATCCCACAGGGACTCGTAATCAAACTAGTGTTCTCGGGAGTTACTATGTTTAGCTAGGTAGAATATGTTTAAGGGAATAAGATTGTCACTAAAGGGAACTAAGAATGTTACTTAGATTATAATTAATTGAATCGATATGCAGTAATTATGTTCTTCGGGGATTTGACAGGTTACCGGTGTATGAAATATTTTTCAGAGTTTATTTAAGCAGAAAATGGTGATCTGAAGACTCTCGCCTCACGATGGTTATTGACGCTAATCATAATTCTAAGGGCCAAACGTACACTTTCGTATCCCATTCGGGGTTAAAATTATTTTTTGGAAATCTCTAAGTTCTAATTCATTTTAAAGTGCTTTCGCTGTTATTAAAATGAATGACTAGTGTTTACTATCTGATCTTGCCGCAACTTTCGCTTATTGGTTCGTACCTTAATTAATTTCCCACTTTCGTGGCAAAACTACTTTTAAATAAGTTCTCGCTTTCGCGACGAAGTTTATTCAGTAAATTAACTTTAAACACTCAGACCATAAACGACCTTTGAAAAAGACAGTTTTCAACCGGTTGTTATCAAATCCCTTTCGAATTATTACTACATATCGATTACTTAAATTTAGCTAGACATGGATTTGGGAAAGGTAAAACATAAATGAAAACAATAAATAATAGCATGCATCATAATAAAAACTGGAATTACGATTGAAATGAGAAACCTGTAAATATTCCAATTGACCTTTGGGCAGATCCTCCACAGATGTTGGCAGGATTCTGGTCTTTGTGCCAATTTGATCGTACAACGGAAATAAAAATTACAGAAGGAATGAAAGGCAACAAAAAATAGGAAAGAAAATAAAACTGAACTTTTACTCTGGAAATGGAATTGGGCAGCACTTCGTTGTATGAATGCGGCTCTCTTTCTGAGTCCCCCTTCTTCCCCTTTTATAGAGATGGAATTCTAACGGTTATAACTTGAAGAAGGTGGACTTTGAGGCAGAATTATCAGGGAGTAGTGGTCCACTATTTGGGACTTGGAACTGCTTCTTTCACGTGCAATTGAAGTGGGGAGTTTTTGCCTGCATGACGGTCGTCACCCGTGTGACGGTCGTCATGGAGCTGTGACGGTCGTCACAACAGCAAAATCAGCATTCTGTGCTTTTCATGATGTTTTCATCCGGTTTTCGTCCATATTTCATCTGAGATTGCTTCTTTTCTTCATATTGCCTTGTTTAGACGTGATCATCAAATACCTGCAAAACATCAGACAAATAACACGGAAATAACCCGAAATCGGATCGAAAATAGTTAAACTTCAGTTGAATTACGCATCAAAATATATATACGATTTCGTGTTATCAATATGCCTTCATCACTTTTAGGATCTATTTTTCTTCTTTGTTCACGATCTGTCAGAATGTAGCATTTGCTTCCAAAGACATGCAAATACTTCACAGTAGGTTTCCTTCCTTTCCATATTTCATACAGGGTGGAAGAGGTTCCCTTTCTTAAGGTAACTCTGTTATGAACATAGCAGGTTGTGTTTATTGCCTCAGCCCAAAAGTGCATTGGTAGTTTCTTCGCATGAATCATAGCTCTAGCAGACTCTTAAATAGTTATGTTCTTCCTTTCCACTACTCCATTTTGATGAGGAGTAATAGGTGAAGAGAATTCATGGTTGATTCCTTCAGATGAGCAGAATTCAGAAAACTTGGAATTTTAAAAATCCTTTCCATGATCACTTCTGATTCTGACAACACCACTTTCCTTTTCTCTTTGAAGTCTTATACAAAGATCTTTGAAAACATCAAACACATCTGATTTTTCTCTGATGAAACTTATCCAGGTGTATCTAGAGTAGTCATCAACAACCACATACGCATACTTCTTCCCACCAAGACTTTCCACCTGCATTGGTCCCATCAAGTCCATGTGCAGTAGTTTTAGAATTTTGGAAGTTGTAAGATGTTCAATCCTTGGATGTGACATCTTGGTTTGCTTGCCAACCTGGCATTCACCACAAAATTTTCCTTCATCAACTGTTAGCTTTGGAATTCCTCTCACTGCTTCCTTGGATATGATCTTTTTCATTCCTCTTAGATGAAGATGTCTAAGTTTTTGATGCCACCGTTTAACCTCCTTTTCTTCTTTGTCCATAGAACAAACAATGGAGTTATTTGAGATTTTAGACTCCCATAAGTAGAAATTGTCTTTAGATCTAGATCCCCTCACGACTTCCTCGTTTTCTCCATTGGTGACAACACATTCTTCTTTACTGAATCTGACATTGAATCCTTGATCACATAGCTGACTGATACTAATAAGGTTTGCAGTCAGTCCTTTCATCAGCAAAACATTATCTAGGTCTAGAACTCCAGGACAGTCTAGATTTCCAACACCTTTGATTTCCCCTTTAGCTCCATCACCAAAGGTCACATAACTAGTGGAATGAGGTTTGATGTCCACCAATAAGTTCTTTATTCTAGTCATATGTTTTGAACAACCACTATCAAAATACCAGTTTTCTTTAGCTGATACCCTTAGAAAGGTATGAGCTATTAGAGCAACATCCTTAGCAACCCATTGTTGTTTCTTGATAAGAGTATCCTGTTTGGGGTTTGGCTTGATGAGTATGGTTGGGAAATCCATGCAGCCTGAAGCAAAAAGGCTTTATGTGTCCAAATCTTCCAGAGTAGTGACACCTCCACCTTTGGAACTTTCTCTTTGTCTGGTTTATACTTTTGTTCCCATAATGTTGAGACATCGGTCTTGACATCCAGTTTGTCATATGATCTTCAGGTTTTGACATTTTGAACCCCAAGGTGGGTCCCTATTCACCAACAAAGCCTATTCCAGACATGTCTTTTGCTTTCTGACCAACTTGTAGAATTTCCTCTAGAGTGTCAGTTCTATTGTTTAACATCCTGATAGACTTTGACATCTAATCAAGTTTGGAATTCAACAAAATTACGTCACTGTTGAGTGAGTCTATGGTTGCAAGATGCTCTTTCTTCTCAACCTCAAACTCCTTTATGAGTTTCTTTTGCTTCTCCCCTTGTTGGCACACTTCTGCACTTCTGATACACAGCTTTTTATATGAGGCTGCAAGTTCATCAAAAGTCAGCTCATATTTATTAGAATCATCATCAGATACACATACACTAGTTAGTATAGTGACATGTTTTGCAGATTCTTCTTCTGATCCACTCTTAAAATCTCCATCAGACCTGGTGACAGATAGAGCCTTCTTTTGCTTCTTGGGGTAAGTGGGACATTCAGCTCTAATATGACCATAGCCTTCACATCCATGACACTGAATTCCTTTGCCTTGGTTGGACTTTTCTTCATATTAAACTCTTCTACTGGTGCCAGAGGGGATGTTCTTGACATTAGGTCTGGTCTTCTAATCTATTCTCCTTATCAATTTGTTGAATTGTCTTCCAAGCATGCTTTAGCTTCTGATAGATTTTCCTCACTTTTACCATTGCCTTCATTTGAGTCCTTTTTAGTGTTTGATACAAAAGTTATGCTTTTGTTCTTCTTTTCAGTATTTTCACACATTCTCATCTCAAAGGTTTGGAGAGAACTAATGAGTTCATCAACCTTCATGTTGCTGATATCTTGAGCCTCTTCTATAGCAATAACCTTCATGGCAAATCTTTTGGGCAATGATCTGAGAATCTTTCTTACAAGTTTTTCTTCAAACATTTTCTCTCCTAAGGCTCTTGAGGTATTGGAAATCTCAAGAATACTCATGTAGAAATCATGAATGGTCTCATCCTCTTTCATCCTTAGATTCTCAAACTTAGTAGTCAGTATCTGTAGTCTAGACATCTTGACCTTTGAGGTACCTTCATGAGTTATTTTGAGAGTATCCCAAACTTCTTTGGCCAGTTCACAGTGATGCACAAGTATGAAGATATTCTTATCTATCCCATTGAATAGAGTGTTAAAGGCCTTAGAATTTCCTAGAGCCAAAGCTTCTTGCTCTTTACTATACTCTTCTTCAGGTATTAGCACAGTTGATTCGTCTTTCTCTGTCTTCACTAGATGTTCCCATCCTGAGTTAGCTGCTCTCCAGGCCTTGCTATCCAGAGATTTTAAGAATGCTATCATCATAGGTTTCCAGTCGTCATAGTTAGATCCATCCACAATGGGTGGTCTATTCGCAAATCTTACATCCTTGTCCACAGTACCATAATTTATCGTCCCTAGATCTCACCCAGAAAATAACAGGCAGGGTGCCTGCTCTAATGCCAATTAAAATTCTAGTAACAAACAGTCGATGTTATGTTGGATGTTATGACATCTGCTTCTGAACAGATTATTAAGCTTAGTAGTAAACAAGTAATGAAAGCAGTAAAGAACACATGAAATTGTTTACCCTGTTCGGTGTAAATCACACCTACTCTGGGAGCTACCAAGCCAGGGAGGAAATCCACTATAAACAGTGTTAATTCAGAGCTAAACAGCCATTTTACACTCTTCGCTTAAGACCTACCCAATGCAATTTCAATCTAACTCTAGACTTAAGTTCCTACCACTCCCCTCAATTAGAGCAGTGATATCAATCAAATATAGAACAGATTCAAACAAAGAAGACACACTTCAAACAAATCTTGATCTTGCTTAAAAGCTTCAATCAAGATACATAGCACTCTTGCTTAAAATCTTAGAGTGACACAACCAAAACACCACTTAAAAACCACTCTAGTCCAATACAATCATCAAGGTGATAATTGCTTGACTCACAAGAAAACCTAATACACAAAAATACACGTGAAGATATAAACACACTAACAGAATTCTTCACACCAAAATCTCTGAGTCTTTAGTAAGGATTGTCACTCTTCTTTATATGCAGCACATGGGCCTTAGGCCTAGGTAGCATAAATTAGGTTTAACCAAGTTAATCCAATCTCCACAATTCAAGGTGCTACAAAATAGGCCATGGGCGTTTCCTAAAATATAGTCTGAGATAAAGTAGGAAACCTAACAGAAAACAAACAGCGTCAATGATAGGAGTGAATTAGGGTTTCGTACAATCAGGAATTGAGGTTTTGGTGGTTTAAAAAGTCAATGTATTGGATTTATTCTCCATGAAACAAGTCTCCACATCATTAAAGATACTACATTGGGTCAAGTATTTGTCCAATTTGAGTTTCTCACCCAAAGATCAAGAACAGTGCAATCCAAGACACCCGATTAGGGTTTCTGATCAAGAAAAGTCAACTGTAGTTGGAATTTTAATTTAAAAGGTGTTACAATGATGGATTTATGGTTCATGAAGCTCATATAGCTTAGGTAAGTCCACTCAAGAAGTTTCAAGGCCTAAGAAGACCCAAGACACCAACAGTCGATTCAGAGGTTTTCGATCGTTCGGTTCGTCTGACTGAAAAGTCAACCCATTGACCAACAGGGTTTTAACCCAAAATTGAAGACAAATATGTTACCAACATCATTTAATATATAATCATGAAGTTTTGTGACCAATTGATCAAGAATTGAGAAGTAATAGAAAAGTTGGGGAGTTAAGGTTTTGAAAAGGGCAAAGCCATAACTCCTTAACCACACAAGGGTTTTTGACCTAGTTTCAAGAGGAATGAGTTCCTAATACAAACATTAATATTTTAGTACCTAATTGGGGTTTTCTAAAAAGTACAAGTGTGTTCCATAACTCTTCCTGGTTAGAGAGAACCAAGGTCCACAAGTTGGCAAAAACTCACATTAGCAAAACCAGGTCAACATGAGTTTTTTGATTCCAAAACCTCTCCAAATCGATGCTAATCAAAGAATAAGCCTCATTTATGATGTTTATATTGATAATGAACATTTGTACATCAATTCCCACGAAAAAGGACCAAAAATCAAAGGAAATCATTATTTAATGCAATTGCAAAAGTGAATAGTGAAGAAACAGAAAAAATAGTGGCCACCCTTGTCAAATCATCAACTTTAATTCAACAAGTAACCTCTTATCCTATCAATCATTATGAAAACAATCTATAGTGCATGGATAATATCTTAGTAGAGTGGCTTAAAGACAAGGATGAATATTGTATTGGAAAACTCAAAGATTTTTATGATGGAAGGTTAAAATTAGAAATTTGCTTCACTTATGCCCATACCTTGATCCAAGGCCTTTGGATATAAATAGAACTCACTTACTACATCACAAAAACACAAGTTCCATTCTAGAAACCAGTTAGAATTCCCTTCCTTACACAATCACAAGTTCTGACAAAATCTCATTAAGTTTCCAAAATCCCTCAAAATCTGCTTTCGCAAAACACCTTTCAAAACCATTTCCAAACTTCTGAAAACTCAAGAAACACTTCAAACACATCAAGTATGATGTATTGAAGCTATCAAAATCACTTACACACTTATGTAATAAGGTTCTAGTGAGTTGGTCTTTGAAATATTTGGATTTTGGAGATTTTCCTTCATTTACAAGGCATTTCGTCCACTAGCTTGCTTGGAGGTTGTTTGGAGCATCTATTCATCATCCTAGGAACATTTGCAGATCTTGGAAGAGCTCTCAAGATCTCTGGTTTTCTTATTGCTTAAGTTTGCTTCAAGAGGTAAGCCTAAAACTCATAAATGTGAGCTTTCCATTTGCATTTCACATGCTACCATGACTGTTTTTAGGGTTTTTACCATGATGTTCTTAAACTTTTTCAACTTGTAACTTGATTTTTCTTGTGAGATTGATCTTGTATTATTCATACATGTTTGATAACATATTTAAATAATCAAATTTGTTTGATTCTTTGTCTTACCATGTGCATTTTATTCTTTTTATCATTTAGATTTTTATGTTTTGTTCACAAACTTAAAAACCACAAAACTTCTCTATTTTAAATCATTTTTTAGTGGTTCTTTTTTGAAAAATTATTGTGTTGCAACATATTTCCATATAATGTTTAAAGAATTCTAAAAATCCTATTTTAGAAACACTTTGCATTATGAGCAAGTTATAACCCATTTTATGGTTTTCACCCTCCTATCTCTCATTCTTCATTTCAAAACTTTAATTCCATTTGAGTTTAATTTGAAATTGACATGAACTTGGCTTGTTAGCTCCCTTTGAACTTGAGTTTGAATTTCAACTTTGCTTGTAAGCATTTAAGTGGTTCATCTTTAAAAACTTTTGATTATCCCCATGAGGTTTTGAGCCTTTTGTTTACATTGTTGTGACATTGTGGTTACATATGATATCCTTTACCTTTACCCTTTATCCTAACCTTAGGATCTGAGTCGTCGTACTCATGTTTAGCCTCCCGCCATGGATATTCTTTACCATAATAATCTCAACATAGATTCAGGAGTCGCCGCACTCCATGTAAGGACTTCCCTATGAATGCTTACATCCCCCTAGAACCTTGACCACAGTCAAGAGTTCCTCACCCCTAGTAATGGGAACTACAAACGCTCTGATTTCTCGTTGAGAATACGTAGGCACAAGATGCAACGTCTTGGCGAGCCCACTAACTCACTAACAATTAACTTTCTGTCAAGTTTTGCTACTTAGGATTGGAGTCGCCGTGCTCTAGGTAGTTGTCCCGCTGTGGGCATTCCCTCTGTTAACCTTTGCAACTTAGGATTGGAGTCGTCGTGTTCTATTTAGTCGTCCTGCCGTGGACATTCTATTCCTTACTAAGTTAACTTAGTTCAGAGTTGTCGTACTCTATGTAGGTGTCTCACCGCAAACATTTACCTTCCCTTTGGAACCTTGACCACAGTCAAGAGTTCCTCACCCCTAGTTAGGGGAACTACAGTTGCTCTAATTCCATTCCTGTCAGGATATGTAGGCACGAGATGCAATGTATTGGCGAACATACTTTGTATATACCCCTAGGTCTTTACCTTAGAACTTTTCCCTTAGCAAGAAACTTTAGCGCAACACGAATACTAACAAGAGGTTCCTGTAGAGTACTACAAATGTTTAGGATGTGAAATACCTACCCTAGGCATAACCAACCCCCGAACCTTTAGATCTCTCAGCTTCGTTGTTACGTAGGACAAAAGGTTTTTCTTTCTTTAAACCTTTCCTTTGGATAAATTAAAGTTCGGCTGTGAATTTAAGAATTAAGATTCAAGTTAATCAATAGCTTGGTATCACGATTCTCACTGCAACAGAAATGGCGACTTCACTGGGGACGCTGGTCTAAGAGGGTTAAACCCGTCTTGTTTATATTTGTGTTTATTATATGTTCGCTTGCTTGTATATTTGTATATATTTGTACATATATCTATTTGTGCCTGGTTTTTTTCTGTATGCAGGGTTGTTACCTTGAGTGGTGAGGATAAAAGTCCTATACCCGGACTTGAGTGCACTTATGATAGGAAGGTGGTATATTCAAGAAGGCTTATAGGGAGTTGATTCCTGAACAAGCTGACTTGAGAAACCACCACTCAGTGGAGGCCCTCTTTGGAGTAGTTTTGTTGAACGAGTATTCGTGAAAACATTACTACTTTCAATCTAGGAGCCTGTGACACTAAGGACTTTTAGTTACCTTTTACCCCCACTTGACCTTTTAGGACGTAGTGCGATAACTATGAGCGAGTATTCCCGAAGTAGTTGATAAGCGATACTACACTCAGACGAGACTCTCTTGAGAATATTATTGCTTTCTAAGTAGTTGGTGTGTCGAAAATATCCGAAAGATGGGTCAATGACTTTGGGAACTTTGTTAGAACCCGTTGTGCAGGTGCTTTTCTCATATTACACGCCCCGTGGTTGGTTCTTTACCTAGACCTCATGCTGTGATCTTGAACCTTTGATCCTGTTATGTGTGTTTTGCATCTTATCTTGCATCGCATTGCATTGCATGTGCATCTTTGCATGGTTCGTTGCATACCTCTGCTTGTTCGGTAGCTCATGTCCAGCTGTCTTCATCTTCTAGTGTGCCTTTGAGTCGTCAAACTGATTCCTCGACACTGATATCAGACTAGAGCCAACTACAGGCGCAAGATGTCAGAGCAAGAAGTACATAACACAGAAATCCAAATGGAGATCGATGAGTTGAAATCAGGCATGACTAAGCTCACTGAGATGCTTCAAGTACTGATTTCCAGAGGAGAGCCATCTTAGAGGATCGTTGTTCAAGAAGTTTCTAGTGCTGATCCTCCTCCTGTTCAAATATCGCCTTCAAGGCCCTCGAGGGTACTAATTTCTTTAACATTGATGCAGATAATATGTGCTTAGTTTTCGGCCTTGTTATGCTTACTAAGTTTAAGACTTCTGAGTTCGTGAAATATAAGGGTCAGTCATGCCCAAGAGCCCATCTAGTCATGTACTTCTGAAGGATGGAAGCCTACACCAACAATTAGAAGCTGCTCATCCACTGCTTTCAGGACAGCTTGAGTGGTGCATCTCTCAAATGGTATTTGAACTTATAGCATAACAGCATCCACTGCTTCCAGGATCTCACCAATGCTTTTATGAGGCAGTACAAATACAATCTGGACATGGCTCCTGATCACCATCAACTCCAAAATATGTCTCAAAATAAGAGAGAGTCATTCAAAGAGTATGCCTAGCAATGGAGAGAGTTGGCTTCCCAGGTTGAACCCCCTCTAGCAGAGAAGGAGCTAACTGGAATCTTCATGGACACTCTGTCCCTTTTTTATTGGGAAAATATGATTGGGATTGTATCTTCAAGCTTTACAGATTTGGTGACTATTGGCCAAAGGTTAGAAGAAGGACTGGAAAACGGTAAGGTATCCAAAGCTGCCGAACCTTCTAATGGTGCAAAGAAATCCTTTAGGATATTCCATAAGAAGAAAGAAGATCAAACCAACACTATCATGACTGAAATGAGAAGTTCTCGTCCCCAACCAAGGTATAATCATCATGTTATTGCTGCCGTTACTCCTACTGTTGCTGCTATCACTGCTCCACGACCAGCTCAGATTCCTCAGCATCCGACTGTTGGACAGAACCAGTATCGAAATAGGAATCAATTTGATCCTAATCCCATGACATACACAGAACTTTATCCTGACCTGGCTCAACAAGGGCTGATCACTACAAAGACTTTGCAACCTCCTCCTAATCCCCCTTCAGCTGGATTTAGACCTGATCTCCATTGTGCTTTTTATGAGGGTGCCTCAGGCGATAACTTGGAGCATTGTTATGCAGTGAAAGCCAGAGTGCGTGAGTTGATTAGAACTGGAATCCTTGATTTTAAGGATAGTCACCTGAATGTCCAGAACAATCCCTTTCCAGTACATCAAAAGTGAAGCTTTAGACTGGCTTCAGCAGGTTGTCTTCCTAAACGCCAGTGTTTCAGACAAGACGACTCATCCTTGTCCTGATCTAGTCACTAGGCCTTTTGTTTCTCGTTGTTTGTACTTTCCTTCATTTTTTTAAGTTGTTTGCCTTCAAATTATATTTGTACTTTTGTGTTAATGAAATGAGCATTGCGACTTTTGATTCAATTCATTTTATTTGCATCATTATGCTTTATCTTTTAAAATATGAACTTGTTGTTCAAACTTTTGATATGCAAATATTTGAGGGAGGATGATGAAAACGTTATACCCATAACTGCTGTCAGTATGCTTTCAATCAAACTTTATTGACGATGTAAGGCATTGTTTCAACTCTCAAACACTGGAGAAATAAGGATGTTATTCCCTTCTCAACCCCTTCGAGCCTAGAAGTTGAAGTTTCTTTCTTTACAAAAACCCGCAATCTTAACCTTGGGATGGGTAGTTTTGAGTTAACTCGATTGTATGTTCATACGATACACCTTTTATATAAAGGTTACAACCACAATTTATTTTCCTTCGCACACAACAAACAAGTGTCAAAGATGTTTTTCAAGCCAAAAAACCGATGATGGTTCACCGTAATCACTAAAGCCAGACAACCATTCTCTTTCTTTAAAAAAAATCAATCAAAAGAAAAGCCTGCTAAGTCGAAACCTATGAAGGATACTTAGGCAAAACTGGGGCATCCCGCTGACTGTAATCTTCACAAGAAACAGTTCAGGCAAAAGTTAGGGATAAATAAAAGAGAAGATATTTAAACCCTTCACCATGTAAATCCTCAATTTCTGAATAACCAAATATTGTAAAGAAGCAGTGACTTCCTTTTCAAAAAGTCTGTTGACTTCTGAACCATCATCACTATTATCAATGCAATTCCTAACCTATGGGAACCTAACAAATATTATGAGTTAACTGAGCGTAGGACTGAAGGTCATCATGTAGATTGGTTGGGCACAAATAAAATTTGAGCCTTTATCCTTTGTTTTATAAACCGTGAACTAGGCCACATTACAACCCTCAAAAGACCTAACTGAAACAAGGTTATTTTGAAAGCATACTACAACAAGGATTGCATAAACTGACTCCAAAAGATCTTTGTGGATCATCTGTTTTGGCATCATACCATTTTGCTTTACCTTTCACTTTAAAGTGTCTTGAACCACCGTGTTCTGACCAATGACTCATTTATTTTTCATCTTTCAAAAATGATGTTGAAAGTTGTATGAACTTTGCATTTGCCATGTTTGTATGAACTCTTTTGTTTGCAAATTGGCTTTCCTCTAAGGAACTTTCAAACAATTGAGAAACATGGTCGGTGATCCTATCAGGGGCAAGTACTTCTCAGAATTGGTTTATCTAGGATTTTTCAAGACTCAGACTGGGACAAGCTTTCCAAGCACATAGTGGATCAGTCATCTACAAAATCAGACAAGCTAAAGCAATTATCAGTTCATCTACAATAGACTACTAATCTGGGAAAGTTTACTTGAAGAATCCTCAAGCAGCTATTCATCCTTCCTACAAGGATTGTCAACTTGATACAGTTTACCATTGTGGCAGAGATATGTCCAGCAGTAGCATCTTTAGTCCCCAAGCAGAGTGGCAGTGATATTTGTGTTGAGGAATCAGTCTTCCAGTCTTGTCATCTCACCAAAAGAGTCGAGCCTTGTCGTTGGCGTATGCATTTTCATTTGACCATATATCATCTGCATAATTCATATTCATATGAATAACATGAGCGTTTCATCCTCATTTGCATTTCTCCCGTGGTCGTGTCGTTAACAAACTCTTATCTTGTGGTCAAAGTCCAACTCACTTGGCACCAACCAAACAGTTTTTGTCGTGTATATCTGACATTCTCCCAGATATGACATTTTTCTTATCCGATTGTTCTTCAGGATATGTCTGTTCCTGTATACATCCAATAATATTTATTATGATTATACCTTTCATTCAAAGCCATTATTAGAGGGCATGTTTCCATTTTATCCAACGCCATTCTCGGATGTCACCTTTGTTTGTCTCTCTCTAATGTTTCTCTAGATTGAGTCTTTGTTCTGATGTTCTTCCAGAACTTATCTGATGTTCTTCCAAATATTCCCTTTGATTCTGATGTTTTTCCAGAATCTTTCTGATGTTTTTTTGGATATGTTTCTCTCTCTGATGTTTTTCCAGATGGGGTCTTTGTTCTGATGTTCTTTCAGAACTTATCTGATGTTCTTCCAGATACTCTCTTTGATTTTGATGTTTTTCCAAAATCTTTTCGATATTTTTCAGATATGTTTCTCTCTCTGATGTTTTTCTAAATTGAGTCTTTGTTCTGATGTTCTTCCAGATATTCCCTTTGATTCTGATGTTTTTCCAAAATCTTTCCGATGTTTTTCCGAATATGTTTCTCTCTCTGATGTTTTTCCAGATATAGTCTTTGTTCTGATGTTCTTCCAGAACTTATCTAATGTTCTTCCAGATATTCCCTTTGATTCTGATGTTTTTCCAGAATCTTTCCGATGTTTTTCTGAATATGTTTTTCTCTCTGATGTTTTTCTAGATGGAGTCTTTGTTCTGATGTTCTTCTAGAACTTATCTGATGTTTTTCCAGATATTCCCTTTTATTCTGATGTTTTTCCGGATATGTTTTTTTCTCTGATGTTCTTCCAAAACTCCTTTGTTGCTTATCTGATGTTCTTCTAGATATGTCTTTAAACCTTTTCCCGTACATTTATTTCTTTTTTAAAATGTTTCGGATATACCTTCAGAATATATGCCTTCAATTCACTTTTCTAGATATGTCCCAAAGTTTATTCGATGTTTTTCCGAGTATCCCTGATGTGTCTCAGAGTTCATTTGATGTTCTTTCGAATATCTCTGATGTTTGCTTCTGTGTCCGTGTTATATTTCCCAGATTTCTCGTCACCTCATTCATCGATCTTCTGAATGTTGTGACTGTTTTGCATCCAGTTTCGATCATGGATGATGACTATTACTTCCCCGGTGTTGCTGTCTTTCCCCAGTGAGTAGTTACCCGTTGTATTGTCGTTTTTTTATTTTTGCTCGTGTGTATGCATTTTTCTTGCACTCAAGCATCATAAAGCATCATTTAGTTTTCATTGCATTTCAGCATTTGTCCTTTTGCATACTATCCGATCTAAGGGACAAAATTTCTAGTTTGCTGTATTTAAATACCTTTCACTATGATGCTATGAGGATTATCATCTCTCATTGTCATCTGGTGAAGATATTTAAATAGGGGCATCTGTTTCACCCCAAATTTTAACCCCTTAGATCTTCATCATCATTTTAGGATCATATTCATTTGTTTATCTAACCATAACATATTTCAAGTTTGTCTTTGTTAAGATACAGGTGAATTAGGGTTCCGTACAGTCAGGAATTGAGGTTTCGATGGTTTAATCAGTCAATGTATTGGATTGATTCTCTATGAAACAAGTCTCCGCATTATCAAAGATACTATATTGGGTCAAGTATGACTCCAATTTGAGTTTGTCACCCAAAGATCAAGAACAGTGCAATCCAGGACACCCGATTAGGGTTTCTAATTAGGAAAAGTCAACTATAGTTTGAATTTTGATTTAAAAGGTGTTCCAATGATGGACTTATGGTCCATGAAGCTCATATGGCTTAGGGAAGTCCACTAAAGAAGTTTCAAGGCCTCAGAAGACCCAGGACACCAACAGTCGATTCAGAGGTTTTCGATCGTTCGGTTCGTCTGACTGAAAAGTTAACCCATTGAACAACAGGGTTTTAACCTAAAATTGAATCCAACTATGTGCCCAACATCATTTAATATATAATCATGAAGTTTTGTGACCAATTGATAAAGAATTGAGAATTAATCGAAAAGTTGGGGAATTAAGGTTTTGAAAAGGGCAAAGCCATAACTCCTTAACCACACAAGGGTTTTTGACCTAGTTTCAAGAGGAATGAGTTCCTAACACAAACTTTAATATTTTAGTACCTAATTGGGGTTTTCTAAAAAGTACATGTGTGTTCCATAACTCTTCCTGGTTAGAGAGAACCAAGGTCCACAAGTTGGCAAAAACTCACATTGGCAAAACCAGGTCAACATGAATTTTTTGATTCCAAAACCTCTCCAAATCGATGCTAATCAAAGACTAAGCCTCATTTATGATGTTTATATTGATAATGAACATTTGTACATCAATTCCCACGAAAAAGGACCAAAAATAAAAGGAAATCATTATTTAATGCAATTGCAAAAGTGAGTAGTGAAGAAAGAGAAAAAAAAGTGGCCACCCTTGTCAAATCATCAACTTTAATTCAAAAAGTAACCTCTTATCCTATCAATCATGATGAAAACAATCTATAGGGCATGGATAATATCTTAGTAGAGTGGCTTAAAGACAAGGATGAATATTGTATTGGAAAACTCAAAGATTTTTATGATGGAAGGTTAAAATTAGAAATTTGCTTCACTTATGCCCATACCTTGATCCAAGGCCTTTGGATATAAATAGAACTCACTTACTACATCACAAAAACACAAGTTCCATTCTAGAAACCAGTTAGAATTCCCTTCCTTACACAATCACAAGTTCTGACAAAATCTCATTAAGTTTCCAAAATCCCTCAAAATCTGCTTTCGCAAAACACCTTTCAAAACCATTTCCAAACTTCTGAAAACTCAAGAAACACTTCAAAAGCATCAAGTATGATGTATTGAAGCTATCAAAACCACTTCCACACTTATGTAATAAGGTTCTAGTGAGTTGGTCTTTGAAATCTTTGGATTTTGAAGATTTTCCTTCATTTACAAGGCATTTCGTCCACTAGCTTGCTTGGAGGTTGTTTAGAGCATCTATTCATCATCCTAGGAACATTTGCAGATCTTGGAAGAGCTCTTAAGATCTCTGGTTTTCTTATTGCTTAAGCTTGCTTCAAGAGGTAAACCTAAAACTCATAAATGTGAACTTTCCATTTGCATTTCACATGCTACCATGACTGTTTTTAGGGTTTTTACCATGATGTTCTTAAACTTTTTCAACTTGTAACTTGATTTTTCTTGTGAGATTGATCTTGTATTATTCATACATGTTTGATAACATGTTTAAATAATCAAATTTGTTTGATTCATTGTCTTACCATGTGCACTTTATTATTTTTATCATTTAGATTTTTATGTTTTGTTCACAAACTTAAAAACCACACAACTTCTCCATTTTAAATCATTTTTTAGTGGTTCTTTTTTTGCAAAATTCTTGTGTTGTAACATATTTCCATATAATGTTTAAAGAATTCTAAAAATCCTATTCTAGAAACACTTTGCATTATGAGCAAGTTATAACCCATTTTAGGGTTTTCACCCTCCTATCTCTCATTCTTCATTTCAAAACTTTAATTCCGTTTGAGTTTAATTTGAAATTGACATGAACTTGGCTTGTTAGCTCCCTTTGAACTTGAGTTTGAGTTTCAACTTTGCTTGTAAGCATTTAAGTGGTTCATCTTTAAGAACTTTTGATTATCCCCATGAGGTTTTGAACCTTTTGTTTACATTGTTGTGACATTGTGGTTACATATGATATCCTTTACCTTTACCCTTTATCCTAACCTTAGGATCTGAGTCGTCGTACTCATGTTTAGCCTCCCGCTGTGGACATTCTTTACCATAATAATCTCAACGTAGATTCAGGAGTCGCCGCACTCCATGTAAGGACTTCCCTATGAATGCTTACATCCCCCTAGAACCTTGACCACAGTCAAGAGTTCCTCACCCCTAGTAATGGGAACTACAAACGCTCTGATTTCTCGTTGAGAATACGTAGGCACAAGATGCGACGTCTTGGAGAGCCCACTAACTCACTAACAATTAACTTCCTGTCAAGTTTTACTACTTAGGATTGGAGTCAACGTGCTCCAGGTAGTTGTCCCGCCGTGGGCATTCCCTCTGTTAACCTTTGCAACTTAGGATTGGAGTTGTCGTGTTCTATTTAGTCGTCCCGCCGTGGACATTCTATTCCTTGCTAACTTAACTTAGTTCAGAGTTGCCGTACTCTATGTAGGTGTCTCACCGCAGACATTTACCTTCCCTTTGGAACCTTGATCACAATTAAGAGTTCCTCACCCCTAGTTAGGGGAACTACGGTTGCTCTGATTCCATTCCTGTCAGGATACGTAGGCACGAGATGCGATGTATTGGCGCAACGCGAATACTAACAAGAGGTTCCTGTAGAGTACTACAGATGTTTAGGATGTGAAATACCTACCCTAGGCATAACCAACCCCTGAACCTTTAGATCTCTCAGCTTTGTTGTTACATAGCACATAAGGTTTTTCTTTCTTTAAACCTTTCCTTTGGATAAATTAAAGTTTGACTGTGAGTTTAAGAATTAAGATTCAAGTTAATCAATAGCTTGGTATCACGATTCTCACCGCAACAAAGGCTAATTCCAAATAGGAGGTAAGGGTGCAAGTGATCAAGGATCGACTCGATTGGAGGAACAGGGAAACCAAAGTAAGGAGATAGAGGCGACTATTCTAGACACAGGGTCATTCGTCCCCTACCTAAAATAGCCATAATGAGTGTAGGAATTCTCCACTCTCATTCCTTCTCTAACACCAAAGTACGGTGCAAGAAACGACAGCACAACGGGGCAAAATTTGTACAGTGCTCTAATGCGTTGCAAATCTTCAACTCCGCGAGGGAAAAAGAGGATAAAGCTCTAGAAGATCCAAAGGAGGAGAAAGAGGAGAAAGATCGACTAATCGAAACGAAGTTTCTATTAATTAATCAAAAGGAGAGACATGCTAACTATTTTTCAAAAGGATGAATCATTAAAGCAAAAGAGGTGAATTATTGATTATACAAGATTAAGCTCATTCCAAAGAGGAACAATCTTAATGTAAACATGAACAAAAGTGCAAAAGTAGTACCAAAATCAATTAGCATGCATCACAAACCAAGTAACATGTGATAAAAGAAAAGGCAAATATGAACATGCCGATTCAATGCTAAGAATATGAATAAATGCATAATCGATAAAATTGAGCATCGGAAAATACACAACGATGCCTCAATCAGAAGTTAAAACCTCCATAAAAATCAAATTCATCAATCCATGGGAGTTGAAAGAAGAAAGAAAGCCAAACATACATGAAAATGCACAAAAATGGCATTCTGGAGCTGTATTAATCGATTAACACTTTGCCAGTGCAAAAGCGTTAATTGATTAACCCTTTTAGAAAAGGCATCTTTTGATGAAAATAAAAGTGTTAATCGATTTACACTTTGCCAGTGCAAAAGTGTTAATCAATTAACCCTATAGCAGAGGCTGAAATTTGAGTTTTCAAAAGCACTTTTGGCCACTTATGGAATTAATTAACGGTTATGCAAGAAAACCAAGTCTAAAAACAGCAAATAATCACTTATGGAATTAATTAACACGTCAAGATTGAAGAGAAAATAATGGCATAATCAATTCACAAACAAGAAAAAACGTTGAAACTACATCACAAACAATACGACAACGATCAAAACAGTGAAAAGAGTGAGAATTAACCAACCTACAAGGCTGAGATTTGCCCTGGATGTTGTTGCAAATAGATTATAATGAAGCTACTTAAAGAAATTTAGAGAAAATAGAATTTGCAATTGAACTGTAGCAAAACCTTACAAATTACGACGAAAACTCCGAAATTGAATTTAGACTGAATAAGCTTGAAGAAATCACTTGAGATGAATTCAAATCCAATATAATTCCAGAAAATCAAGAATAATTATAAAGATGATAATGCCTAAGCTCAAGAGAAAGCATTTCTGATGAAGGAGTTACTACTCTTTAATGGAGGATTTGAGCTCTAGTGTGGTTTGGGAAGAAAGAGAAGATGATTAAGAGTAGAAGTTGCATAAACTTCAGAGAAAATTGAGAGTGATAAATGAAGGATTTGAGAGAATGATTGGTGATCCCTTGTGAAATGGTGATTATTTGCTTATATAGAGTTTTGCTTCGGAGTTTCTAGGTTCGAAGTGAGCCTTGGAGGTAGCCTTGGAACTAGCCTTAGAGTTAGTTAGCCTCAACTCACTGGGTTAGATGTTAACTCAGTTAGTTAGGTAGTTGACTCGGTAATCATCCCAATGCAAACTTGAATCTAAGGGCTCACATGCTTGGAAATGAAGCAACATGATGGTCTTAGACCAAATCGATGTATTGGAGCAAATGTCTTGAAGTGTTTAGAAAGGTCTTCAAGTGTCTAGAGCTGTCTAAAATGTTTCACCCAATGCTAGAACCAAGTATATCCAAAAAATGTAGAGTGCAAGTTATTATCTTGAAAATGCAGCAAATTATGCATTTTTACAAGGGTTTATCGATTAACCCATTTGTACTAGCAAATGGTTAACCGATTAACGAGGCTAAAACTTTCCCAATTTGATTGAAAAATGATGTTGTGGTCATGGCTCTGATTTTCGACCTTTTTCTCTGATGAATAGGCATAGAAACCCTTGTTTTGTGCTTGTGTTAATGATGTGATATATTTGAGGGGAAGTGATTAATCGGGCTTGGAAAAACTGAATGTTCCTACAACAAAAAACACTAAGGAAAAGATGCAAATGCGTATGCCGACGATGCGAATACTCGTGCTTATGCTAAAGCAAAAAGGGAGATAAAATTTTAGGTTATGACACAAGGTACCATCGACTTGTGGCCTCCTGGGTTTGACCTTGGCCCTCTCACGTCATACATACGCGTGTTGGAACACACGACTGAGCCTTAACACATCCTGGTTGTTTTCAGCCATTGTACATATAATAAAAATAGAAAATCACATCAAAATGAAGTCAGGGCAAATCCAGAGAAACATCTCTATAAACTAGTTCAGAAATAATCTGGAGATGGATCTCTAGGTAAACTTGCGAGTTACATAAATGGCATAAACCTTATCGATGTTGTAAACTCCAACCAAGTGGAAATGTATGTTTATACCAGCTACCTATTTCGAATGTAACTATTGTTTAATGCATCTTAAATAACATATTTTACCTAATACATTCATCAAATCTATAAAAAAAATGAAATGAGAAACTTACCGAATGAGAGTTGTGGATGAAAAGTTTGAATGAAATCAGTGGAACGATTGGGATTGAATATATTGAAGTGGTAGTAGTGTTGAATCTTTATAAATTAAATTGAAGAAACTTGCTCATGAGCTCAAATGGGGTTTTAGTGAGTTTTCAGTAAATGAAGAATGAAGTGGGAAAGGTCTAGTGCATGTATATTAAATGTGTCTAAAGATGCATCTTTGTAAAACTCGCTGAGTTTTGAATTAAGGGTTGTTATGGAGATGCATCTTCTGACTCGCCTTAATGTTGATATTGTTATGCATATTTGGACTAAATATTGGAAAAATAAGGGTGGCACACCAATTTATAATGAGGAGTGTTTAAAAAAGGTGTGTCCGGATATACATCTCCAGATTCTATGGCAGTTATGACTTTTTACCATGGTGGGGAAACACCCCTCCTTAATATTTTGCTTCAATAACCCAAAACTTGACCTCCTTTACTGTTAGACTCATCCCACGTGTTTCAACACAATATTCTCAATAAATTATAGGTTTGTTAATGTTCAAGGTGAATTTTTGAGACCACTGATGTATTAGATGGAGCTACAAAGATACGCCAAGTAGGAAGATAATGTTCCCAAACAATAGTTCATAGGATTTATCTAATTTCCTCACAATTGATCACATTAGAAATATCTTTAGAGGTTACTGTTATAGAAACACCAGTTATTTTAGAAAAAATAGCACACTTAGAATTCAGCTCAATAATGGAAGCATTAATCCAAAACTCTTTGACAAGATATGGATAAGTGAAACCACAGAGCATCTCAAAGTATTCATTCCATCTTTGTTGACACACAGTATTCCAAAAGTTAAATCCTAACTTAAGCAACTCATCAAAATCCATAAACTTTTCATTAATCAGTACTAGTTGATTCAAAGAATAATTAACTAGGAAACTCATCTCAAGTTTGGCTTGATCAGCACACAACCATACAGAGAAAATAAAAACAAGGAAAATTGAACAAGATTCCTAAAGGAATAAGAATATTGTCAGAAGAAGGACAAAATGATGTTTCACAAGACAGGGGATAGTGACAATAAGTATCCAGAAGAAAACATCATTACCCAAAGGTTCTTATCCAACATATTTCTTGAATCCACAAGATGAATTTCACCTTTATAAAAATTTAAGCATTATAAAAGTATTGGAAAACCTTTTACTTAAACTGCTTTATCAGAAGTAAAGAATCATCTTCTGAATCTCAAAATCTGATAACTTTCAGAAGCTATCATTCATCAGAGTCTAGTAGAATTAGATTGAGAAAGAAATATATCTTATGTCAGTCATAAGTCTCTAAGATTCTATTCAGAACCAACGCTTCCTCTTGAAACAAGAGTCGTGAGTGATAGACGAATATTTAATTGTTTTCTTTGACAGCTAACAAACAACAATAACATCACAATAAGTGAATAAACTGTTTCAATAAGTATGATCATCATCTGGCTTAATAAAATATATATAATAGGTAAACACAACATAGTTTCTTCTTAAAGATGTCTGAAAATCCCTTTTCAGAAGAGTTTCTCTAGACATTTAACAGAAACATTTTATGTTTACATCTACTCAAATATCTCATTCAATTAAGAGATAAGCCAGGAAAAAACAAGCATACCTTTTTTTGTTATTTTCTCGGTCAGACTCGTATCAGTATTCAGACTTGACCATAAAGTCTGAACATCGTTTCGAGTGGATTTTGATTAAATGTCTGTTAAACCAATGACTCCACTTCTATCACCAAACTCAGTACCTCTAGCACTTGAGTCTTGGTTGTGGGCTCTTCTTACATTAAATGTTGTGAACAACCTTTGATAAATGCCATGGAAGATGCCTATGCTCCTTTCCTTGATATCTGAAGCAATTACGTTCAGATCATGACACTCATATTTCTATGAGACCATTCACAAATGTTCATATAGGCTTTCCTTCACCTTACGCCATATTCTGATTGTAGTACCATGATTCATTCCAGAGTATCAATATAGAATAAACCATAACTTAAACAAGATTTTGTTCTTAGAAGAATCATCAATTTCATTGTCTTGACATGAGACTTTGAGATATTTGTTAAGCACAAAACCAGGTGATGTTAACTATCAAAGAATGTCATAAAATAAATCAAAGCTCATCATCTAATTACCTGCAAAGTACAAAGAAAAATTGAAGGTTTCTCATAGATTTGTCCTTTAATACAAATTCCATGATGACCCTCAACCAAGGAGCAATGGAGTATCTTAAGATATCACCTTGAAGAGCAGACTCCTTATTATCAAATATTGAAGCAAGATAGATTTGACATAAATTATTTCTCTTCAATACTTGATTTTTATTTCAAGACTCATATGCTTCTTCATAAGTAGTAATGACTAGCAGAGCCAAATTAATCTTTTATCTTAATCATGCACTAATGTCATCTTCAAAAGAATATGCAGTGAAGATTAACATACATTATGTTCTGGTAGTGTTTCTTCTTGCTTTCAGATTTGGGAGATCAGTTGAAGTACAAGTACTTCAGAAGCTTCTGAAATTACTTTTCTATCAACAGATATTATGACCATCCAGCTGATTGAGAAGTACTTCTAATAAGAAATATGAGTTTCTTATCATCAGATACTTCAAGGAATCAAGCTTCAGGAAAGGTGATATGTTAGATAGATTTTCATCATCTAATTTCTTTTCTTTTCTTCAAGATTTGCAAGAAAAACCACCAGACCACAATAAATTCAAGTTGTAAAACTTCTTGAATAATTGTGACCTCTGATTTGAATCTAAATCAATCTTTTCAGAAGTTTCTTGAAAGATTAGATGAAGTGTAACTAGAATAAGCTTCAAAACTGATTCCCACAAATCTGAGCACATGAATTCAGAGATAGTCTGAGCATCAGACATATAAATGATGTTGATATACTCATAAGTGAGATAGAGCATCTACTAGAATGCAACTACCTCTGAAGATATTCAATAAGCTTCTTTTGAGATGGTGATAGAGACTTTCAATATATTATCTCTACACCATTAACTTCTATAGTAATATTATTTGAAAGAATATTCTATAGACCTTCAAAACCCTTTTGATATACTCAGAAGTGAGATAGAGCACCTACCAGAATGCAACTACCTCTGAAGATATTCAATAAGCTTCTTCTGATATGGTGATAGAGACTTTCAACATATTATCTCTACACATTTAACTTCTATAGTAATATCCTTTGAAAGAATATTCTATATACCTTCAGAACCCTTTTTATCAAGACCAATGAGTTAAAAATATGTTTTTATTTTTCCATCATTTTAATTTAGTGGAATCACCCTTTGAATATGGTAGGAAAAACAATATAGTATTTTTCATGTGGCACCTAATTCCTTCTTGAAGGAAAGTTTTTAACAAACATACTTTTCTTATTGGATCATTATCTGCACCACTGCTAAGTGTTAAGCACATGCCATGCTCTTGAAGGGAAATATGCGATAAAAAACGTAGCGGAAAATAAAATTTTCCCTTTAGTGATCCTTACGAATGCTCATGATCAGTGATAAAACAATTATCTCTTGTGGCGATGAAACCTTTGATTCTGGATCAAAAGAGTGATCACGAGCAATGTATGATGAACAATACCTCTACTCAGTCAACACAAAAAGATTCCTTCAGTCTCAGTGTTAGCTGCTACGATTGAAGGCTTTGAGTGAGAGAGAAGGAAAAATACGGCTAGGGTTTCACAATCTGAATTTTCATCAAGAGCGGGTTGTAAGCTAAAAAGCCCACTTAAGTGTATGCGCAACATATATTATGGTGTACCATATATCACCTAAGTGCGTGGTACCTTACCATATTTCGTATTCTACTTAAGTGCAATGTACCTTACAGTGTTCTACATTTACTTAAGTGCACTGTACCTTACGATGTTCCTTATTTACTCTACCTCTTATCAATTTGTCCTTATGTGTGTAACCCTGTAGGTTTTTGTGACGTTGGCAATTATATTAAATGAAGTATTTAACATAATAAATAGTGAGAGGTATCTAGCAACACATCATTGTTACCTAAGTCACGAAAATGTCATGTGATATGATAAAACCTTTTGTGATAGTACTTGTGTGTACAATTACCCTTTTCCCTTATGTTTATATTGAACACAAGGCATATATCGTGTCATCCTTGTCCAGTTCAATATTGGGCCCTTAAACATTTATCCTGTTATGTAGGATAGGAAAATTCCATCTAGGTCACTCATGTCCCTCAGCATGCTTTGTGGAGTACCCATCAACTGTCTTTATGGTCATCTAGTTATAAACAATATTAGATCAACAATAAAGTACTCGACTCTACATCTAGGGTCCATAGTGGTTTTAGGTCGAAGGGTGGTATACACCACTATCACCATGACAGTAACTTATGACACTTTGCATGATATTCTATGTAGTACTCTCATAACAAGTTAATCCAGTATAAATATTACTCCTAATATTCATACCTATGTTAAGACTTGATAACTCCTTATCCATGATCCATGAGATGTGATCATTAGTCTATCTATATAATAGTATTAATGCTTTAATGTTATCCCACTTCACATTAAAGCTCGATTACAAAGACTTTAAGAATAATGTCCTTATGTTTAATGGAATCTAATGATTAAGTCACGCTTAATATTTCATTAAACGGACTAGCTATTATAAGGACTTTATTATCTTGGAAAAACAAACATAATAAAGAAATGCCTTTTATTATTAACAAATAATTTGATACAAGTCCTAAAAGTAATGACCTCTAGGGCTTAGACCAACATCATTACAATCGCTTATGCATTCTGCATAATACTTTTACACCTGCTCATACCCAAGGTCCAAAACTTCTGCTCAAGCTCCTCACTCGAGACCTGCTGCTCAGGTTCCACACCTAAGACTTCCTTGCTCAGGCTCCTCACCCAAGACTTCTGCTTCTAGTCACATGAAACGAGCCTTTCTGCTCGTACCCCACTAGTAAAGACTTACTGCTCTAAATTCCATACACTGAGCATTCCTGTTCAAGCCCTCGGGCCCAAGACTTAAGCTCTAAGTCACATGAAACGAGCCTTTCTCTGCTTGCACCCCATTGGCAAAGACTCACTACTCATAATTCCATTCACCAAACTATCCTGCTTAAGCCACACTGGCTCAAGAATTTCTTACTCAATCAATCTACTTCATTAAGACTTTCACTACTCAAGCTCATAGCAAGAGACTTATGTGGCTCAAGCATCTTGGCTCGAGACTTCCTTGCTTGTATCCCCAGTAATACAAGACTTCTTCTCAATTAATCTACTTGATTAATACTTTCACAACTCAAGCACATAGCAAGAGACTTACGTGGCTCAAGCATATTGGTTTGAGACTTCCTTACTTATATCCCAATGATACAAGAATTTTTATCTAAACTGCTGAACAAGCTCAGCAGAATAAAGAACAAGGTGTACATAATGCAAGTATCAGAGGTACGAGAAAACACCATAACAAAGGCCTAAATCTCTTAAGATTTCTAAGATATTCAATGTGTAAGAAATCTTAAGGCTTCTACAATTACAACCTACATTAGAAAAATCTATATATACAATAAGTTGATAATTTTTAATCTTGTTACTCCTTCTTCTGGTTGATCCTTGTTAAAGATTCAGTTTGAACCTTCAGCCATATTTATAGCCTTTTTAGAAACCAGTTGTTGAAGGGGTAACTTGATCAAAAGTCTTTGCTGTTACTCCATAGTACAAGAGTCATTGACGATAGATACACTAGAAGATCTTAATCCAATATGTAACATGTTTAACTTTGAGTCTTTAAGAGATTCTATACTAATAGAGTTGTTGAGAGTAGATATTCACAAAGCATATTAGCTTTTCTTGAGCCTTGCAATCTGTAGACTCTAGTTGACAAACTGATTTGACAATACATATTGCTTTCTGCAGTACGGACAACTTCAGCTTTATCACCAACTCTGAATGGTACCAAAGGCCAATTTACAATCACTAAGTGTAGAAACAATAACATTGCTTATTCTAGTGCTGGGGCCTTCAACTTCAGAGTCTTCACCAGACATCACTTAGCAAGTGTTCTTTAGATTCTGCCACCAGAAGCTAGCGGTTCAACAACTCTCAAATTGTGCTTAATGTAAAACAAATCTTGACCATAATATTTACAAGTATTAGAACCTGCACACATGTAACACACAGTTAAACCATTGTTCTTTCAATACTTGGTTATCACCAAAATCAAAGGAAAATATGTCGTGAACAAATCTCATTCTAACATTGATTACTAGGATATTCACAGGTTTCCTATAGTGAACAAGTGTAGGATTTACAGTAAGGATTACAGAGCTCGTTCTGCTCACAACAAGAGCGTTGGTGAGAGGAAGGGGAAGAATCTGTTTAGGGGAAAACCATATAGTGCTCCAACAAACAAAGGAAATAAGAGAGTTGCAAATGAGAAAAACCCAAGTGAGGGAGGGGCTTCTACTTCTGTCAAGTGTTTTAAGTGTGGCGAGTTGGGCCATCGTGCTAATGAGTGCAAGAATAATGTTTTAAGGTGCTTTAAGAATGGGAAGACATGTCACCATGTTGTAGATTGTAGGAGTGATGGGCTGATTTGTTATAACTGCAGCGAACAGGGTCATATCAGTGCCAATTGCCAGAAGGCGAAGAAAGCATAATATATAGGAAATATTTTGCTTTGACTGGGATAGAGACTACTAGTGTTGACCGTTTGATTCGAGGTGCGTGTGTTTATAAATGTGTTGGCTGGAAATTTCGATGCCAGGCTTTTGTGTAAAGGTATTAAGTGAAAATCAAGTTTCTTGAGTTTTTCCTAACTTTAACAGGAGCTTGTGAGAAGCCTAGGCGAAGTAGACTCCATGAAGGGGATGTCTGGACAATTCTAGACTTCGACGAAGGGTGTTTGAAGCCTCTTTTCATCAGAAGATTTGAATTTCAAGATACGGATAAATAACTGTCTTTTGTCCTTATCTGTTTCTCCGGAGAGATGCGTGGCAAAGTATGGTGAAATGATAGCATGCAGGGCGAAGCGTGTCAGTTTTTGGAGAAATATTCGTTGAAGACAGTTACTTCGACTTATTATAAACAGGAGTCTTAGTCTTAAGATTTCTAGGTGTTCATTTGTTGTACAATACTCAAAATTTACTCAAAGTATCTAAGTTAAGTGAGAAAGTAGTTACTATTGAGAATGTATGTATGAAACACCACATTTTATTTCATTTAAATAGAAATTTAATTTTGTTTATGAATTGTTCTTTACTGCACTTTTACTTTGAAGTTCATTTCTTCATTATATTATCTTTATCAATTTTTTACAAAGTTTGTCTTTTCCAAAACAATCAAAACAATCTTTTATACAAATGAATAATATCAAAATGTTCATCAATTTTCCAGAAATATATTAAGACAATAGCTATGTTCTTAGGATTCACTAGTTGATTCTGCAAGTAAACCAATTTTCGGAAGACCAACGGTTGTTTACCAATTTTCACGGTAAACAAATTGGCACACCCAGTGGGACAGTGCTATTGTGTCAAAATATTTTCTTATTTTTACAATCTTTGCATTAAGTTCTTCATTGTTATCTCTCCATCATTCGTTGCATGAGACTTAGGAGTGGTAGGATAGCCACAAATAACAAAGAAAGACCAAGGAGAAGATACGTAAGGAGAATGGTGAATCCAAATACACCAAACAACCAAAATAATAAAGAACCACCCCTTTCTTCTTTGACAGGTGGCAATACGGTTCCAATGTCAGTGTCTGAAGCCATACCTTTTACGGTAAGTTTGATGCCTGTGCAATCGATTGTCTAGAGTGGTCCCATTTTATCATAGGTGGGAACACAAGGTCCACCAATGACCCCCCTCTGGTGGGAAATAATACATTTAGGCCTTATGTGACTACATTCTCAATGCCTCCAATAGGATGCGAGCAACCTTATGGCATGCCAACATCAGTGATGGCAAGTTTACATAATGCATCATCAATTTTCTCAGAACCAGCGGTGAATGTAATTTCGCCATTACAAGGATCTGGTTCAGGTGTTAATAATAATATGGGTTAAATTAGCTAGCCCTTAGGGACAAGATTTCCTACCTAAATGCCTAATATCATTAATAATTTTGTAGCAGTGATAAGCCAACAGATGGACGAAAGTAATCATGAGATGGTCCAGATGCTTGCCTAACAGATGGGTGTGATATTCAATCCTTTAATTCAAAATACTACCCAAATGAACCAGCAATTGGTAGCGCAGATGACACATATTGCTGATTGCCTTGGTGTCCCTCAATCCCCTCGACAACCCCAAAGGGAATGGATGAGAGAAAATCTAGGGTTAGTCTTAGAAGAAAACCCCACAATCAACCAAGTTCGACAAAATGTACCCTAGGCGAATATATTGAACTAAGGGGCAAAAGTCGAGCACCTAGGGTCGAAACTCTTAGAATTGAACAACCAATCCAAAGAGAACCAATGGTAGTAATGGTGAACAGAAACTAGAACGCTGATGAAGTTATAAATCAGGTTTGACGCGATGATATGGTAGCAGATAATAATCTAGCAGCCATGGTCGAAAGAATTATGGCTAGAAATGAGGTGAATATTGGCCTTCACATGCCAAATTATACTTCACCATTATCTGAGTACATCTTACAGTCAGATTTATTACTACTTATATGGAAAGTTCCTAAATTTACTAAGTTTTCTGGGGATACTAGCGAGTCCATAATCGAACATGTGGCAAGATACCTGATAGAGGTAGGCAAAATTGCTAATAATAAAAACCTAGAAATAAAATATTTCCCAAGTTCACTTACCAAAAATTCCTTTACTTAGTTTATCATACTGCCAGCAATTTTGATCAATAATTAGACTCAATTGGAGAGATTGTTCCATGAAAAATTCTATATGGGACAGTCGAAGATAAGTCTCAAAGAATTGACTAGCATTAAGAGGAAATTCTCAGAGCCAATAAACGATTATCTGAATAGGTTTCAACTGCTTAAGGCTAGGTGTTTTACGCAAGTCCCTGAGCACGAGTTGGTTGAAATGGCCGCCGGTGGCCTTGACTACTCAATTAGGAAGTTGGATACCCAATACCTGAGAGATATGGACTAGTTGGCTGATAGAGTTCAACAGGTAGAACGACTAAAGGTTGAGAAATCTAGGGAAAATAAGAATATAAAGGAAAGGGTAGCCTACATCAAATTCGACGAAGATGAACATGAATCTAGTATTAATCCCTTTTTCGATGAGAGTGAAATTGACCCTGCTGAATTGAAGCAAGGCCCACCTTACTCTTGCAAAGTCTTGACATCATCGAATGGAAAGAATCTAGGCGATTTGGAGAAGAATGATAGGTTCTCTAAGAGAATCTATACCTTTGACGTTACCAAGTGTGACGAAATCTTTGATTTATTGGTTAAATATGGCCAAATGATAGTTCTTTCTAGCGCTAAAATGTCTCCTTTAGAACAAAGAAAAAAGAGAGGTTTTGTAAATATCATAATTTTCTGGGTCATAAGACTTTTCAATGTTTTCTTTTTAGGGATCTTATTCAAAATGCCATCAAGGATGGAAAACTCAAGTTTGCTGACAAGTCAAAAAATCAGATGAAGATATACTCCAACCCTTTCCCTGCAGTTGATGCATATTACTCAGAACCATCTATGGTTAACATGGTGGAAGTTACTGATGACTTTGCTAGTGATGCTGTAATGGTCAAAGTCGCTAATGGCTTCTCCAGAGGAGTTGCTGAAGACTCTAACAAAGAAATCACTGAGGGTTTCTTCAAGAAAGGTACTGAAGGATTTACTAAGAAAGTCACTGATGACATTAGAATTAGAACCACTGAGGGTTTCATCAAGGAAGTTGTTGAAGGCTTCGACCAAGGGATTACTGAAGGTTTCAATCAAGTGATTTCAACATATGAGAGTGCTTATGGTTTTATAAAAGTTAAAAACTAAACTAAGGCTACTGAAGGCCTTAGACTCGAGTTATAAGAATTAGATATTGCTGAAAGCACCAACCTTGGGGTCAATATGGTCGAAATAACCCAAGAATCTGCAATAGAAATGGACGAATATAGCCTTAAGCAAGAGGAATATATAAATGTGGCATATCCAAAGAAAGAGGAGGATCTGGTCGAGTTCCTCCATAGATGCCAATGAAAGAACTCTCAAATAATGGTGTGCTCTAAGTGCAGCGCAGCCTTCAACGGGAAGGCTATAGAAAACATACAATGAGTTCGACGTGCAAATGCCAAGAATAACTGAAGGAATTCTGGTAACCATGGGGATTTTGAAAGGAAGGGAGCACCAATGAGGCATGATCAAGATGAACCAGGTATACGAGTAAATAGCCCTTCAACATTCAAACCCATCGCTGACGCCCCAAGGGCAAGTGGGTAAAGTTAGTTGAGAAGAGGGGGCATGGTCAAAACAAATGGCAGAACTTCAAAGTCGAAATAGGTTCGTCTATAGCGTACCGGTGAGAATTTCAAACTTCCGAACAATCAGGATGGCGCTTAGAGAACTATAAGGGAAAAACCCTTATGATAAGGTTTCAGTGGAGGCGACAACAAAAAAGGCGCAAAGTTTATAGGGAGGCTGCAGAAAAAGAAAAAGTTGAGTCAAGTAGCAACATGCCGATAAAAAAGGATGGCAACAAAGACAACAATTATATAGAAAGGAAGCCAGTCGAGAGAAAGTTGTTTATTGGTCAGAAAGAAGAAGTAAAAGAAATCTAATCAGATAGCTATAAATGACGATATGATTATAGGAACTTCGATTCGGGATCAGAACTATCATTAGACATCATATGCAATGTAATATCCGTATTACCTAGAGAGTATGATAAGTTAATGGAGATGGATGACCCAGAAGATGAAGTCGAATTAGAGGTGGCTGGTCAAAGGCCATTTTGTTATTATATTCTAAATAATGATTTCGTCGAAGAGTAAAATTCCTTCTTTGAAAGGCTCAATGAAGCCATGAAAAATCACCTAAAGCCTCTATTTATTATAGATAAAATAGAGAATATGGGTATCAACAAGATACTAGTTGACGGTGGGGCAACAATAAATCTAATGCCGCATTACATGCTCAAGAAGATTGAGAAAAATAACTCCAACACAAAGCCCCACAACATGGTCCTCTTAAACTACGAAGGGAAAGTGGGTACCACTATGGGAGTCATTCAAGTGGATCTGACTGTAGGAATAATCACTAGGCCAACGATGTTTATGGTAATAACATCTAAGGGGAATTATAATATGCTCATTGGAAGAGAATGAATACATGGAGTAGGAGCAGTTCCATCATCACTTCACCAAAGAATCTCCATCTAGAAAAGTGATGAGATTTTCGAAAACATAGAGGTGGATCAAAGTTATTATATGGCTGAGATCAATCAAGTAAGTGGGCGACACTTTGATAGAAACTTAGCCCATATAGCTCCTTGTAACCCTTCAGGTTTCGACCTCACAACTGCAGATAATGCTTTCTGTTCCTTGTACCTACATCCCACCCATGGTTTTCAGTAGGATATGGAGGTGATAGGCGAAGAAGACTTTGTCTTTGAAACACATCGAATCCAACCTACGGGGTAGGGTAGCGAACTCAATAACTATGACTGAGCCGCAGGCACTTAGAAAGCTTTCGGCTTATATAGCTGAAAATAAATTGTAAGCGGCCCTAGATGCTGAAGTAAAATACATGGTTGTAAAAGCCAAAAATGAAGAAAGCACTTTGAAGGTCCTGGGAAGGATTTCGATATAGAGCCACCTGACAAAGATCAAGTCGAAATGCAAAGCCAAAGGCTTGATGCCATCTACGATGATGAGCCTTTGGGTTTCGAGAAGGATCTGCTAACAAACAATATCAAAATGCTTGCACAAGATCCTTTGGAAGAAATCAAACTGGGAGAAGGGACAACATTGAACCAAAGCTTAGAGTCAAAGTAATTCAATTACGGGAGGAGTTTAAAGACTACTTCTCATGGGATTATAATGAAATGTCTGGTTTGAGCAGAGATCTGGTCGAACTGAAGTTGCCAATAAAGCCTGGGAAGAAGGCTATCAAGCAGAATCCAAGGCGCTTTGTACCTGAGGTTCTCTCAAGGATTAAAGAGGGGGTTGAAAGAATTCTAAGATGCAAATTCATCCGTACGACTAGGTATGTTGAATGGATTGCTAATGTTGTTCCAGTTATTAAGAATAATTAAACTTTAAGGGTTTGCTTAGATTTTAGAGACTTAAATATTGCAACCCCAAAAGATGAGTATCTAATGCATGTGACAAAAATGCTAGTCGACTCTGTTGTAGGCCATGAGTATCTAAGCATGCTCATCGAGTATTCTAAATATAATCAGATTTTCATTGTTGAAGAGGATGTGTCGAAGACAGCCTTTCGATGCCCTGGAGCCTTAGACACTTTCGAAAGGGTAGTAATGCCCTTTGGCCTAAAGAACATTGAGGCAACTTATCAATGAGTGTTGCGGTGAGAATAGGATATCAAATTATTGATTAATTTGAACCATAATCTTAGTTCACAACCGGTCTTTGATTTATCCGAAGGAAAGGTTAAAGAAAGGAAAAACCTATTTTGCATCATAAACACAATGCGGGGATAGATCTATGGCTCGGGGGTTTGTTAAGCTTAGAGAAGGTATTAGCATCTTAAACTTCTGTAGTACTCTACATGAACCTCTTGTTTTATGTGTGTTTATTGCTAAGGATTATCTGCTTAAGGATAATGCTAAGGCTTAAAGGTAAAGAGAATGACCTAATGAGTTAGTCCTAAGTTTACTCGCCAAGACTCGCATCTTGTGCCTACGTATCCGAGGTAGGGGATGGAATCAGAGTAATCGTAGTTCCCCTTAAAAAGGAAGAATAGGAACTTCTTGACTGTGGTCAAGATTCCTGGGGGATTTAAACGTTCACAGGAAAACGCTTACATTGGAGTGCGGATACTCCGATTTCTACGTTATAAAGTTTAATTGAAAAGGGTGTAAGACAAGTGTTCCACGGCGGGAAACTTATATGGAGTGCGGCGACTCCTAATCCTAAGGTTAGGATAAAAGAGGTTGATGTCCACGGAGGGACGCCTAAGCATGAGTACGGAGACTCAGCGTCTTAAGGTTTGAAAGGTAAGGGTGTGTCCACGGTGGGACGCCTAAGCACGAGTACGGCGACTTGGATCCTAAGGCTAGGATGGGGTGAAAGGTGAGGCGTTGACACGACGGTCAAATGGTAAACCTTTCCTTTAGAGGGGATTTAAACGATAAAAATAATAGCAAATGGATAATTGATAAGCAATATGAACATGGTTATAAATTGAGTTAAAATTGACTGGAAATTGAGATTATTTATTAGATGTGGGTTATGATTAAGTTGGATTGGTGAATTTGGAAATGATTTAGAATTAAGAGGTAATTGTTTTTAATTATTTTTGTGAGTTTTATGTATTATGAAAGAAAGTAAATTCCTAACCATTTTTATTAAAAAAACTCTATTTTTATCTATCAAAATAAAAGTGCTAATTATAATTTCTTGTTTTTCATATTGTATAAAAAAGCTAAACTAACATAACTTAAAAATTAAACTAATTGTTTATTAAAGATTATTATTTTTTTTGGTTTTTTAATATTATGACAAAGAAAAATTGAAATTAAAAAACACTAAATAACACCTGCATTTTTATATTAATCTAAAGTTAAATCTAAAATTATCTTTTTTTTTGTTATTATTATTATTATTTTTATTATTTTAGAAATTAAAATTCGTTTTCAATAATTAAATAAACTATATTTTTTAGATTTATTTTTCATTTTTTTAGCTATTAAATAAAACATATTTTCAGATTTTAATGTTATGTTAGTTGATTGGGTTAGCATGTTAGTGGTGTTAGTCTTGTATTATTATTATCATTACAAAATTACAAAAATAAATATAACAGAAAAAATAATAAAAGGTAAATGAAAAGGAGATTGGGTCGGGCTGGGTCATCACCCCTAGACCCGACCTGGCTGGCAATATATAAGCAATAGGGCTGAAAAAATTAGGGTTATAAACCCCTAATACAGCGGCGGAGGACTCCCCCATGGAGTCTTTGCTGCATTATTTTTTGTTTTCTCTTCTTCCTCTTCTTCGCTCTTCTTCCTCTTTATGTTATGAACCTTTTTTTTTTTGAATCTGAAACAAACAACAAACAATGAACAATATTGGCTTACGTTTTGATGATTTTGGCTTGTTTGATTATGCTTTTCGGTGATGATGGCGACGATGTTTAAAGAACTGAGCCGTTGGTTTTTTGTCTGGAGTCGTCAGATGTTTTCTTTTTGGTCGGTGATTTTGTTTCTCTGAGATGCTTATAGGATGACTTTGGTTTTCGGATGATGATGATGGGATGATGATTCCTCCCCCTGAGTCCGACCGCGGATGGTTTTTCTGGTGATTTGCTGGTGTTTCGGGTTTTGCGGATTTTGGGTGGTGATGGAGTTTGAGCGATGACGAGTCTTTGACTCTGAGCTTTTTGATTTTACGGATCTGTGAGGATTTTTTTTTACGATTTTTGCGATTTAGATCTTGTGGTCTTACGGAGGGGGCGGCGATGATGATGACAAAGGTCTCTTCGTCTCTGAGCCTTTGTGGGTTTTGATTACAGTGGATATATGAATTGATGATTTTCGGATGACGTTCTCTGTGATTCTCCGGTTTCAGATAGTGGTTGTTTGATGATTTTTCCATTTGGTTTTTCTTTGGAATTTCGTATGATTCTTGCCTCCTTTTTCTGATTTTTGGCCTCTGTTCTTATACTACTCTTCTTCTTTAAAACATATGGAATGTTTTAAATTCATTTCCTTTTTGGAGAAAACATGTCTTTGACATGTTGTTGTTGATTTTGGAAAGTTGTATGTGGTTTGTTTATTTACTGTCGGATCTGGATTTGGATTCACTAGATGCTAATGGGTGTCGCTACAGCGAAAGTCGGCGCCGGCTTGACAGAAGAGTCGCCACCGTGCGTTATTTATCCCACAAGAGGGAAAGGAAACGCTCGAAGTAAACCTCGCAAAAATGGGAAAGGTATGGTCATCGCAACCAAAACCTGGGTTCGGGAGTCGGTTACGCAAGGGGAAGGTATTAGCACCCCTCACGTCCGTCGTACTCGACGGGATCCACGCTTGGTGTTTATAAGGAAAAGGGTGCATTTATCTATCTACGCTAGTGGTTAGTCTGAAAAGAAAAGAAAAGGACAGGACTCGACAGAACATACGCTGTTCTGGGCCTACGTACTCCCTCGTGCAATGGGAAAGTCAGAGTCAACGTAGTTCGACTACCTACGTCTAGACGGGGGGGAAGGTTGCTCGCCAGGATATCGCGTCCTGTGCCTACGTACTTCCACACAGCATGGAAGATCAGAGCAAACGTAGTTCGACTACGCATGACACAAGCTGTTCAAGTGTTTTTTATGAAAGAATGCACCTTAGCCAAGGGTTTTCACAGTCCAGGAGGACAAAATGGTTTAATGTTTGTTCAAATCTTTTAATGGAAGAAATGAATTCATTTTTGTTTTATCCTTTATTAAGTGTTTTTCTGCTGTTTCGAGAAAGGAAAGAGACACCCTAAAACTTATGGTTAAAAAGGGGAATCTACTTAATGTTATCATGCCTGGTTAACCAACCTAATGTCTATCGTAACTCCTCCACAACAGAGAAGTTAGAGCTCCTAAGGGATCATGGCAACAGAACTAAACAGCCAACAGGAAACACTACAAAGTAAAGAAATACTGGAAATATGCATGAATGCAACAACCAAACAAGCAAGGCACAAAGGCCACACACCACAGAGGCAAGGGAGCTCAGCTCTACCGAATACCAACAAGCAAAGCCACTCAATAACAAACAAGCAGAAGGAGGACCACCTCAACTTCTCATGCACATATAGCCTACTTCTAAGATGCACTTATCTCAGAAATATCTAGATGAAACCCTAAGTCTAATGCAGCACAGCACCACACAAGTCAATCAATCACAAAGAGAAAGCTAACCAGCCTGGCAAACTCTCATCCCATAAACAGACCCCTGAACAAAGCCCCTAATCAAATCTCTAAGCAAAGCCTTAAAGCAAAACCCTAATCAAAGCCCTAAGCAAAGCCCTATGCAAAACCTCCACACAAGAGAAATCAATCCCAGTCTTCAAGCTTCAAGACAAGCTTACCAAAGAAAGGGAGCTAAGTAGGCAGACTCATGGTGCCTTCCTCAGGAAAGTACCAGGAGGCTCCTACTTAGGAATCATATCCCATGCGGCTCAACAACTGTGATCAGTTTACATTCCTCCTCAGGATAAACTAAACTCACATGAAGGCTCCAACATCATTGGATACTTAAGAAAGCCTATATGAACTAAGGGAACTAAGTGAACAGACCCATAGTGCCTTCCTCTGGAAAGTACTAGGAGGCTTCCACTTAGGAATCATATCCCATGTGGCTCAACAACTGTGATCAGTTTACATTCCTCCTCAGGAGAAACTAAACTCACATGAAGGCTCTAACATCATTGGATACTTAAGAAATCCTACATGAACTAAGGGAACTAAGTGAACAGACCCATAGTGCCTTCCTCAGGAAAGTACTAGGAGGCTTCCACTTAGGAATCATATCCCATGTGGCTCAACAATTGTGATCATTTTACATTCCTCCTCAGGAGAAACTAAACTCACATGAAGGCTCCAACATCATTGGATACTTGAGAAAGAGGTGAGAAGAAAGAATGAAAGGTATCCATAGTGCCTTCCTCAGGAAAGTACCATAAATTTCCCTCAAACTTCAGGATCTCGAACCTCACAGAAAGAGAGCAAACTCCTAGACTAGGACCTCAATCCATGCGTCCTTGCAAGCTCCAACCTCTAGGTTTTGATCTTCAATCTTCTCCTTCATCATGCTCCTTCAACAAGGTCTTTAAAGCAAACCAAGCCCTACAACAATTCCCCAAAGATAGACAATCAACACAAAACATGCCACACAAACAGTCCATTCAGAAAATACTCTGAAAATACTAAAGAAAGGGGGAAAATCTAATGCTTATTCACAAGGGTCTATTGCACCTACCCATAATATCCCTATAGTCCCATACCCAAAATCAGACTAAAACTCCTAAGAGAAATGATTTACTTCACCTATGTTAAACCTAAACCCTAATTTTAATCACTCTAATCTCACCTAATCAAACCATCTAAAAATTAATCCTAAAATTAATGAATTAAATCCTATGAGGAAGCTAAAGTCCTAAGTTAATCACCCTAAAAAGAATGGACCCTAAATCTAAGGGGAGCTAATTGAACTAAAATCAACAAAATGGGGTATCAACTAAATCATCTAAAAAAGCTATTTAAATGAAAAATATACTAAAAATGCTAAACTAAAAATAAAATGGACTTTTATTATTTTCTAATTTTCTTAACAGAATTATAAACCTAATGCAAAAAGAAGCAATTAAAAATACACATTTTTCATTTATTTATGAATTTTATAAGATGCAAGAAAATAAAAGAAATTAAAAACTAAAATGAAATGGGGAGGGGGGTGTCAGTAGTGATGCGCCCAGTTATAATGTTGGATGGGCCAGGGACTGGGAGGTGCGAAGAGCGAAAGCATTAGGCCCACATGTGTTCAGAAATTAAGATCAAAAATTAAAAGAAAAAAGAATAAAAGTTGGTGTGATTAGCAACTGATTTCAGTGTTATTTCAATTGGGCTCCATATTGGGTGTGTGTATAGCAAAGTTGGCTAGGCCCAAGATCATGTTTTAATGGAACGCCGCGTTCCAAAGCTTCAGAATATCCCTCCGTTTTTCATTTCAAATAATGGCCCTTGGATTTAAGTCTCAGGTCAACCATTTCAATCTAATCCAACGGTTATTATATCATCTTCTCCACAAAGCACTTAGGGTTTTCAGGTTTTCCAGCTCCATGCAAGAATTTTCAATCCCTTCGTTCTCTCTTGATTCTTAATGAAATCAAAAAATTTAAAGACCTAAATTAATCTACTAACTCCAAGGAATCCAGCCATATCAATGGTTTCAACTAAAACTTCCTATAACTCCCAAACAGAGGGCACGAATATCTTGGTCCAACCATTTTGCACTGCCATGAAACCTCAAGAACCTCGATTCTAATGGTGCTAATGCGTTCATTATGTTATACTGGTTTCAACAAGCCATTACACGTGCATTAAAACCTACTACATAACCTATTCTTGATCTTGAAAGAATCTATGACCTGTCATCAACCTTCATGTAAAGCTCTCAAACTCTCTGAAAATGGTCATATAACCTAACCTAACAATTCTACACTAAAATTCTAATCATCTAACACATAATTAAGGAGATGGCAGTGAAAACACCAACCTGCTTGTTGGCTATGGCAGGTATGGATGTAGCTCGATTTAGGGCTTGATTCCTCTTCACAATGATCTTCAAGTATCAGCCTCCTTTCTGTTTGCACGACCTTTGATGATGAGGGCTTGTAGTGGAAGAATTGTGGCTTGCTTGCAATTGAGGATTCCTTTGAATATCTCTCTCTCCACTGAATTCTCCAACTGAATTATCTAACCTTGGCCAACCCCTAACCTCATCATGATCCATTCAATATATAGACTTCAATGGAAGATCCTAGATTCATCTAGAAAGAAGTAGAAGAATGTGGAAATTCTCATGTAAGGATACTTTGACATATCTCATCTCATGCCATCAATTACCTTTACATCCCTTTGAATTCATTTTAAAATCTCCTCACATGAGATATTGAGGTGGTATGAATGAAGAACAAACCAATTCCTTGCCTTTGGTGAAGTTTTACAATGTTGCCTTATTATGTAAGTAAGAACATTACAAAGCAACTCCCATTTTTAGGCCTCAAATAAAAAATGTGTCTAAACCATTGTTTTCAAAATGTTGTTTAGACTCAAAATGGTATATTACATGACCTATTTTGGATTTGTAGATCTCTCAAACCATTTTCCAACTTGAACTTATTTAACTTATATGCCATTTTTAGGTCATGTTCACCAATTTTTATCAATCTGAGCTCTATGCATCTCCAAACTTCCATGACCTCTTATCTAGACTTAAAATGCCATTTTGAGCAACTTTGATGTTGGGAAGTTTTTCATTTGAAGCTTCCTTGTATGAGTTTTAGGCATAGGCTAAGAATGATCTGTAATTCTCAAATGACCAAAATACCCTTTGCTTGCCAAGGACATAAGTGGAGTTCCACAAATCATATGAAGGCATACCATACCTCCCTAGAAAGCTAATACAATTAGGAACAACTCTCATGTTGGCCATAAATCCATTTGAAATATCCTTGAAGGTCAAAAGTTGCTTGGAAGACAGACAACTTTCATAGACAAATTTCAGTGCCCTCAGATGACCTGTAACTTGCAAGAGCTATAACTTGGGTTCTATAAATCATCTTGATGAGTTCCACCACTAAAATTAAATCTATGAAGATACTCTACAAGTTTCATGTGGACCAGAAATTCATATGAAGCTTGCATCTTGAGTTACACTGCTTTGAAGTTTGACCTAAATCAGGGGATTTTACACTGAAACCCTAATTTGGTAACTCCATTTCTCCTTGACTCCCTCTGATTTTTCTTTGGCACAACACCACATCCATACCCATATAGCAAATAATGAATCCCACATTCTTCAAATGATCCTTGATGCCTTTCAAAACAAGTCTTTGACCTAAGGTTGACCTAGTGTTGACCCAGATAAAACCCTAGTTGACTGACTTCAACTGAGGCTCTTGCAATCATTCCAATGACTTGGTTACTCCTAAAAAATGATCATCTAGGCTCTTCATAACATCCATACACACCTCATGCTCTTGGCTCATGGCTCACACTTCCTCTGATGATCCCCAAATAACCTCAAGATAGGGGAGAACTCACTGATCAACCTGTCAACTCTTCAAGGCTCAAATTCTTCCCTGATGACCTGAGTAGTCTTGAATATGAATGAAACCCTTGAATATACCTCTTGAGATAAGAATAGCACTTGATCCCATGATTAAGATAGCTTGCTTATGCTATGCAATGCAGATGAATACACTATGTACATGATGCCAATGCAAATGATTATGCAATTGAAACATAAACCTAGGTTAGAAAAGGTTGGGCAAATTTTGGGGTGCAACAATGGGTGTTTATCAATTTGATTGTTAGATATTTATGATGCTGATACTTGCCATTTTCTGAATCCCTGTGAGCTGTGTTATTGTTGGATTTTCTATTTTTGTTATCCGATTATTTCTGATCTGGAATTTGGATTAAGGACCCGTTTGGCTGAAAAATCATTTTCTAAAAAAAACTTGTTTTCTCTTTCTCGGATACAGAACAGACTTTCTGCCGAGTCTTGGGCCTGAGGTTGGAAATGAAAACAAATGGGGGGTCGATAGCATTAACTTGTTGCCCCTCCCGGACCCGATGATGAAATTATCCTGAGGGTCCGAAAATTAAATTTAAAAAAAACAAATCCTTTTCCACAAAAAATATATTTCCATTTGACAATTTTTTTATATTAATTTGCAGGTCTTGACAAATTCGGAAATTCGGAGACTTGGAAGCTTAAAGACGGACTTGAAGATGTAGTCTTAGGATATTTAGAACTTTTATTTGTAATTCTTCAAAAATGTAAAATTCAGATATTTGCTGTAATTTGCATATTATACGGAACTTGATCTTGAATAAAATGAATAAATTCACTCTTGTAGCAAACAAACTTTATTCCTCCATAATTAAATTATGAATCGTATCTTGAATAACTTTGACTTTTGTAACCTGAATTGAATTAACTGACACTCGCGACAGAACCAAATTGACGTTCACTATAAATCCAATGCAAACCAAAATTCCACCATGCCTTTAAAATTTAATTTGTAACCAGCATAGAAATAAAAATGAATGTGTGCTCGAACTTGTTTAGATGACTTATTTGAAACCATTCTCACAGCGATTCCAATCCCAATTCGTTCGTATTTAATGCCCTCAAATCAATATGGTTCATAAATCAAATAGCATTCCAAAATTCATCTGATGACCAAATTCGATTCTCACACAAGGATGAAACGTATCGAGAAACGTCTAACTTCAATATTGTCTTAGAAATCCAACCAATTAAAGGCACCCGGTATTATTTTCCGGTTATCCAACACGCCTGCAAAAACGAACAAACTGAGAAAACCGGTTAGCGGTTAGTAACAAAATGAAATGCAAAAGATCAGTGATCTAAGGGTATATTTTGGGGTATCACAGTTGCCCCTATTTAAATAACTTCACCGGATGATTTGAGTGACGAAGGCTCAAGAAATCATGGTGAAAGGGATTTAAATATAGATAACCGAAATTTTTGCCCTTAGATGCAGTGATATGCAATGCTATGGGCAAAACAAAAATGCCGACAATGCTATGAACCTAATATGATGTGTATGATGAAAAGATGCAGAATGAAGATGGAACAACTACACAGAGGAACGACGCAACGAGCAAACACACACACACACATCGGGGAAGACAACATATTGGGGAACAGAACGGAACACGGGGAAATCTAAAGCGATGGACCAACGGGTTCAAGCATGACCAGTTGCCACTTTAGAAAGAAATACAAGAAGAGATCATCAATAGAGATGGTACCGGCGAGACGACTTCCACTGGGGAAAATATCCGAGAGTAACTGTTCAACAGGTTCAGGCATGACTGGCTGACACTCTAGGATAAAAGGGTAACACAGGATCCGCATGGTGGTAGGATCAGGTAAACAAAATGTTGGAGTCTTCAGGTTGAATAACATCTAAACTTCTGGAAATTCCTTAAGCGAAGAGATCAAACGGGATCTTCAGAAACCAATCGAAAAATATACAGGGTAAAAACTTGTTGTATGCCAAAATAAATGGACTTCAAGGGGGAACTGCCCTGATAAGTTTCTCGGGAGAGAACGACCACTTATCGTTGGAAGGGACTTACATGCTAAAATGGATAAGCTCTCAAATAAAGAGACTGTTGCTTATCTGGGGGTACGGATGAAATAATAAGCTCCTCTGAAGGGACTGTCGCTTATCGGTGCTGTAAGATGTGATGATAAGCTCATCGAAATAAGATTGTTGCTTATCTGATAAGAATAAGCTTCCACCATCAAAATATGATTGAACTTCTCCTTGAACCAAATGACTCATTTAGAAAGGGTAAATAAACTTCCTCACGCTTCAAAGTTTGTATGCTCTGAATAGGTCTTAGTTTTTTATTTTACTAAAGGGTAAAATAAACCTCCCCACGCTTTAAGGTCTGGTGTCCTGAATAGGTCTCAGTTTCTTCATTTACTAAAGGGTAAAATTGACCCCCCCATGCTTCAAGATGAAAAGGCAATGGAAACCAGCTTCTCGATGGATATGGCCTCTTGCTGCTAGTCATGATGAAGATATGATAAGCTTCTCAGGCGAGAAATGCCGCTTATTTGCAAGGGTAGCAATGATAAGCTTATCGGATGAGAATTGTTACTTGTCGAGGTTGTAAAATGTAATGATGATAAACTTCTCGGACGAGAACTGTCGCTTGTCTGATATAATGATAAGCTTCTCGGGCGAGAACTGTCGCTTGTCGGATATAATGATAAGTTTCTCGGGCGAGAACTGTCACATACCGATGTTTGTAAAATGTAGTGATAAGCTTCTCAAGCGAGAACTGTCGCATACTGATGTAAAGTAATGATAAGCTTCTCAGGCGAGAACTGTCACATACCAATGTAAAGTAATGATAAGCTTCTCAGGCGAGAACTGTCGTATACCGATGTAATGATAGGCTTCTTAGGATGAGAACGGTCACTTATCAGTGTAGTAATGACATGCTTCTCAGGGTGAGAACTATCGCTTATCGGTGTAGTAATGATAGGCTTCTCAGGATGAGAACTGTCGCTTATCTGCAAAGGTAGCAATGATAGGATTCTAAGGATGAGAACTGTCACTTATTTGGAAATGTAGCAATGATAGGCTTCTCAGGATGAGAACTGTCGCTTATCTGCAATGAGGCGTTGTAAAAGGCTCTTATTGATAGATAGTGCAAAAAAAATGCACGTCCAGGTAGGTTCGTCGACCGACGGGGATCGAAGTTCAGTCTAGAATCAAGCTAGAAAGAAACTGTCAAACAAGACTCCATTGAGGGAATAAACTCAAACGGGGATTATCTTATCCTAGGCACGAAAAAGGTAATTGAAATAACCATCATCCACGAGGGTTGAACTCTGTGGAGAAACTGAAATAATGGGTTTTTTAATGCCTAAAGGTTGACGATCTACTTGGAGAGAACGGATAAACCTAATTACTTGGCGGTAACCACAACCAAAGTAACGATAAAAGACAATAGAGGATAGCAGACATGCTAATGCTGATGCGTATGTCAAAATGAAAAGGCAATGCTTATGCCAATGCTCATGCTTATGCTGATGCACATGCATATGCTGACGAAACAGATAAGAGGAGACAGGTGATGAAATAAACATCTCGACGGGGATACCCGACGGCCTCTGCAAAAGTACATCTATTAGAAGATAGGAAATATTGATGGCAGAACTAAATCTTACTTCAAAGTTCCAAACTCTCTGGGGAGAGAAATATTCCACTTGGGGGATAAGATATCATAACTTCACTGGGAGAGTCATCTTAGGATTAGAGACTTTCGGGGATAAAATAAATATCTGCTTCATTTGGGAAGTGTGGAGCTAGGCAGCTTCATGGTGAAAGGTGTAGCAACTTCCTGGGAAAAGCACATCAACTTCCCGGGGAAAGTAACATCAACTTCCCTGGGGAAAGTAACTTGACTTCTTGGGGAGAAGATGACAATCTCCTGGGGAAAATTTCCTAAAGAAAGTTTGGCAACTTCAGTAAGGAAAAGATGGTTCCACTGGGAGTGGGTCCTCAAATGGAAATGTACCACTTGGAAGATACTAGGGAGATCTCTGCAGTCTTAAAGGTCACTGGAGATTATCAGATCAGTCCCAAATGTTGTCATCTTATATTCTTGCTGGGGACTTCCGCTGAGGCAATGGCTTAAAAGTGCCTCTACAACCATGAGACTTACTGGGGAATGAACACCACCTGAAGTAAAATTCATCAGGGCATGAAGAGCGTAATCGTCGCCATTTTGAAAAACATAATTCCCCAGAGTACCTGCTTTGTGAGAAAGAGTCACCTCAAGAGGATTTTACAAAGAACATAGGGTCCAATTGCCCCACCGTTTCCAAACTCTTGGAGAGATTTGTCGGATCTCGACGTAACTGGCGGATTGACAGTGTAATGACTTTGTCTTCAAGAAATAGCTCTTAAGAAAGTCAGACTTGCATCAGTAAGAAATTTGGAAACCGCCGGCCCCTGTTCAGCAGGATCTTCAAGTTCCATTGTAGCTGTCTATATGTAAATTTCTAAGACGTCAGGCGAAATCAACACGCATGAACTGCTAATCCTGAAATTATTAATGCAACATATGTATTTGTCTTGAACTTTTTGAAAAAAAGATACCACGATAACTTGTGACCGAATCACTAGTTATGCTATAAATTTAATTTATAAAGCCAACATCAAATCGAGCATAGCTCGTAGGAGTCAAGAAACATTATCTCATTGAGTATGCTTTCAAATTGAACCCTACACCAATTAGGTATTTTAAAGGTTGTATCGTGGCTTGATTCACAGTTTTATAAATAAAGGATAAAGGCTCAAATTCTATTTGTACCCACCCATTCTTCGTGATGTTCTCCAACCCTATATTCAGTTAATTGGATACAAGCACTCATCTCTCAATCGGATTTGATATGGTCGAGAACTCATCAAGGCTTCGGACTTGGCAGTCACTCACCTATTTTCTTTTGGGTGTTTGATCACACGACTTGTTCTTTATTGTAATCCTTTATTTTTGTTTTTCGCATTTTTATTCCCTAACTTTTGCCTGGACAGAGTCTTTTGAATTTGACTTTGGGCGTCCAGTGGGATGCCCCAGTTTTGCCTAAGTCTCCTTCATAGGTTTTGACTTATCGGGCTCTTTCTTTTTCATTCATTATTATTATTATTATTATTTATGAACAAGTCGTGTGACTCTTTTGAATTTTTGACCTTTTTTGAAGGATTGTGACTGCCTTACTCTTTAGATAGTTGAGGGATAATCATTGTGTTTTTTTTACTTCCAGCCTCCTAACATGTCAAGGATAGATAAAATGGATTCTCGAATGCTTTCCCCTCCTTTTTAAGAGTTTGAGCGCACGATCAGTTTAACTGAAAAACTACCCTGCCTCGGGTTAAAAATTTGAGGGTTTTTGTTTGGAAAAGAAAAACTCCTACTTCAAGGCTCAAAGGGGTTAAAGAGGGATTATCTTCCTTATATCTCCAGTGTTTAGGATTTGAAACAATGTCTTACATCATCAACAGGGTTTCATTCAAAAGCAGATGACAGGAGATCTTGCATTTTTATTCATCATCCTCCTCCCAATTCTTTATCAAAGCCAAAATATCGGGTAAAGTTGGCATTATAAATTATGAAAAATAATTTTGTGAGTGAATACGAATGGATTTCTTCAAGACAAACATGCATTGCATTAATTATTCAAAACAAACAAATTCTTACATGCTAATTATGCTTTCATAGTCAAAGAAATAAAATACATATGATAAACCAAAATGAATTGTCCGACAAGCCTATCTAAAGGAGTCTATTAGGTCTTTATGTTCAAGACCGGCATGGTAGTGGTGGTTTATTCTGGCAGAGTCTCATTGGAATGAGTCGTCTTGTTTGCCCCAGCTATGTTGGTCAGCTCTTCATCAATAATCTTCCCAGATTCTTTATCAATCATGGTCCCATCATATTTCCAGGGTACAACTTGAGGATTACTGAAATGAGATGGACTAAGCTTCTGAACAATTACCGGCTTCGGCTGATTCGTTGTAGGAGTAACTGGCTTAGATATGTTGAAAACAGGCTTTGTAGAATTTGATCTTGGCAAATGGAAAACCCTGGGAGGAATCCTGATCTAAGAAGCATTAACAACCCTATTGTCGCTACTGCGAAAATCGGCGCCGGCTATGACAGAAGAGTCGCCACCGTACGTTATTTATCCCAAATGTGGGAAAGGAAACGCTCAGAGTAAACCTAACGCAAAGAGGGAAAGGAATGGTCATCGCAACCAAATCTTGGATTCGGGAGTCGGTTACGCAAGGGGAAGGTATTAGCACCCCTCACGTTCGTCGTACTCGACGGGATCCACGCTTGTTTTCTATCTAAGGGTGTGTTATTCCATCTACTCTAAAGGTCTGGGTTAAAAAGAAGAGAAAATGACTTGGTAAAGTATCGCACTTTATGCCTACGTATTCCCGTCTGGAATGAGAAATCAGAGTCAACGTAGTTCGCCTACCTACGGGAAAGGAGGGGAAGGTTGCTCGCTAGGATACGGCATCCTATGCCTACGTACTTTCACACAACATGAAAGATCAGAGCAAACGTAGTTCGGGCCACGGAAGACACAGATTTGTCTGACTGTTTTTAGATCCTTCTGAAAGGGTTTCTTCTGATTAGGAGTCCGAGCGGACAAAAATGACACTTTGATGTTTGTTTTGAATCTTTTACGAAAGAAGTGTTTTTTAATGGGTTCGCAATCTCTGACGCACTAGAGACTATGATTTGAGAGTGACTACGTCGTATGTCACCCTAAGGGTAACACACTAAGCAATCAGGTTACTGAAGAGTGACCCTCCAGCAACCTTTTCTCAAATAGCTTAAGGCTCGTAACGTACGACATCGATTAACCTTATTACTATATTTTTGAAGTGTTTTGAGATGGAAGAGAAAGAAGCTCTAAAAAACCTAGGGTTGAAAAGGGAATAAAAACTAACCTAAAGTTGTCATGCATGGATAAGAACCTAATGTCTGTCATATTTCTCTCTTGCACAGAGAAAAACAGAGATCCTAGAGGATAAACAGCAAAAGAACAGATATATACAGTAAACAGTAAACATGTATGCAATGCAGCAGTACAAGCAAGGCAAGGGAGTCCCACTCTACCTCGAACCTGGGAAAACAACAGGCAAAGTGAAACAGCATTCACTTCAAACCTAAGGGGGCAAGCTGTACAAGCTAACAAACAATACAGAAAAAGAAAACAGCACCAGCTCTGACAGCAACAAACCAACTTCTGCAGTAAGCAACACAAGCAGCAACAACTCTGACAGCTACAGTTGATTAATAGCAAAGGGTTGACAGTAACAACTTCTCCAAGCAAGACCCCATCATCATTCTTCAACAATCTTCAAGCTTTAGATAAGCTCCTATCTTCAGAAAAATATCCCAGCTTTAGCAAGCATGAACTTCAACCAGTAAACAACTTCAACAAAAAGCATCAAAACCCTAGCTTCAACAGACAACCAGCTTTGACGGGCACAAGCTTCATCTTCACCAATCTTCAATGAACTTCATCTTCAATAGGTTTCCATCTTCAATGCAATCACTCCAGAAGAGAATCAATCAATAGATGAAGTTGAAATGTTAAGAGGCTTAGTGACAACCCAAGGAAATCACTAAGATCTTAACATGGCAAGTGAAAGGTATCCTCAAGGTTCTACCCAACCAAAGCATGCTCTACATACCTCCTAAGGAGAGATGGAACTTCTTTGGGGGACCTTGTGTCATGGGATGGAATAGACGCACAAGAAGCTCTCTATGTTTGAAAGAAGAAACAAGACTACTCTAATGCTCTTCCTATGTATCCTAATCCCTAAGCCTCTGACAAGCACTCCAACAAATGAGAAATCTTCAACTCCAAACCTCTTCAAGCAATCCAAAGTCACTTCATTTGATCTTCAAGTCATCCAAGTAAAGCCCAAGCCAAAAAACACCCCAGAAATAGCCCCACACAAATATAACCAAACCAAATATCCAAAGGAGAAACCCACAATCACCACACAAGTTGCAAAAATCAAATAAAATGCTAAAGCTCATCATAAAATCCTAATTAAATTTCTAAGGGGACCTAAGCCTATACCCAATACCCCATAGGAATCCCAAACCCTATATCAATCATTTAATCCTTAAACTATGCACTAAACTACAACTATTTGTCTTGAAACCCTAATTCTAACACCTCTCCTATTCACCTCTCAAACTAACCTAAATGTTATTCACAAATTTGTGATAAAATTTCTAAGGGTACATGCTTCCCTAATCTAATCAGTCCCACAAGAATCAACTTAAAATCATTCACCAATTAGTCACAATAAAATCCACAAAATCATGTAGCCAATGTACAAAATTAAAGAAAATAATAAAATGGAGAAAACCAAATTAAATTGAAAAATGGATAAAAATGAGATTTATTAATTTCATAAAATCACAAATAAATCCAAGATCATGGAGGTATTTTTAAAATATTTTTTGGATCAATATTGGATTTATTGTGAATTTTAGAAATCAAATGGATTAAAAATAAAAGAAAATCAAATAAAAGAAATTAAAATGCTGAATTAAATGGGAGTCATTGGATCAATTGACTGGTAAGCACATCTGAGGCTTCAGAACGTGTCCACGCGTGCATCCCAGTCACACGCTGACTGGGATTAGTGAAACGGTGCGTATTGAACTAATGGAGGCAGTCTCAGTTTGAATCTTGGCCACACGATCATCATAACAAGTCTCCTCTTCAAGATGATCCAACGGTGAAGACTTCATCTTCTCCAAACGAGCTCAGGTGAAGGTCAAGTCTCAGACGGTGGTCCGGTGGTCCAACCACCGTCTTCTCCGGTGAAGAAAACCCTAAACCTCACCAATCAAGTCAAATAAAAACCCTAATCCACTCCAAATTTCACCCTGAACTCAAATCCACCCTCCAAAATCATTGACTCACCCTCAAAAGCCAAACCCGATCAAAGTTGCAGAGAAATCACCAAGTCTCGATGGTCACCATTCTTAAAATTAAAGGTACTAACATGAACTACATGTTACACTGATCAATTATCATCATCTAAACACCATTAATCCTCCAAGAATCGCGAGAACCAAGCTCTAACAGAAATTGCCACGCCTAAGGTTTTGTCTCTAATCATCAAATTTCTTTACCAGAAACGACCTAGCCATGATTTAAATTGCATCTAACCATTTAAAACCTAACAATTCTATCTATATCAAGCTACACGATGAAGTTTACTAACCTGCAAAATTCGAGTGAGCAGAGCCAGAAAACCTTCAAATCACCCTTCAATCTTCTCCAGACACGATCAATGAAGTGTTGTGGAGCTTCTGTATGCACTGAATTATCTTGAATCCTTCCCAATCACCAAACATGATTTTTGATGCAGATGAAGAAATTTCAATAGCTCCTTCTTGTTTCTGGCTCAATCCTTCCCAAAAATTCATCTGAATCCAATGCAATGCTTATATAGAATGCATTGGAAACCTCTAGAACTTTCTGGAGCTAACAGAATGAGATTTTCAATTTCTCATTCTCCTCCAATTTCTCATATGTGCAGTCAATGAATTGCTCTGCCACAGCTCTTGATTTTGCTTGAAATTCTCATCTCCTGATATTTAGAATTGAATGGCTATGATATCTCCCTTGTTTTGGATCCCATGGCCATGTATTGATGTGTTACTTCATTCTTAAGCAACAAAAGGAAAGTGCTTGAAAATGGCCTTATTTGCAAAATGTAATATTCCCATCATTCTCTAAGTACATTTTCTGATCAAAATGGTATATCACATGGACTTGTTTTGACCTATAACTCAAAAATCACAATTTCCCTCTTTGATTTATTTGAAAAATCTCCCTTTTTAAGCCATTTTTGGTAACTTTGTGATACAAGCCCATTCAAATCCTCATGACTTCTTACTTGGCCTAAAAACATCATTCTAAACACATTTCATGTTGGACACTTTTTCATTTGAAGAATGGAAGATAGAGATTTTGACTTATGTTGAAAAATGACCTATAATTCAACTTTCCCAAAATACCCCTGGATTGCCAAGATCATAACTTAAGTTCTACAAATCTTCTTGAGGACTTATAGTACTCTATGGAAAGCTAAGATCAATATCTACAACTCTTATGTTGGCCAAGAATCCATTTGAAAACTTATTGAGGGGAAAAAGTTGCTTGGAAGTCAAGTGATTTCCCTAGATAAATTTCAGTGTCCTCTGGTGACCTGTAACTTGCAAGAACCATAAACTGAGTTCCACAAATCTTCTTGAAGACTTATAGTACTCAAATTAAATCTATTGATAAGCTCTACAAGTTTCATGTTGACCAAGAATCTATTTGAAACTTGCATTTTAACTTATGTGGCTTGGAAGTCCAGTGCTATACAGGGGATTTTACCCTAGGAACCCTGTATCAAACACCTCCAACCACTCTTGATTCTCTTGAACTTGATCTTGACTCATCCATACACATGCTTTAACATCTCAACCCATGACTTCCATGACCTAGAGCTAGGTCTTGATGCCCTTTCTTTACTCTCCTTGACCTAGAGTTACCCAGATGAAACCCTACTTGTACACACCTCAACTGTGGTTCTTGAACTTGATACAAAGACTTGTCTAAGTTTCAATATGGCCTTCTAGGCATCCCATGAGCTTTGTACACACTCCATATCCTCAATTCATGCTTCATACCCCATTGATAACCTCCAATACACCTCAAGTTAGGAAAGAAATCCACTTGTTGACACTTAAATCTCCTTAAAGCTTCAACCCATTCCTTGATGACTTGGATGGTCTTAAGCTTGAATAAGGCCCCTTGATGTGCTTCCTTAGATAAGAATGGCACTTGATCCCTTGTTAGATGACTTGCTATGTTATGATATGCAAATGATTGGACTATGTACATAATGTGACTATGCAAATGATAATGCAATTAAAACATAAACCAGGTGAAACAGGTTGAGCAAATTTTAGGGTGCAACAGCTGCCCCTATTCAAACGGCTTGGACCCGACTGGGTGAAGAGCGAACGGCCTTCAAACAATCGAGGTACGAGACGGTTGAATACCAAGAACCCAGAAATTTTCCAATCGCAGAAATAAACTGCACAAACTGCTTGGAGAACAACATCCACCAACTGAATCCGGTTGTTACGACAACCAACTGATCAATCATCTGATATCAAAATATGATTTCAATGTCGACCGCCTGTGTAACGCCCCAGGCTTTGAACTTCCTCTTGTCAAAATACCCCGCCTTTTGTCCACGTTAAAGCTCCGCCTTCTGTCAATACGGAGAAAACAAATTAGCGACCCTGCTGGGGCTCATTTTCATCAACCCGAAAAAGATTCTATCATCGCGGGGATAAAACTTTGTCCACGTTAGGACTCTACATTCCGCCAACACAGAAAAATCCCGACGACTTCGCTGGGGAAACATTTTTGTCTAATCACATGAGACCCTGCTTATCTCTGCATTAACTAACTCCGTTGGGCCCAACCCACAAACGACTTCGAGGAGGACTCTACTGGGGACAAGAATATTTTGTCAACACGAGGAAATCACGGTGACTTCCTTGGGGAAAATACTTTTGTCAAATATCTGGATACAACTCACATACTCTGTCTATCACGGGAGAATCATCTATCTGGATACCGGAAAGTTCATCCGTCTGCTTCATACGGGAACACACATCCGCCTGGTTCATATAGGAAAAAGTCATCTGCCTGCTTCATGCGGGAAAATCCATCTGCCTGATTCTTACAGGAACGTCCATCCGCCTGCTTCATACGGGAAAATACATCTACCTGATTCTTATAGGAAAAGACATCTGTCTGGTTCTTACAGGAAAGTTCATCTGCCTGGTTCTTACAGGAAAGTCCATCTGCCTGATTCTTACAGGAACGTCCATCTGCCTGATTCTTACAGGAACGTCCATCCGCCTGCTTCATACGGGAAAACACATCTACCTGATTCTTATAGGAAAAGACATCTGCCTGGTTCTTACAGGAAAGTTCATCTGCCTGGTTCTTACAGGAAAATTCATCCGCCTGCTTCATACGGGAAAACACATCTGCCTGATTCTTACAGGAACATTCATCCGTCTGTTTCATACGGGAAAACACATCTACCTAATTCTTATAGGAAAGTTCATCTGCCTGCTTCATACGGGAAAACACATCTGCCTGATTCTTACAGGAAAATTCATCCGCCTGCTTCATATGGGAAAACACCTCTTGGATATAACTTCCTTGCCTATTCTTGGTAGTAGCTAACTCCACTGGGGATATTCTAAAAATAACTGCCCGACACCCGTTTCGACAACAAGTGACCACTTCTGAAATCTTGATTCATGAAACCCTGACATGCTGCCGCGACAGCAAACCTAAAGAAAAACACTCCGCTGGTCGGATTCTAGAAACTTCACCCAGTAGCTCTGTGGGGATAATAACAAGGTGAACTGTATCGTCACATGTCTCACGGTGAGACCTCGATCGTCTGGTAATAGATCTGAGCTGCAACTTCATACTCCTGCTGAGAAACACACCTGAAAGCAAAAGGTTAACCAACCTGATTTATGTTCAAAATGTGTATGTCTGACAATGGCGTAATGTTCCATACGGCACGAAAATGCTACGTGTTTCTGGGTAGATGCAATCATGATAATATATGCAAATGAAAATGCAGGTTCAGGCTGCTGGGGAAGGCTCTGACAAGCTTGCTTCAACACGGCTGTTGAGGACAAATACCACCCTGTTGGGGATGAACGGGTATCGCAAAGTATTCCAGCAAAATAAATGCCGAAAACACCACCAAACTCTATCGAGGAGAGATTAAACATCGATTTCCGCTGGGAGGAAAGAACAACACCTGCTGGGAAGATTAACTCAGCTGGGCAAGAAGCAACCCTTTTGGGAGACAACTGTCTGGGTACGGTTTACAAACTCGAAGCTACCACTCCGCTGGGGATAATCATCTTGACAAAGGCATGACAACCTGTGGGGAGAAAGAAAATCATCCTCGTTGGGGATAACCCTTCTGAACCTACTATGACTTGGTTATGTGCCGCGGAAATCCTCCCAGCTAGGGATTGAACGTGCACCTACTCGACTCTCTGGGGAGTATAACCTCTGCATGGGACACTGATCTTGTCTTGCTGGGGATATCCTGTGGACAACTTCCATGAGGATACTCTTCTGGGGAAAATAATCTTTCCTTCGGTAAGGGATAACATCGTCTCAACCTCTGGGGATGAGGTGCGACCTGCTGAGGAATGACGTCAACTGGAATCAGGCTCTAACATCCCGTGATTTGGCTAGGGAATACAATCCCTGACTGTTTGCTCCAAAGGTAAGAACCCTGCAAAACACAAACGAGACAAAACAAGCCTATACAACAGGATCTATCCGGGTTAGCATCCGTGACATTACTTCAGTCAATTCGAAGTTTTAGCAATTATTGGCAAGGGCCAACAAGATTATGCAAGTGCAAGTTTATCAAAAACATCGGCGTCTTCCACAAACAAAACAGTAAAGAACAAGCATCAAGTACTGAATAACGCTTTATTGATAACGAGCCTCTGAATAGGCAGAGTTTTGTACACTGGATGCAACTCCTGAAAAGAGGAAGTTACGCATACACACATACATATATGCACAAAAAGCATAAATAAAAATACAAAACAATAATGGTATACATGTCGGCGACGTGGTACAGACAAACACCATGAGCTGATCCTCCTATGACTCGCCTGACTCTACGCTTTCCCGATATCCGATCTTCGGAAGAGATTGTTTTTGGATAGACGGCCCCCCCAGGCACTCCCAAACCACTAAGCAATGCTGTATCAAATCCGGACCGCAGTCATTTGCTTTTTCAATCCCTAACTCTTGCATGAATCGCCCTTTGCGGGTTTTCAATTCACCGGGATACCCTTTTTTGCCGAAGTCGCCCTTTTCAGGTTTTTCGACTTCGCGGGTGTACATCTTTTCAATTTTATCCCTAACTTTTGCCCGAACCTTTTATTCGTTTTTTACGGTTCGCCAGGATGCCCCATTTTTGCCTGGACTCTCTTTTTACTGTCCAGCGGGTCACTTTCAAGCAAAGTATTTTTTAACTGCGTCCGAATTCACAGGCGACGTAAAGTCTTCACCGTCCATGGTAAACAACAACAAAGCTCCTCCGGAAAAGACTTTTCTAACAACGTAAGGACCTTCATAATTAGGGGTCCACTTGCCCCTGTGATCTGTTTGTGGTGGGAGAATCTTTTTCAAAACAAGATCACCCGTCTGAAAGCTTCGAGGGCGTACCTTCTTGTCGTAAGCTTTCTTCATCTGGCTCTGGTATAACCGACCATATGCTAAAGAAGCCAGTCTCTTCTCATCCATTAAACTGAGCTGATTTAGTCTATCCTTAACCCATTCTGCCTCGTCGAGTTGGACATCACGTAAAACCCTCAGGGAAGGAATCTCGACCTCTAACGGTAACACTGCTTCCATTCCGTATACCAACGAAAAAAGGGTTGCCCCGGTTGATGTGCGTACCGTTGTACGATAACCGTGCAAAGCAAACGGTAGTATCTCGTGCCAGTCCTTATATGTCACAACCATCTTCTGGACAATCTTCTTTATGTTCTTATTGGCTGCTTCGACAGCGCCATTCATCTTGGGTCGGTAAGGAGAAGAGTTGTGGTGCTCAATCTTGAAATTCTGACACAGCTCTTTCATCATCTTGTTATTCAAATTCGAACAGTTGTCGGTGATAATTCGCTCAGGGATTCCATATCTGCAGATAATATCTCGTTTAATGAATCTGGCGACCACTTGTTTGGTGACATTGGCATATGATGCTGCCTCCACCCATTTGGTGAAGTAATCAATTGCCACCAAGATAAACCAGTGTCCATTGGATGCCGTAGGCTCAATTTTGCCGATCATATCAATTCCCCACATCGAGAAAGGCCACGGTGATGACATCACATTCAGAGGACTTGGAGGCACATGGATCTTATCCGCATAAATCTGACATTTATGACACCTCTTTGCAAACTTGAAACAGTTTGTTTCCATAGTTAGCCAATAATAACCTGCCCGCAGCAGTTTTCTCATCATAGCATGCCCACCAGCATGTGTACCAAATGTACCCTCATGTATCTCTTCCATAAGCAACTTCACCTCTTTCTCGTCTACACTGCGTAACAACACCAAGTCGTGGTTTCTTTTGTATAGGACACCGTCCAAGTTCAGATAGAAATTGCCAGCTAATCTCTTGAGAGTCTTCTGATCTCGACTGGATGCCCCAGCCGGATACTCCTTGTTCTTCAGGAAATTCTGAATGTCAAAGTACCAGAGTTGACCATCAGGAGCCTCGTCGATGGCAAATATGAATGTAGGCCTATCGATCCGAGAGATAACAATCCGGGGAGCCTCGTTCCAGAAGTTAACTTTATACATTGAAGACAATGTCGCCAGGGCGTCAGCCATTTGATTTTCTGCTCGTGGCACATGATGCAATTCCACCTTGTCAAAGAAAGGCAACAACCTCCTTGCATAGTTCATATATGGTATCAAGTTGGGCTGACGTGTCTCCCATTCTCCTTTAATCTGATTCACCACTAGAGCTGAGTCTCCGTATACATCCAGATGCTTGATTCGCAAATCAAGGGCTTCTTCCAGACCCATGATGCAAGCCTCATATTCAGCCTCATTATTGGTAACAGGAAAGGTCAATCAGGCAGTAAAGGGGATGTGCGACCCCTGAGGAGTAGTAATAATTGCACCTATTCCGCTACCATAGGAATTTACAGCTCCGTCAAATATCAACTGCCATTTGGAACCCAACTCTGGTCCTTCATCCAGCAACGGTTCTTCACAATATTTCATTTTCAGGTACATGATATCCTCATCAAGAAAATCAAACCTCATCGACTGGTAGTCCTCAACAGGCTGCTCCGCAAGGTACTCTGATAGAACGCTACCTTTAATAGCCTTTTGCGAGACATATTGGATTTCGTATTCGGTTAACACCATCTGCCATCGGGCAATTCTTCCGGAGAGTGCTTGCTTTTCAAACACGTATTTGATTGGATCCATCTTTGAAATTAGCATGGTTGTATAATTCAGCATGTATTGCCTCAAACGTTTGGCGGCCCAGGCTAGCGCGCAACACGTCTTCTCGAGTATCGAGTATCTGGACTCACAGTCGGTAAACTTCTTACTCAAATAGTAGATCGCATGCTCTTTACGTCCGGTCTCGTCGTGTTGACCGAGAACACAACCCATACTTTCCTCAAGAACCGTCAAGTACATAATCAAAGGTCTCCCGGCCACTGGGGGTATCAAAACAGGAGGTTCTTGCAAGTATTCTTTTATCTTGTCGAACGCCTTTTGACAATTTTCATTCCAGGTCAACACCTGATCCTTTTTCAACAACTTGAATAACGGCTCGCACGTTGCAGTTAAGTGAGATATGAACTGGGCGATGTAGTTCAACCTCCCTAAAAACCCGCGTACTTCTTTTTCCGTTTTAGGCGTCGGCATTTCCTGTATCGCTTTTTTCTTTAGGATCAACCTCTATTTCCTTTTTGCTTACAATAAACCCCAGCAGTTTACCCGATCTCACCCCGAAGGTGCACTTGTTAGGGTTCAGTCTCAACCTGAACTTCCTAAGCCTCTTGAACAATTTCAGCAGATTAACCAAATGCTCTTCCTCCGTCTGGGATTTGGCAATCATATCATCAACATAAACCTCGATCTCTTTGTGCATCATATCATGAAAGAGAGTCGTCATAGCACGTTGATATGTTGCCCCAGCGTTCTTCAATCCGAAGGGCATCACTTTGTAACAAAATGTTCCCCAGGGAGTAATGAAAGTAGTCTTCTCCATGTCTTCTGGTGCCATTTTGATCTGATTATAGCCTGAGAAGCCATCCATGAAGGAGAATACGGAGAACTGAGCAGTGTTATCGACCAGCACATCAATGTGAGGAAGTGGAAAGTCGTCTTTCGGGCTCGCTTTGTTCAAATCATGGTAGTCTACACACATTCGCACTTTACCGTCTTTCTTCGGCACTGGCACAATATTAGCGACCCATGAAGGATATTTTGTAACAGCTAGGAAACCGGCGTCCCACTATTTTTGCACTTCCTCTTTGATCTTCACAGCCATATCCGGTCTAGTTCTTCGGAGTTTCTGCTTAACAGGCGGACATTCCTCTCGCAGTGGCAGATGGTGAACAACCATATCCGTATCCAACCCAGGCATATCCTCGTACGACCAAGCAAATATATCATTGTACTCTTTGAGCATCTCAACCAACCTTTGCTTGATGTCGCTCTGCAGCGCAGCCCCTATACGGATGTTTCTCACAACCTCTTCCGACCCCAAATTGACAATCTCAATGACTTCCTCGTGAGGCAGAATGATTCTTTCTTCTTGTTTCAATAACCAGGTCAACTCTTCTGGCACGTCGCCATCTTCGACAACCTCTTCCTCAGCCTGAAATACCGGGTGCTCAAAGTCGAAGTGAGTCATAGGCGGTTCATAGATGTCATCTGAAATAGTAATCCTGCAAAGGAAACGGTTAAATGCTTCAAAACACAGACAAAGCAAATAACCACATTGCCATTTTATTGTTAAAAACAAAAACATGAGAAACAGGGATCACAATATTTGTATATGAAAAACGCCTTTATTTCATGAATAAACAATGTAATGTATATAACCAAATGGCCCTAAGCAAAATCACTGTGCCACGGGTAGGACACAAGATTATTCAATCAATTAAGAAAACAAATCATTACTGTTTAGTTGTCACAGGAACAATTTCCCGGATAGACCAATTGCAGAGACTTTGTCCTGGCACGCTTGGCTTGATCCACGTGTCCATATCGCAGTCGCTGTCTCCGTCTTCAGCATTGGAAACTGCATTGATAGTCTCATGGCATACTCCATTTGGTGTAATTGTTATCGGCCCTCTGAACTTGGGCGTTCCTGAAGAGGATGCTGATGACGAAGGATGATATCCAAGCCCGAATCTATCCATTTTTACCGGAATCTCCAACACCTGCCCCCAACCTTTAGTCTCACCAGTCTGCACTAAAGCCTGAGCCTCTTTGTAGGAGAACACTGCCACATCTGATATTTTGCTGGAACCCTGAGCTTTGTCTTTAATTTGCAACCCCTTAAAGGCTTGACAAGGTGTCTCGTGTATTTCTCCGTCGACCTCAACATATTTAAACGAAGACAGATGGCTAACCAGAATATCTTCTTCTCCACAAACAGTGACGACACTATCCCCAACCATATACTTCAGCTTTTGGTGTAACATGGATGTGACTGCCCCGACAACATGGATCCATGGACGCCCAAGAAGACAACTATACGCTGGCTGGATGTCCATTATATAGAATTCAGTTTCAAATATTTCAGGCCCCACCTGCAACGGTAATGTTATTGATCCGAAAACTGACCTCCTCGTTCCGTCGAACGCTCTCACCACTAAATCACTAGGCGTGCAGATAATCCCCCTGATATCCAATTTCATCATGGCTTTCTTCGGTAGCACATTCAGGGAAGATCCAATGTCTACTAAAACATGGGACATGACCGTGCCCCGACATTCTACTGACACATGCAATGCCATATTGTGCTCTCGCCCTCGCGGAGTCAAATCAAAGTCTGTGAAGCCCAAACTGTGCCCTGCATTGACATGCGCCATCACCCCTTCTAAATGATTAACAGAAACTTCTTGAGGAACGAACGACGTGTCTATAATCTTCAGCAAAGCGTTCCGATGGGCCTCGGAACATAATAGCAATGATAAGATGGAAAATTTTGGTGGCGTTTGCTGGAGGTGCTCCACGATTTTGTAATCACTTTTACGAATGAGCCTCATAAACTCCTCCACATCTTTAAGTGACGTTTCCTTTTCGTTCAGCTGAGAATGGCCACTCTCAGTTACCTTGGCTTTACCCTTGGCTAATCTTTCTGCCTCTACCTCGGGTGACGTGAAGATTCTTCCGCTTCTGGTCATACCCCCTGTTCTGACAACATTATCTACAACCCCAGCTGGTTGTCCATTGACTTCAATTTTCTCACCGTCACAATATACCTCCAACCCGTAAATCCACGACACTGCTTTAGTACTCTCAAAAGGGACTGGTCCTGCTTTGGTAATCGTGATCGTCGGCCGCCTGGCAGGCGCCGTTATCGTTATTGTTTTCCTCGGAATCGTCACCGTCGCAACATCGTTCTGCTCACCACATAACGCCTCTACAGGCTTTTCAACCGTGGTTCGATCGAATTGCAAGGTACCTTCATCCATCATAGTCTGAATGCCCTGCTTCAACTCATTATAACCCTCTGGCTGGGTCCAACAATCCAAGCAGAATTCGTCACACCCCGGGAATACACCCCCTTTTAACAACGTGCTTTTAATCTCACCCAACAGCGTCTTCAGCTCATTGACATCCATCACCAGATTCAAATTTTCTTCCGTCAAGATGGCGTTTGCCTCATGATTGGGCATAGGCTGTTGTACGATATTTGGACCCACCTGTCCAAAGTTGATAGCTTTGCTATCCAATAAATCCTGAACTTTGTGTTTAAATGCCTAACAAGCTTCTACATCATGCCCGGGCGCTCCAGAATGGAATTCGCAATGTTTGTTAGCATCATACCCATAAGGGATTACCGTCCCTGTAGGTGGTGCCAAAGTCCTCTTTTCAACCAAGTTCAACCCTAGCAAGGTCTGAAGGAGTTCTGCATACGTGGAAGGAGGTGCGTCGAACACTCTTTTCAGTCTCGCATTTTGTACCCTTCTCTGGCCAGGATTCTGTCCTTGTTGTTGCTGTGGTTGTTGTTGTTGTTGAGGCTGCCCTTGTTGAGCAAAAGGGATAGTGACACTAGCTATCTGTTGCGGCTGAACATACTGATTTCTTACTCTGCCCCTGCCCCTACCATCAAACACGGCACTAGTATCACCATGTCGTCTACCACCAAATGCTTTTCTGGTACCTCCTGCTGAAGTAGACTCACCTGCTTGGAACCTTTCAACTTTAATCCCGTTCTCGATCATCTCCCCCATAAGAATCAAATCTGAGAAACTGCTCAATGACACACTAAACAATTTTTCGTAGAACACCCCCGTAAATGTCCCAATGAACATGTCATTCATCTCCCTTTCAATTAAAGAAGGATGCACCCTCGCTGCCATATCGCGCCACCTTTGCGCATACTCTTTAAAACTTTCACCGTTCTTCTGTGACAAACCCTGCAATTGGACCCGGTTTGGCGCCAGATCACTGTTATATTTGTAATGTGTCACGAAAGCATCAGCCAACTGCTTCCAGGTTTTGATCTGAGTGGGCTCCAGCCCCATATACCATTCAAGTGAAGGTCCTGACAAGCTATCCTGAAAGAAATGCATAAGCATCCTTTCATCATCTGAATACGCGGACATCCTTCTGTAATAAGAGCAGACATGGACTTTAGGGCAGGTGTCCCCCTTGTATTTGTCAAAAGTGGGAGCCTTGAATTTCAACGGCACCCACAGCCCTGGTACCAAGCCCATTGTAGTCATATCCAAACCGGTGGAGTTCTGATTCGCTACCCCCTTCATCTGTTCTTCTAGCATTTTGATTCTCTGAACCGGGTCAATAGGGCCTTCAGGTCCCATACCTCTTCCTGAAAAAGCGTCATCCTGTTGATCCACATTCCAGTCATTGCCATACCCATCGTAACCCATGTTACGGCCAAATCCTTGATGATTGAATACAGGACCCTGTCCTCGGTTGCCGAACCCCAGATTGACCTCGGCATGTCCAAAGCCATTGTTGAAAGGAAGTGCTCCAGCCCCGTTCCCATTCACATTACTGAATCCACCATTACCGTATCCGTACCCCTGATTGTTGTCGTAATCGTCATTACCGAAGCCCTGATTGTTGAACCCGAAGTTCCCATCCTGATTGGTGTTGCCATACCCATTGTTCCCAAATCCAACATTGTCAACGAATCCTTGATCGACATCCACAGTGTTGCCTTTGTTGTTAACAACATGCCCATCACCACCATTCCCAGTATTGCCTTTACCAGCGCTAGCACCTGCACCAGTACCCGTGTTTCCGTTGACAGTCACAACAGGTGGAGTAACAACTGCCGGTATCTCATCCTCCCGGCGAGGAGTTTCAACAAAAATGTGGTCAGTGTTGCCATGTCCGTTTGCCCGCGTCAGCAGCGGCTGCACCAAGGTCTGAAGATTCTCGTGGCCCTTGGCCATGCTCTCCATAGCTTGCATGAACAGAGTCAGCTTCTCGCGGATTTCCTGCATCTCGGCCTGAACTTGATCCATTATCTTCTTGCAGTTGTTTCGGGTTGAGTAGCGGTGTACTCTTTGTTCGTCAATCTTGAAAAACCTGAAGATGCAGGAAATAAGATATAGATTCAAAAAATACCGGTTATGCAATATGAATGCAGATGCAAACGTGTAAACATGCTACAGGTTATATTCCCCCCCGATTCTGGTTTCGGAGAGAAGGCCATCACGACAATGGAGTCCCCATCAATCAAGCAAGGAATCAAGAAACCCTCATATATAAACGAATGCCACGAGGCTGAGTACAAGAGTACAACTGAATACAACTGAAGAGACCTCGGCCAACAAGCCTGGCGATGGTCAAAATACAAGTACAGATAACAAAAGCAAGGCAAAGATAACTCAGGCCAAGTGGCGCTCTCTGACGTCTTCCAATATCCTCAACGTCTCTGAACAACCCAGTCTGGAGATTAGCTCTTGTATCAGTAAGGCATGCCGCTCGGCAGTGGATCTCAGCTTTTTGGCGTCGTCCTTGCAGGTTGCTTTGTCAACACATTCGCCGGGTCTGCATCTCTTGGAGCCGGCCTTCACTTCATAACCTCTCAGCTTCTCGTCAAGGTCACTTACTCTAAGCTCAACAGCGCTCCTAAGTGATGTCTCTTCAGCAATCCTTGCGTCCTGGGCTCTAATATGCGCCTCTAGCGTGGCAATCTGCAGCTTCAGCTCATCTTCACGCTCCTTCCGCTTGGTAAGCGTGGTATTCCATAATGCTTCCCACTTGCCAAGTCGGGAATAAGCTTTGTTTAAGAGTTCCTTCTTGGAAGCAAGCACCTTGCTAACACCGTTCAAGGTTACTCCCACATTTTCCTTCTTGTTGGTCTCTTCAGTCAACTCTGGACCCAACCTATTAATCAATTTCGTTTGTTCCTTCACGGTGAAGGTAGCTTCATTCCTCTCACGACGCAACTGGGAGATCTCCTTCTCTAACTCATCATTGGCTTTCTTCAATTCTTCGTTTTCAGCCAACAATTTGTTATACTTTTCAATCTCTATCGAAGTAGGTGCCTCAATCACTGGAAGATACAGAGGTTCCACAGCAGGATATGGCATCAAGGAAACACTAGCTCTCTCGCGGATCCAAGCCAAATAAGGACCATAAGCTTTGTTGTTGCTCTTACCAAGCAACGCTTTCCCCCTCCTATGGACGTTAGCCCATGCATGTCTCAACCTGATCAAAACAGACGCGTCTAATAGGCCCGTGAGATACAGAGATTCATGTATCTCTTTCTCAATAGGAGTGTCCCTTAAAGCATAACCAAATTGTCTCACCAGCAGAGAAGGGTTATAGTTAATACAGCCTTTCCGTCTAATCAGAGGGACATTCAGGAAGCCACTGCAACTATATATAATATCGGTGCCAAGCATGCCCCACTCAAACCAAACAATGTCCTCAGCAGACAATCCCATCAACCGGGAAGACCAATCCAAAGTATCAAAAACATCAACAAACGGCCCTGTCTTCGGAAGATGTCCCTGGAACCACCTGTACAAAAGAGGAAGACAACAAGAAACATTTTTGCCACGACGTTTCTCATTCTTGTAGTGAATGGAATGATAAACATCGCCCAAGAGAGTAGGAACATGATTCTTCGAGGCAAGAATCAAGAAAGCATCTGAGTCGACAAAATCTGGCACATTAGGAAACAAGACAATCCCGTAGATGCAGACAGCTAGAATGGCGCTGAAGGCAACCCAACATCCGTTCTTTGCGCACTGCGTAGCCTTCTCAACCAAGACAGACAAGTGAAAACTATAAGCTCCGTTCAGCTTGACCAAACCTCCATGGAACTCAGAAGCATCCAAACTGACAATCTCAGCAAGTGTAGCCAAATCAGGCTCAGCATCAACATGTATAAAGGGCATCTGGTCTAACACGGGAACTCCCAACATAGCAGAATACTCCTCCAAAGTGGGTGCCAGAATATAGTCGGGAAATAAGAAACATCTCAGCTACGACTCATAAAACGGCATCAAAGTATACACCTTAGTCGTCTCAAATGCGGAAGGGTTGTACAACAAACTAAGCAATCTCCCATAGGATACTCTGAACTCAGACCTCACTCTCTCATCTGCTAGAGCAACCAATCTCAGCAAGGAACTAATATCTGGCGAATGCAACCGATAAGCAACTGTCCTCTTCGTGGACTCCATGTCTGGCCAGAAGATATACTAGAACCAGAGGGGAATGAACACACCTGCAACATAAATACACGTTAATGATATGCAAAATGAGTATGCAACAGTGCAATATGCACAATAATGCAACAGGGATCAAGTGATATATTGTTGAGGAGATCCATCCATAATATCTGTCTCCATAGACCCACGATACTGCTCAAACCTGGTCTCGGCCCATAACAATGCTCCAACCTGGTCTCAACAGACCCATAACACTGTTCTGATGAAGAAACCCAGGTAACCACACATACTGATCCAATATCAAGAAAACCGGGTAGTCTGGAGGTCCAGTTTCCTGCATGCCCCAACCCCTCTCACAGGTAGGCATCCTATCAAATGACACAAGGTATGGCATCCTATGCGGTCGTCGGCGTCACAGACATTCAAGACCGATGATACGATACCCAGAAGGTGTGGCATCATCCTGTCCTGAAGAGGCCCTCCTCAGCCAACTTCCAATTGATCAGTCCCCAGAGTCGACAATCCTCGGGTCAGACAACTTGTCGAGCCCTATGGGCCAGGCAAGAAGCATCAAAGAGAATCTCGTCCGAGCGCAGATTTCGCGGCTAGCTGGTGCGAGCTAAGCAAGCAGGCTAACCACTGCTCTCTACTTCTAAGTCTAGGTATACCCTCAAGCCCAGGTCCGACTTATCTCTCAACAGATCACCCTTTCCCCACAACAACAATAACAATATAAAGCTGATAATAAAATGCGGAAAGTAAAGACAGAAAAGTAAATCTATACAACACCCATGACGGGAAAACAAGCGCTAGGATTGACTCGCGTAGGGAACCGTTGGAAGTCCCCAGCAAAGTCGCCAGTTGTCGTTACTGCGAAAATCGGCGCCGGCTATGACAGAAGAGTCACCACCGTGCGTTATTTATCCCAAAGAAGGGAAAGGAAATGCTCAGAGTAAACCTAACGCAAAGAGGGAAAGGAATGGTCATCGCAACCAAATCCTGGATTCGGGAGTCGGTTACGCAAGGGGAAGGTATTAGCACCCCTCACGTCCGTCGTACTCGACGGGATCCACGCTTGTTTTCTATCTAAGGGTGTGTTATTCCATCTACTCTAAAGGTCTGGGTTAAAAAGAAGAGAAAATGACTCGGAAAAGTATCGCACTTTATGCCTACGTATTCCCGTCTAGAACGAGAAATCAGAGTCAACGTAGTTCGCCTACCTACGGGAAAGGAGGGGAAGGTTGCTCGCTAGGATACGACATCCTATGCCTACGTACTTTCACACAGCATGAAAGATCAGAGCAAACGTAGTTCGGGCCACGGAAGACACATATTTGTCTGACTGTTTTTAGATCCTTCTGAAAGGGTTTCTTCTGATTAGGAGTCTGAGAGGACAAAAATGACACTTTGATGTTTGTTTTGAATCTTTTACGAAAGAAGTGTTTTTTAATGGGTTCGCAATCTCTGACGCACTAGAGACTATGATTTGAGAGTGACTACGTCGTATGTCACCCTAAGGGTAACACACTAAGCAATCAAGTTACTGAAGAGTGACCCTCCAGCAACCTTTTCTCAAATAGCTTAAGGCTCGTAACGTACGACATCGATTAACCTTATTACTGTATTTTTGAAGTGTTTTGAGATGGAAGAGAAAGAAGCTCTAAAAAACCTAGGGTTGAAAAGGGAATAAAAACTAACCTAAAGTTTTCATGAATGGATAAGAACGTAATGTCTGTCATATTTCTCTCTTTCACAGAGAGAAACAGAGATCCTAGGGGATAAACAGCAAAAGAACAGATATATACAGTAAACAGTAAACATGTATGCAATGCAGCAGTACAAGCGAGGCAAGGGAGTCCCACTCTACCTCGAACCTGGGAAAACAACAGGCAAAGTGAAACAACATTCACTTCAAACCTAAGGGGGCAAGCTGTACAAGCTAACAAATAATACAGAAAAAGAAAACAGCACCAGCTCTGACAGCAACAAACCAACTTCTGCAGTAAGCAACACAAGCAGCAACAACTCTGACAGCTACAGTTGATTAACAGCAAAGGGTTGACAGTAACAACTTCTCCAAGCAAGACCCCATCATCATTCTTCAACAATCTTCAAGCTTTAGATAAGCTCCTATCTTCAGAAAAATATCCCAGCTTTAGCAAGCATGAACTTCAACCAGTAAACAACTTCAACAAAAAGCAGCAAAACCCTAGCTTCAACAGACAACCAGCTTTGACGGGCACAAGCTTCATCTTCACCAATCTTCAATGAACTTCATCTTCAATAGGTTTCCATCTTCAATGCAATCACTCTAGAAGAGAATCAATCAATATATGAAGTTGAAATGTTAAGAGGCTTAGTGACAACCCAAGGAAATCACTAAGATCTTAACATGGAAAGTGAAAGGTATCCTCAAGGTTCTACCCAACCAAAGCATGCTCTACATCCCTCCTAAGGAGAGATGGAACTTCTTTGGGGGACCTTGTGTCATGGGATGGAATAGAGGCACAAGAAGCTCTCTATGTTTGAAAGAAGAAACAAGACTACTCTAATGCTCTTCCTATGTATCCTAATCCCTAAGTCTCTGACAAGCACTCCAACAAATGAGAAATCTTCAACTCCAAACCTCTTCAAGCCATCCAAAGAAACTTCATTTGATCTTCAAGTCATCCAAGCAAAGCCCAAGCCAAAAAGCACCCCAGAAATAGCCCCACACAAATATAACCAAACCAAATATCCAAAGGAGAAACCCACAATCACCACACAAGTTGCAAAAATCAAATAAAATGCTAAAGCTCATCATAAAATCCTAATTAAATTTCTAAGGGGACCTAAGCCTATACCCAATACCCCATAGGAATGCCAAACCCTAGATCAATCATTTAATCCTTAAACTATGCACTAAACTACAACTATTTGTCTTGAAACCCTAATTCTAACACCTCTCCTATTCACCTCTCAAACTAACCTAAATTTTATTCACAAAATTGTGATAAAATTTCTAAGGGTACATGCTTCCCTAATCTAATCAGTCCAACAAGAATCAGCTTAAAATCATTCACCAATTAGTCACAATAAAATCCACAAAATCATGTAGCCAATGTACAAAATTAAAGAAAATAATAAAATGGAGAAAACCAAATTAAATTGAAAAATGGATGAAAATGAGATTTATTAATTTCATAAAATCACAAATAAATCCAAGATCATGGAGGTATTTTTAAAATATTTTTTGGATCAATATTGGATTTATTATGAATTTTAGAAATCAAATGGATTAAAAATAAAAGAAAATCAAATAAAAGAAATTAAAATGCTGAATTAAATGGGAGTCATTGGATCAATTGACTGGTAAGCGCATCTGAGGCTTCAGAATGTGTCCACGCGTGCATCCCAGTCACACGCTGACTGGGATTAGTGAAACGGTGCGTATTGAACTAATGGAGGCAATCTCAGTTTGAATCTTGGCCACACGATCAGCATAACAAGTCTCCTCTTCAAGATGATCCAACGGTGAAGACTTCATCTTCTCCAAACGAGCTCAGGTGAAGGTCAAGTCTCAGACGGTGGTCCGGTGGTCCAACCACCGTCTTCTCCGTCGAAGAAAACCCTAAACCTCACCAATCAAGTCAAATAAAAACCCTAATCCACTCTAAATTTCACCCTGAACTCAAATCCACCCTCCAAAATCATTGACTCACCCTCAAAAGCCAAACCCGGTCAAAGTTGCAGAGAAATCACCAAGTCTCGATGGTCACCATTCTTAAAATTAAAGGTACTAACATGAACTACATGTTACACTGATCAATTATCATCATCTAAACACCATTAATCCTCCAAGAATCGCGAGAACCAAACTCTAACAGAAATTGCCACGCCTAAGGTTTTGTCTCTAATCATCAAATTTCTTTACCAGAAACGACCTAGCCATGATTTAAATTGCATCTAACCATTTAAAACCTAACAATTCTATCTATATCAAGCTACACGATGAAGTTTACTAACCTGCAAAATTCGAGTGAGCAGAGCCAGAAAACCTTCAAATCACCCTTCAATCTTCTCCAGACACGATCAATGAAGTGTTGTGGAACTTCTGTATGCACTGAATTGTCTTGAATCCTTCCCAATCACCAAACATGATTTTTGATGCAGATGAAGAAATTTCAATAGCTCCTTCTTGTTTCTGGCTCAATCCTTCCCAAAAATTCATCTGAATCCAATGCAATGCTTATATAGAATGCATTGGAAACCTCTAGAACTTTCTGGAGCTAACAGAATGAGATTTTCAATTTCTCATTCTCCTCCAATTTCTCATATGTGCAGTCAATGAATTGCTCTGCCACAGCTCTTGATTTTGCTTGAAATTCTCATCTCCTGATATTTAGAATTGAATGGCTATGATATCTCCCTTGTTTTGGATCCCATGGCCATGTATTGATGTGTTACTTCATTCTTAAGCAACAAAAAGAAAGTGCTTGAAAATGGCCTTATTTGCAAAATTTAATATTCCCATCATTCTCAAAATACATTTTCTGATCAAAATGGTATATCACATGGACTTGTTTTGACCTATAACTCAAAAATCACAATTTCCCTCTTTGATTTATTTGAAAAATCTCCCTTTTTAAGCCATTTTTGGTAACTTTGTGATACAAGCCCATTCAAATCCTCATGACTTTATACCTGACCTAAAAACATCATTCTAAACACATTTCATGTTGGACACTTTTTCATTTGAAGAATGGAAGATAGAGATTTTGACTTATGTTGAAAAATGACCTATAATTCAACTTTCCCAAAATACCCCTGGATTGCCAAGATCATAACTTGAGTTCTACAAATATTCTTGAGGACTTATAGTACTCTATGGAAAGCTAAGATCAATATCTACAACTCTTATGTTGGCCAAGAATCCATTTGAAAACTCCTTGAGGGGAAAAAGTTGCTTGGAAGTCAAGTGATTTCCACAGATAAATTTCAGTGTCCTTTGGTGACCTGTAACTTGCAAGAACCATAACTTGAGTTCCACAAATCTTCTTGAAGACTTCTAGTACTCAAATTAAATTTATTGAGAAGCTCTACAAGTTTCATTTTGACCAAGAATCTATTTGAAACTTGCATTTTAACTTATGTGGCTTGGAAGTCCAGTGCTATACAGGGGATTTTACCCTAGGAACCCTGTATCAAACACCTCCAACCACTCTTGATTCTCTTGAACTTGATCTTGACTCATCCATACACATGATTTAACATCTCAACCCATGACTTCCATGACCTAGAGCTAGGTCTTGATGCCCTTTCTTTACTCTCCTTGACCTAGAGTTACCCAGATGAAACCCTACTTGTACACACCTCAACTGTGGTTCTTGAACTTGATACAAAGACTTGTCTAAGTTTCAATATGGCCTTCTAGGCATCCCATGAGCTTTGTACACACTCCATATCCTCAATTCATGCTTCATACCCCATTGATAACCTCCAATACACCTCAAGTTAGGAAAGAAATCTACTTGTTGACACTCAAATCTCCTTAAAGCTTCAACCCATTCCTTGATGACTTGGATGGTCTTAAGCTTGAATAAGGCCCCTTGATGTGCTTCCTTAGATAAGAATGGCACTTGATCCCTTGTTAGATGACTTTCTATGTTATGATATGCAAATGATTGGACTATGTACATAATGTGACTATGCAAATGATAATGCAATTAAAACATAAATCAGGTGAAATAGGTTGAGCAAATTTTAGGGTGCAACACCTATGATTTGGTAAAGGGTTATTCATGACATTCGGCTGAGGATCATCAAAGGACAGGATATTCTTTTCCATTAACTCCTTGACAATGTGCTTAAGAGTGTAGCAGCTTTCTAAATCATGGCCAGGCATACCCTCGTGAAATAAACAATGAGCGGCGGTGTTGTAATTGGCAGGTAACGGATTGGGAGGTGGACCCAAAGCTCTGGTAGTAATGAGACCTTGTTGCACGAATGAAGGGTACAACTCGGTATAAGCCATCGGAATGGGAGGACATTGCTTGGACTGTCTCCTGTTGGGAACATTCTGACGAGGTGCCTGATTCTTCGACTGATATACAGGAGTGTTGGGCGCTCGTTGATAGTTGGTAGGAGCTTGTGCAAGCTGATAACCAAGAGGTTGTTGACAGACTGGAGATTGATAGACAGGAGTCGGCTGCACAAGTTGATATGCAGGAACTTGTTGGTTAAATGTAGGTGTAACAACAACTACATATGGTTGTTGAGCATACTGAACCAGATAACCTTGTTGTTAAACATAATTTTGCTGATGTTGCCAAGGTTGCTGAGCAGCCATTTTACGGTAGTACGTGATTAAGTGGCTCTTTGGGCATGTAGCTCCTTCATAATGGTCGAAGTTCGGAGTTTTGAACTTTGGAGGAACAACTTGTTGAACTGGTTGAGCAATAGGAATCACAGAAGGAGTCGGCATAGAAGCAAGTGGGAGACCATAAGGAGGTAGACTTGCAATAATAACAGATGGTTGAGGATCCACAACAGTATTTGTAATCTCAAAAACAACAGTAGGATGAATATCCATTCTTGCATTAATGGCCTGAAGCATCTCTATTATCTATCCAACACTTCCCCGAAAGTCCTCAAGTTCATTATTGACACGATCAAGCTCTTGATTTTGTTACGCCATCTTTTTCCAAGCTCGAGATCTGGTGTTGTACTGATGCAGAGGACTCAAGGCGACATAACTGGAAGCGAGAGAATCAAGGATGAGAAACCGGAAGGAAAATGCAAATGCAAAAACATGATGCAATGCAATGCAATGGTTTCAAGGATTCCAACAGTCAGTTGCAAATATTTTCTAGGAAATTGCTGAAAAGTTTTAGGTTTTGAAATTCAAGATTTTTTTTGAATTTGCAAAGGACAGTTGGATTCCTTGAAACCAGGAATGATATGATGCGGGATGCAATGCACAAACACACAAAGCAAATAAAGGTCTTAGGTTAGAGGAACATGAGTGGAGCCAAGATCTACCCATCCCGAAAGGTAAGTACTATGGGTTAATCGCACCTGCAGAACAAGGTTCTAAAGAGGTGCCCAAAGTCATTAGTTCGTCTTTTGGATATTATCAATTTCCCGACTACTCGGTGGTTAATAATATTCTCAAGAGAACCTCTTTTGAGTGTAGCATCGCGTAGCAACTATTTTGGGAATACTCACTCATAGTCCTTGCACTACGTCCTAGATAAGGCCAAATTTGTGTTTAGGTAACTACGATCCTCAGTATCACAGTCTCCAATCGAAAATAGTGAATGTGTTTCACGAATACTCATTCAATAGTAATTTTTTCGAGAGGGCCTCAACTGAGCGGTGATTCTCAAGTCAGCTTGGTCAGGAATCATTCCCTATAAGCCTCGTTAAATATATCACCTTCCTATAACAATTGCACTCAAGTCCGGGTGTAGGACTTATCTCACCACAATGATACCCCAAGCAAGGTACGACAACATATATACATAAACAGACAATAAAGCAAGAAGCAAGCATAAAAAACAAGATAAGGATAACCCTCAAAAGATAAATGCTTTCCCTAGTGAAGTCGCCATTTTCTGTTGCGGTGAGAACAGGATATCAAATTATTGACTAATTTGAATCATAATCTTAGTTCACAACCGGTCTTTGATTTATCCGAAGGAAAGGTTAAAGAAAGGATAAACCTATTTTGCATCGTAAACACAATGCGGGGAGAGATCTAGGGCTCGGGGTTGGTTAAGCTTATGGAAGGTATTAGCATCCTAAACTTCTGTAGTACTCTACAGGAACCTCTTGTTTTATGTGTGTTTATTGCTAAGGGTTATCTGCTTAAGGATAATGCTAAGGGTTAAAGGTAAAGAGAAGGACCTAAGGAGTTAGTCCTAAGTTTACTCGCCAAGACTCACATCTTGTGCCTACGTATCTGAGGTAGGGGATTGAATCAGAGTAATCGTAGTTCCCCTTGAAAGGGAGAAATAGGAACTTCTTGATTGTGGTCAAGGTTCCCGGGGGATGTAAACATTCATAGGGAAGCGCTTACATAGGAGTGCGGATACTTCGATTTCTACGTTGTAAAGTTGAATTGAAAAGGGTGTAAGACAAGTATTCCACAGCCGGAAACTTATATGGAGTACGACTACTCCTAATCCTAAGGCTAGGATAAAAGAGGTGGATGTCCACGGTGGGACGCCTAAGCATGAGTACAGCGACTCAACGTCTTAAGGTTCGAAAGTTAAGGGTGTGTCCACGGTGGGACGCCTAAGCACGAGTACAGTGACTTGGATCCTATGGCTAGGATGGGGTGAAGGGTGAGGCGTTGACACGGAGGTCAAATGGTAAACCTTTCCTTCGGAGGGGATTTAAACGATAAAAATGATAACAAATGGATAATTGATAGTGATGATTAATTGATAAGCAATATGAACATGGTTAGAAATTGAGTTAAAATTGACTGGAAATTGAGATTATTTATTAGATGTGGTGTTAGTCTTGTATTATTATTATCATTACAAAATTACAAAAATAAATATAACAGAAAAAATAATAAAAGGTAAATGAAAAGAAGATTGGGTCGGGCTTGGTCATCACCCTCAGACCCGACCAGCTGGTAATATATAAGCAAGAGGGCTGAAAAAAATCAGGGTTCTAAACCCATAATACAGCGGCGACGGAGGACTCCCCCATGGAATCTTTGCTGCTTTTTTTTGTTCTCTCTTCTTCCTCTTGTTCGCTCTTCTTCTTCATTATGTTATGAACCTCTTCTTCTTTTTTGAATCTGAAACAAACAATGAACAATATTGGCTTACGTTTTGATGATTTTGGCTTGTTTGGTGATGCTTTTCGGTGATGATGGCGATGATGTTTAAAGAACTGAGTTGTTGGTTTTTCTTCTGGAGTCGTCAGATGGTTTTTTTTTGGCCGGTGATTTCGTTTCTCTGAGATGCTTATGGGATGACTTTGGTTTACGGATGATGATGATGGGATGATGATTCCTCCCTCTGAGTCCGGCCGCGGATGGTTTTTCTGGTGATTTACTAGTGTTTTGGGTTTCACGGATTGTGGGTGGTGATGGAGTTTGAACGATGATGAGTCTTTGGTTCTGAGCTTTTTGATTTTACGGATTTGTGAGGATTTTTTTTTATGATTTTCGCGGTTTAGATCTTGTGGTCTTACGAAGGGGGCTGAGATAATGATGACGAAGGCCTTTTCATCTCTGAGCCTTTGTGGGTTTTGATGACGGCGGATCTATGAGTTGATGATTTTCGGATGACGTTCTCTGTGATTCTCCGGTTTCGGATGGTGGCTGTTTGATGGTTTTTCCGTTTGGTTTTTCTTTGGAATTTCGTATGATTCTTGCCCCCTTTTTCTGATTTTTGGTATCTGTTCTTATACTACTCTTCTTCTTTAAAACAGATGGAATGTCTTAAATTCATTTCCTTTTTGGAGAAAACATGTAGTTGACATGTTGTTGTTGATTTTGAAAAGTTGTTTATGGTTTGTTTATTTGCTGTCAGATCTGGATTTGGATTCACTCGATGCTAATGGATGTTTATCAATTTGATTGTTAGATATTGATGGTGCTGATACTTGCCATTTTTGGAATACTTGTGGGCTTCGTTATTGTTGAATTTTCGGATTTTATTGTCCGATTATTTCTGATTTGAATTTTGGATTAAGGACCCGTTTGAATGAAAAATCATTTCTAAAAAAAAACTCTTTTTCTCTTTCTCGGATACGGAACAGACTTTCTGTCGGGTCTTGGGCCTGAGGTCGAAAACAAAAAAAAAAGGGGGGATTCGGTAGCATTAACTTGTTGCTCCTCCCGGACCCGATGATGAATTTATCCTGAGGGTCCGAAAATTAAATTAAAAAAAACAAATCCTTTTCCGTAAGAAATATGTTTCCATTTGACAATTTTTTATTTATTAATTTGTAGGTCTTGACAAGTTCGGAAATTCGGAGACTTGGAAGCTTGAAGACGGACTTGAAGACATAGTCTTAGGATATTTAGAACTTTTATTTGTAATTCTTCAAAAATGTAAAATTCGGATCTTTGTTGTAATTCGCATATTGTACGAAACTTGATCTTGAATAAAATGAATAAATTCACTCTTGTAGCAAACAAACTTTATTCCTCCATAATTAAATTCTGAATCGTAACTTGAATAACTTTGACTATTGTAACCTGAATTGAATTAACTGACACTCGGAACAGAACCAAATTGATGTTCACTATAAATCCAATGCAAACCAAAACTCCACTATGCCTCTAAAATTTAATTTGTAACCAGCATAGAAATAAAAATGACTGCGTGCTCGAACTTGTTTAGATGACTTATTTGAAACCATTCTCGCACCGATTATAATCCCAATCTGTTCGTATTTAACGCCCTCAAATCAATATGGTTCATAAATCAAACAACATTCCAAAATCCGTCTGACAACCAAATTCGATTCTCACACAAGGATGAAGCGTATCGAGAAACATATAACTTCAATATTTTCTTAGAAATTCAACCAATTAAAGGCACCCGGTATTATTTTCCAGTTATCTGACACGCCTGCAAAAACGAACAAACTGAGCAAACCGGTTAGCGGTTAGTAACAAAATGAAATACGAAAAAAAATGAAATGCAAAAGATCAGTGATCTAAGGGTAAAATTTGGGGTATGACAACGAGCAATGAATTATATTTTTCATGATTTTATTGAAACATTTATGCAGATTTATATTGATGATATTGTGGTTAAGTCAGTTTCAGGAAAAAGTCATATAGACCATCTTCGACAATCATTTGAACGAATGAGGAAGCATGGTCTTAAGATGAATCATATTAAGTTTTCTTTTTGTGTGTAGGTGGGGGATTTTCTAGGCTTTGTGGTCCATAAAAAAGGAATAGAGATTATCGGAACAAGACCAAGACCATCATGAAGGCGAAAGCGCCTTCGACAAAGAAAAAGTTGTAGTCATTACTAGGAAAGATCAATTTCCTGAGGAGGTTTATCTCTAACCTAAGTAGCAAGACTCAAACCTTCTCACCTCTGCTTCGACTCAAGCAAGAAGGTTTTGAATGGGTGCAAGCACATCAAGAAGCTTTTGACATGATTAAAGACTACCTTGCTCACCCTCTAATTCTGGCGCCTCCTTGTAGAAATAGGAGTATGTGATTGTGCATAGGTGCATCAGACAAGACTTTAGGGAGCATGTTAGCTCAAAAGGATAAAAATGGTGTCAAAAGATCCATTTATCATCTTAGTAGAGTCTTGAATGATGAGAAAAATAGATACAATATAAAAATTGTGTATTTGTCTATACTTCTCTTGTACAAAATTAAAGCATTATATAAAGCCATTTGAAGTTTACATTTCATCTCATTTCGACGTTATTAAATATATGCTTTCTAAACCTATTTTGCATAGTCGAATTGACAAATGGGCATTAGCCTTAACTGAATATTCTTTAACTTATATGCCATTAAAGGCTATTAAAGGACAAATGGTAGCAGACTTTATAGTCGACCACTCTATAGTCGAAAACTCCCTTGATTATGTGGAGCTTGAACCTTGGAAGTTATACTTCGACGGTTCTAGTCATAAGGATGGAACATGAGTAGGAGTTTTAATTATTTCTTCTAACAAAATTCCAACAAAATTCAATTACAAGGTCGAAGGCCTTTGTTCAAATAACGAAGTTGAGTATGAAGCTTTAATTGTTGGGCTTGAAATCTTGTTGGAATTAGGGGCAACTTTGTTAGAACACATATTGGTTCTTAATTATATCTCTATGTTTTGATGATAACTCTTACGAAATTTTGTATTAAGAAATTATATACTCTAAAATTTGTTTAAGTATGTTTGCTGCAGATATTAAAGTGAATATTATTCTAAAAGCAAATTAGATCTGAACATGAAATTATGCAAGGCTCTGAGGCGTCAGAAGCATCTCTTAGAAGAATATGAACGATGCCTGTCGCTACTGCGAAAATCGGCGCCGGCTGAACAGAAGAGTCGCCACCGTGCGTTATTCATCCCAAAGGAGGGAAAGGAAACGCTCAGAGTAAACCTAACGCCAAGACGGGAAAGGAATGATCATCGCAACCAAATCCTGGATTCGGGAGTCGGTTACGTAAGGGGAAGGTATTAGCACCCCTCACGTCCGTCGTACTCGACAGGATCCACGCTTGTTTTCTAGTACGGATTGTTATTCTATCTATTCTACAGGTCTGAGGTTAAAAGAAAATGACTCGGCAAAGTATCGCACTTTATGCCTACGTATTCCCGTCTGGAACGAGAAATCAGAGTCAACGTAGTTCGCCTACCTACGGGAAAGGAGGGGAAGTTTGCTCGCTAGAATATCGCATCCTATGCCTACGTACTCTCATACAGCATGAAAGATCAGAGCAAACGTAGTTCGGGCCACGGAAGACACAGGCTTGTCTGAATGTTTTTTATCTCCTTATGAAAGGTTTTTCCTGATTAAGAGTCCAAGCGGACAAAAATGACACTTTTGATGTTTGTTTTCAGTCTTTTACGCAAGAATTGTCTTTTATGAAGTTTGCAATCTCTGACGCACTAGAGACTATGACTTGAGAGTGACTACGCCGTATGTCACCCTAAGGGTAGCACATTAAGTCATCAGATTACTGAAGAGTGACCCTCCAGCAACCTTTTTCAAATAGCTTAAGGCTCGTAACGTACGACATCGATTAACCTTATTACTATGTTTTTGAGTTGTTTTGAGATAGAAGAGAAAGAAGTTCTAAAAAACCTAGGGTTTGAAAGGGGAATCAAAACTACCCTAATGTTGTCATGCATGGGTTACAACCTAATGTCTGTCACGATTCCCTCTTGCGCAGAGGAAATCAGAGATCCTGGGGGATAAACAACAGATATACAGTAAACAGTAAAATGCATGAGATGCAGCAATACAAGCGAGGCAAGGGAGTCCCACTCAACCTCGAACCTGGGAAAACAATAGGCAAAGTGAAACAGCTTCACTTCAAACCTAAGGGAAAATCAACAGACAATACAGCAAAGAAAAACACACCCAACACCAGCTCAGACAGCAACACCAGCTCCTACAGTAAGCAGTTCAAACAGCCCCAGCTCTGGCAGCTACAGTTGATTAACAGCAAAAGATTGACAGTGACAACTTCAAGCAAGATCCCATCTTCACTTTCTAATGACATTCAAGCTTCAGATAAGCTCTTATCTCCAATAATCTTCAGCTTTAGCAAGCACTGAGCCCCCAATAAGTAAACAACTTCAGTCAGCAACAAAACCCTAATCTCAACAGATACCCAGCTTTGACTGGCACAAGCTTTATCTTCTCTAGTCATCAATGAACTTCATCCTCAATGGGCTTACAATCTTCAATACAGACACTCACAGGAGAGAATCAACTAACAGATGAAGTTGGACTGTTAAGAGGCTTAATGATAACCCAGGGAAATCACTAAGATCTTAACACAGCAAGTGAAAGGTATCCTCAAGGTTCTACCCAATCAAAGTATGCTATACATCCCTCCTAAGGAGAGATGGAACTTCTTTGGGGGACCTTATGTCATAGGATGGAATAGAGGCACAAGAAGCTCTCTATGTTTGACAGAAGAAACCAGTCTACTCTAGAGCTCTCCCTATATCTCCTATCTCCTAAGTCTTCATCAAGCATCTTCAAGCACAAGTAAATTCAAGCTCCAAGCATCATTATTTGTCTTCACTCGTCCTCAAAGTCTTCACTAGCTCCACAAGCCAAGCACAAGCCCCAACACCCAAAGAAAAGGCCCAAAACCCATCAAACCAAACAATATCCCAAGAGGGAACACACTAATATCAACCAACTTGCAAAAATCAAATAAAATGTAAATACTCATTATAAAATCCTAGATTAATTTCTAAGGGATCCTAACTATGTATCCCATACCCCATATAAACCCCAAGGCCTAAATCAAACTAAAAACCCAAAAACTATGTGTTGAAATGCACCTATGTCAAGTTGAAACCCTAATTCTAGCACACTAAAGTTCCTTATTCATAACTAACTAAAATTAAATCACAAAAATGTGATAAAATTCCAGGGGGAACCTAATACTATAATCTAACTATAGCAAAAGGAATGGCACCAAAAATCAAAGTAGAATGATCATACTAAATTCAGCAAGTAACATGTATCAAATAGAATGCAAAATAAAGCAATAAAAATGTAAACAATGCCATAAAAAGAAAAATGCATGGAATGGTATTTTTATTGTTTTAATATTTTCTTGAAGTCTTGATGAAAATGGGGAAAAAACTCCCATCTAAAAATAAGGAGTTTTCAATTTATTATGATTTTTCAAAGCAACCTATATGAAATGAAAAATTAAAATGAAAAATAAAAGAAAATGAGAAGCAGGCGTGTCAAATAGCAACCAAAACTAGTTCATTTCACCAACTGGGCCCAGAGGGGGGTGTCAAGAGAAAGCGCGCTAGGCCCAATTCCACTTCAGAAAATTAAAATGAAAATACTCAGGAAAATAACAAAATCTCGGTGTGAATAGCAAGTCAATTCAGTGTATTTCTCATTGGGCCTTGGAAGTGGGGTGTGGTTATCAAATTCTCACTTAAGCCCAAGCTGGAAATTTAATGAAACGGTGCGTTTGGATGCCTTCAGAAACTCTTCACAAGCTGAAATGAATCGTGGCCCTTAGATGTTGTTTTGGTCAAAGGTCTCACTCACATCCAATGGTGACCAGGTTATCTTCAACCTTTGAACATGCCTTGGAGGGAAAAGCCATGGAAACTCAGAGCTTGTATCTTCATCTTTTCCAATCTGCAACTCCATCAATTCTTCATCAAAAATCAAAACTAAAAACCCTAACTCGCTTGAAATTTCACCCTGAATCTAACTATGCTAATCATGATCAGTGAAACATCTTCCTCCTCAAAACACGATTGAACCATCAGAAATTGACCAAGAACCAAATCTCACCAAACCTAAAATTGAGTGGCCTAAACTCTTCACCACTTCACCCTGATCAATTCTAACTATCAAACTAAGATTCTATCATCAAGAACACCAAGATATCAGCATGAACAGAAATTGCATCAATCCACTAATTGTCTCTAAATCAAATCTAATGCTACCAGAAAGCTCCCTATGATCATCTACATTGAATCTAGCTATTCAAAACCGATTGAAACTGCCTAAATCAAGCCATGGAGTGAAGTTTTCATACCTGCAATTTTGAGATGAACAGAGTGATCAAAGCTTCAAGATAAGCTTCAATAAGTTCCAGACACCTTCACCAACACCAAAGGATGCTTCTGTATGCAAAGAAAGAGATTGAAATGGCTTGGATTCTTGAATTCGATCTTGAGTTGCAGGCTGAGAATTCCAAATGCAAACACACGATTCTTCAGGGTTCTTGCTCAATAATCCATCTGGAATCACTCACATATGCTTGATCAAGGTTCTGAGATCAAAAGAATGGGCTGAAAGTGGTTGAAACTTGTAACTGAATTCTGTTTTGCAAATGGAAGGTTGAAAATGCAAACTCTCCAATCTCCCTCAATTCTCTCCAACTCTAGCTCTGAATCACTTCACAAGTATATATAGAATGTGGATGAAGGTCCTAGAAAGTTCTGGATTGATCCTATGAGAAAATCAACTTCTCATGTCATGAAAATCTCTTCTTATGCTACACACATATTAGTTCATGTTTTAGCTTGAAATTCACTATGCTTTGAGCTTAAAATGTCCTTAGATGAGATTTTGGAGGTGTTAGGATGGAAGGGAGCCTTGCATTTGCCTTGAAGTGTGGTTTTGCAATTGTGCCTTATGATGCAAGTAACCAATTTACAAAGTAAGTCATTGAAATAACTCTCAATTCAAAATTGTGGCAATTTCAATGTTCTCAAAATGCATTTTACAATCAAATTGGTATGTCATATGGCTTGGTTTGGACTTGTAGATCAAAAACCCTAATTTCCAACCTTGGTTCATTTAAAATTTACCCTCATTTTAGGCCATTTTTATGATTTGTTGAAGAAAGCCATTCCAAACTCTCATGACCTCTTATCTAGCCTAAAAACATCATTTTTAACATATCTCATGTTGAACATTTTTCCATTTGAGGAGTGGAAGATGGAGATTTTGACCTATGTTGAAAAATGACCTGTAATCATCAATACCCAAAATACCCCTGGATTGCCAAGACCATAACTTGAGTTCCACAAATCCTCTTGAGGACTTCTAGTACTCAAATTTAATCTAAGATCAAGATCTACAACTCTTATGTTGGCCAAGAATCCATTTGAAAACTCATTGATGGGCAAAGGTTGCTTGGAAGTCAAGTGACTTTCACAGATAAATTTCAATGTCCTTTGATGACCCATAACTTGCAAGAACCATAACTTGAGTTCTACAAATCTTCTTGAATACTTATAATACTAAAATTAAAGCTATTGAGAAGCTCTACAAGTTTCATGTTGACCAAGAATTCATTTGAAACTTGCATTTTGACTTATCTGGCTTGGAAGTGAGGCCTAAATTAGGGGATTTTACACTGAAACCCTAATTTGGTAACTCCTCCTACTCTTGATTCTATTTGATTTATCCTTGGCACAACACACACTTGTATCCACATATCAATTCATGAATCCCACATCCTCTAATTAAGCCTTGATGCTCTTCAATCACTCAGTTGACCTAGGGTTGACCCAGATGAAACCCTAGTTGACTGCACTTCAACTCTGGCTCTTGTACTTGTATCAGTGACTTGTCTCATCTTCAAAATGACCCTCTAGGTCTTCCATGATCTTTGTGCACTTTCCATACCCTTATTCATGGCTCACACACTCATTGATGATCTTCAACCCCCCAAGAATGGGAGAAAAATCCACTTGTTGACATTCAAAACTCTCAAAGCTTCAAACCTTTCTTTGATGACTTGGATAGTGTTGAGCTTGAATAAAAAAACCCTTGATGTGCCTCTTTTGATAAGAATGGCACTTGATACCTTGTTAGATAACTTTTTTATGCTATGCTATGCAAATGATTAGACTATGTACATGACTTATTATGCAAATGACAATGCAATTGAAACATAAACCAGGTGAAATAGGTTGAGCAAATTTTAGGGTGCAACAGCTGCCCCTATTCAAACGGCTTGGACCTGACTGGGTGAAGAGCGAACGACCTTCAAATATTCGAGGTACGAGATGGTTGAATACCAAGAACCCGGAAATTTGCCAACTGCAGAAATAAACTGCACCATTGTTTGGGGAACAACATCCATCAATTGAACCTGATTGTTACGGTAACAACTAATCAACCACCTGATACAGTTCTGATTTCAACACTAACCGCCTGTGCAGCACCAAACTTGTCAATATAGGAATGACCTGGATGACTTCACTAGGGAAGTACTTCTGTCCACAAAACATGACTCTGCCAACGATACAGGAAAATAACTCCGCCATCACTACGGGAAATAACTCCGCCACCACTACGGGAAATAACACCGCCATCACTATGGGTAATAACTCCGCCACCACTACGGGAAATAACTCCGCCACCACTACGGGAAAATAACACCACCATCGCTACGGGTAATACTTTGTCACCACTACAGGAAGATAACACCGCCATCACTACGGGTAATAACTCCGCCACCACTACGAGAAATAACTCCGCCACCACTACGGGTAATACTCTGACTACAGCTTCTCTGCCTATCTTTGCAGTAGCTAACTCCATCAATCAAATGGGTAACAAAATACTGGTCCAATCTTCAAATTTTGACGCTAACCTGGTAGCAAATCTGAGAAGGACTCTACTGGGGATTTTCTGAACCCAAACTGCCAGACACCTACTTCGACATAGGCGGCAACTTCCAAAAATTGATTCACGAAATCTTTTGATAACGACATAACAACAATCTTGAAGAAATACTCCGCTGGAGGGGTAAGAGAAACTTAAACAAGCAACTCTGTGGGGAATAATGACAAGGCGAACATTATTATCACATGTCTCATGCTGAGATTTTTAATATTTGGTAATTGATCTGAGCAAGAGCTCTCTCCACCTGCAAGGGAAACAGCACTTGAAAACCAAAGGTTAACCAACCTGGCTTATGTTTCAAAATGCGCATGTTTGAGAATGGCGTAATGCTCCGTACAACACGGATATGCTACGCGTTTTTGGGTAGATGCTATCATGATAATGTATGCAAATGCAAATGCAGGTTCAAGCTGCTGGGGAAGTTCTAACAAGCTTGCTTCATCAATACGGCCGCTGAGGACAAAAACCACCCTGCTGGGGATGAACGGGTATCATAAAGTCCTCCGGCAAAATAAATGCCGGACATATAACCAACTCTGCCAAGGAGAGATTAAACTTCGATTTCCACTGGGAGGAAGAACAACATCTGCTGAGGAGAGTAAACCAGCTGGGGAATAAACGACTCAGCCGGGGAAACATGAACCTTCCGGGGAAACGCACTGTCTGGGCACAGCTTACAAACTCGGAGCTACCACTCCGCTGAAGATAATCCTTCTGAACCAATTATGACTTGGTTAAACACTGCGGGAATTCTCCCAGCTGGGGATTGATCGTTCACATACTCGACTCTCTGGGGAGTGCAACCTCTGCAGGGGATACTGATTTCGACTGGCTGGGGATATCCTCTGATAAGCTGCGACTAGCTGGGGAAATTGATCTCTTCTGTAAGGGACAAAAATCATCCCAACTTTTGAAGATGACGTGCGACTTGCATGGGGATTGGCGTTTCTCAAAGTCAAGTCTTTTACCACGAGCCTCCGGTTAGGGGCCCCAATTTCTGATTGTCCGCTTCAAAGGCGAGAACCCTGCAAAACACGAACGAGATAACACAAATCTATACAACCAAATATATTCGGGTTAGTGTTCGTGACATTACTTCAGTCAATTCGAAGTTTTATCAATCATTGGCAAGGGCCAACAAAGTTATGCCCATGCAAGTTCATCGGAACATCGGCGTTTTCCACATACAAAACAGTAAAGCACAATCATCAAATACTGAATAACATGTTTTATTAATAACATGCCTCTGAATAGGTAAAGTTTTGTACATCAGATGCAACTCCTGAAAAGAGAAAGTTACGTACACACACATACATATATGCACAAAAAGCATAAAAAATACAAATACAACTCGAATGTGTACACATGTCGGCAACGTGGTGCAGACAAACATCATGAGTTGATCCCCCTATGACTCGCCCGACTCTGGCGCTTTCCCGGTATTCAGTTTTTCGGAAGAGATTGTGTTGGATAAACGAACCCTCAGGTGCTCCCAAACCACTAAGTAATGCAGGTATCGAATTTGGACCGCAGTCATTTGCTTTTTCAATCCCTAACTTTTGCGTGAACCGCCCTTTGCGGGTTTTCAATTCACTGGGATACCCTTTTTTGCCGAAGTCGCCCAATGCAGGTTTTCGACTTCGCGGGTGTACATCTTTTCAATTTTATCCCTAACTTTTGCCCGAACCTTTTATTCTGTTTTTGGTTCGCCGGGATGCCCCATTTTTTCCTGGACTTTCTTTTTACTGTCCAGCGGGTCACTTTCAAGCAAAGTATTTTTTAACTGCGTCTGAATTCACAGGCGACGTAAAGTCTTCACCATCCATGGTGGATAGTAGCAAGGCTCCTCCAGAGAAGACTTTTCTGACGACGTATGGCCCTTCGTAATTAGGGGTCCACTTGCCCCTGTGATCTGTTTGTGGCGGGAGAATCCTCTTTAGCACAAGGTCCCCCGTCTGAAAGCTTCGCGGACATATCTTCTTATCATATGCTTTCTTCATCCGGCTTTGGTACAACCGACCATTTGCTAGAGAAGCTAGCCTCTTCTCATCCATTAAACTTAGCTGATTCAACCTGTCTTTCACCCATTCTGCCTCGTCCAATTGGACATCTCGTAAAACCCTCAGGGAAGAAATCTCGACCTCCAACGGTAACACTGCCTCCATTCCGTATACCAATGAAAAAGGGGTTGCTCCGGTTGATGTGCGTACCGTCGTACGATAACCGTGCAAAGTGAAAGGTAGCATCTCGTGCCAGTCCTTGTACGTCACAACCATATTTTGAACAATCTTCTTTATGTTCTTATTGGTCGCTTCAACATCTCCATTCATCTTGGGTCGGTAAGGAGAAGAGTTGTGATGCTCAATCTTGAAATTCTGACACAACTCTTTCATCATCTTGTTGTTCAAATTCGAACCGTTGTCGGTGATAATCCGCTCAGGGATTCCATATCTGCAGATAATATCTCGCTTGATAAATCTGGCTACCACTTGCTTGGTGACATTAGCATATGATGCTGCTTCCACCCACTTGGTGAAGTAATCGATTGCCACCAAAATGAACCGGTGTTCGTTTGATGCCGTAGGCTCGATCTTGCCAATCATATCAATTCCCCACATCGAGAATGGCCACGGTGATGACATCACATTCAGAGGACTTGGGGGCACATGGACTTTGTCCGCATAAATTTGGCATTTATGACACCTCTTGGCAAACTTTAAACAGTCTGTTTCCATAGTTAGCCAGTAATAACCTGCCCGCAACAGTTTTCTCGTCATAGCATGCCCCCCAGCATGTGTACCAAATGTACCCTCATGTATCTCTTCCATGAGCAATTTCACCTCTTTCTCGTCTACACAGCGTAGCAACACCAAGTCGTGGTTTCTCTTGTATAGGACACCGTCAGTATTCAAATAGAAATTGCCAGCCAATCTCCTGAGAGTCTTCTGATCTCGACTGGATGCCACAGCCGGATACTCCTTGTTCTTCAGGAAATTCTGGATGTCAAAGTACCAGAGTTTATCATCAGATGCTTCATCAATAGCAAATATGAACGCAGGCCTATCAAGCCGAGAGATAACAATCCGGGGAGCCTCGTTCCAGAAATTAACTTTATACATTGAAGACAATGTCGCCAGGGCGTCAGCCATTTGATTTTCCGCTCGCGGCACATGATGCAATTCAACATTGTCAAAGAAAGGCAATAATCTCCTTGCATAATTCATATATGGTATCAAATTGGGCTGCCTTGTCTCCCATTCTCCTTTTATCTGATTCACCACTAGAGCTGAGTCTCCGTATACATCCAGATGTTTGATTCGCAAATCAATAGCTTCTTCAAGACCCGTGATGCAAGCCTCATATTCAGCTTCATTATTGGTAACCGGAAAGGTCAATCAAGCAGTAAATGGGATGTGCGACCCATGAGGAGTAGTAATGATTGCCCCTATTCCGCTACCATAGGAATTCACAGCTCCATCAAATATTAACTGCCATTTGGGACCCAATTCTGGTCCTTCGTCCGGCAACGGTTCTTCACAATCCTTCATCTTCAGGTACATGATATCCTCGTCAGGAAAATCAAACCTCATCGATTGGTAGTCCTCCACAGGCTGCTCAGCAAGATACTCCGACAATACACTACCTTTAATAGCCTTCTGAGAAACATATTGGATGTCGTATTAGGTTAACACCATCTGCCATCGGGCAATTCTTCCAGAAAGTGCCTGCTTCTCAAACACGTATTTGATTGGATCCATCTTTGAAATTAGCAGGGTTGTATGATTTAGCATGTATTGCCTCAAACGCTTGGCGGCCCAGGCTAGCGCACAACACGTTTTCTCGAGCATGGAGTATCTCGACTCACAATCTGTGAACTTCTTACTCAAATAGTAGATCGCATTCTCTTTACGCCCAGTCTCGTCGTGTTGACCGAGAATACAACCCATACTTTCCTCAAGAACTGTCAAATACATAATCAATGGTCTCCCGGCCACTGGGGGTATCAACACCAGAGGTTCCTGTAAGTATTGTTTTATTTTGTCGAACGCCTTTTGACAATTTTCATTCCAGGTCACAACCTGGTCCTTTTTCAACAACTTGAATAACGGCTCGCACGTCGCAGTTAAGTGAGATATGAATCGAGCGATATAGTTCAACCTCCCTAAAAATCCACGTACTTCTTTTTCTGTTTTAGGCGTCGGCATTTCTAGCATTGCTTTTATTTTCGCAGGATCAACCTCTATTCCTTTTTCGCTCACGATAAACCCCAGTAGTTTACCCGATCTCACCCCGAAGGTGCACTTGTTAGGGTTCAGTCTCAACCTGAACTTCCTAAGCCTCTTGAACAATTTCAGCAGATTAACCAAATGCTCCTCCTCCGTCTGGGATTTGGCAATCATATCATCAACATAAACCTCGATCTCTTTATGCATCATGTCCTGAAAGAGAGTCGTCATTGCACGCTGATATGTTTCCCCAGCATTCTTCAATCCGAAGGGCATCACTTTGTAACAAAATGTTCCCCAAGACGTAATGAAGGTGGTCTTCTCCATGTCTTCTGGCAACATTTTGATCTGATTGTAGCCCGAGAAGCCATCCATGAAGGTGAATACAGAGAATTGAGCAGTGTTATCAACCAGCACATCGATGTGAGGAAGTGGAAAGTCATCTTTCGGGCTCGCCCTATTCAAATGACGGTAGTCTACGCACATTCTCACTTTACCGTCTCTCTTTGGCACTGGCACAATATTAGCGACCCATGAGGGATATTTTGTAACAACTAGGAAACCAGCATCCCACTGTTTTTGCAATTCCTCCTTAATCTTCACATCCATGTCCGATCTAGTTCTTCGGAGTTTCTGCTTAATAGGCGGACATCCCTCTCGCAGTGGCAGACGGTGAACAACCATATCTGTATCCAACCCCGGCATGTCCTCGTACGACCAAGCGAATATATCACTGTACTCCTTGAGCATCTCAATCAACCTTTGCTTGACGTCGCTTTGCAGCGCAACCCCTAGACGGATGTTCCTCACCACCTCTTCCGACCCTAAATTGATGATCTCAATGACTTCCTCGTGAGGCAGAATGATTCTTTCTTCTTGTTTCAATAACCAGGTCAGCTCTTCTGGCACTTCGCCATCTTCGACAATCTCTTCCTCAGCCTGAAATACCGGGTGCTCAAAGTCGAAGTGAGTCATAGGCGGTTCATAGATGTCATCTGAAATAGTAATCCTGCAAAGGAAATGGTTAAATGCTTCAAAACGCATACAAAGCAAATAACCATGTTGCCATTTTATTGTAAAAGATAAAAACAGGAAAAACAGAGATCACAATATTTGTATATGAAAAAACGCTTTTATTCATGATTAAACAATGTAATGTACATAACCAAATGGCCCTAAGCAAAATCATTATGCCCCTGGTAGGACACAGGATTATTCAACAATTAAGAAAACAAATCATTACTGTTTAGTTGTCACAGGAACAGTTTCCTGGATAGACCAATTGCAGAGACTTTGTCCTGGCACGTTTGGCTTGATCCATGCGTCCATATCACAGTCGTTATCTCCTTCTTCAGAATCGGAAACATCATTGATAGTCTCGAAGCTCGCCCCGCTTGGTGTGATGGTTATCGGCCCTCTGAACTTGGGCGTTCCTGAAGAGGATGTTGATGACGAAGGATGATATCCAAGCCCGAACCTGTCATTCTTCACGGGAATATCCAACACCTGACCCCAGCCCTTGGTTTTGCCTGCCTGCACGAGAGCCTGAGCCTCTTTGTACGATGACACTGCCACATCTGATACTTTACTCGGCATCGAAGCTTTGTCCTTAATCTTTAGCCCTTCAAATGCTTGACAGGGTGTCTCGTGGATTTCGCCGTCGACCTCCACACATCTGAATGAAGACAGATGGCTAACCAGAATATCCTCTTCTCCGCAAACAGTGACGACACTATCCCCCACCATATACTTCAACTTCTGGTGTAACGTGGACGTGACTGCCCCAGCAGCATGAATCCATGGGCGTCCAAGAAGGAAACTATACGCTGGCTGGATGTCTATTATATAGAATTCAGTTTCAAATATTTCCGGCTCCACTTGAAACGGTAATGTTATCGATCCGAAAACTGACCTCCTCGTATCATCAAATGCCCTGACCACCAAGTCACTAGGCGTACAGATAATCCCCCTGATATCCAACTTCATCATGGCCTTCTTCGGTAGTACATTCAGGGAAGATCCAGTGTCTACTAAAACATGGGACATGACCATGCCCCGACATTCTACTGACACATGCAATGCCATATTGTGCTCTCGCCCTCTCGGAGTCAAATCAAAGTCTGTGAAGCCCAAACTGTGCCCCGCATTGACATGCGCCATCACCCCTTCTAACTGATTAACAGAAACTCCTTGAGGAACGAACGTCGTGTCTAGAATCTTCAACAAAGCGTTACGATGGGCCTCAGAACATAATAGCAATGATAGGATGGAAATTTTTGACGGTGTTTGCTGGAGGTGCTCAACGATTTTGTAATCACTTTTATGAATGAGCCTCATAAACTCCTCCACATCCTTAAGTGACGTTTCCTTTTCATTCGACTGAGAAGGACCACCCTCAGTTACCTTGGCTTTACCCTTGGCTAATCTTTCTGCCTCTACCTCGGGTGACGTGAAGATTCTTCCGCTTCTGGTCATACCTCCTGTCCCGACAACATTATCTACGACCCCAGCGGGTTGTCTGTTTACTTCAATTTTCTCACCGTTACAATATACCTCCAACCCGTAAGTCCATGGCACTGCTTTAGTACTCTCGAAAGGAACCGGTCATGCTTTGGTAATTGTGATCGTCGGTCGCCTGGTAGGCGCCGTTATCGTTATTGTTTTCCTTGGAATCGTTACCGTAGCAACATCGTTCTGCTCATCACACAACGCCTCTACAGGCTTTTCAACCACAGTTCGATCAAATTGCAAGGTACCTTCATCCATCATAGCCTGAATGCCCTGCTTCAACTCATTACAACCCTCTGGCTGTATCCAACAATCCATGCAAAATTCATCACACCCCGGGAATACACCCCCTTTTAACAACCTGCTTTTGATCTCACCCAACGGTGTCTTCAGCTCATTGACATCCGTCACTAGATTCAAATTTTCCTCTGTCAGTACGACATTTGCCCCGTGATTGGGCATAGGCTATTGTACTATATTTGGACCCGTCTGTCCAAAGTTAATAGCTTTGTTGTCCAACAAGTCTTGGACTTTATGTTTAAACGCATGACAGCCTTCAATATCATGTCCGGGCGCCCCGGAGTGAAACTCACAGTTTTTACCAGCATCAAAGCCAACCGGAGGAGTGCCCGTTAACGGCGCCATGGTCCTTTTCTCGACCAACTTTAATCCTAGCAGTGTTTGAAGCAGTTCGGCGTATGTTGAAGGAGGCGTTTCAAATACTCTCCTTGGCTTGCCCTCTAGGATTCTGCGTTGGGCGGGGTGTTGCCTTTGTTGTTGCTGCTGTTGTGGTTGTTGTTGCTGTTGTTGCTGTTGTGGAAAAGGGATGGTAACACTAGCGACCTGTTGATGCTGAGCATACTGACTTCGTCCTCTTCCCCGGCCCCTGCCACCAAACACGGCACTAGAATCACCTTGTCGTCTACCACCGAATGCTTTTCTTGTACCTCTTGCGGGGGCAGACTCACCTGCGTGGAATCTTCCAACCTTAATACCGTCTTCGACCATCTCACCCATAAGAATCAAATCTGAAAAACTGCTTAGCGAAACATTAAACAATTTTTCGTAATATATCCCCGTAAATGTCCCAATGAACATACTATTCATTTCTCTTTCAGCTAACGGAGGATGTACTCTTGCTGCCATATCGCGCCATCTCTGCGCATACTCTTTAAAGCTTTCCCTGTTCTTCTGCGACAAACCTTGCAATTGAACTCGGTTCGGTGGCAGATCACTATTATATTTATAATGCAGGACGAAAGCATCTGCCAATTGCTTCCAGGTTTTGATTTGAGCGGGCTCCAACCCCATGTACCACTCGAGTGACGGTCCTGACAGGCTGTCTTGAAAGAAATGCATAAGCATCCTTTCGTCATCTGAATACGCGGACATCCTTCTGTAATAAGCGCGGACATGCACCTTAGGGCAAGTGTCCCCCTTATATTTATCGAAAGTGGGAGCTTTGAATTTCAGCAGTACCCTCAGCCCAGGCACCAATCCCATAGTAGTCATGTCTAATCCGGTAGAATTCTGATTAGCCATACCCTTCACCTGTTCTTCAAGCATTTTGATCCTCTGAGTATTGTCAACGGGTCCCTCAAATCCCATACCTCTTCCAGAAAAGGCGTCCTCTTGACAGTCTTCGCCCCAGTTCACATTCTCATTTCCGTACCCGTTATAACCAGTGTTGCGACCAAACCCTTGCTGATTAGTCATGGGACCTCGTCCCCCCATTACCATAACCCTGATTGACCCCGACATGCCCGAAACCAGTGTTGACAGGAATCAATCCAGCACCATTTCCACCATAACCCTGGTTAGCGTTACTGAAACCGTCGTAGTCAAAACCCTGAGTGTTGAAGCCGAACTTTCCGCCCTGATTGCTGTACTCAAACCCCTTGTCATTATAGCCGAATCCATTGTTACCAAAACCATTACCGCCATTGTAGTTACCACCGCCCAGATTGGCATCTCCAAATCCAACATTATTAACAACAGTCTCATTTCCATTCCCTGTGTTACCGTTGCCAGCGCCAGCGCCAGCGTCATTGTTTACAACCACGATAGGTGGGGTCACTACAGGTGGGACCACGGGCGTAGGGGGCCCATCCTCATGAAGAGTTTCAATATGCACAGAGTTGTGGTCATTGTTGCCATTCCCATTAGCCCGTGTCAGCAACGGCTGCACCAAAGTCTGGAGATTCTCCTGGCCTTTAGCAATACTCTCCATGGCCTGCATGAACAGGTTTAACTTCTCGCGAATTTCCTGCATCTCCACTTGGACTTGATCCATGATTCTCTTGCAGTTGTTTCGGGTTGAGTAGCGGTGAACTCTTTGTTCGTCAATCCTGGAAACCTGCAAATGCGGGAAATAAGATACAGATTCGAGAATACCGGTCATGCAATATGAATGCAGATGCAAATGTGTAAATATGCTACAGGTTATATTCCCCCCGATTCTAGTTTCGGAGAGAATGTCATCATGACAATGGAGTCCCTTTTAGGTAAGCAAGGAATCATAAAACCCTCATATATAAACACATGCCAAGAGGCGGAGTACAAGAGTACAATTGAATACAACTGAAGAGACCTCGGCCAACAAGCCTGGCGATGGTCTAAATACAAGTACAAATAACAAAGGCAAGGCAATGATAAATCAGGCCAAATGGTGTGCTATGACATCTTCCAATATCCTCAACGTCTCCGAGTGCCCTAGTCGGGAGATCAGCTCCTGTATTAATAAGGCATGCCGCTCGGTAGTGGATCTCAGCTTTTTGGCATCGTCCTGGTAGGTTCCTTCGCCATAACTCTCGTCAAATCTGTACCTCTTGGAACCGGCCTTCTCTTCATAACCTCTCGGCTTCTTGTCAATGTCACTTACTCTGAGCTCAGCAGCGCTCCTAAGTGATGTCTCTTCAGCAATCTTTGCGTCTTGCACTCTAACCTGTGCCTCTAGCGTGGCAATCTGCAGCTTCAGTTTGTCTTCGCGCTCCTTCCGCTTGGTAAGCGTGGCATTCCACAAAGCTTCCCACTTGCTGAGATGGGCATAAGCTTTGCTTAGAAGTTCCTTCTTGGAAGTAAGCACCTTGCTAACACCATTCAAAGCTATCCCCACTTTTTCTTTCTTGTTGGTCTCTTCTGTCAGCTCCGATCCCAACCTGTTAATCAATTCAGTCTGCTCCTTCATAGTGAAGGTGGCTTCCTTCTTCTCACGATGTAACTGCAAGATCTCCTTCTCTAACTCCTCATTGGCTTTCTTCAATTCCTCGTTTTCAGCCAACAATTTGTTATACTTTTCACTTTCTTCCGAAGGAAGTACCTCAATCAATGGAAGATACAGGGGTTCTACAGCAGGATAGGGCATCAAGGAAGTATTGGCTCTCTCGTGGATCCACGCCAAATAAGGATCATAAGCTCTGTTGTTGCTCTTATCGAGCAAAGCTTTCCCCCTCCTATGGATGTTAGCCCATGCATGTCTCAATCGGATCAAAACAGTCGTGTCTAATGACCCTGTGAGATACAGAGATTCCTGTATCTCCTTATCAATAGGAGCGTCCCTCAAAGCGTAACCGAACTGTCTTACCAGCAGTGAAGGGTTATAGTTGATACAGCCTTTTCGTCCAATCAAGGGGACATTCGGGAAGCCACTGCAACTATATATAATGTCATGGCCCAGCATACTTCGATCAAACCAAATGATGTTCTCAGCAGACAGCCCCATCAACCGGGAAGACCAATCCAAAGTATCAACAACATCAACAAAAGGTCCTGTCTTCGGCAGGTGCCCCTGGAACCACCTGTGCAAAAGAGGAAGACAACAGGAAACATTCTTGCCACGACGTTTCTCATTCTTGTAGTGAATAGAATGATAAACATCGCCCAAGAGAGTAGGAACTGGATTCTTCGAGGCGAGAATCAAGAAGGCATTTGAGTCGACAAAGTCTGGCACATTAGGAAACAGGACAATCCCATAGATGCAGACAGCTAGAATAGCATTGAAGGCAACCCAACATCCACTCTTCGCGCACTGTGTAGCCTTCTCAACCAGGACAGATAGGTGAAAACCATAAGCTCCGTTTAGCTTGACCAAGCCTCCCGGGAACTCAGAAGCGTCCAAACTGACAACCTCAGCAAGTGTAACCTGATCAGGCTCAGCACCCTCATGTATGAAGGGCATCTGGTCTAACACAGGAACTCCCAGTATCGCAGAGTACTCCTCCAACGTGGGTGCCAAAATATAGTCAGGAAATAAGAAACACCTCAGCTGCGGCTCATAAAACTGCATCAAAGTATACACCCCAGTCGTCTCGAATGTTGAAGGTCTGTATAACAAACTAAGCAATCTCCTGTAGGATACTCTGAACTCAGCCCTCACTCTCTCATCTGCTAGAGCAACTAGAACCAGCAAGGAACTGATATCTGGCGAATGCAACCGGTAAGCCACTGTCTTCTTCAGGGACTCCATGTCTGGCTAGAGGGTACTAGAATCAGAGGGGAATGATCACCTGCAACATAAATACATGTTAATGAAATGCAGTCATGAAAATGCACATGCATATGCAAACAAGGGATCAAGTGCAATGCTGATAGACTGGGCTGCTCTGTACTGAAGCCTTAGAACCATCCAATCTTCATCTCAAACCAAACCAACCACTCAAATGAACCTTGTAACCACATATCACTGACAGAGATAAACCAGGTATTCTGAGGTCAAAGGTTCCCTGCAAACAACCCTACCTACCCCTCACAGGTGTGTACTTAACTCGCCGACGAGGTACGACATCCTATGCGGGTTCAACGTCACAGACTTTCAAGAGCGATGATACGATACCCAGAAGGTGTGGCATCATCATCCCTTGAAGCGGCCTCACTTAGTTGAATCCCAATTGATAGGTTCCCAGAGTCGACAATCCTCGGGTCAGACAACTTGTCAAGCCCTAAGGGCCAGGCAAGAAGCATCAAAGAGAATCTCGTCCGAGCATAAATTTCGCGGCTAGCTGGTGCGAGCTAAGCAAGCAGGCTAACCACTACTCTCTACTTCTAAGTCTATGTGCAACCTAAATCCCAGGTCCGACTTATCTCTCAACAGATTATCCCCTTCCCACAACAGCAATAATAATATAAGGCTGACAATAAAAGGCGGAAAGTAAAGACAGAAAAGTAAATCTATACAACACCCCTGACGGGAAAGAAAGCGCTAGGATTGACTCGCATAGGGGATATTCCCGTCCCCAGCAGAGTCGCCAGCTGTCGCTACTGCGAAAATCGGCGCCGGCTGAACAGAAGAGTCGCCACCGTGCGTTATTTATCCCAAAGGAGGGAAAGGAAACGCTCAGAGTAAACCTAACGCAAAGACGGGAAATGAATGGTCATCGCAACCAAATCCTGGATTCGGGAGTCGGTTACGCAAGGGGAAGGTATTAGCACCCCTCACGTCCGTCGTACTCGATGGGATCCACGCTTGTTTTCTAGTACGGATTGTTATTCTATCTATTCTACAGGTCTGAGGTTAAAAGAAAATGACTCGGCAAAGTATCGCACTTTATGCCTACGTATTCCCGTCTGGAACGAGAAATCAGAGTCAACGTAGTTCGCCTACCTACAGGAAAGGAGGGGAAATTTGCTCGCTAGGATATCGCATCCTATGCCTACGTACTCTCATACAGCATGAAAGATCAGAGCAAACGTAGTTCGGGCCACGGAAGACACAGGCTTGTCTGAATGTTTTTTATCTCCTTATGAAAGGGTTTTCCTGATTAAGAGTCCAAGCGGACAAAAATGACACTTTTGATGTTTGTTTTCAGTCTTTTACGCAAGAAATGTCTTTTATGAAGTTTGCAATCTCTGACGCACTAGAGACTATGACTTGAGAGTGACTACGTCGTATGTCACCCTAAGGGTAGCACATTAAGTCATCAGATTACTGAAGAGTGACCCTCCAGCAACCTTTTTCAAATAGCTTAAGGCTCGTAACGTACGACATCGATTAACCTTATTACTATGTTTTTGAGTTGTTTTGAGATAGAAGAGAAAGAAGTTCTAAAAAACCTAGGGTTTGAAAGGGGAATCAAAACTACCCTAATGTTGTCATGCATGGGTTACAACCTAATGTCTGTCACGATTCCCTCTTGCGCAGAGGAAATCAGAGATCCTAGGGGATAAACAACAGATATACAGTAAACAGTAAAATGCATGAGATGCAGCAATACAAGCGAGGCAAGGGAGTCCCACTCAACCTCGAACCTGGGAAAACAACAGGCAAAGTGAAACAGCTTCACTTCAAACCTAAGGGAAAATCAACAGACAATACAGCAAAGAAAAACACACCCAACACCAGCTCAGACAGCAACACCAGCTCCTACAGTAAGCAGTTCAAACAACCCCAGCTCTGGCAGCTACATTTGATTAACAGCAAAAGATTGACAGTGACAACTTCAAGCAAGATCCCATCTTCACTTTCTAATGACATTCAAGCTTCAGATAAGCTCTTATCTCCAATAATCTTCAGCTTTAGCAAGCACTGAGCCCCCAATAAGTAAACAACTTCAGTCAGCAGCAAAACCCTAATCTCAACAGATACCCAGCTTTGACTGGCACAAGCTTTATCTTCTCTAGTCATCAATGAACTTCATCCTCAATGGGCTTACAATCTTCAATACAGACACTCACAGGAGAGAATCAACTAACAGATGAAGTTGGACTGTTAAGAGGCTTAATGATAACCCAGGGAAATCACTAAGATCTTAACACAGCAAGTGAAAGGTATCCTCAAGGTTCTACCCAATCAAAGTATGCTATACATCCCTCCTAAGGAGAGATGGAACTTCTTTGGGGGACCTTATGTCATAGGATGGAATAGAGGCACAAGAAGCTCTCTATGTTTTACAGAAGAAACCAGTCTACTCTAGAGCTCTCCCTATATCTCCTATCTCCTAAGTCTTCATCAAGCATCTTCAAGCACAAGCAAATTCAAGCTCCAAGCATCATTATTTGTCTTCACTCATCCTCAAAGTCTTCACTAGCTCCACAAGCCAAGCACAAGCCCCAACACCCAAAGAAAAGGCCCAAAACCCATCAAACCAAACAATATCCCAAGAGGGAACACACTAATATCAACCAACTTGCAAAAATCAAATAAAATGTAAATACTCATTATAAAATCCTATATTAATTTCTAAGGGATCCTAACTATGTATCCCATACCCCATATAAACCCCAAGGCCTAAATCAAACTAAAAACCCAAAAACTATGTGTTGAAATGCACCTATGTCAAGTTGAAACCCTAATTCTAGCACACTAAAGTTCCTTATTCAAAACTAACTAAAATTAAATCACAAAAATGTGATAAAATTCCAGGGGGAACCTAATACTATAATCTAACTATAGCAAAAGGAATGGCACCAAAAATCAAAGTAGAATGATCATACTAAATTCATCAAGTAACATGTATCAAATAGAATGCAAAATAAAGCAATAAAAATGTAAACAATGCCATAAAAAGAAAAATGCATGGAATGGTATTTTTATTGTTTTAATATTTTCTTGAAGTCTTGATGAAAATGGGGAAAAAACTCCCATCTAAAAATAAGGAGTTTTCAATTTATTATGATTTTTCAAAGCAACCTATATGAAATGAAAAATTAAAATGAAAAATAAAAGAAAATGAGAAGCAGGCGTGTCAAATAGCAACCAAAACTAGTTCATTTCACCAACTGGGCCCAGAGGGGGGTGTCAAGAGAAAGCGCGCTAGGCCCAATTCCACTTCAGAAAATTAAAATGAAAATACTCGGGAAAATAACAAAATCTCGGTGTGAATAGCAAGCCAATTCAGTGTATTTCTCATTGGGCCTTGGAAGTGGGGTGTGGTTATCAAATTCTCACTTAAGCCCAAGCTGGCAATTTAATGAAACGGTGCGTTTGGATGCCTTCAGAAACTCTTCACAAGCTGAAATGAATCGTGGCCCTTAGATGTTGTTTTGGTCAAAGGTCTCACTCACATCCAATGGTGACCAGGTTATCTTCAACCTTTGAACATGCCTTGGAGGGAAAAGCCATGGAAACTCAGAGCTTGTATCTTCATCTTCTCCAATTCGCAACTCCATCAATTCTTCATCAAAAATCAAAACTAAAAACCCTAACTCGCTTGAAATTTCACCCTGAATCTAACTATGTTAATCATGATCAGTGAAACATCTTCCTCCTCAAAACACGATTGAACCATCAGAAATTGACCAAGAACCAAATCTCACCAAACCTAAAATTGAGTGGCCTAAACTCTTCACCACTTCACCCTGATCAATTCTAACTATCAAACTAAGATTCTATCATCAAGAACACCAAGATATCAGCATGAACAGAAATTGCATCAATCCACTAATTGTCTCTAAATCAAATCTAATGCTACCAGAAAGCTCCCTATGATCATCTACATTGAATCTAGCTATTCAAAACCGATTGAAACTGCCTAAATCAAGCCATGGAGTGAAGTTTTCATACCTGCAATTTTGAGATGAACAGAGTGATCAAAGCTTCAAGATAAGCTTCAATAAGTTCCAGACACCTTCACCAACACCAAAGGATGCTTCTGTATGCAAAGAAAGATATTGAAATGGCTTGGATTCTTGAATTCGATCTTGAGTTGCAGGCTGAGAATTCCAAATGCAAACACACGATTCTTCAGGGTTCTTGCTCAATAATCCATCTGGAATCACTCACATATGCTTGATCAAGGTTCTGAGATCAAAAGAATGGGCTGAAAGTGGTTGAAACTTGTAACTGAATTCTGTTTTGCAAATGGAAGGTTGAAAATGCAAACTCTCCAATCTCCCTCAATTCTCTCCAACTCTAGCTCTGAATCACTTCACAAGTATATATAGAATGTGGATGAAGGTCCTAGAAAGTTCTGGATTGATCCTATGAGAAAATCAACTTCTCATGTCATGAAAATCTCTTCTTATGCTACACACATATTAGTTCATGTTTTAGCTTGAAATTCACTATGCTTTGAGCTTAAAATGTCCTTAGATGAGATTTTGGAGGTGTTAGGATGGAAGGGAGCCTTGCATTTGCCTTGAAGTGTGGTTTTGCAATTGTGCCTTATGATGCAAGTAACCAATTTACAAAGCAAGTCATTGAAATAACTCTCAATTCAAAATTGTGGCAATTTCAATGTTCTCAAAATGCATTTTACAATCAAATTGGTATGTCATATGGCTTGGTTTGGACTTGTAGATCAAAAACCCTAATTTCCAACCTTGGTTCATTTAAAATTTACCCTCATTTTAGGCCATTTTTATGATTTTGTGAAGAAAGCCATTCCAAACTCTCATGACCTCTTATCTAGCCTAAAAACATCATTTTTAACATATCTCATGTTGAACATTTTTCCATTTGAGGAGTGGAAGATGGAGATTTTGACCTATGTTGAAAAATGACCTGTAATCATCAATACCCAAAATACCCCTGGATTGCCAAGACCATAACTTGAGTTTCACAAATCCTCTTGAGGACTTATAGTACTCAAATTGAAGCTAAGATCAAGATCTACAACTCTTATATTGGCCAAGAATCCATTTGAAAACTCATTGATGGGCAAAGGTTGCTTGGAAGTCAAGTGACTTTCATAGATAAATTTCAATGTCCTCAGATGACCCATAACTTACAAGAACCATAACTTGAGTTCTACAAATCTTCTTGAATACTTCTAGTACTCAAATTAAAGATATTGAGAAGATCTACAAGTTTCATGTTGACCAAGAATTCATTTGAAACTTTCATTTTGACTTATCTGGCTTGGAAGTGAGGCCTAAATTAGGGGATTTTACACTGAAACCCTAATTTGGTAACTCCTCCTACTCTTGATTCTCTTTGATTTATCCTTGGCAAAACACCACACTTGTATCCACATATCAATTCATGAATCCCACATCCTCCAATTAAGCCTTTATGCTCTTCAATCACTCAGTTGACCTAGGGTTGACCCAGATGAAACCCTAGTTGACTGCACTTCAACTCTAGCTCTTGTACTTGTATCAGTGACTTGTCTCATCTTCAAAATGACCCTCTAGGTCTTCCATGATATTTGTGCACTTTCCATACCCTCAGTCATGGCTCACACACTCATTGATGATCTTCAACCCCCCAAGATTGGGAGAAAAATCCACTTGTTGACATTCAAAACTCTCAAAGCTTCAAACCTTTCTTTGATAACTTGGATAGTGTTGAGCTTGAATAAAAAAACCCTTGATGTGCCTCTTTTGATAAGAATGGCACTTGATCCCTTGTTAGATGACTTGTTATGCTATGCTATGCAAATGATTAGACTATGTACATGACTAATTATGCAAATGACAATGCAATTGAAACATAAACCAGGTGAAATACGTTGAGCAAATTTTAGGGTGCAACAATGCCTACAGAAGATTCTGAGCGCTGCCTACAGAAGGATCTGAAGCAGAAGCTACAAAAGCATATGAAGCATTGAAGACTTTGTATGAAGAGTTTCAAGCATAGTTATTCATAAGACTCTGATTGTACTACGCTGCCAGTACTGAGGATCTGATTCCCAAAACTCTGCTCTAATGTTATTACACGCTGAAAGCACACTTGCTGTAATGCTATGATCCTGCAAACTTTGATGAACATCAAAGACTCTGATCATTAAAGGCTCTGATGTTATTTGCTTAGTATTAGAAACTTGTTGAAGAAGAATTCAAAGTTATGTCTGTTGGTTTGGCCAAATGAATCTTTCCTCATTTATGCTAGACACAAGAACACAGACAAAAAGGATTTCTCTGTGCATTCTAATTCTAGAAAAGGTCAAGTAATGTGAAGACAAAAAGGCTACAGCCCTTTTCAGTACATAACCTTCAACGTGAAAACAACTTGGACTTCTGTGCCTATAAAAGCAAGACCCCATCACTCTTCTTCAGTTGACGAAATATTGAAAGAATTCAAAGAAAAGCTCTCATACAATTGATACTCTTTGCTGAAATTATTTCATAGTTCTTAAACTTAAGTGTAAAATCACAGTTGTGATATAGCTTATTTAGAAGCATTCAAACACTTGTTTTAGTTTTACATTTGATTAAAAAAGTCCTTGAGAAGATCCAGTTGGGATCAGTAGTTCTTGAGAAGACTAAGAACAGTTGCTCTTAGTGCTTGATATTGTAATCAGTTTGATTAATAGTGGATTAAGTCCTTGTTGAGAAAGGCAAATCAATCTTGATAGGGTGGACTGGAGTAGTTGAGTTCAATGAACCAGGATAAAAATCTTTGAGTTTTTATTGCCATAATATTTTCTACATATTCAACCCCCTCTTCTAAGTATTTTCTCACCTTCAGTTGGTATCAAAGCTCCGGTTCTGTGTGTGCTACCGCTTCACAGTGACAGAAAAGATCCAGTGAGAAAACTTTGATATATATTTGGTTGTTATTATTGCTGAAACTTCAACATCTAACAGCAACAACAGATATGAAGAAAGGGAAAGAATCAACACAAAACCCCCTGTGTTTGATGGGGAGAAATTTGATTATTGGAAGGACAGAATAGAAAGTTTTTTCTTTGGATATGTTGTTGATTTATGGGACTTAATCATTGATGGGTATGTTTATCCCACTGATGGGGATGGAAAGAAATTTGATAGAAAATCCATGACTGAAGCCTAAAATAAAGAGTTCAGAAATCATCACAAAGCTAGAACAATCTTGTTAAATGCAATATCATACTGAATATGAGAAGATCACAAACAGAGAAACTGCATTTGACTTGTTTGAGTCTTTGAAGATGACACATGAAGGAAACTTACAAGTCAAGGAGACCAAGGCTCTGGCGCTAATACAGAAGTATGAAGCATTCAAAATGGAAGAATATGAGTCTATAGAAACTATGCTCTCTAGATTTCAGATCCTCACAGCTGGTCTAAAAGTGTTGGACAAAGGCTACTCAATTGCTGATCATGTGAAGAAGATCATCATAAGCTTGCCTATCAGATGGAGACCTATGATCACTGCTTTGAAGCTTGCTAAGGATCTGAACAAGATCACTTTGGAGGAGCTAATCAGCTCACTGAGGAGCCATGAAATTGAACTTGAGGAAGATGAGCCTCAAAAGAAAGGTAAGTCAATTGCCTTAAAATCTAACAAATATGTGAAAGCTTTGCAGGTGTTAGAAGAAAGTTCTGAAGAGTCTTCCTCTGAAGAAGAAGATGAATTGTCCTTGCTGTCCAGAAGAATCAACAGACTCTGGAAGCACAAACAGAGGAAGTTTAAGAACTTCAAGAAGCCAGATCAGCGCAAGGAGTCCTCTGGACCAAAAAGATCTGGAAAGAAGGAAGTTATTTGTTTTGAATGCAAAAAACCTTACCATTACAAGAATGAATGTCCAAAGCTTTAGAAAGAAAAGCCTAGAAGAAATCCTGAGCATAAGAAGAAGGTTCTAATGGCAACCTGGGATGATTCAAATGAATCTGGATCGTCATCCGAATTTGAAGATGAATGCGCCAACATGGCTCTGATGGCAGGCGTGGAAGATCAGAATGAAGGATCATCTGGATCTGAATCTGACTCAGAAGAGGTACTTTCTGATCTTACTAGGGAAGAGCTTATTAAAGTTTTATCAGAAGTCCTGAAAAACTATAACCAGATTAAGCTCAAATGCAAGAATCTTAAATGCAATCTTGAATCTGAGAATAATCTGTTAAAGTCAGAAGTTGCTGAGCTAAAAGAAAACAATTTAAAAATGAAAACTAATTTTGAAAAAGCTCAACAAGACTCTGAGTCTGAAACTAAGTCTAAATGCAAAAACATTTTAGAAGAATATGACTTCAGCTTTCAGAAGTTTTTGGCTAAAAGCATAGATAGAAGCAAGAAGGCTTTAATGATCTATGGAGTTAGCAGAAACAACAGGAAAGGAATTGGATATGAATCTTCCTCTGGAAAGGATTTAAATCCAATGCCTGTTGATAAACTTATAATTAAGAAAACTCCCTTATACTCTCATTTCAAGTTTAGTCATCTGAATGATATCAAACACACACGTTCTGATCAGAACGTTCCTGTGTTTAAGCCAAAAGTCAGTCAGAATAAAACTGTTGTTAAAAGACAGAAGTTCAGACAAACTTTCAAGGCAACTAACCCAAAAGGACCCAAAAAGATATGGGTACCTAAGGATAAGATAATCCTTGTTGCATATGTATTTAGAAGAAAATTCAAGACGCCAGTCATGGTACCTGTGTAAGAACACAGATTGTTTCTTAGTAATATCTCTATGTTTTGATGATAACTCTTATGAAATTTTATATTAAAGAATTATATACTCTAAAATTGGTTCATGAATATTTGCTGCATATAATTAAAGTATATATACATCCAAGAGCAAATTAATCTGAACATAGAACTATGGAAGGCTCTGAAGAGTCAGAATCATCTTATAGAAGAATCTGAAGCAGAAGCTACAGAAGAATCTGAAGCAGAAGCTACAGAAGAATCTGAAGCAGAAGCTGCAGAAGGATCTGAAGTAGAAGACTCTAATAGATCTGAAGACTCTGAAGCATTGAAGAACTTTGTATGAAAGTTAAGAAGCACAGTCTTTCAAAAGACTCTGAGAGTACTACACGTTGTATGTATTGAGGATCTGATTCATAAAACTCTGCTCTGATAGAACTACACGCTAAAGCACACTTGTTGCATTACTCTGATTCAGCAAAATCTGATGGGTATCTAAGACTCTGATCATGCAAAATCTGATGGTTAACTTTGCTGAAAAGAAATACTTGTTGAAGAAGAATTCAAAGTAATATCCTTTGATTTGGCTCAACGACTCTTTCCTCTTTCATGCTTGACACTAGAACACAGACCAAAAGCATTTCTATGTGCATTCTACTTCCAGGAAAGGTCATGTGATGTAAAGACAAAAAGGTTCAGGCCTTTTCAGTACATAGCCTCCAACGTCAAGACTTTGTGGACTACTGTGCATATAAAAGTAAGTCTTCCTCATCTTCTTCAAAGTGATCTAGAACAACAAACGAATCTCTGAAAGAAACTCTTACAAGCTCTCATAAAATATTCTTATTGCTGAGTTTATTCTTTTGTTCTTAACATTAAGTGAAAAATCACTGTTGTGATAAAGCTTGTTAGAAGCATTCATACACTTGTATTAATCTTACATTTTATTGTAATAGTTCCTTAAGAAGATCCAGTTGGGATCAGTAGTTCTTGAGAAGACTTTGAACAGTTGTTCTTAGTGCTTACTATTGTAATCAGTTGATTAAATAGTGGATTAAGTCCTTGTTTGAGAAAGGCAAATCACTCTAGATAGGGTGGACTGGAGTAGTTGAGTTCAACGAACCAGGATAAAAATACTTGAGTTTTTACTTCTAAGTTTTATCTTCATACTTATTCAACCCCCCTTTCTAAGTATTTTCTCACCTTCAGTTGGCATCAGAGCTTCGGTTCTGTGTGTGTTACCACTTTACAGTGGCAGAAAAGATCCAGTGAGAAAAACTTTGATACTTATATTTGGTTGTTTATAATGGCTGATGTTTCAACATCTAACAAGTATGAAGAAAGAGACATAATTATTACTAAACCCCCTATGTTTGATGGGGAGAAATTTGATTATTGGAAAGACAGGATTGAAAGTTTTTTCCTTGGTTATGATGCTGATTTATGTGATTTGGTCATAGATGGATATGTTCATCCCATTGATGGGAATGGCAAGAAAGTAGATAGAAAATCTATGACAGAAGCCCAAAAGAAGGAATTTAGAAATCACCACAAGGCTAGAACAATATTGTTAAATGCAATATCTCACACTGAGTATGAAAAGATCACAAATAGAGAAACTGAATTTGACATGTTTGAGTCCTTGAAAATGACTCATGAGGGAAACTCTCAAGTCAAGGAAACAAAGGCTTTGGCTCTAATTCAGAAGTATGAAGCTTTCAAGATGGAAGAAGTTGAATCTGTTGAAGCCATGTTCTCCAGATTTCAAATACTTACAGCTAGACTAAAGGTTCTGGATAAAGGTTACTCTACTGCTGATCACGTGAAGAAGATCATCAGAAGTTTACCTACCAGATGGAGACCTATGGTGACTGCGCTGAAAATGGCTAAAGATCTGAACCAGATTTCCTTGGAGGAACTAATCAGCTCACTAAGGAGCCATGAAATTGAACTTGAGGAAGATGAGCCTCAAAAGAAAGGTAAGTCAATTGCCTTAAAATCTAATAAATCTGCTAAAGCGTTGCAGGTAATAGAGGAAAGCTCTGAAGAATCCTCATCTGAAGATGAAGATGAATTATCCATGTTGTCCAGAAGAATAAACAAACTCTGGAAGCATAAAGGAAATAAGTTTAGAAACTTCAAGAAGCCTGACCATAAAAAGGAATCTTTTGGACACAAAAGATCTGGCAAAAAGGAGGTTGACTGCTACGAATGTAAAGAACCTGGGCATTACAAAAATGATTGTCCAAAGCTTCTGAAAGAAAAGCCTAAAAGAAAATTTGATAAGAAGAAGAAGGTTCTAATGGCAACCTGGGATGATTCAGATACATCTGAATCTGAATCTGAGGCAGAAGAAGAATGTGCCAATGTAGCATTGATGGCAGACATAGAAGATCAGGAGGAAGGAATTTCAGGTTCTGAATCTGACTCTAAATCTGAATCTGACGCTGAAGAGGTAATGGCTAAACTCACTAAAGATGAACTTATTAAAGTGTTATCAGAGGTTCTGAAGAGCTATAATAATATTAAGCTCAAATACAAGGAGCGTCAAAACAATCTTGTATCTGAGAATACGTTGTTTAAAGGCCTTGTTTAAAGCTCATTAAAGTGTTTTGCGGGTTAGTGCATGGGACCTTGTTTAAAGGCCTTTTGAATACCCTCTTATAAACTAGTAGATAGCCCATCCAAGGGGAGAGATACCTTTTATTGTTGTCTTGCAGGATCTGTTATCCTAATCCTTGTTGTGGATTTGTTCTCGTGTGCACTCATTGCATTGCATTTGCATAAGCATCTCTGCATCATTTTGCATTTTCTTCCCAGATACCAAGACCTTACCCGTCCTCTGTCCATAACCCACAGTTGATTTCCCGACACTCTTGTTGAACTTGTGAGAGTTGTGAAGCATTTGAAGCAAGAAGAACATAGATGCCTCGAAAGGCCAGTCAGACGATGCAAACTGAGGTAGCTATGCTCGTAAACAAATCGCCAGTTGTCTAAGCTTGAATATTCCAAGGGTCATTTCCTAGAAGCTAGTGGTCCAGACAGGAAGACGCCCTCACATTGGCAGTCCTTGAGCGTTTTTACCATTTGCATCTTGTAGTTTATTTTCTGCTAATTACTACTTACGTTTAAACATTGTTGTTTTGAATGGTAATATTAATGAAGTGATTATGCATTTTCCGAATCAATTATGTCGCATTCGCTCCTTTTTTCTTCTTATCACAAACACAGACACATACACCTTTTATCCACTCCACTTTATCACTGTTTTTTTAGCAAATATTGGAGGGAGGATGACGAAAACGAAATACCCATAATTGCAAATCGTATGCTTTCGGATAAAACCTTGACGATGATGTACATGCGTTGTTTCAAATCCCCTAAACACCGAAGATATAAGGAGTTAATCCCTAGTCAACCACTTCAAGCATAGGAGTAGGAGTTTTCTTCAGATATTCAAACACTTAACACTCAACCTAGGGCAGGGTAGTTATTCAGTTAATCCAATCCCACACTCAAAATTCAAAAGATATGAAGGTTGTTAATCAATAATCTATGACATGGCAGTCACTATCCTCCAACAAAATTCAAAAAAATCAAAAGCCTGCTAAGTCAAGCATTTCAAAGGAGACTTAGGCAAAAATCAAGGCAATCCCGATGGATCTGACAAACAAAATCAGTCCATGCAAAAGTTAGGGATCAAAAACAAAAACAAAAGAGGCCCTCAAAACCCTCAACAAAAACAAAATAAGATTCAGTGACCAAATCAAAAGGGTCACTGACATCCATCAAAAACAAAATAAGGTGACTGCCATCTCAAGCAAACCTTGAGCCATCAAGCTTACACCGTTAAGATAAACATGCGCAGAATTAACTGAACGTAGGTATGGAGATCATCAAGAAGAAGGGGTGGGTACAAATTAAGTTTGAGCCTAATATCCTTTGTTCTATAACCGCGAACCAGACCACGTTACAACCCTCGAAAGACCTAATTGAGGCGAGGATTAACTTGAAAGCATAATATTGCGAGGTTGCGTAACCTGACTCCCCACATATTTGCTAATCATCAGTATTGGTGTCAATATCCTTGTTTCATCTTTTACACCAATCAAGTTAGCACAACTTTTGGACTAACGATCCATTCGTCTCACAATCACGACACGTAATAAAAGACAATTCTTTCAAAAACTTGCATGAAATTTGCATTGAGATTACCATTCGTGAACAAACAATTTTATTTACAAGTTAGTAGTTGGCATTAAGGAAATTCCAACACGAAGCAATCAAACAGAACTGGGTTATTCAGCGGTGTGGACCAGAACCAAGTATACCATATAACCTTATGGATCTGGGGCATTGACGTCCAACGAATTTGGAATCAGTCAGTCTGAGGCAAATCCCCAAGCATCATTTGAATATGGGGAAAATCATTCAAGAAGTGGTTGATCGGAAGTAAATCATCTCGAGAATACCGATCAGGGGCAGGCCACCCAGAGTTTCTTCGAGCTAAGGGCAGATCCCTCCAATGTTCATTCAAGACAAGTTAAGTCGCTTCCACGCTCTTTCAGGGACAAGCTACTCCAAGAGTATGTCAAGGTCAACTACCATGAGAATCGGTTAAACAATGATGAATCTTTCGTGGTACAAATTCTGGGGCGAGCCATCTCGAGGTCGTCTCATGGCGAGTTACCATCTTTTCAAGATGAACTTTCCCAAAGATCATACTAGGGCAAGTTTGAACTACACTGGGGCAAGTTACTTAAGCAAGTTCATTTTCGTCAGCAACTGTTGAGTTCAAGACAAGTATCGGGGAGTCGTACCTTCACCTTCTCACCCAAAGTCCAATCTGCATTGGCAACTACCAAAGTCCGCCACGTCGGCACCTGCATTTCCAATTACTTGTCTGCAATCATATGCATCATACACATCGCATGTGACTTCATAAGCATCTTGCATCATATGCATATCCAGAATCATGTCATACTCCCCCAGCTCTTGCATCTCCGCGTGTTAGCATTTGCATTTACATTTCCACTTGTTATGGAATATCATTATCATCAAGCATTCGCATATGCGAGCTCAGGTCCAGGATCGATCTCGAAGATTTCCAAGACTATATCTGCATAGTCAGGGGAAATTTCTGCAAGACCGTGGGTGTGCCCCACGAATTTGTCCAATGCAACCATCAGCCCAGTCAGGGGCATTATCTGCAAAGACCGTGGGTCCTCCCACAAAATTCAAGAATAGCAAAGCAAAAATTCAGCCCAGCCAGGGGCATCTTTTCAAGACCATGGGCGTATCGCACGACGTATTTCAACCCCGTGGTTAATCAGGATTGTCAAATCAACATTCGGCCCAGATAAGGGCATCTTCAGTAAGGTCATGGGCGTTCCCCAGTGAGTTGTCTCCAGCAGACTTGACAATCTCTCAACGATAAGTGGCAATCTTTTCAGAGAAGCTTATCCGATCCCTTTCATCCTTTTTGGTGTTAGGGTTGATTTTGTTTCGCTTCATCATCCTTTTTGGTGATGGGTCTGACATCCTTTTTGGTGTCATGACTAGCGACTTCGCTCCATCATCCTTTTGGTAATGGATCCCTTTCATCCTTTTTGGTGATGGGTCCCTTTCATCCTTTTTGGTGTTAGGGTTGATTGTGTTTTGCTCCATCATCCTTTTGGTGATGGGTCTGACACCCTTTTTGGTATCATGACTAGCGTTTGTTCTCCATTATCCTTTTTGGTAATGGATCCCTTTCATCCTTTTTGGTGTTATGGTAGATTCAGTTTCGCTCCATCATCCTTTTTGGTGATGGGTCTGACATCCTTTTTGGTGTCATGACTAGTGTTTCTGCTCTATCATCTTTTTTGGTGATGGGTCTGACATCCTTTTTGGTGTCATGACTAGCGTTTGTTCTCCATTATCCTTTTTGGTAATGGATCCCTTTCATCCTTTTTGGTGTTAGGGTAGATTTTGTTTTGCTCCATCATCCTTTTTGGTGATGGGTCTGACATCCTTTTTGGTGTCATGACTAGCGTCTCCGCTCCATCATCCTTTTTGGTGATGGGTCTGACATCCTTTTTGGTGTCATGACTAGCGTCTGCTCTCCGTTATCCTTTTTGGTAATGGATCCCTTTCATCCTTTTTGGTGTTAGGGTTGATTTTGTTTCGCTCCATCATCCTTTTTGGTGATGGGTCTGACATCCTTTTTGGTGTCATGACTAGCGTCTCCGCTCCATCATCCTTTTTGGTGATGGGTCTGACATCCTTTTTGGTGTCATGACTAGCGTCTGCTCTCCATTATCCTTTTTGGTAATGGATCCCCTTCATCCTTTTTGGTGTTAGGGTTGATTGTGTTTCGCTCCATCATCCTTTTGGTGATGGGTCTGACATCCCTTTTGGTGTCATGACTAGCGTTTGTTTTCCATCATCCTTTTTGGTAATGGATCCCTTTCATCCTTTTTGGTGTTAGGGTAGATTCTGTTTCGCTCCATCATCCTTTTTGGTGATGGGTCTGACATCCTTTTTGGTGTCATGACTAGCGTTTCCGCTCCATCATCCTTTTTGGTGATGGGTCTGACTTCCTTTTTGGTGTCATGACTATCGTTTGTTCTCCATTATCCTTTTTGGTAATGGATCCCTTTCATCCTTTTTGGTGTTAGGGTAGATTCTGTTTCGCTCCGTCATCCTTTTTGGTGATGGGTCTGACATCCTTTTTGGTGTCATGACTAGCGTCTGCTATCCGTTATCCTTTTTGGTAATGGATCCCTTTCATCCTTTTTGGTGTTAGGATTGATTTTGTTTCGCTCCATCATCCTTTTTGGTGATGGGTCTGACATCCTTTTTGGTGTCATGACTAGCGTCTCTGCTCCATCATCTTTTTTAGTGATGGGTCTGACATCCTTTTTGGTGTCATGACTAGCGTCTGCTCTCCATTATCTATTTTGGTAATGGATCCCCTTCATCCTTTTGGTGTTAGGGTTGTTTGTGTTTCGCTCCATCATCCTATTTGGTGATGGGTCTGACATCCTTTTTGGTGTCATGACTAGCATCTCCGCTCCATCATCCTTTTTGGTGATGGGTCTGACATCCTTTTTGGTGTCATGACTAGTGTGTTTTCCACTATCCTTTTGGTAGTGGGTCCCTTACTTTCTTTTGATGCCAGAGCAGTATGTGTGAGTTTACTGTCATCCTTTTGGGTGATAGGTTTGTCATCCTTTGGGTGTCAAGTTTTCTCTGTTAACATCCTTTTGGTGTTAGCGACCTTTGCAAGATATCCAATATTTCATTCCCAATCTTTTTTCATTCTTTTCGGACAAATTCAGGGTCTTCTTTTTATCTAATCATCTTCTACCTCGAAAGAATGAATGCCCATAGCATTTCATCTTACTCGGTTTAAGTCAATTAGATAGGGGCATCTGTCATACCCCAAATTTGTCCTACCCATGTATGTATCCTCCATCTGTACATTTACCCACTAACCATCGTTCAGAAGATCCAAAAATATGTTGTTGCTTTCAGGATGCACTAATTCAAGTATTGTGTGGTTGAGGTTCAAATTAGGATTTTTGTGTCAAAATCAAGTTATCAAGCAAAGTGATCAGGTCAAGGGATAATGGCCAGAAATTTATGACTAAATCTTTAAGTCATGCTTACCTTATTAGACTATTTCAAACTTCAAATCAAATACTTTTAAGACAAGTCTGGAGCCATTTGTTTTTTTTATGTCATGTATGGAGGAAAAATTGAGAGGAGCCTTGATTAATTCAGTTTAAGGAAAGTGGTTTCAAAAGCATTACAAGCATTGTGTCCATCAGGCCTAAGAACTAATTCGATTAAGTGATAAGAAGTTTGGTGCAATTCTCTTTTTTAAGTTTCTGGCAAGTTCCAGCTTGAGGTATAAAAGGTTGTTTCAAGACATGGTAGGAATTACAAGTTTATTCATGAATTATCACATTTCACTTTCGCGTGAGAAAAAGGCTTGAGTTTGTGCCTTCGTGAACTGATATTTCTATCAAGGCATAACACCAACGTAGCATGCTATATGTAATCCTGCGATTCATGAAATCTAAATTCCAAATAGAGCATTACTTCAAAGTTTGGTTAATGAAGAATTCAAGGAAATTTCCTATGTTATAAGGTTACTGTTAATTGTGAAGTTATTCAAATTGATTACATTTCCAATTTAACCAATAAAAAGACTCTGTCATAACAAGGAAATCACTAAAGTTGGACGGATTTTGTTAAGCCAAAGCGATGATGGATCCCCGGTAAAGAATTTGCTTCGGTCCTGATAACACTTTTATCTTCCGCGTGCCCTTCGCACCGAATATCTTTTGGCCTGCGTGCCTTATCCTTTTTGCCGGCAGCATGATCTACAAGAGCAAAACACAATCTCAACATGATTTCAGCCATTACAATGCAATTTCCATAATCATGAGCTACGACTTCACAAAGGATTTCAATAACAAGAGTTCACATCTAAATTACCACACTGACAGACCCCTGAAAATATCCAGAGCATGATATAATTCCTCACAAGTATGCACCGCAGACATACTAGACCAATGCAGGGAAAACGACCACATCACAGCAATAACAATTAAACTTTCTCCTAAACCTTCAGCAGGCCTGCGTACCGTGTACGACCCATCTCCAAAATTGCAGCAGCTTTAATCTGTAGCAGCTCCAAAAAAACACGTCTCACAGCCCGTCGCACAACAAATTGTGATGAACATCCATAAAGCCAAGGCCACTTGATCATCAGCAGTACCTGCATAAGACAAAATCATCAAAATGGTCTTTGCACTCACTTTCCAAAGGACACAAATCCAGCCACAAAGAGGAGAAAACCGTATGATATTGACAACACTGCCCACAACCAGGACACCTACCATCAGCCTCACACAGATGCAACTTCCATAAGCCACTACCTGCAAAGTCACAGAAGTTATTGTTATGCAGGAGTGACACCACATAATAGCCAGCTGTAATAAAAAACAAAAGAACTGCAAGGAAAGGTACTACCCATACTACCAACAACAACTCTGCTCCCTGCTACACCTAAAACCATTTCTCCACGCCAGACCAAAAATCTGCTATAGCCAAAGGACAACAGCAGACCTGATGTGCCTTGGTGCAAACCTGCAGAAATCGTACAGCTGCTACAAGACCATTCTTCACGCCATGTTTGCAGAGCTAGTCCAAAGAATACACAATATGAATAGCACAAGTAGCTTGCCACAAATGATGGCTACACGCCCCTTGCTGCATAAAGCCCAACCTGTACCTACACTAACAACAAATGAACCATTTCATCATGACCAAACCACAGCATAAAAAACGTAAAAAAAAAGAAAGGAGGTTCAGCAGAACCAACAATAACAACATGCCCCACGCTTTCCCCAAACGGTGCCAACAAATCCTGCAACGCTCTGCACAAAAACAGACCAAACCAAAAAAAACCAAACACAAACCACAATTGATACTTGTAAGGAAACAAAGAAGAGTAATTTCAGTACATGCTGACCTGAATATCAAAATGCAGCAGCAACGTCTTTTCTTCCAACCCTCCTCCAAACACAACCATCCTACAAATTGCTTCAACCTCAACCTTTTCCTTTAACCAACAAAAAACCCGCAAATCTCCTCCTTTCTCAAACACTATCTCCTTCAAAATTTCTTCACAAACCCATCAAAACAAAACTCCAATCCTCTTCATTCATAACCTGTAAAACGTAATCCTCTCACAACCCCAACCTTCTTCAAACTTCTTCCACACCTTCTTCCTTGAACCAAAACAACACAACCATCACTTTTATGTTCTTCAAAAGAACATTTCTTCCAATCAACCAACAAACTCAGCCTTCCATCACCTCTTACATCAACAACATTGAAACCTTCTTCCACCATATATTTCAACAAACTCTTTTCCATAAACCTTTCCACGGACACAACTTGACTCCATTCTAATTTCGCTCGTGAAAGTTAACTTTCATCATCATCAACCTGCTGCCATAACAAACAACAACATGATGACTTTCACTTTTTCCATTCCAATCTCGCCGGAAATTCAATTAGAACACTATTGTAAGCTCTGTAAGTTTCACCACTAAAATCTCTTACCATAACAATCGTCCTCCCAAATCCCATCACTCATCTTGCAACAACCTGCGAAACCCCTTTCCAGATCTTCAAACATAAACACCAACAACCGCTTCCGCCTCCTTTGAATCTCCTCTCAAGCCACAAAAGATTTTCCATCAATTAACAACCTTCAATAAACCTTAAATAAGTCTCCAAAATCCTATTCCTCGCCGTCAAAACTCCTCAACATCACCTTCTAACTCCGATCAACAAACTTCTGCAAAACCTGTTAAACATCCATAAACCATCACCCTTGTAATCTTCAGCAATTCCCCAAAACAGAACATCAACAACCAGGAACCGGTACCGAAAAAGAACGATGGCAAACACTCACCCAGTAAAACCACACAACCAACAATCTTCTTCAACTCTAAACCCCCGTTTCTACACCATTTTAATGAACCGTGATATTTCATCAACCTTCAGAACCTCACCTTCCAACAGAAACTCGCCCAGAAACACAACCTCCAAATCTTATTTAACCCAGCTCAACTCTCAACCTCCATAAACACTTCAAACAACCAACATACAACCATCCAAACCATAACAGTACTTTCATCGAACATGTGGTGAGCGAGCTTGTAAACCATTAAAAATCAAGTCGCCGCCGTTCCAACAGCCAACAACGCAACCCGCCACCGGTTCCGTCTTCTTCAACTTAACCCATATGATCCTTCTCTTGCAACCAAATCATCACCATCTTCAAAACCATACCCAACCAGCCTTCAATTTCGTCAAACCTAACAACAAACCTCACTCCAATCTGAACCAAATTTAAACTCAAACAGAAAATTAAGATGGAAGAAGGACGCGAAGATGAATTCAAATCAATCAACACCCCTTTTGACACTAACCTAGACAGTTCGACGAAGTTCGGTCGATATCAACACCATGTCGAAGCTTGGTCTTCGTTTCTTTTCTTTCATTTCCATTACAACCCACCCCTGTTTTCGTTTACCTTGTTTCTTAAACTTTTTTTTTAATTTATATTATATTTATTATGTATATATATTATTATTTCTTTTTTTATATTTTATTTTTATGTATATATTATATAGAATGTTATTATGTATATATTATGTATCATATTTATTATATTATTTCTATTTAGAGTTTGCATATTTATATATATATATATATATATATATATATATATATATATATATATATATATATATATATATATATATATATATATATATATATATATATATATATATATATATATATATATATATATATATATATATATATATATATATATATATATATATTTTATATTATATTTCTATTAGTTTTTTAGAACTATTTTATATTTAAGTTTTGAGATTTATTTTCTTTTAAAGTGGAATTCCATTTCTCTTTTATTATTGGACTTTTTGTCCCTTTTTCCTTGTTTTGGTCGATGACGACAACTCCGTAATTCGTTATTAATCAAATTGTTGATAGATAATGTTGGATCCGAGACCTCTTTCTCTCCTCATTCCTTTTCATCTTTCTGATTCTATTTTGACTTGTTGTGATCGATGAAGTCTTGTATCCGCAAGACGAGATCCCACTGTTTTTGTCTGTGCGACACGATTCAATTGGAGAACGATCCTCAATATCGTTTCTCTATCTTGTCCTTAGCACGGAAATCAATACGCGACCTCTTATAGTTTCAACTTCCCTCATAAGTCGAGCTAAGATGGTTTAACACCACATTATGCCCCAATTTGATTCATCGATGATATCAAACCACCTTCAATAAGGGAATCGAGTTATATTCGTGTTGAATTGAAAAAAGAGGATTAAGTGTAGACTTTCTCCCTCTCCGAGTGTCGAGATGATCACTGTAGTATGGGTGGTTTTGACACTCGTCTTTCAATACGAAGACACTCGTATTCTCCGCACTCATCCATATCCTTCTCTCCTAAAAAACCTCGGCCCCGTACCGAGTCCATTTTCAACCTTTCCTCCTAAAAACCTCGGCCCCGCGCCAAGTGCATTTTCAAAATCCCTTTCAATAAGGAATCAATCATCTTTGTATTGAACTAAAAGAGGGGATTAAGTGTAGACTTTCTTCCTCTCCGAGTGTCGAGATGCCCACTGTAGTGAGGGTGGTTTTGATACTCGTCTTTCAATACGAAGACGCGACTTCTTCCACCACCTCTCCTTTCACAACTTCCTTTCGCAACCTTTCTCACCTAAAACATCGGTCCTGTACCAAGTGCATTTTCAACTTCTTTTCACAACAAAAACTTGAATGGTCGTGGAGTGGTTAGGCGTAGGCCTTCTCCTATCCCGAGTGTTGACGTTTACCGTAGGGTTCTTTGTCACAAAGCACTTACCATTCAAAACCAAAACATCTTTAATAAGAGAACAAAGTTCTCTTTGCATTGAATTAAAGAGAGAGGATTAAGTGTAGTCTTCTTCCTCTCCGAGTGTTGGGATGCTCACTGTAGTGGGGGTGGTCTCGACACTTGTCTTTCAATACGAAGACTCTATGTTCGCCACATCCTTTCATAACAAAAACTTTGAGATAAAGAATTGGGTACTACCCGCAAGGGGTTACTATCCGAGGACCTATCTCGCCCCTAAAAAACAATTCAACCAATCAAATGTGACACCTTGCCACGCATGGCGAAAACCAACCTTTCAAAAAGGATATGTTACATCGGTTCTACCGCAAACAGGTAACGCATAAGTCTCCTCACATGCAAGCAGCAAAACACCTAAACTGCTAGAATGCGCATGATAGCGTTATCCACAAAATATCAATAAACCGTAGGCCAAACTACGACTGCTCTGATTCTTTACTTCTTCAAGTAAAGATACGTAGGCACAAGGGCCACAATCCTTGTCGAGCACTTTCCCCCCTCTATATTCGTAGTCCCGAACTACGTCGACTCTGATTTTCTCACGTCTATTGAGAATACGTAGGCATAGGACCGCGAAGTCCTACCGAGTCTGTTCTTTCTCTTTTCTTCCCCGTTATCCCTCCTTTCTTTGTTTCTAAATCCTTTTTTCTTTAACCTTTGGAAAACACTTTTATAGCATAATATTTAAGCAGATAAATTCACACATCGACAAACAAATGGTTCCCATTGAGTACGATGGATGCGAGGGGTGCTAATACCTTCCCCTCGCATAACCGGCTTCCGAACCTGTTCTTGGTCGCGAGACCATCTTATCCATTTCTTTCTTAAGGTTTTCTCGATATTTTCCTTTCCCCTTATGGGATAAATAAAGTTCGATGGCGACTCTTCTGTCCTTCCCTTTTCGCCTCCCCGTCGTTGCGCGATGCATTTTTCGAGTAGCGACAGTTAGCGACTCTGCTGGGGAACCCCTAGCGAGCCAAGCCTATTTTATTTGTCATGTTTGTGTTTTATTTGCTTTATTTGTTTATGCTTTATTTTCTAACCTGTTGGGTTTATTGGGATGGTTGGTGAGGATAAAGCTTTCCACCCGAGCTTTCTAGTATACACTAAGATTAGGAGGTGGTTTCTTTCTGATTTGCGAGACTTAGGACTCGTTGAGTTGGATTGAATTCCACCGCTCAGATGAGACCCCTTTGGGATGATTATGTATTACGTGTAGTCCTAATGGCATTTTTATTTCCAATTTGGGAGTCTGCGATTCTGAGGACCTTTTAGAACCTTATTCTGAAGGTTACTAAAACATGAATCTGTGTTCATCCTTTGAAGGGATTACCGTCTTACGAGTAGTCGTTCTGATGGAAAACTTTTGAGGGTTAGTGCATGGGACCTTGTTTAAAGGCCTTTTGAATACCCTCTTATAAACCAGTAGATAGCCCACACAAGGGGAGAGATACCTTTTGTTGTTGTCTTGCAGGATCTGTTATCCTAATCCTTGTTGTGGATTTGTTCTCGTGTGCACTCATTGCATTGCATTTGCATAAGCATCTCTGCATCATTTTTCATTTTCTTCCCAGATACCAAGACCTTACCCGTCCTCTGTCCATAACCCACAGTTGATTTCCCGACACTCTTGTTGAACTTGTGAGAGTTGTGAAGCATTTGAAGCAAGAAGAACATAGATGCCTCGAAAGGCCAGTCAGACGATGCAAACTGAGGTAGCTATGCTCGTAAAAAAATCGCCAGTTGTCTAAGCTTGAATATTCCAAGGGTCATTTCCTAGAAGCTAGTGGTCCAGACAGGCAGACGCTCTCACATTGGCAGTCCTTGAGCGTTTTTACCATTTGCATCTTGTAGTTTATTTTCTGTTAATTGCTACTTGCATTTAAATATTGTTGTTTTGAATGGTAATATTAATGAAGTGATTATGCATTTTCCGAATCAATTATGTCGCATTCGCTCAATTTTTCTTCTTATTACAAACACATACACCTTTTATCCACTCCACTTTATCACTGTTTTTTTAGCAAATATTGGAGGGAGGATGACGAAAACGAAATACCCATAATTGCAAATCGTATGCTTTCGGATAAAACCTTGACGATGATGTACAGGCGTTGTTTCAAATCCCCTAAACACCGGAGATATAAGGAGTTAATCCCTAGTCAACCACTTCAAGCATAGGAGTAGGAGTTTCCTTCGGATATTCAAACCCTTAACACTCAACCTAGGGCAGGGTAGTTATTCAGTTAATCCAATCCCGCACTCAAAATTCAAAAGACATGAAGGTTGTTCATCAATAATCTATGACATGGCAGTCACTATCCTCCAACAAAATTCAAAAAAATCAAAATCCTGCTAAGTCAAGCATTTCAAAGGAGACTTAGGCAAAAATCAAGGCAATCCCGATGGATCTGACAAACAAAATCAGTTCATGCAAAAGTTAGGGATCAAAAACAAAAACAAAAGAGGCCCTTAAAACCCTCAACAAAAACAAAATAAGATTCAGTGGCCAAATCAAAAGGGTCACTGACATCCATCAAAAACAAAATAAGGTGACTTCCATCTCAAGCAAACCTTGAGCCATCAAGCTTACACCGTTAAGATAAACATGCGCAGAATTAACTGAACGTAGGTATGGAGATCATCAAGAAGAAGGGGTGGGTACAAATTAAGTTTGAGCCTAATATCCTTTGTTCTATAACCGCGAACCAGACCACGTTATAACCCTCGAAAGACCTAATTGAGGCGAGGATTAATTTGAAAGCATAATATTGCGAGGTTGCGTAACCTGACTCCCCACATATTTGCTAATCATCAGTATTGGTGTCAATATCCTTGTTTCATCTTTTACACCAATCAAGTTAGCACAAATTTTGGACTAACGGTCCATTCGTCTCACAATCACGACACGTAATAAAAGACAATTCTTTCAAAAACTTGCATGAACTTTGCATTGAGATTACCATTCGTGAACAAACAATTTTATTTACAAGTTAGTAGTTGGAATTAAGGAAATTCCAACACGAAGCAATCAAACAGAACTGGGTTATTCAGCGGTGTGGACCAGAACCAAGTATACCATATAACCTTATGGATCTGGGGCATTGACGTCCAACGAATTTGGAATCAGTCAATCTGAGGCAAATCCCCAAGCATCATTTGAGTATGGGGAAAATCATTCAAGAAGTGGTTGATCGGAAGTAAATCTTCTCGAGAATACCGATCAGGGGCAGGCCACCCAGAGTTTCTTCGAGCTAAGGGCAGATCCCTCCAATGTTCATTCAAGACAAGTTAAGTCGCTTCCACGCTCTTTCAGGGACAAACTACTCCAAGAGTATGTCAAAGTCAACTACCATGAGAATCGGTTAAACAATGATGAATCCTTTCGTGGTACAAATTCTGGGGCAAGCCATCTCGAGGTCGTCTCATGGCGAGTTACCATCTTTTCAAGATGAACTCTCCCAAAGATCATACTAGGGAAAGTTTGAACTACACTGGGGCAAGTTACTTAAGCAAGTTCATTTTCGTCAGCAACTGTTGAGTTCAAGACGAGTATCGGGGAGTCGTACCTTCACCTTCTCACCCAAAGTCCAATCTGCATTGGCAACTACCAAAGTCCGCCACGTCGGCACCTGCATTTCCAATTACCTGTCTGCAATCATATGCATCATACGCATCGCATGTGACTTCATAAGCATCTTGCATCATATGCATATCCAGAATCATGTCATACTCCCCCAGCTTTTGCATCTCCGCGTGTTAGCATTTGCATTTACATTTCCATTTGTTATGGAATATCATTATCATCAAGCATTCGCATATGCGAGCTCAGGTCCAGGATCGATCTCGAAGATTTCCAAGACTATATCTGCATAGTCAGGGGCAATTTCTGTAAGACCGTGGGTGTGCCCCACGAATTTGTCCAACGCAACCATCAGCCCGGTCAGGGGCATTATCTACAAAGACCGTAGGTCCTCCCACAAAATTCAAGAATAGCAAAGCAAAAATTCAGCCCAGCCAGGGGCATCTTTTCAAGACCATGGGCGTATTGCACGGCGTATTTCAACCCCGTGGTTAATCAAGATTGTCAAATCAACATTCGACCCAGACAGGGGCATCTTCAGTAAGGTCATGGGCGTTCCCCAGTGAGTTGTCTCCAGCAGACTTGACAATCTCTCAACGATAAGTGGCAATCTTTTCAGAGAAGCTTATCCGATCCCTTTCATCCTTTTTGGTGTTAGGGTTGATTTTGTTTCGCTCCATCATCCTTTTTGGTGATGGGTCTGACATCCTTTTTGGTGTCATGACTAGCGTCTCCGCTCCATCATCCTTTTTGGTGATGGGTCTGACATCCTTTTTGGTGTCATGACTAGCGTCTGCTCTCCATTATCCTTTTTGGTAATGGATCCCCTTCATCCTTTTTGGTGTTAGGGTTGATTGTGTTTCGCTCCATCATCCTTTTGGTAATGGGTCTGACATCCCTTTTGGTGACATGATTAGCGTTTGTTCTCCATTATCCTTTTTGGTAATGAATCCCTTTCATCCTTTTTGGTGTTATGGTAGATTCTGTTTCGCTCCATCATCCTTTTTGGTGATGGGTCTGACATCCTTTTTGGTGTCATGACTAGTGTTTCTGCTCCATCATCCTTTTTGGTGATGGGTCTGACATCCTTTTTGGTGTCATGACTAGCGTTTGTTCTCCATTATCCTTTTTGGTAATGGATCCCTTTCATCCTTTTTGGTGTTAGGGTAGATTCTGTTTCGCTCCATCATCCTTTTTGGTGATGGGTCTGACATCCTTTTTGGTGTCATAACTAGCGTCTCCGCCTCATCATCTTTTTTGGTGATGGGTCTGACATCCTTTTTGGTGTCATGACTAGCGTCTGCTCTCCGTTATCCTTTTTGGTAATGGATCCCTTTCATCCTTTTTGGTGTTAGGGTTGATTTTGTTTCGCTCCATCATCCTTTTTGGTGATGGGTCTGACATCCTTTTTGGTGTCATGACTAGCGTCTCCGCTCCATCATCCTTTTTGGTGATGGGTCTGACATCCTTTTTGGTGTCATGACTAGCGTCTGCTCTCCATTATCCTTTTTGGTAATGGATCCCCTTCATCCTTTTTGGTGTTAGGGTTGATTGTGTTTCGCTCCATCATCCGTTTGGTAATGGGTCTGACATCCCTTTTGGTGTCATGATTAGCGTTTGTTCTCCATTATCCTTTTTGGTAATGAATCCCTTTCATCCTTTTTGGTGTTAGGGTAGATTCTGTTTCGCTCCATCATCCTTTTTGGTGATGGGTCTGACATCCTTTTTGGTGTCATGACTAGCGTTTCCGCTCCATCATCCTTTTTGGTGATGGGTCTGACTTCCTTTTTGGTATCATGACTATCGTTTGTTCTCCATTATCCTTTTTGGTAATGGATCCCTTTCATCCTTTTTGGTGTTAGTGTAGATTCTGTTTCGCTCCGTCATCCTTTTTGGTGATGGGTCTGACATCCTTTTTGGTGTCATGACTAGCGTCTGCTCTCCGTTATCCTTTTTGGTAATGGATCCCTTTCATCCTTTTTGGTGTTAGGATTGATTTTGTTTCGCTCCATTATCCTTTTTGGTGATGGGTCTGACATCCTTTTTGGTGTCATGACTAGCGTCTCTGCTCCATCATCCTTTTTAGTGATGGGTCTGACATCCTTTTTGGTGTCATGAATAGCGTCTGCTCTCCATTATCCTTTTTGGTAATGGATCCCCTTCATCCTTTTGGTGTTAGGGTTGTTTGTGTTTCGCTCCATCATCCTTTTTGGTGATGGGTCTGACATCCTTTTTGGTGTCATGACTAGCATCTCCGCTCCATCATCCTTTTTGGTGATGGGTCTGACATCCTTTTTGGTGTCATGACTAGTGTGTTTTCCACTATCCTTTTGGTAGTGGGTACCTTACTTTCTTTTGATGCCAGAGCAGTATGTGTGAGTTTACTGTCATCCTTTTGGGTGATAGGTTTGTCATCCTTTGGGTGTCAAGTTTTCTCTGTTAACATCCTTTTGGTGTTAGCGACCTTTGCAAGATATCCAATATTTCATTCCCAAGCTTTTTTCATTCTTTTCGGACAAATTCAGGGTCTTCTTTTTATCTAATCATCTTCTACCTCGAAAGAATGAATGCCCATAGCATTTCATCTTACTCGGTTTAAGTCAATTAGATAGGGGCATCTGTCATACCCCAAATTTGTCCTACCCATGTATGTATCCTCCATCTGTACATTTACCCACTAACCATCATTCAGAAGATCCAAAAATATGTTGTTGCTTTCAGGATGCACTAATTCAAGTATTGTGTGGTTGAGGTTCGAATTAGGATTTTTGTGTCAAAATCAAGTTATCAAGCAAAGTGATCAGGTCAAGGGATAATGGCCAGAAATTTATGACTAAATCTTTAAGTCATGCTTACCTTATTAGACTATTTCAAACTTCAAATCAAATACTTTTAAGACAAGTCTGGAGCCATTTGTTTTTTTTATGTCATGTATGGAGGAAAAATTGAGAGGAGCCTTGATTAATTCAGTTTAAGGAAAGTGGTTTCAAAAGCATTACAAGCATTGTGTCCATCAGGCCTAAGAACTAATTCGATTAAGTGATAAGAAGTTTGGTGCAATTCTCTTTTTTAAGTTTCTGGCAAGTTCCAGCTTGAGGTATAAAAGGTTGTTTCAAGACATGGTAGGAATTACAAGTTTATTCATGAATTATCACATTTCACTTTCGCGTGAGAAAAAGGCTTGAGTTTGTGCCTTCGTGAACTGATATTTCTATCAAGGCATAACACCAACGTAGCATGCTATATGTAATCCTGCGATTCATGAAATCTAAATTCCAAATAGAGCATTACTTCAAAGTTTGGTTAATGAAGAATTCAAGGAAATTTCCTATGTTACAAGGTTACTGTTAATTGTGAAGTTATTCAAATTGATTGCATTTCCAATTTAACCAATAAAAAGACTCTGTCATAACAAGGAAATCACTAAAGTTGGACGGATTTTGTTAAGCCAAAGCGATGATGGATCCCCGGTAAAGAATTTGCTTCGGTCCTGATAACACTTTTATCTTCCGCGTGCCCTTCGCACCGAATATCTTTTGGCCTGCGTGCCTTATCCTTTTTGCCGGCAGCATGATCTACAAGAGCAAAACACAATCTCAACATGATTTCAGCCATTACAATGCAATTTCCATAATCATGAGCTACGACTTCACAAAGGATTTCAATAACAAGAGTTCACATCTAAATTACCACACGGACAGACCCCTGAAAATATCCAGAGCATGATATAATTCCTCACAAGTATGCACCGCAGACATACTAGACCAATGCAGGGAAAACGACCACATCACAGCAATAACAATTAATCTTTCTCCTAAACCTTCAGCAGGCCTGCGTACCGTGTACGACCCATCTCCAAAATTGCAGCAGCTTTAATCTGTAGCAGCTCCAAAAAAACACGTCTCGCAGCCCGTCGCACAACAAATTGTGATGAACATCCACAAAGCCAAGGCCACTTGATCATCAGCAGTACCTGCATAAGACAAAATCATCAAAATGGTCTTTGCACTCACTTTCCAAAGAACACAAATCCAGCCACAAAGAGGAGAAAACCGTATGATATTGACAACACTGCCCACAACCAGGACACCTACCATCAGCCTCACACAGATGCAACTTCCATAAGCCACTACCTGCAAAGTCACAGAAGTTATTGTTATGCAGGAGTGACACCACATAATAGCCAGCTGTAATAAAAAACAAAAGAACTGCAAGGAAAGGTACTACCCATACTACCAACAACAACTCTGCTCCCTGCTACACCTAAAACCATTTCTCCACGCCAGACCAAAAATCTGCTATAGCCAAAGGACAACAGCAGACCTGATGTGCCTTTGTGCAAACCTGCAGAAATCGTACAGCTGCTACAAGACCATTCTACACGCCATGTTTGCAGAGCTAGTCCAAAGAATACACAATATGTATAGCATAAGTAGCTTGCCACAAATGATGGCTACACGCCCCTTGCTGCATAAAGCCCAACCTATACCTACACTAACAACAAATGAACCATTTCATCATGACCAAACCATAGCATAAAAAACGTTAAAAAAAAGAAAAGAAAGGAGGTTCAGCAGAACCAACAATAACAACATGCCCCACGCTTTCCCCAAACGGTGCCAACAAATCCTGCAACGCTCTGCACAAAAACAGACCAAACACAAACCACAATTGATACTTGTAAGGAAACAAAGAAGAGTAATTTCAGTACATGCTGACCTGAATATCAAAACGCAGCAGCAACGTCTTTTCTTCCAACCCTCCTCCAAACACAACCATCCTACAAATTGCTTCAACCTCAACCTTTTCCTTTAACCAACAAAAAACCCGCAAATCTCCTCCTTTCTCAAACATTATCTCCTTCAAAATTTCTTCACAAACCCATCAAAACAAAACTCCAATCCTCTTCATTCATAACCTGTAAAACGTAATCCTCTCACAACCCCAACCTTCTTCAAACTTCTTCCACACCTTCTTCCTTGAACCAAAACAACACAACCATCACTTTTCTGTTCTTCAAAAGAACATTTCTTCCAATCAACCAACAAACTCAACCTTCCATCACCTCTTACATCAACCACATTGAAACCTTCTTCCACCATATATTTCAACAAACTCTTTTCCATAAAACTTTCCACGGACACAACTTGACTCCATTCTAATTTCGCTCGTGAAAGTTAACTTTCATCATCATCAACCTGCTGCCATAACAAACAACAACATGATGACTTTCACTTTTTCCATTCCAATCTCGCCGGAAATTCAATTAGAACACTATCGTAAGCTCTGTAAGTTTCACCACTAAAATCTCTTACCATAACAATCGTCCTCCCAAATTCCATCACTCATCTTGCAAAAACCTGCGAAACCCCTTTCCAGATCTTCAAACATAAACACCAACAACCGCTTCCGCCTCCTTTGAATCTCCTCTCAAGCCACAGAAGATTTTCCATCAATTAACAACCTTCAATAAACACTTCAAATCTTATTTAACCCAGTTCAACTCTCAACCTCCATAAACACTTCAAACAACCAACATACAACCATCCAAACCATAACATTACTTTCATCGAACATGTGGTGAGCGAGCTTGTAAACCATTGAAAATCAAGTCGCCGCCGTTCCAACTGCCAACAACGCAACCCGCCACCGGTTCCCTCTTCTTCAACTTAACCCATACGATCCTTCTCTTTCAACCAAATCATCACCATCTTCAAAACCATACCCAACCAGCCTTCAATTTTGTCAAACCTAACAACAAACCTCACTCCAATCTGAACCAAATTTAAACTCAAACAGAAAATTGAGATGGAAGAAGGACTCGGAGATGAATTCAAATCAATCAACACCCCTTTTGACACTAACCTAGACAGTTCGACGAAGTTCGGTCGATATCAACACCATGTCGAAGCTTGGTCTTCGTTTCTTTTCTTTCATTTCCATTACAACCCACCCCTGTTTTCGTTTACCTTGTTTCTTAAACTTTTTTTTTATTTATATTATATTTATTATGTATATATATTATTATTTCTTTTTTTATATTTATATTATATTTATTATGTATATATATTATTATTTCTTTTTTTATATTTTATTTTTATGTATATATTATATAGAATGTTATTATGTATATATTATATATCATATTTATTATATTATTTCTATTTAGAGTTTGCATATTTATATATATATATATATATATATTATATTATATTTCTATTAGTTTTTTAGAACTATTTTATATTTAAGTTTTGAGATTTATTTTCTTTTAAAGTGGAATTCCATTTCTCTTTTATTATTGGACTTTTTGTCCCTTTTTCCTTGTTTTGGTCGATGACGACACCTCCGTAATTCGTTATTAATCAAATTGTTGATAGATAATGTTGGATCCGAGACCTCTTTCTCTCCTCATTCCTTTTCATCTTTCTGATTCTATTTTGACTTGTTGTGATCGATGAAGTCTTGTATCCGCAAGACGAGATCCCACTGTTTTTGTCCGTGCGACACGATTCAATTGGAGAACGATCCTCAATATCGTTTCTCTATCTTGTCCTTAGCACGGAAATCAATACGCGACCTCTTATAGTTTCAACTTCCCTCATAAGTCGAGCTAAGATGGTTTAACACCACATTATGCCCCAATTCGATTCATCGATGCTATCAAACCACCTTCAATAAAGGAATCGAGTTATATTCGTGTTGAATTGAAAAAAGAGGATTAAGTGTAGACTTTCTCCCTCTCCGAGTGTCGAGATGATCACTGTAGTATGAGTGGTTTTGACACTCGTCTTTCAATACGAAGACACTCGTATTCTCCGCACTCATCCAAATCCTTCTCTCCTAAAAAACCTCGGCCCCGTACCGAGTCCATTTTCAACCTTTCCTCCTAAAAACCTCGGCCCCGCGCCAAGTGCATTTTCAAAATCCCTTTCAATAAGGAATCAATCATCTTTGTATTGAACTAAAAGAGGGGATTAAGTGTAGACTTTCTTCCTCTCCGAGTGTCGAGATGCCCACTGTAGTGAGGGTGGTTTTGATACTCGTCTTTCAATACGAAGACGCGACTTCTTCCACCACCTCTCCTTTCACAACTTCCTTCCGCAACCTTTCTCACCTAAAACATCGGTCCTGTACCGAGTGCATTTTCAACTTCTTTTCACAACAAAAACTTGAATGGTCGTGGAGTGGTTAGGCGTAGGCCTTCTCCTATCCCGAGTGTTGACGTTTACCGTAGGGTTCTTTGTCACAAAGCACTTACCATTCAAAACCAAAACATCTTTAATAAGAGAATAAAGTTCTCTTTGCATTGAATTAAAGAGAGAGGATTAAGTGTAGTCTTCTTCCTCTCTGAGTGTTGGGATGCTCACTGTAGTGGGGGTGGTCTTGACACTTGTCTTTCAAGATGAAGACTCTATGTTCGCCACATCCTTTCATAACAAAAACTTTGAGATAAAGAATTGGGTACTACCCGCTAGGGGTTACTATCCGAGGACCTATCTCGCCCCTAAAAAACAATTCAACCAATCAAATGTGACACCTTGCCACGCATGGCGAAAACCAACCTTTCAAAAAGGATATGTTACGTCCGTTCTACCGCAAACAGGTAACGCATAAGTCTCCTCACATGCGAGCAGCAAAACACCTAAACTGCTAGAATGCACATGATAGCGTTATCCACAAAACATTAACAAACCGTAGGCCGAACTACGGCTGCTCTGATTCTTTACTTCTTCAAGTAAAGATACGTAGGCACAAGGGCCACAATCCTTGCCGAGCACTTTCTTCCCTCTATATCCGTAGTCCCGAACTACGTCAACTCTGATTTTCTCACGTCTATTGAGAATACGTAGGCATAGGACCGCGAAGTCCTACCGAGTCTGTTCTTTCTCTTTTCTTCCCCGTTATCCCTCCTTTCTTTGTTTCTAAACCCTTTTTTCTTTAACCTTTGGAAAACACTTTTATAGCATAATATTTAAGCAGATAAATTCACACATCGACAAACAAATGGTTCCCATAGAGTACGATGGATGCGAGGGGTGCTAATACCTTCCCCTCGCATAACCGGCTTCCGAACATGTTCTTGGTCGCAAGACCATCTTATCCATTTCTTTCTTAAGGTTTTCTCGATATTTTCCTTTCCCCTCATGGGATAAATAAAGTTCGGTGGCGACTCTTTTGGCCTTCCTTTTTCGCCTCTCCTTCGTTGCGCGATGCATTTTTCGAGTAGCGACAACCATAACTTGTAAGTCGACTTGTTTTTAGCATCTTAATCAACCTCATGCACACACTTACACTTTTTCTTTGGTTGTGATTTCGTTTACTAGGAGCATCCTTAGAGATTAGGAATTGACCTAACTTTTTCTCAAAACCTTACTCCAATGTCAAGTGGTTACTTCCCTCATAAGTCGGTTGCGTTTTGCAATCGATATCACACAAGTTCAAACCTCGATCTTTTATCGAGTATTTTTTTCCCTTAAAACTAAAATCTGTTTCTTTTCTCAAAAATACAAAAATACTTTAATCATATTTCTAATATGTTTCAGAAACCTTAATAAAAACACTTACCTCCCTTTCAACCTAACCTTAAGTTTAGAGTTTCTTAACTCTATGTAGGTGTCCTGCCATAGACACTTACCTCTCTCCCCCTGGAACCTTGACCATAGTCAAGAGTTACTCACCCTTATTGAGGGGAACTAGGAATGTTCTAATTTCATTCTCATCAGGATACATAGGCACGAGATGCAATATCTTGGCGAGCATACTTAGGAATAACACCTTAGGTCTCTTTTTACCCTTTCACCTTTAGCAGACAAATAACACAATCAAACAAGAGGTTCATGTAGAGTACTATAGATACTTAGGATGCTAGCACCTTCCCTAGGTATAACCAACCCCCAAACCTTAGATTCTCTTTTGTTTTGCATTGCATTGCATATTTATGGGTTATTTGCTCTTTTCCATTCCTTTAGATAAATTAAAGATCAGTGGTGAATTATGATTTGTGATTCAAGTTAACCCAATAGCTTGATATCTAATTCTCACCACGACAGAAATGGCGACTTCACTGAGGAATTTCTTTCGAGAGTTTTCCCTAACTTGCTTATTTGTGTTTTTCTTGTGTGTGTGTGTGTGTGTGTGTGTGTGTGTGTGTGTGTGTGTGTGTGTGTGTGTGTGTGTGTATATATATATATATATATATATATATATATATATATATATATATATATATATATATATATATATATATATATATATATATATATATATATATATATATATATATATATATATATATATATATATATATATATATATATATATATATATATATATATATATATATATGTTTCTGCTTTGGGTTGTTACTTTCGTGTGGTGAGATAAGTCCTACACTCGGACTTGAGTGTACTTATGATAGGAAGGTGATATATTTGAGAAGGTTTATAGGGAGTTGATTCCCGACCAAACTAACTTGAGAGATCACCGCTTAGTTGAAGCCCACTTGAGAATAGTATTGTTTAATGATTATTCATGGAAACACTTATTATTTTCGATATAGGAGCCTGTGACACTGAGAACCTTTAGTTACCCTTAACACAACTTGTCTTACTTAGGACGTAGTGCGATGACTATGAGGGAGTATTTCCAAAATAGTTGATACGCGATACTAAACTCAAAAGAGGTTCTCTTGAGGATATTATTAACTACCGAGTATTTGGGAAATTGATAATATTCGAAAGATGGACTGATGACTTTGGGAATCTTTTAGAACCCTTGTTCTGCATGTACATTGAACCCTTAGTCCACACCATTTGGGATGGGTAGACCGTTACTCCATGCTCGATGATTTTTAAACCTGGGTCTGTGTTCGTTTGAATCTATATATCTGTATATGTGGATCTGTATATACCTACGCTTGAACATGCATGCACTCATAAGCAGCATGTTCATAAAAGTTTCATGGAGTTCAAAGCTTTTTTTTACAAACATCATAGGTTTCACCATTGGATTATGACATTATACCCTATTTTCAATAAAATGAGATTTTCAATTATCAAAAGTATTGTCCACTTTGTGGTGTTTGCAAACATAACCTCTGAGTTCCTTGAAACCCATATGCATTGGTGCATTTGCATTCTTCATTAGCATTGCATTCTTTGCATCTCAGGTTCTCACTCTTGCTTTTCCCTCAAAGAGGAGGCAAGATAATTCATCAGTACAATAATCGGGTCAGTCAAAGAAAGAAAATTAATAAAATTGAGCAAGAAAACCATGAACTTCGTAAGGAGGTGACTACTCTGAGGGCTGGTGTGGAAAGACTCTCTGCTTTGGTTGAAACTCTGGTTGCTACTCAAAGTCAACCTTTTTATCATATTTCTCAGACTTCTCTTCAAAGGATCGTGATTTCTGAAATCATGTCAATGCCCATTCCTCTAACTCCCATTAGTGCTTCTAACAACTCTAAGAAGGTTGTGGAAGGTTTACCCAAGGAGAAGGAACAAGTTGCTAATGCTATTTTGCAAGATAAATATGGAGGATCTCGTAACAAAAGTAAATAACACGTGGATCAGTTTGACCCGATCCCAATGGCTTATTCTGAATTATATCCCGCTTTAGTACAGAAAAATATGGTGCAAACAAGGACTCCACCAACCATCCCAAAGGATCTCCCATGGTGGTTTAAGTATGATCGTTTTTGTCCATTTCATCAAGGGGCACCCAGTCACGACATTGAAATTTTTTTTCTCTGAAAGCTGAAGTACAAAAGCTGGTACAAAGTGGTATTTTGTCTTTTGAAATTTCTAGATCCAATACCTCAACAAGTCTATTACCCAAGTATGGAAACGTTGTGGAAGGATGTCTCAGAGAATACTGTATTTCTGACGTGAATTCAATGAGAGGGTCTTTAGTGGATATGCACGTCGATTTGTGTAGGCTTACCCATTTGAGCATAATCACGCTTCCTGTAAAATTTGTTCAAAGAAATCTCGTGGATGTTCTGTTGTGAAGAGGAATCTTCAGGATACGTTGAATCAGAAACTTCTCCATATCACTAGAGAAAGGGTGAACATCATAGTTTCACATTTTAATATGCCAGAACCAATGGTAATCATGTGCAACAGTAAGAAATCCTCGCCCGTGCCTTGTGGGTATGATGCTACTATGCTGGAAGGTGGTAAGAAAGTTCCTATTAATACTACTTCTACCACTCAGATCATTCTAAATTGGCAATCACAGTTTCGTCAGACAACACATCAGAGTCATGCTCAAAATAATTCTGACTCAATCCCAATGAATTACAATCAATTATGGTCCTATTTTACCTGAAACTCGGTAATGGCACCCAGAAAGACCAGAGCCATGAAATCTCGCCCTCTTTGGTCCAATCCAGATACCAGTTGTGCATTTCATGATGAAGCAAAGAGGCATTCGCTTGAAGAGTGCAAGGTTTTCTAGAAAAAGTCAAAGAGATGATCGGTGATGAGGTGTTGACCTTCAAAGCAGGAAGCCTACTTGTAAATGGAACACATTTATGCTGAAGGATATGAAGACTCAAGAAAGTCCTTTCCAAGACGGTGAAATCAAGAGCAGAGCTCATCAGACTGATTGCTTGTTTGCTTGCAATTGTCGTTATTTCCTTTGATTATAAAAGCATGATTTGCATGTGAAAACTTGTTTATTTTGAATGATTAATGCAATAAGTGTGTTTGTCTTGAAGAAATCCATATGTATTCACTCTTAAAATGTTTTTTTTGTTTTATAATGCCAATGCTACCCAATCTCTTGCTTAGGCATAGAATTTGAAGGAGGATGACGAAATCAAAGACAAAGGATCTTGTTGTATGCTTTTGAAAAAACCTTGTTGATGATGTAAGACATTGTTTCAAATCCCCAAACACTGGAGATATAAGGAAGATAATCCCTCTTTAACCCCTTTGAGCCTTGAAGTAGAAGTTTCCTTCATAAAAAAAACCCTCAATTTTAACCTGTGGCAGGGTAGTTTTCAATTAAGCTAATCGAGCGCCCAGACTTTTAAAAAAAAAGGAGGAATGAACACCCGAGAATCCACTTTATCTATCCCTCACATATTAGGAGGCTGGAAGTCAAGTCCATAATGATTATCTCTCGACTATCAAAAAAGTGAGGCAATCACAATTCTTTCAAAAAAGGTCAAAATAACTTAGAGTCACGCGACTTATTCATAAATAAAAAATAAAATAAAAAGCAAAATCCCGCTAAGCCAAAACCTTTAAAGAAGACTTAGACAAAATTGAGGCATCCCGCTAGACGTTAAAGTTAAATCCAAAGACTTCGTTCAGGAAAAAGTTAGGGAATAAAATAAAAAAGAAATAAATAAAAAAAACGCGAAAAACAAAGACAAAGGATCGCAAAGAAAAGTCCTCAAAAAAGAACAAAGTCGTGTGATCAAACACCAGAAGCAAATATGTGAGTGGCTACCATGTCCAAAGCCTCGATGGGTTCTCGACCATATCAAAATCCTCTTGAGAGATGAGTGCTCGTATCGAGTTAATTGAATGTAGGATTGGAGAACATCACAAAGAATGGGTGGGCACAAATAAACTTTGAGCCTTTATCCTTTTTTTCTTAAACCGTGAACCAAGCCACGATACAACCTTTTAAAGACCTAATTGAAGCAAGATTCATTTCAAAAACATACTTGATGAGATAATGTTTCCTGACTCCTATAAGCTAAGCCTAAAAGTGGTGTTGGCTTTGTAAAATTAATAAATTTCCTATTCTAACTAGTGATTCGGTCACAAGTTATTTTGATATCTTTTCAATAAATAAATAAAAACTTCAAGACAAACATGTGTGTTGCATTAACAGTTTCAGAAATAACATTTTTTTGTTCGCTAACATTTCTTGACATCATAGAAGCTTGCATACAAACAATAATGATGAGCTTAATCTTTTGAGACTTGAAACTCTGATATAAAAAAAGGGCGAAACATTCCAAGAATGATCATATCCAAAGGCATGTTGCTTGAAGACTCTGCTGACCAGGGGCAAGTTTGTTTCCCAGTTGTTGCTTTCATAGACTAACCATCCCTAAGGGGGCAAGTTTGAACTTTCAACTATACAGAATGCAGTCAATCTGGGGAAGTCACTTCAAGATTCGACAAATCTTTCTAAGAGTTGGAAGATATTGGAACATCTTGGATTCCAAATTTTCTGTAAAATCCTCTTGGAATGACTTTCTTCTCATAAATTATGTGATTTTGAGGCATTTGAGAATTGAAGATTATTTTATCCATTCACAACAAATGTTGTTCGAAATGGCAACCACCATGCAGTTCATCAATGCAGAGCTACTTTGTTCTCATATAATTCTTCACCTATAGCCTAAAGAGCTCCTGTCTCAAGTGGTGTGATGATTCCCCATTAAGTCTCTACCACTAGTAGTCATGACAATTCCTTGGTGAATCTCCACTTCAAGCAGTTATGGCATGTCTGGTGTAAAATTTTCCCTATTGGTAACCTAAGCATCCTCCAGTGATTTTCCTTGGCTTCAACCTTCCTAGTGAAGTAAATGTTATTTCACTCCTCAACAGACTTCTTACAAATTTAATCTTCCCCGACAAAGTGGATGTTTATTTCATCCCTATAAAGTCCCAACTCTGATATCTGCAGCTACGACTTTGATTCGAGTTCCCCTAATGAAGTGGATATTTATTTTATCCCCTGTGAGGCCTCAACTCTGACATCTCTAATAACGACTTTCTTTTAGTCCACTTCAGTTCATAGTGGATATTTATTTTATCCCCTATGAAGTTTTTTCGATCATGAGTTTGATCCTTTCCTAGTGAATCTTTCTCATCTCAACAGAACAACGAGATTCATCTTGACAATCCCTTAAGTGAAGTCATGATATAATATCCCCAAGTGGATTTCTCTCTTTTTCCCAGAGAAGTTTGAAGCCTTGGAGCAAGAATGTGATTCTATGTGTGGCTTTCCATTCACCCCAGTGATGCTTCTATCTTGTGAAGATTGGCCGAGTATTCATGTCGAGATGTTTATTTCATCTCCGATTTACATCTCCTTGTTTATTTTGTCAGCATAAGCATAACATAACATATGTTCATTCATATGGATACACGACATTTGTACATTTTTCATTTTTGTGTTTGTTTGTTTGTTTACTTTGGTCATGTTTATTTCCAAGTGACTAGATTTGTCTTCTCCCTCTAAGTAGAGTCGTCAGTCTTAAGCAGAAAGAGCACATGCTTTCTAATTTCGCACTGAGTTTGATTCTCGCGGAATATGATTGCTTTAGTTTTCTTTTCCATTTTTGGATAAAGATAAACCCCAGTTGAGTTCATTCCTCAATGGGTAGAATCTTACTTGGCTGTTTCTCTTCAGTTATTTCCTGAATTGAACTTTGGTCCCTAACAATCACAATTTTGGCATGCATTTATTTTTCACTTTTTTCCCCGGAAAGAATCTATTTGAAGAACACCATTGAAGACAAATTATTTCTCCAGCAGTGTTACAACATTTTCTCAGCAATTTATACCCAGACAACAAGTGGCAGCTCTTTATTTGAGCAGTTTATTTCGTTCTCAGGTTTTCTATTTGGATGACAAATGGCAGTCTCCTCAAGAAAGTTTGTCTATCCTCATTGAGTTTATCAAGATTATTAACTTATCCTCCATCAAATGGCATCTCTCCGAAAATCCATCAGAGAGGTTTGGTGAAGAATTGACAAATGTTTCTCTGTATTTGATAATTCCTGATACAAGGACTCTATTTGCTTCAATGCAACTTCAAACTACAACAATACTGCTCCTCAATGATGTTCTCCCCAACGAGTTCACTATTCAATTTGCTTCCATCAAATGGAATCTCTCCGAGAAGTTTGATGAAGATTCAGATGATCTTTCTCTTTACTTGAGAAGACATATTTTGAAATCAACCGGCTTGCATCTCTTTTAGATCCCCGACGATGTTTCCTAAATATCTAGTAAAATTCCAATCCCCTGTGAAGATACTCTCCCATAAGTATTCACCTTTCCAGGAAGAAACTGAGACGCGTTCATGGCATACAACCTTGAAGCGTTAGGAGGTTTATTTTTACCCTTTTCAAGTGAAGACTTGATTAAAGAAGAACTAAAACCCGTTGATGGCATACAACCTTGAAGCGTGATAAGGTTTATTTTCACCCTTTTTCAAGTGAAATACTTTATTAAAGAAGAAATTGAGACCCGCTCATGGCATACAACCTTGAAGCATGAGGAGGTTTATTTTTACCCTTTTCAAGTGAAGACTTGCTTAAAGAAAAATTGAGACCTATTCATGGCGTACAACTTGCAGCGTAGGGAGGTTTATTTTTACCTTTTTCAAGTGGAATACTTGATCAAACAAGAAACTAAGACTCGTTCGTGGCTTTCGACCCGAGGCGTAGGGAGGTTTATTTTTACCATTTTTCAAGTGGAATGCTTGATTAAAGAAGAAACTGAGACTCATTCACGACATACAACCTTGAAGCAAGGGGAGGTTTATTTTACCCTTTTAAAGTGGAATACTTGATTAAAGAAGAAACTGAGACCCGTTCATGAAATACAACCTTGAAGTGATGAAAGGTTTATTTTACCCTTTTCAAGTGGAATGCTTGATTAAAGAAGAAACTGAGACCCGTTCACGGCATACAACCTTGAGGCGAGGGGAGGTTTATTTTACCCTTTTCAAGTGGAATACTTGATTAAAGAAGAAACTGAGACCCGTTCACGACATACAACCTTGAAGCGAGGGGATGTTTGTTTTACCCTTTTCAAGTAGAATACTTGATTAAAGAAGAAATTGATACTCGTTCATGGTATACAACCTTGAGGCGCGAGGAGGTTTATTTTCTCCTTTTCAAGTGGAAGACTTGATTAAAGATGAAACTGATACCCGCTCATGGCATACAACCTTGAAGTCGTGGGGAGGTTTATTTTACCCTTTTCAAGTGAAAGACTTGATTAAAGAAGAAACTAAGACCCGCTCATGGCATACAACCTTGAAGCGTTTGGAGGTTTATTTTACCCTTTTCAAGTGGAAGACTTGATTAAAGAAGAAATTGAGACCCGTTCATGGCATACAACCTTGAAGTGTTGAGAGGTTTATTTACCCTTTCTAGATGAATCATTTAGTTAAAGAAGAAGTTAAATCATATTTCGATCATGGAGGCTTATTTTGGTTATTACCTCTGCTTAGGCTATCATATGTTTTATAGTAGGTAATATACCATATCTTTTTGGCCAAATACCTTTGCTTAGGCTACCATGTGTTTAGTAGTATGTAACACACGTTTCTGAGTTAGACACCCCTACTTAGACTACCGTGTTTGGTAGTAGGTGATGTCTTATTTCTAGTCTATACCTTTACTTAGGCTATTATGTACTTGATAGTAGATAATATACGTCCTTTCATTCTAATTGGATACCTTTGTTTAGGCTGCCACAAGTTGTTAGTAGTAGGTTATCATTTCCTTCAAGTATCTTGCATGTTGTTTAGGCTACCATATCCTTTGTTCTATTGGGAAATGCCTTGTGGTTGTCAGTTGATAGTCTCTTCCCTAGTGGATTGAGTCTCATCCCCGGTGGAGTTGGATCTTTTCCTCGTGGAGTCTTGCTTTGCTAAATTGTTCCTCATCAGGTCTTCCATTCTTTAATTGTGTTTCAGCGTTGTTTGCATATAGTTATCTCCCGTGGCATCTTTTCTGTCACAGATCTCTGTCTTGCATTCATATCATTTTATGTCATATCATGTGCATCTTATGACATCTTAGGGCCAAAAATTGTGCATATTTGTATTTAAGTCTTTCCTATCTCGTCGAGACGCATATTTCAATCTCCATATCTCCGGATAGAATAAACTTAAATATGAGCATCTCTCATACCCTAATTTTTGACCCTGAGATTCTATTTTTTGTTTCACGTCGTTTGCATAGCATATCACACAATTTATCATGCATAATATCCAATTTATCAATTGGAATAAACTTGTTAAAATTACAGCTAAATTGATCAAATAAAAATCAACTGTGTAAAATCGATGGACGGAAAATTTCAAGATCGAGCCTGCAAACGCCAGTGATAATAATCTATGTTTCGCGTAGTTTAACCTGGCGTGCTCATTTAAATTTTTCGACCATCTTTTGGACGTTCTTTTGGTCAGTTTAAGCCTTTTTAGCGGGTAAAATTTATTTCAAAATCTGACCAAACGCTGTATTTTTCTGAGTCGTTTATTTCGTGCTGATTATTTTGGTGTGTTCATTTTATTTTTTCGAGAACTTTTTTGCCCGACTTTTTATTTCGTTTTTAAATCATTTTTAGTTAAATACTCATTTAATTTATTTTGATTTAATTAGATATTTAATGTAAATTTTTATTTTTATTAATTAATTTAATTTTTAATTTATTTATTAATATTTTCTTTTTAAAAAACACAAAAACATAGTTTTTAATTCTTTTTATTCTTCTCTTTAAATAAAAAGGCACAAAAACATAATTTTTAATTCTTTTTATTCTTGTCTTATTATATAAAACACAAAAACATAATTTTTTATTTTTTTTATTTTTGTCTTATCATAAAAAACACAAAAACATGATTTTTAATTCTTTTTATTCCTGTCTTATCATAAAAAATACAAAAACATGATTTTTAATTCTTTTTATTCTTGTCTTATTATAAAAAACAGAAAAACATTGTGTTAATTGTTATTATCATTCTTGTCTATTTTCTAGTGCTATATATATGCATTAGAAAAAATAAGCAAGGACACACAAAAAGAGACAAAAAAAAACCTTTGTCCCCTCATTGCTCTCTCTCTCTCTCTCTCTCCCTCTCTCTCACTTTAAAATAAAATAAATAAATAAATAAGAGGTCATACTTCATCTTTACACAAGCTCATGAATAACAACAACAAATTTGTTTTTCTTTTAAGCTCATAACAAATTCGCAAAGCACCATGAAAGTCTCTAAATAACAAATTGAAACATCCGCAATCATGCACGCATTCAACACCGTTCAGTCTATTTTTGTGGTAGCTTTCTCTTATCCCTTGCGTTTTATGTTCATAAAAACATTTTATTTATTTTGTTTGTTTTACTTTTAAGAAATCTTTTTATTAATATGTTAGGTGTTTAGAAATCTCTTTTGGTCTTTTTATCAAAACAAAACCTTTTTAAAATAAAAAAATGACAAAATTTTATAGAAAAAATAATTTTATTATTTATTTGTTTTGTTTGTGATTATTTAATTATCATTGTTGCTTTTATTTTCCATTAGCTAGAAAAGATAATTAATTGAATAATAGATAAAATACAAAAAAATAAATATAAAATCAACTCTTTAAAAAAAAAAATAATAAATACTCGATCCAACACCAAGACACTTTTTCTCAATTCAAAATCAACGAGCTCATTTTATTTTCGTGCTTGCGCTTATTTCTTTAATTGAGTTTACTTATAATCTTTTCATTTCATCCCCATCCGACAAAATGTACCCCGTTCCCATTAAGTGTAATAATTGTATCACTTTCATCTTGATTGTATTTTAATCTTGTATACATCTCTCACGTACACACTCAAACCATTTTCATACTAATTATCGATTCAATATTGAACCCTTTTTCAAAACACCTTTGTAAGTCGATTGTTTCTACGATCACCATCAACCAAACCTGAAACATTCTTGATTCATATATCAAGTCATACCCTAACTTGTAAGTTGACTTCTTTTTAGCATCTTCATCAACCTCATGCATACACTTACAATTTTTCTTTGGTTGTGGTTTCGTTTACTAGGAGCATCCTTAGACTAGGAATTAACCTAACTTTTTCTCAAACCCTTAATCCAATGTCAAGTGGTTACTTCCCTCATAAGTCGGTTGTGTTTTGCAATCGACATCATGCAAGTCCAAACCTCGATATTTTATCAAGTATTTTTTTCCTTAAAACTAAATTCTCTTTCTTTTCTTAAAAATACAAAAATACTTTAATCATATTTCTAATATGTTTCAGAAACCTTAATAAAAACACTTACCTCCCTTTCAACCTAACCTTAAGTTTAGAGTTTCTTAACTTTATGCAGGTGTCCTTCCATAGGCACTTACCTCTTCCCCTTGGAACCTTGACCATAGTCAAAAGTTACTCACCCTTATTAAGGGGAACTACGAATGCTTTGATTCCATTCCCGTCAGGATACGTAGGCATGAGATGCGATGTCTTGGCGATCGTACTTAGGAATAACACCTTAGATCTCTTTTTACCCTTTCACCTTTAGCAGATAAATAACACAATAAAACAAGAGGTTCCTGTAGACTATTATAGATACTTATGATGCTAGCACCTTCCCTAGGTATAACCAACCCATGAACCGTAGATTCTCTTTTGTTTTGCATTGCAATGCATATTTATGGGTTATTCACTCTTTTTCCCTTCCTTTGGATAAATTAAAGATCGGTGGTGAATTATGATATGTGATTCAAGTTAATCCAATAGTTTGATATCCGATTATCACCGTGACAGAAATGGCGACCTCACTGGGGAATTACTTTCGAGAGTTTTCCTTAACTTGCTTATTTGTGTTTTTGTTGTATATCTATATATATTTGTTTATTTGTATATATATGCTTCTGCTTTGGGTTTTTACTTTCGTGCGGTGAGATAAGTCCTACACCCGGACTTGAGTGTACTTATGATAGGAAGGTGATATATTTGAGAAGGCTTATAGGGAGTTGATTCCCGACCAAGCTAACTTGAGAGATCACTGCTCAGTTGAGGCCCTCTTGAGAATAGTATTGTTGAACGAGTATTCATGAAAACACTTATTATTTTTGACCTAGGAGCCCGTGACACTGAGAACCTTTAGTTACCCTAAACTCAACTTGGCTTACTTAGGACGTAGTGCGATGACTATGAAAGAGTATTCCCAAAATAGTTGATACGTGATACTACACTCAAAAGAGGTTCTCTTGAGGATATTATTAACTATCGAGTATTTGGGAAATTGATAATATTTGAAAGATGGACTAATGACTTTGGAAACCTTTTAGAACCCTTGTTCTGCAGGTACATTGAACCCTTAGTCCACACCATTTGGGATGGGTAGACCGTTACTCCATGCTCGATGATTTTTAAACCTAGGTCTGTGTTCGTTTGAATGTATATATCTGTATATACATATGCTTGAACATATATGCACTCATAAGTATCATGTTCATAAAAGTTTCATATAATTCAAAGCTTTTGTTTACAAACATTGTAACACCCCACTTCCCAAAATTAAATAAAATACAAATATTTCAATTAAACATCAGAGTTTCCTTTCAAAAGTGGGATATCACATCCAAATAATTCAGCATACTCATCATTAGATGGTTTTCAAAGTAAAACAACGGAAATTATCCTTAGTCAACATTCACGGCCACCCGCCAAATTACATAAAAATATTCATTAAAAGGTTCACCAAACATGATATGTCACAGGAAATAAAATAATTCAACATACAACAATTAAATGCCCAAGTCCCATGATACGTATCAGAGCATCCTATGACTCGACTCGCACACCACTATCCAAGCTAGCTAAGTACCTGGATTGTCTGTACCTCCGAAGAAGCACAGACCACAACAACAACAACAACAAAGGGGTGAGAAAACATGATCAAAATTATCGGTTATACAGTACATGAAATAAAGATAGTAATCATATAATTCATCACCCAACATTCATCAAACACGACCTACTGTCCAATATCAACACAACACACCATAATGCAATTATGCAACTCAACACCATGCATACGGTACCGACTCATTGGTTCATTCAATCGAACCCCGAATAGATTACATACACCCATCCTTGGCCATGATCTATCCCCACCATTCTCCGCAATAGAGTACGGATGAATCACATACACTCCTAATGAGCAATGATTTCATCCCACCAAAACACCATGATATGCATAACACCAAATGCACAACAAATGAACTCAAGCACACAAGGTGCACATGATCCTCTGATCACATCACCATACAATATATACATATTACATACCAATTTAATCATTTTAATATTCCAACATAAACCATTGCATAATCAAATCAAATCATATACACCAATGTGCAACAACTAAGCCCAAGCACACTAAGCGCACACGATCCTCCTGATCACATCATCAAACATCATACATACGTATTGTTCATAAATTAATCATTTTAATTAAAGTCACACGATCCCCCCTGATCCTATCATCATACTCCATACATATCTCTACTGGTCACAACTCAAGGGATACTACAAAACGAATCACAAAGCAAAACAGCACCAAAATCACATTTCTGTCACGCTCGCTGGACCACTCGCCTAGCGAGGTCATAGCGAGTCACTCGCTACTGCTCGCCTAGCGAGCAAGCTTGCGAAGGCTGTCTAGAACCTACTGGAAGCGTTCGCTACCAACTCGCTGGGGCTTTGCCTAGCGAACCCCTTCGCTACCTCCTTCGCTTAGAGAACACGCTAGCGAACCTGGTTTTTAGCTACTGGAACTACTCGCTACGCACTCGCTTAGCGAACACGCTAGCGAGTCTCTCGCCACCTTGCTCGCCTAGCGAACGTGCTAGCGAGCTTCTGCATACTCAGTTCCCCAATTATGCAAAATGTCACTTCTGATCAATTTCAAGCCTATTATACTTCATCTTTCTTCTATCTTATTGTTACTACAACCATTACACAATATTCTACTCAAAATGTTCCTAAAATCCCCTCTCCAGAACCAATACCCATGTTCATCAACAGAACTACAGAAGTTACTCAGAACCCCACCAAAATCATAACAACAATGTATGCACCAAATTCATCAATATCCTACACCAAATTCACCAATATAAACAACAACAACAACAGACATACCAACATGTAAATCATATTCATAAAATCCATACGGGGTTAAGGAATCCCCTCTACCCAATTTCATGTAAACACCAATCCCAATCAGTTTCTCCCCCCTTACCTCGATTAATGCTCCGATTGACGAAGAATCCCCAAAAAAATCTAACAACTCTAGCCTTCTTCTCTTCCCCTGTTCTTCCTCCTTGTTCTTTTTCTTTCATCTCTCTCCCAAATTGGTTTTTAGCAGTTTATCGTGTTTTTCCTCTTTTTCCCCAAAACCCCCTTTTATATACTTACTCCAATAATAATAATAATAATAATAATACTATTAATTATTAAATTATCACCAATATTAATTATATTATATTAATATTAAACTTCATAGTTATTAAATAATTCTAACAGTCTAAGGGCACCCACCAACGCACTCAGACACACCCCCACATAAGGACACACCAAAATAAAATAACACCAAAAAGACTAAATAATTAAAATGGGTGTTACAACTCTCCCCCACTTTAATTATTTTTGTCCTCGAAAATTACCTTATGGAAACAATTCCGGATACTCTTCCCGCATCCTGCTTTCCAATTCCCAGGTCACACTGCCTCCTGCAGCACCTCCCTAGGCCACTTTCATCAAGGATATCTCCTTCCTTCGGAGTTGTTCCTCGTTCAACAATTTGCACTAGAAGTGCCTCAACAATCAAATTATCTCTCACTTGCACACCATCCAATTTAATCAAAGTACCTCCTCAGCTTAGACACATGAACACACCCTGAAGTTTTCACAAACGATAGCGGTAAAACAGTCTAACATGCTATTTTCCCCATGCTTCCGCTGCGCCACACTAATACAGATAAACAAAACATAATGTGTGCTTCCGAGACTTCAAAGCTCGACCAACCCTAGTTACCATCATAACTCTCAACACACGTCTTTTCTTGGATCCTTTTGATCTTTTCAGTCGCCTCTTGCACAATTTCCGGTCTGAGTACAACACTCTCGCTGAACACACATCAACACAAAGGAGTCCTACGCCTCCTACCATACAAAGCCTCATACGATGTTATTCCGATACTAGAATGATAGCGGTTATTATAGGTAATTCAATCAACGACAATTAACTGCCCCCAAATCCATCATGATCCAACACACAAGCTCTCACCAAATCCTCTACATACGGGATAATTCTCCCTATCTGTTCATCCGTCCACGGATGCTAAACAGAGTTCAACTTTAATATGGCACTCAAAGTGTCTTCCACTCTCCCAAAATTTCATCGAAGACTCCGATTCCCATCTGCCACAATATTCGACGGTATCTCACGCTACTTCGCAACTTCCTTACTATACATCTTAGCTACCTCCAGCATAGAATGATTCATCCTCATTGGTAAGAAATGAGTTAATCTTTTCAATCCATTCTTAACTACTCAAATCAAATCATATTCCTTTCAATTCTTTAGAAACCTCGACACAAAATCCATGGGAACACTATTCTATTCCACTCAGAAATATTCAACAGTTGCATCAGACCCAACAGTCCCCGCTGTTCCAACTTCGACTTTCCACAAGTCTAATCAACATACACAACCTCAACTCTCTCTCCACCTATGGCCACCAAACAATCTCCCACCTTCATTCACATCTAAAGGTGAGAAAATACTTAGAAGGGGGGGGGGGGGGGATTGAATAAGTATATAAAATAAATTATGGCAATAAAAACACAAAGATTTTTATTCTGGTTCGTTGAACTCAACTACTCCAGTCCACCCTATCAAGAGTGATTTGCCTTTCTCCACAAGGACTTAATCCACTATTAATCAAACTGATTACAATAGCAACCACTAAGAGCAACTGTTCTTAGTCTTCTCAAGAACTACTGACCACAACTGGGTCTTCTCAAGGAACTTTTACAATCAAATTTAAAACTAAAACAAGTGTTTGAATGCTTCTAAGAGAGCTATATCACAACTGTGATTTACACTTAAGTTTAAGAACTTATGAAATAAATTCAGCAAAGAGAATAAATTGTATGAGAGCTTTTCAATGAATTTCTTTCAATAATTCATCAACTTGAGAAAGATGTTAAAGTCTTGCTTTTATAGGCACAAAAGTCCAAGACGTTTGCTCTTTGAAGACCGTGTCTGCAAAGTAGCTATAACCTTTTTGTCTTCACATCACTTGACCTTTCCTAGAAGAAGAACGTTCAGAGAAATCCTTTTTGCATGTGTTCTTGTGTCTAGCATAAATGAGGAAAGAGTCGTTTGGCATAATCAACGGGTATATCTTCAAATAATTCTTCAACAAGTTTCTAAATCCCAGCAACAAGTTTCTAAATCCCAGCAATTCACATCAGAGCCTTCAGCAATTCTTGATGTCTTCGGAATTTGCTGTATCAGAGTGTTACAGAGTGTGCTTCAGCGTGTAATTTTATTAGAGCAGAGTTTTAAGAATCAGATCCTCAGTACTTTCAGCGTAGTACTATCAGAGCCTTCTGAAAAACTATGCTTGAAACTCTTCATACAAAGTCTTCATTCTATGCTTCAGATGCTTCTGTAGCTTCTGCTTCAGATCCTTCAGTAGGCAGCGCTCAGAGTCTTTTGTAGGCAGCGTTCAAATTCTTCTAATAGTTGCTTCTGACGCTTCAGAGCCTTGCATAAATCAATGTTCAAATCCATTTTTGCTTTCAGAAGAATATTAAATTTAATATCTGCAGCAAAAATACTTGAACAAATTTTAGAGTATATAATTTCTTAATACAAAATTTCGTAAGTGTTATCATCAAAACATAGAGATATAACTAAGAACCAATATGTGTTCTAACAATCTTCCCCTTTTTGATGATGACAAAAACATAAGAAATTTTGTTCAATAAAGATATAATTATAACTCCCCCTGAGATTATGAATCTCCCCCTGAATTGAATACTTAGAAAGACTAGAAACTTCCGTTTTTGCATGAGTATTCTTTTCAGAATCAGAGCCTGATTGCTCCAAGAAATTAGAGCTTGACTTGGATGAACGTTTCAGAATCATAGCCTGATTGGTTAAAACTTGATTTGGGGATCTCAGAGTTACTTTAAAGAATTTCATATGTCTGAATGCCATTCAGGTAAAGTTTATTTGAACAGTCAGAATTTCATTTTCTCCCCCTTTTTGTCATAATCAAAAAGAAAAAAAAACTTTTAAAGACAAATAAAAGGAAACAGAGAGAAAAGATATATTCATATAGAGAAATCATCAGAGCCATTCATTCATTCAAATAAGTACTTAGACAGAGCAGACAAAACATCAGATAAGAAATTCAAGTACAAGATCAGATACATAAAACATAAAGTTAGGTTTGTTTGGAAAGAATCATCTTCAGAAGTTGAGTGATCTCAGATGAGGATTCTTCTTGTTTTGACATCCATTTCTCCATGTTCTCATTCTTCTGATCTTACTTAGCCATCCAGAACTTGATCTCAAATTGCCCAGCTTCTAACACAGCAATCTTATCTTTTAATTCTGGGTTCTCTTTCTTGATCTCAGAAGAAGTAGATAGAGCAGATTCTGATGCAGGAATAAGAGCATAGTCAATTTCCATTGGAGATGCAGAGTCTGAAGCCACAGATGCAGAGGGTTTGTTCACAATTGTCAGAGCCAACGGATTTTCTTCAGAAGAAGATTCTGCAAAAGATTTTGTAGCAGATACTCCAGAAGATGAAGGTACATCCTCAAGAAGCAAAGGTGCATATCTTTTCATGTTCCATACCATGGTTCTGGAAGTCTCAGCAAATCTGATCTTCACATCATCAGGACAGACATTCTTCAGATTTGAAGCAACAGTATTGAATCTGAAGATGAAGCTATTCCAGATAGCATCAGATTCATTTGCATCCATGGTTGACAAGCATCTTTTCTTCATAGAGCTTAAAGTCATCTTTATCTCTTTCATAAAATTAGCAAATAAATTATCAATGTTTAGCCTAATTTTGGTTTAAGAAGGGTTTCCAAAGTGAATGGCTTGGATTGAACTGGTGGAGGTGGTATGGTAAATTTTGGAATGATGATCAGAGGGCTAGGATAGGCTGGTTTCTTTTGAGCAGGCATAATGCGAAAGAACGGTTTGATTCTGCAAATGGAAGGGATGACAACTTTTGGATTATCAAAATAAGGAATAAATGCTGATGAGTTTGGTTTAGGTGTTGGAGTTGGTTCAGGAATGATAGCATCAGATGAAATAGGTGGATCTGGTTTTTTAGATTCATATTCTCTAAGAGAGGGGGGTGAGCTAACATCTGGATGAACATCAGATTCAGATGAATCAGATGAGGTGGTTGAGTGACAGGATGTGGAAGATATGTCAAACATGATTTTCAGGGGTTGGACGTCCAGAACCTCAGAATCAGATACGTTTGATTCAGTAGGTTTGGGTTGATCTGGTTGAGGATTAGAAGGTATGAATTTTGGTGGTTCAGATATAACTGGTTCAGGTACAGAGGTTTGTTGAATTTCAGGTTGTTGTTGTGTTGGAATTGGTTTTGCTGGTTTTGTTGTTTGTGGTTCAGATTGAGGAATGTCAGATGATTGAAATGTTGTTGTGGGAACAGGATCAGATGGAATTTGTGATTTAGAAATTATAGGTGGTTCAGAGGTTTGAGATGGAATAGAAGTGGTTTGAGGTTGAGAAGGAGAGGATTTTGGAACAGAGCTAACAGTTGATAAATCTACTGCAATTTCAGAAATAGAAGGTAAAGATGTTTTAGTACCTCTTATCTTGATGCATTTTGTAGGAACAGAAGGAGCTTCTCCAGAAGCTTTTCTCTTTATCTGCTTCTGTGGTTTTTCAGCAACTTTCTGTTTCTTCTGAGCAGCAGCTTCTTCTACCTCTAACTGTCTTCTCTTCTTCATATTTTCCTCATAAACATCTGGGATAGGTTCCCTTGCACGTATCAGAATATCAACAGGTACAGGTGTTCCATCTGCCTTGCATAAGTCAATGTACCTAAGAATAATGTCTCTAGGTTCCTCAGCACCAAAGATAGGAAAATCTTTAACAGGAATCCTCCTCTGACTGACTTTAGCAATATTCAGCTTTTTAGGAGCAGTTGTGAGTTCATACACAACTCTTAGCCTTTGGAGACTCTTTCCATTCAAAGGTTTTCCAACTATTGATTCAAGTTCTTCTTTCACTCCAACTTCATGTAGAGCAGCTACCAGATCATTCGCTGCCAGAATGTCTGAGATTAATCTTCCAAAAGGTATCCATGTTCTAATCTTCTGACCCTTAGTCTTGACAGATTCTATGGATGCATTAATATGATTCCACAAATGCATGAAGAGAATGTGTGGCAGATCCACTTTAGTACTCTGACTTAAGCAGTACATGAAATAAAGTTGTTCATTGTTCACATAAACTGGAGAATTTGTGGATTTTCTGTGGTTAATGCAGCCCAGAAAAATCTTTGCCTAGATTTTGTAATCAGGTTTCAAATCCTTGAACTTGTTGGAGGCTTGTCCAGATGAAATAACTTCAGCATACACTTCTTCCATTTCAACACGCCTAGCTGGCAGGTGAGAAACTCCATCAGTTTCCTTATACCCAATGAGTTTTCTGATTAGATCTTCAGTGATTATAATCTCTTTTCCCAGAACAGAAGAGATGATGAACTTTGGGTAAACAGATGCGTGAATCCAAAATTCCTTCACTAAGTGTAGATAAACTGGTCCAAATAATCTATCAAAATACTTTACCCAGTCTTGAGCATCAATGATAGGACGTAAATTAAAACCATTTTCAGCCAAGGAATCAAATTCCACCATTGATTCACATAATACTTCAAGCTTATCAGCTGAGGTTAACAAAGTTCTCTCAGGTTCCTTAAAAGGAGTAGCACCCACATTTGACGAAGAAACAGCAGCCATTGACGATTGAAACTGAGCTGAGGTTGAAGATGAAGTGGCCATTGTTGAAGGTGATGAAGGTTTAGGGTTTAGATGAAGACTAAAGAGCAAACAGAAATGCATATACGTGTTTGTGAGAGTGAAAAGTGTGAAATTGTGAGATTTTGTGGTATATATAGAGAGAAATTAGGGCACACAAACAGACACACAATCAGCACATTCTCAATTAGCAGTTAATGGCATTTAATGAAAAGAATAATAATCATTTCAAAGCATTAATTGATTCTGACAATTTGGGGGGGGGGGGGGGGGGAATCAAGAAATTAACTATTCAAACAATACCTCAAATGTCTCTTCAGTATTGTGCACGCCATCTTTTCAGATTCTGAGTGACACGTGTTTTCTTGCATGTGCTTCTGAATTCTCTTTGAGAAATAAAACTTTAGCCAACGTTCAGATCCTCTGAGATTGGTTAGTTCAGATACACACAGAAATAATAATTCAAGAAATCAAATAACTGACAGATGAAATACTTCAGAGTTTTAAGTATTTTGCATCTGAGAAGTTTGCTTCTGATAAATATTATTCTGGACAAAATTCCATACCAATATTTTTCAGAATAAACTTGAACCTATCTTCAGCAAGGGGTTTTGTGAAAATACCATCCCATTGATGATCTGTATCAACAAAGTCTAATTTTATAATACCCTTCTGAACATAGTCTCTGATGAAGTGATGTTTAATTTCTACATGTTTTGCCTTAGAGTGTAAAATGGGGTTTTTAGACAAACATATAGCAGAAGTATTATCACAAAATATAGAAACATTACTCTCAAAGATCTGATAGTCTTCTAGCTGACTTTTCATCCAGAGCATCTGCGTGCTACATCCAGCAGCAACAATATATTCTGCCACTGTAGTTGATAGTGCAATTGTAGGTTGTTTCTTGTTGTACCAGGAGATTAAATTTCTTCCTAGAAATTGACAACTTCCATAAGTACTTTTTCTTTCCACCCTGTCTCCAGTGTAATCAGCGTCACATAATCCAACTAGTTTAAATTCATTAGAATTTCTGTAACACAAACCCACATTAGAAGTACCTTTCATATACCTTAGAATCCTCTTAACAGCTGTTAAGTGTGATTCTCTAGGATCAGATTGGAATCTTGCACACAAGCATACACTGAATAAAATGTCAGGTCTAGAAGCAGTTAAGTAGAGAAGAGATCCTATCATACCTCTGTAGAGTTTCTGATCTACTTTCTTACTTACCTCTTCCTTACCAAGAGTGCTTGTTGGATGCATATGAGTCTTTGCCATCTTACTATCAGTCATGTTGAACTTCTTCAGAAGCTCTTTTACATATTTGGTCTGATGAATATAAGTGCAATCTGGAGTCTGGTTGACTTGAATTCCCAGAAAGAATCTCAATTCTCCCATCATGCTCATCTCAAATTCAGCTTGCATACATTGAGCAAACTCCTTTCCCAACGTAACATTTGTAGATCCAAAAATGATATCATCCACATATATTTGACAAATTAATAGATCTTTCTTAAATGTTTTACAAAAGAGTGTTATGTCCACTTTGCCTCTGATAAAAATTTTCTCCAGAAGAAAATTGCTTAATCTCTCATACCAAGCTCTAGGAGCTTGTTTTAAACCATAAAGAGATTTCTTTAGTTTAAAAACATGTTCTGGAAATTTTTCACTTTCAAAACCAGGAGGTTGGTGAAGATAAACTTCTTCTTCTATAATTTCATTTAAGAAGGCACCCTTAACATCCATCTGATATAGAGTGATGTTATTTTGTGCATCAAAAGAAATGAGTAAATGAATAGACTCTAACCTGGCTACAGGAGCAAAAGTCTCTGTATAATCAATTCCTTCTTGCTAGCTATAACCCTGAGCAACAAGCCTTGCTTTATTTCTTTCAACTTCTCCTTTTTCATTCAACTTATTTCTGAAGACCCATTTAGTTCCAATTATGTTGAATCCTTTTGGTCTTGGAACCAAATCCCAAACGTCATTTCTTGTGAACTGATTGAGCTCTTCTTGCATGGCAATTATCCAGTCATTATCTTGCAGAGCTTCATCCACAGAAGTTGGTTCAATAACTGACACCATCCCAAATAATGACGCTTCAGATGATCTGAGGAAGGATCTTGTTCTTATAGGGTCATCCTTCTTTCCAATGATCACATCCTCTGGGTGAGAGGCCTTGATTCTGGAAGATGATCCTTTAACAGTTGATTCTTCAGAAATATTCAAGTTGTTCATTTGAGAAGCTAAAGGAATTACATCTGGCATTGCTTCTGGTTCCTTCACTTGAACTTTTTCTGCCTCTGAGCCTTCAGAGTCTGTGAGAATTACTTCTCTATCTGCAGATCTTTCAAACTACTTTGGCTTTTGAATACTAAGCTTATCATCAAATCTAACATGTATAGATTCTTCCACAATCTGTATTTCAGTATTGTATACTCTGTAGCCTTTAGAGCGTTCATAATAGCCAAGCATGAAACACTTATGTGCTTTAGAATCAAACTTGTTTAGATTCTCTTTAGTGTTCAACATATAACATATACATCCAAAAGGATGAAAATAAGAAATGTTGGGCTTTCTGTTCCTCCACAATTCATAGGGAGTCTTTTCCATAAGAGGTCTTATAGACACTCTGTTCTGAATATAACAAGTTGTGTTTATTGCTCCTGCCCAAAAGTGCTTTGCCATATTAGTCTCGTTGATCATGGTTCTGGCCATTTCTTGCAAAGTTCTATTTTTCCTCTCTACAACTCCATTCTGTTGTGGAGTTCTAGGGCAGGAGAAATCATGAGCAATGCCATTTTCATTAAAATATTTTTCAAAAAATTTGTTTTCAAATTCGCCACCATGATCACTTCTGACTTTAACAATTTTAAAATCTTTTTCATTCTGGACTTGTTTGCAAAAGTCAAGGAACACAGAATGTGACTCATCATTGTGTTTTGGGAATTTCACCCATGTCCATCTGCTATAGTCATCAACAATGACTAGTCCATACTTCTTGCCTCTGATATATGCAGTTTTCACTGGTCCAAACAGATCAATGTGAAGTAATTCTAATGGTCTTGAAGTTGAAACAATATTCTTAGTTTTAAAATAGGATTTTGAAAATTTTCCTTTTTGACATGCTTCACAAAGAGCATCTGAGTTGAACTTCAACTTAGGAAGTCCTCTGACCAAATTGAGTTTATTAATCTGAGATATACGTCTTATATTAATATGCCCCAATCTTCTGTGCCAGACCCATTGCTCATCATTAACAGACATAAGGCATTTAACATTTTGAACCTTAAGTTCTGAAAGATTTATTTTGTAAATGTTGTTCTTCCTCTTTCCATTAAATAGGATTGAGTCATCCTTCTGACTAACAGCCTTGCAACATTGTTGATTAAAGATTATGTCATAACCATTGTCACTTAATTGACTTATGGACAATAGATTATGCTTTAATCCTTCTACAAGTAAAACATTAGATATAGAGGGAAGGTTACCATTGCCAATAGTACCAGAGCCAATAATATTGCCCTTCTGATTCCCTCCAAACTTCACTTCTCCTCCAGATTTAAGCTTCAGGCTTTGGAACATAAACCTTTCTCCCGTCATGTAACGTGAGCAGCCAGAGTCCAGGTACCATGACTGGCGTCTTGACTTTGCTGCTAAATATATCTACAATAGGGATTATCTTATCCTTAGGTACCCAGATCTTTTTGGTTCTTTTTGGGTTAGTTACCTTAAAAGTTTGTATGAACTTCTGTCTTTTTACAACAATTTTGTTCTGACTTACTTTTGGTTTAAACACAAGAACGTTCTGATCAGAACGTGTGTGTTTAATATCATTCAGATGACCAAACTTAAAATGAGAATATAAGGGAGTCTTCTTAATGATAAGTTTATCAACACGCATTGGATTTAAATCCTTTCCAGAAGAAGATTCATATCCAATTCCTTTCTTGTTGTTTCTGCTAACTCCATAGATCACTGAAGCCATCTTGCTTCTATCTATACTTTTAGCCATAAACTTCTGAAAGCTGAAGTCATATTCTTCTAAAATATTTTTGCATTTTGACTTAGTTTCAGATTCAGAGTCTTGTTGAGCTTTTTCAAAATTGTTTTTCATTTTCAATTTGTTTTCTTTGATTTAACAGATTATTCTCAGATTCAAGATTGCATTTAAGCTTCTTGCATTTGAGCTTAATCTGGTTATAGTTTTTCAGGACTTCTGATAAGACTTTAATAAGTTCTTCCCTAGAGAGATCAGAAAGTACCTCTTCTGAGTCAGATTCAGAATCAGATTCAGATCCAGATGATCCTTCATTCTGATCTTCCACGCCTGCCATCAGAGCCATGTTGGCGCATTCTTCTTCAGACTCTGATGAAGATTCAGAATCATCTGAATCATCCCAGGTTGCCATTAGAACCTTCTTCTTTTTGTCAAACTTCCTCTTTGGCTTTTCTTTTAGAAGCTTTGGACATTCATTCTTGTAATGACCAGGTTCTTTGCATTCAAAGCAAACAACCTCCTTTTTTCCAGATCTTTTTGGTCCAGAGGACTCCTTGCATTGATCTGGCTTCTTGAAGTTCTTGAACTTCCTCTGTTTGTGCTTCCAGAGTCTGTTGATTCTTCTGGACAGCAAGGACAATTCATCTTCTTCTTTAGAAGAAGACCCTTCAGAACTTTCTTCTAACACCTGCAATGCTTTAACAGATTTGTTAGATTTTAAGGTAATTGACTTACCTTTCTTTTGAGGCTCATCTTCCTCAAGTTCAATTTCATGGCTTCTCAGTGAGCTGATTAGTTCTTCCAATGTGATCTTGTTCAGATCCTTAGCTAGCTTCAGAGTAGTGACCATAGGTCTCCATCTGATAGGCAAGCTTCTGATGATCTTCTTCACATGATCAACAGTTGAATAGCCTTTGTCCATCACTTTTAATCCATCTGTGAGGATCTGGAATCTAGAGAACATAGTTTCTATAGATTCAGATTCTTCCATTTTAAACGCTTCATACTTCTGGATTAGTGTCAGAGCCTTGGTCTCTTTAACTTGTGAGTTCCCTTCGTGTGTCATCTTCAAAGACTCAAACAAATCAAATGCAGTTTCTCTGTTGGTGATCTTCTCATACTCAGTATGAGATATTGCATTTAATAAGATTGTTCTAGCTTTGTGATGATTTCTGAACTCCTTCTTTTGGGCTTCAGTTATAGATTTTCTATCAATTTTCTTGCCATCCCCATCAGTGGGATGAACATACCCATCAATGACTAAGTCCCATAGATCAGCATCATAACCAAGGAAGAAATTCTCTATTTTGTCCTTCCAATAGTCAAACTTCTCCCCATCAAACATTGGGGGTTTTGTGCTGATTCTATCCCTTTCTTCATATCTGTTGTTGTTGTTAGATGTTGAAGTTTCAACCATAATAACAACCAAGAATATATATCAAAGTTTTCTCACTGGATCTTTTCTGTCATGGTGAAGTGATAGCACACACAGAACCGGAGCTCTGATGCCAACTGAAGGTGAGAAAATACTTAGAATGGGGGGGGGGGGGGGTTGAATAAGTATATAGAATAAATTATGGCAATAAAAACACAAAGATTTTTATCCTGGTTCGTTGAACTCAACTACTTCAGTCCACCTTATCAAGAGTGATTTGCCTTTCTCCACAAGGACTTAATCCACTATTAATCAAATTGATTACAATAGCAACCACTAAGAGCAAATGTTCTTAGTCTTCTCAAGAACTACTGACCACAACTGGGTCTTCTCAAGGAACTTTTACAATCAAATGTAAAACTAAAACAAGTGTTTGAATGCTTCTAAGAAAGCTATATCACAACTGTGATTTACACTTAAGTTTAAGAACTTATGAAATAAATTCAGCAAAGAGAATAAATTGTATGAGAGCTTTTCAATGAATTTCTTTCAATAATTCGTCAACTTGAGAAAGATGTTGAAGTCTTGCTTTTATAGGCACAGAAGTCCAAGACATTTTCTCTTTGAAGACCGTTGTCGCTACTGCGAAAATCGGCGCCGGCTGACAGAAGAGTCGCCACTGTGCGTTATTTATCCCAACGGAGGGAAAGGAAACGCTCGAAGTAAACCTCGCAAAAAACGGGAAAGGTATGGTCGTCGCAACCAAAACCTGGGTTCGGGAGTCTGTTACGCAAGGGGAAGGTATTAGCACCCCTCACGTCCGTCGTACTCGACGGGATCCACGCTTGCTTGGTTTGTCTAAAGGATGCAAAACAATCTATCTACGGCTGATAAATCTAAACGGAAGGGACTTGACTCGATAGAGCGTCGCACTCTATGCCTACGTATTCTCAAGAGAGAAAGTCGGAGTCGACGTAGTTCGGGAAACTACAGGGAATTGGCTCGCCAAGACCTCGCGTCTTGTGCCTACGTACTTCCACACTGCATGGAAGATCAGAGCTTACGTAGTTCAGGCTAACTACGGCTAATCTGGGTGTTCTCACACAGGAGTGAGAAATTAAACTGGTTTTAAAGGTACGGGAACCTATGGGAAAAACTACGGTCTGGTCTCAAATGCCCTCGGGCAAGAGAAAAGGGTAACATCAGTCGTCAGCGGGAAAGTCTCGATCGCACAGCAGCGAGAGAACAAAAGGTTAGTTGTTAGTGTGCTCGCTAGGATATCGCATCCTATGCCTACATATTCTCGTCTGGTACGAGAAATCAGAGTAGCTGTAGTTCGGCTACTTTCGGGACCACAACTCAAATCTCATTTTATTAATATTCTGAAAAATGGTTACAATGATTGAATACGGAAAGATAAACTCCTAAAAACCTATCCTATGAAAAATCAAATGAAGAATAGTCCCCTAACAAGTGGACTTCAAAAAACTATCTCTAAAAGTGTAAAATAAACTCCTATGAGGAAAATATCTAAAAGAAAAATATTAAATCTATGAGCTAATATTTTTATATTTTTTTTCAAGTATTTTCCTTTTTTTTCAAATACTTTCTCTTAATATTCTTTTTATTCTCAATATTCTTTTTCTATTTTTTCCATATTCTTTTCTTCAATATTTTTTTCAAATATCCTCTTTTCTCATATTTTCTTTTCATATATTCTTTTTTCAATATTCTTTTTATTGTATTTCTTTTTCCATATAAAAATCTAAACAAATGAATATAAAAGAAAAATAAAAGAAATACAAAGGGGAGGGGGGTACACATGAATACAGGGGAAGTACAAGCAGAAAAATTAAAGAGAACTAAGGGCCCAGCCCAACAATTAAAACAAATAAAAAACAAAACTGGGAAAGGGGGGAAAGTTAGTGAACAGGGAGTGCTGTTAGCAGAAGGTCATTGGGCCCAGCCCACTCATCTAATTGCAAAAAAAACTGAGGGGGATGAGAAATGAGGGGCTTGTACGGACGACAACAAACTAATGGGCCCAAAGCCCAATCCCTATGGGGTCTCCTTCCTCTCCTTCTCAGAACCCTAATTCTATCCCTTCTCTTCCAAATCGCCGCCGCCTGGTTCTCCCCCTCCTCCATCAATTTCTCATCTTCGTCTTCCTCACCATCCTCTTCTCCATCCATCTCCTCCTTATCTCAACCTGCAACCTCTAAATCCTAACGAAAACCTCCACCCCGAAATTAAACAAGATGAGGCCGACGATTGTTCTCGATGATGCACCGGAGCGAAGATCTGAAGGAAACGTTTGAAGATCATAGACATAGATTGTGATGAAGGTTCGTAGACGGATCGCTTGAAGTCCTATGGAACTTCTATTGTCGCAGATCTGGAGAACTCTGTAGATCTGTTCTGGAGAACAAGATGAAGTTGTTGATCTGATGACGAGTCTGGATTCTGAAACGGAGAAACACGCGTGTTGACGAATGAAGCTCTGAAGCGGATATTCTGGAAACAAGATGTGTTGATGAATGTTTATGGAGGAGTTCTTGAAGGTTATTGATGGCGACGAACGAAGTCGTGACGATCTTGAAGGACCTGTTGAAGGTTTGAAGATTGTTGAAGAAGAATCTGGAAATGGACGAACGAATCCGTGTTGAAGGTATTGGTGAACTCAAACGAAGATGATGAAGATCTTCTGGAAAGCAAATGGCTCGACGACGATCTTGCTTGGTGTTTCAATCTGGAGACTGAAGGTCTTTACGAAGAGGATTAAAATCTTTGAGGATCATCGAAGGAATCTGGAAAAACAGTTACCATATTGATGACGAATTCGGAGAAATTGGATGAAGATCGGATGAATTGTTTGCAGTTGGTTGAAGATTCTGGAAACGGTTATGAACATGGATGAGGATCTTGTGGATTTCTGGAAAAATATGATCATCGGTATTGATGATGATGATGATCAGATGACGGAGACGAGAGGAGAAAGATGAAGATCATGCGAAAACGATGAAGATTCTGAGTTTTTTGAGTTTTCCAGTGAAGTTCACGGCGGAGGGCGGTGGTCGGAGACAGTTGGAGGTTGGTTAGGGTTGGCCGGAAGTTAGTTGGTGGTGGCCGGCGAGGTTGGGGACGGTGGTTGCATGGCCACTGGCCATGCAACCGGTGAGGCTCAGGGCAGACACGTGGCTGGGGGGAAGCGTACATGGATGCCACGCGTGGGTGGTAGTGGAGAGTGGAGAACGTGATGTGGCAAATTCTGGGAGTGGTGAATTATGAGGTGGGGCCTCTCCTGAAGTACACGCGTGGCCTGGCTTTATAGTGGACAAGTGGCGTTTTTTGCTGGACTGAAAATGGGACAAAAACGGACTGATGGATTGGGCCTCCAAAAAACCACAACTGGGCCCAACGAAAATGATACAATAAGACCCAAAAATTCTGAATTAACAATGGATTAAACCTAATTAAAAAACTAATTAAAGACTAAACCTAATTAACTAGTTAAAACCTGACTTACTCTAATTAAAATCTAAACAAAAAACTAAAATCCTAATTAAACTCTATTAAGGAGAATTAACATCTAATTAAATTCTATATTAAACTAAAACTAATAAAACTCAAATAATTCCACTAACCTCTAAACTAATGAAAAAAAACTATTAATTTCTATTATCTAGATCAAAATCTATATCTAAAAATAAAATAAAAAAACTCTAATGATTCCTATTTAACAATCTATTAAAATCCTATTTAATCTCTAATAAAATCTATATCATTTGTTTAAAAGAAATTCTATTATTCTATTAAAACTATATAAAAAAACTATTAAAACCTATTAAAAACTCTATAAATTCTAAAAAAAAGATTTAAAGCTATTAAAAATATTAAAAAATCTATTAAAATTCTGAAAAATCTAAAAAGCCTATTTAAAATCCACAAAAGCTATTAAATCCTAAAAAATGCAAACAAAGGCAAATAACCAACATAAAAAAAAAAGCGCGAGACCAGATCGAAGCAAAACAGTAATCCCAGACACCAAAAATCTCAAAAATCACTGCATAAGCTGAAAACACCCAGGAAGCGCGCGACTTCTCAAAATAAACTCCGATTACCCGAACCGGTCTGAGATACCCGAAAAGCGACAGCAGGGCTGTAATCCCGATAAAATCACCATGATTGAAGAAATGCGTTATATGCAGTATGCAAATGCGAAATGCGAAATGCGTCGAAGCATAAACCGAAAGAGGCACCAGTTGGTCAAATTTTAGGGTGCAACAGGTGCCCCTATTCAAGCGACTTGGACCTGAAGGGTTGAAGAGCGCGCAGCCTTCAAACATTCAGAGGTACGAGACAGTTGAATACCAATAAACCCGAAAATTTACCAACCGCAGAGATATACTGCAAAACTGCTTGGGGGATAAAATCCAGAAAACCGGGTCCAGTCGTCACGGCAACAAACTGATCAATCATCTGATAGAGAAACTCTTGATTTTAACGCCCGTTACCCGCGTGATACCACAGATAACAAACCCGAGGGTTGCAACAACACCTGATCCTTTCACATCGTCTACTGATAGACAGGAAGAGAAATATACTCACATCGTCCAAAGATAGACGGAAAGACACCCAAAATCCAAGGAAAAAATTCAATACTCACATCGTCTAAGGATAGACAGAAAGACATCCATAATCCATACTCACATCGCCTAAGGATAGACGGAAAGACACCCAAAATCCATACTCACATCGTCTAAGGATAGACGGAAAGACACCCAAAATCCATACTCACATCGTCTAAGGATAGACGGAAAGACACTCAATCCATACTCACATCGTCTAAGGATAGACGGAAAGACACCCATCCCGAAGGAAAAATCAATACTCACATCGTCTAAAGACAGACGGAAAGACATCCATAATCCATACTCACATCGTCTAAGGATAGACGGAAAGACACCCATAAACCATACTCACATCGTCTAAGGATAGACGGAAAGACACCCATAAATCCATACTCACATCGTCTAATGATAGACGGAAAGACACCCATACGCACTTCAACACCATCCCTCAAATTTCAGAATCCTTTCGTCCACGGGATTTGATGGAAAGAACAATGTCCTTAAAGGGGCCACATCATCAGTAACGATCGACGGGAAGAAAACCATCTTCAAAGAGTCATGCCGTCAATAAGAATCGACAATCAGGAAAAGCGAACATTCTTCAAAGAGCCTCGACGTCAATAAGGATTGACGGTCAGAAAATCCCTCTTGAAATGTCATCTCATCCAATAAACAGAAAGAAAGCCAATATCTGAAAGATTGCCTTGAAACCCCTCAACATCTACAGATAGCCGGAGAAGACTCGCTGGGGAAACACACCATCCATATGATCTGACGATAAGAAACCCGCTGAAAAATCACCTGAAACTTCACATCGTCTACTGATAGACGGAAAGAACACCACTTGCTAGAGAAACTCCATCTTGAAACCCCACTGAAGAAAAATCACCCGAAACTTTACATCGTCTACTGATAGACGGGAAGGAAGCCATATTCGAACTCAAGACGTCTACGGATAGACGGAGAAATCCACTTATTGGAGGAACACATCGTCAATATGAATTGACGGGAAGAAAAGCCTGTCGATACCAGATGACTGATTGATCACAGCATAACTGTTGTATGATCTGAAATACGAATAAACTGCTGAACTGTCTGAACACTGCTGCTGGATGAATGCCTCTGAACTGATCACAGAGTAATTCACGTGCCATATGAGGCTGATAGAAAACCTGGCTTATGCTTCGTATGCATATGCATATGTTTGAATCTTTCTAGGGCGTAATGCTCCATTTAGAATGGAAATGCTACGCATTTTGAAAATGAAATGCAAGTATGATGCAAATATGATGATACATGCAATATGCTAATGCAAGCTCGGGCTGCTGGAGAAAGTCGGGTACAGAAAACCACTTCAGCAAAATAAATGCTGAAGACGAAGCCAACTCCGCTGGGGATAAACCGGATATCACAAAATCATTCCAGCAAAATAAATGCTGGAGGAGTGAAACCAGCTCCGCTGGGGAAATTGGGAACTTAACCAAGCACCTCGTTGAAGTAACACCCTGCTGGGGAATATAACTCTGTTGGGGAAATTGGGAACTTAACCAAGCACCTCGTTGAAGTAACACCCTGCTGGGGAATATAACTCTGCTGGGGAAATTGGGAACTTAACCAAGCACCTCGTTGAAGTAACACCCTGCTGGGGAATATAACTCTGTTGGGGAATAGCAGATGTGCCAATCATGATTGGACTTCTCTGGGGATAGCTTACCCGTGCCAATGAAAAAATTGGGCTTTTGCTGGAGAAAATAAACGGAGTCTTCCTGCGTACTGTCGCTACTGCGAAAATCGGCGCCGGCTGACAGAAGAGTCGCCACCGTGCGTTATTTATCCCAAGGGAGGGAAAGGAAACGCTCGAAGTAAACCCAACGCAAAGACGGAAAAAGGTATGGTCATCGCAACCAAAACCTGGATTCGGGAGTCGGTTACGCAAGGGGAAGGTATTAGCACCCCTCACATCCATCGTACTCGATGGGATCCACGCTTGCTTGGTTTGTACGAATTATATTTCTATCTAAACTAAAGGATGAGGTCTGAACAGAAAAGAAAACCTGACTCGGCAAAGCATCACACCTTATGCCTACGTATTCTCGTCTGGAACGAGAAATCAGAGTCAACGTAGTTCGCCTAACTACGGGTGAAGGTGGGAAAGGTTGCTCGCTAGGATATCGCATCCTATGCCTACGTACTTCCACACTGCATGGAAGATCAGAGCAAGCGTAGTTCGGGCTACGCACGACACAAGCTGTTCAAGTGTCTTTTCTGAAAAATCTCACCTTAAACAAGGGTTTTCTTATTGCAAAAAGGTTGATGTTTGTTCAAATCTTTTGACGGAAGAAATGAATTGATCTCTGTTATAACCTTTATTAATGTTTTTCTGTTGTTTTGAAGGAAGAAGAGATAACACTCTACAAATCCTAGGGTTGAAAAGGGAATAAAATCTACCCTAATGTTATCATGCATGGGTTAAGACCTAATGTCTATCATGCCCCTCTCTTGCGCAGAGAGAAACAAAGATCCTAAGGGAATAGACGGAAACAGAAACATCAGATATATACAATAAAGCAGTAAAATGCATGGATGCAACAATACAAGCAAGGCAAGGGAGTCCCACTCAACCTCGAACCTAGAAAACAATAGGCAAAAGTGAACAGAATTCACTTTCAACCCAACAAGTTAAACAGCAAACAATACAGTCCGGGAAATTCACACAATACATCAAAAATAAAGCAGCTAAAACTAAACAGCAAAGCAATCTTCATCAGCATCTGCAACCATCTTCAGGCTTCAAGCAGACATCAGTCTTTATCTTCACATCTTCAATGGCTTTTCTTCAAGTCCCAATCTCCAAGCTGAGGAACCAATCACAAGAATGAACTGGGTGTTAAGCAATTAGTTGACCACCAAAGGTGGCAAACAGACTGCTATCAACACAAAGAATATTTCTCTCAAGAGTTCTACCCCTTAGACATTAGCACCAAGCCTTCCAAAGGAAGGGGGTGAGTGTCTTAGAGAGACTCTGCATCACAGAGAAGAATGGAGGCAATCAAGAACTTCCATGTTTGAGAATCAAGTTTGCTACTCTAGAGCTCTGCCTAACTCCTAGATCCTACAAACTTCAACAGCTGCCAGCAAGAGATACTCCTCATCAGCTCTGGAAGTTGGTCTTCATTCTCTAATCTTCAAATGTGCCTCATCCTCTCAGTCTTCAGCTCAAACCCCAAGTCCCAAACAATCCCAATACCCCACACAGACAAAATAATAACCCTAAAGAGGGCACACCAAACAATCAATCAAATATAAGCAATATACTAATAGCAGTAGGGGAATCCTAATATTTTATAAGGTATCTATCATCTACCCATAACCCCTATAGTCCCATACCCCAAAAATCAAATCAAAGTTCCTAAAAGAATTAATCTATCTCACATATGCTCACTTAAAACCCTAATTTTCATCACTCTATTCTCACCTAATCAAACTACCTAAAAATTAACCCTAAAATTGTGAATTAAATCCTATATACAAGTTGAAGTCCTAAGCTAATCACCCTAAAAAGAATGGACCCTAAATCTAAAGGGAACTATTAGAACTAAAATCAACAAAATTAAGTACTAAACTAAATTCATTAAAAAGCTATTTACAAGAAAAATGCACAAAAAATATTAAAACAAAATAAAATGCCATTTTTATTATTGGATATTTTTTTTAACAAAATTATTGACCTACCACAAAAAGAACCAATTAAAAACAAGCTTCTTTCAATTTTTTATGATTTTTTAAAGGTACTAAAAATATTAAAGAAAACAAAAATCACAAAAAGAATTTAATTGGGGAGGGGGTGTTATAAGCAACTTCGCCCAGTTATATTGACCATTGGGCCATGAAGTGGGACGCGAATATCAATTACGCAGAGCCCAATATGCATCAGAAATGAATTAAAAATAAAAAGAAAAAAAAAGGATACGCAAGCGGTGCAATTAGCAACAAATTCTAGTTCATTTCCATTGGGCTTCTCAAAAGGGGGTGGGGATAGCGTTCTAATCCAAGGCCCATGGTGGAGTCTTTAGTGAAACGCATCGTTTCACTTTGGAATTTCCCTCCGCTTCTCAGCTTTAAACAAGGACCGTGCGATGAGATTAAAAGGTCAAAATTCTGGACCTGATCCAACGACCATTGGTCATCGTCCCCAACCAACACCTAGGGTTTGCAGGATTTTCTCCCCCATGCACGAACTTCCACAGCTTCGATCTCTCTCCTCACTCAACCAAATTCCACGATCCAAAAACGAAAAGTGGCCTACTCAAAGCCCTCTACAAGATCCTACACTTGGATTTTTCTGAAACTTACTCCATGATTCAACCCGATAGCTGGAACCTTAGGGCACCAAGAATTGCACCTGATATGCATGGTTATGGTTCTTGCTGAAACTACCCTAGAGTGATCTATGGGTTATGGTGATCATGCTAAACATAAGAACTAAGATCATAGTGCCCTAACCTAGGAGTTATAGATCAAGAAAGTTGAACTGCCCTAATCCTAACCTTCACTAATGGCTATAACAGATGGTGCACATGTTCATCTACCTAAACCTAACAATCTTACACTAATAATCTAACCTAACAACACCTAATTAGGGATATAAAAATGAAATCACCAACCTGCTTAGTGGTTATGGCAGATGTGGATGCAGATGGATTCAATGCTTATAATCCTTCAAGAATGGTCCTTGCTTGATGATGAGCTTTCTGTTTGCAACAATTATGATGATGAGTGCTTGTAGAAGGAGATTCGAGCCTGTTATGAATCTTGCAATTTCAAACCCTAGAGCTTCAATCCTCCATTGATGTGCCTCTGAACTTGCTTGTATGCATTCACTATATTCAATATATTGTGGATGAAGAAAAAGAATGAACAGAATTGGTGTAGATTGTAGATTTTCACACTTTCTTACAATGGAAGCAACAATGGAATTCTCTCTATTCTCTCTCTCTTTTCACCAACCCCTTGCACTAATTATCCACACTCAATATATAGATGATGATGGACAGGTCTAGAAGTTTCTGGATGCCTCTAGGATGATTCTAGAATGTGGTGAAAATCCATGGAAATTCTCATGACATGATATTTTGATATCTCATGGTAGCTCCTTACCATACACTTAAAGCCTTTCAAAATCTCCTTACATGCCAAATTGGAATGATATGCAAGCCCCTTGCCTTGAAATTTCACTTATGCCAAGTTTTCCATACTTGCCTTATTATGTAAGTAACAAAAATACAAAGCAAGTCCAAAATTTAAGCCATAACTCAAAAAAGTGGCTGAACCAATGTCTTTAAAATGATGTTTAGATTCAATTTGGTATATTGGATGACCCATTTTGGATTTGTAGATCTCTCAAACCATTTTCCAACTTGAACTTTTTCAAGTTATATGCCTTTTTAAAGTCATTTTCCACCAACTTTGGTCAAGTCTTGTTCTATGCATTTCCAAACTTCCATGACCTATTTTCTAGACTTAAAATGACATTTTGAGCAACTTTGATGTTGTGAAGTTTTCCATTTGAAGCTTCCTTGTATGAGTTTTGGGCATAGGCTTGAAATGACCTGTAATTCTTAGATGACCAAAATACCCTTTGCTTGCCAAGACCATAAGTAGAGTTACACAAATCATATGAAGGCATGACATACCTTTATAGAAATATAAGACAATAAGGAACAACTATAATGTTGGCCAGAAATCCATTTGAAATCTCCTTGAAGGTCAAAAGTTGCTTGGAAGACAGACAACTTTCACAGACAAAATTCAGTGCCCTCAGATGACCTGTAACTTGCAAGAGCTATAACTTGAGTTCTATAAATCATCTTGATGACTTCCACCACTCAAATTAAAGCTATGAAGATACTCTACAAGTTTCATGTGGACCAGAAATTCATATGAAGCTTGCATCTTGAGTTACACTACTTTGAAGTTTGACCTAAATCAGGGGATTTTACACTGAAACCCTAATTTGGTAACTCCTCTTCTCCTTGACTCCTTCTGATTTTTCCTTAGCACAACACCATATCCATATCCATATAGCAAATAATGAATCCCAAATTCTTCAAATGATTCTTGATGCCTTTCAAAACACTTCTTTGACTTAGGGTTGACCTGTTGTTGACCCAGATAAAACCTTAGTTGACTGACTTCAACTGAGGCTCTTGCAATCATTCCAATGACTTGGTTCTTCTTCAAAATGATCATCTAGGCTCTTCATAACATCCATACACACCTCATGCTCTTGGCTCATAGCTCACACTTCCTCTGATGATCCCCAAACAACCTCAAGATAGGAGAGACCCAATGAGTGATCTGTCAACACTTCAAAGCTCAAATTCTTCCCTGATGACCTGAGTAGTCTTGAATATGAATGAAACCCTTGGATATACCTCTTGAGATAAGGATAGCACTTGATCCACTGATTAAGATAGCTTGCTTATGCCATGCAATGCAGATGAATACCCTATGTACATGATGCTAATGCAAATGACTATGCAATTGAAACATAAACCTAGGTTAGAAAAGGTTGGGCAAATTTTGGGGTGCAACAGCTGCCCCTATTCAAGCGGCTTGGACCCGACTGGATGAAGAGCGTGCAGCCTTCAGACATCCGAGGTACGAGACGGTTGAATACGAAAGAACCCGGAAATTTTCCAACCGCAAAATAAATTGCGAAAACGACTACTGCTTGGGAAAGCCTTGGGAACTGGCTTCCGTTGTCACAGCAACAACTAGCCATCCATCTGTCAATCTGCTTTCGTAAAATAATCTGATATTGTCCGCAGACCACTCCACTCCAAAGAAATGGGCATACACCCCACAACAAGAAAACTGTTGATATCACTCATCAACCTCTGTTGATCTCACTTATCAACCTCTGTTGATCTCACTTATCAACCTCTGTTGATCTCACTTATCAACCAAGCATACGCTAACCAGCGGGAGAATATTGACTTCACTTGTCATGTTGACTTCACTGATCAACCTTTCGTATCCTGAAGAAACGAGCAAACACTTAAACAAGCGGGGAAATGTTCGAAGACATGAACAACCAACTCTGCGGGGAAATGAGAAACTTAAACAAGTAACTCTGAGGACAATTCTGACGACGGCCGTCAAACACCTGCTGAGGAAATTGGGAACTTAACCAAGTACTCTGACGAGAATAACCTTGTTGAAAAATACGGGGAATTTAACCAAACAACTCCTGTAGCAAGCTCCCTGCTGGGGACTATGAGGGACTTAACCAAGCAACCCATTGAAGTAACCCCTGCTGGAGAACATAACTCTGTTGGACGAACTACGGGTAACGACCCGAAAATCTGCATTACCATCTCATAATACTGACTCCACAGCATCCTGAGAAAGACTCAGATGGGGGAATACAAGTAACTTAACCAAGCGACTTGTCAAAGAATACCCCGCCGGGGACTACGAGGAACTTAACCAAGTATCTCGTTGAAGACCACCCCGCTGGGGATTATATCTCTACTGGGGTGACTGCGGGTAACCACCCAAAATCTGCAACATGCCATTTCCACAATACTCTGAGAAAGGACTCGGCTGGGGAGAAAGAGAAATGCTTGACCAAGCAACTCTGCTAGGGGAATATGCCATGAAGAACATGATCACTGCGTGTCTGGCACAACAATTCTCTGTAACAAGATGAACACGATCACTGCGTGTTTCGATGCCACAAACAAAATCACATAATGGGACAAACACGATCACTGCGTGTTGCGTTACAACCAAAAATCCAACCGGATGAGGTAAACACGATCACTGCGTGCCATACAGAATAAATCCACATAGAAGAGGCGAATACGTTCACTGCGTACTTCAACCACCAATACGACGAACTCGATCACTGCGTGTCTTGACCAACAAAACCAACTGACACGATAGCCCCGATCACTGTGTGCTCCACGTCACAAGTTCCCATGGTACTATCAACACGATCACTACGTGCCATACGAATATGGTCACTGCGTCTCTTGACCAACAAAACCAACTGACACGATAGCCCCGATCACTGCGTGCTCCGCGTCACAAGTTCCCATGGTACTATCAACACGATCACTACGTGCCATACGAATATGGTCACTGCGTATCTTGAACACGATCACTGCGCGTTCTGAGCCACGATTCTCTTGACTGGAGAGAACACGATCACTGCGTGCCATGTGTCTCAACTAACCCACATAACTGGACGAATACGATCACCGCATATTCTAACCATACATAGGGTAAACGCGATCACTGCGCGCTTCATGTCACGACCCTCTTGACTGGAGGAAACACGATCACTGCGTGCTATGACACAACTTCAAACATGGGACGAATATGATCACTGCGTACTTCGGCCACCAACAACCTGATGAACACGTTCACTGCGCGCCTCACCCCATAACCAAACCATATAACGGACGAATACGATCACTGCGTATACCGACCAACAAACATCACATGATATGGCAAACACGATCACTGCGTGTCCTGCTCAATAAACCCCGAGATGATACCAACACGATCACTGCGTGCCTTATGAAACAAACTTCTTAGATCGGGACGAACACGATCACTGCACCATCCGACCACTGATACATATACCAAGATCAACACGATCACTGCGTGTCCTACAACACGAACCCCATAGATGGTATAAATACGATCACTGCGTACTTGGGCCACAAATCAACATCTCAAAATCAACATGATCATTGCGTGCCTTACAATATGAACCCCCTAGATGGTACAAAATACGATCACTGCGTACTCTGACTACAAAACAACATCTTCCTGAATCACGATTTCTCTTATCGGCAAGAAACAACACATCTGAAACCGAAGAGGTAACCACCTGGCTTATGTTTCAACAATGCACGCTTGATGATGACGTAATGCTTCCATACAGCATGGAAATGCTACGTACTCGTGTGAAATGCAAATGCTCATGATGCATGTTTATGCAAAGAGTTGCTTCAGCAAAATAAATGCTGAAGACACACTGGATCCGCTGGGGATGACCGGAATACTACCGATACACCTCCAACAAAATAAATGTTGGAAAGATGAACTAACTCCGCTGGGGATGACCATCCTGCTGGGAAAGTAGCTCACGAACTCAAAACTCCAAAATCTGCTGAAGACGATCCTCCTGACGAGTAAGAGCGACTGGCTGGGGAAAAGAAGGACAATCGTGCTCGAGAAAACTCCTTCCAGCAGCTCCAACCACCTGGTCACACTCTGTGGGGAACCCCTCCTACTATCACTGAGCTGGGGAAATCATCCCGCTATCACTGAGCTGGGGATTGAATTACACGTTCTGATTTATACTGCACAAGAACTCTCTGGGAAGTTAATCACATTTGTCTCGACCTTCACTGGGGAGGACTCTGCTCTGCTTGACAAGCTACTTCCGAACTACCGAAGATACATTGATCTTTTCCTTTGACGCAATCTCCTCTCTCCTGGGGGATAACATTCAATTTTTCCTGGGGCGACTTCACCGGGGGAAGACACAACCTTCAACCTCTGGAGAGGGTACCAGCCTGCCATGGACTCTGGCGGGGAACTTTGCGAGCTTTCGAATACCTGCAAAAGTCAGCAAGCAAACACAAGGCAATCTATGCAAAAAGAAACATCTTGGTAATCACCCAAGACAACTATTCAGGTAATTTTTGGTTTTAACAATCATAAGTCGAGGCCCGCCTGGTTACACGCATGTAAGTTTATCAAAAACATCGGCGCTTTTTACAAACAAACTGTAAAAAATTAAAACCAAAGTCACACACTACACTGAATAAACATTTTTATTGATAACGGCCTGAGAATAGGCAAGATTCGTACATCGGATGCAACTCCTGAAAAGAGGTAGTCACACATAAACAAGATGCAGAAGTATACAAATATACAGAATAAAATTTGTACACATGTCGGCAACGTGTTATAGACGAACACCATGAACCGATCCTCCTATGACTCGCCGGACTCTGACGCTTTCCGGATCTCTTTCTTCGGAAGAGATTGCTTTGGATAATTGACCCCCAGATGCTCCCCAAACCACTAAACAATCAAACTTGGACCGCAGTCATTTGCTCCTCAAATCCCTAACTTTTGCGTGAATCGCCCTTTGCGGGTTTTCGATTCACCGGGATACCCTTTTTTGCCGAAGTCGCCCAGTGTAGGTTTTCGACTTCGCGGGTGTACATTTTTTCAATTATATCCCTAACTTTTGCCCGAACCTTTTTTATTCTGTTTTTTGGTTCGCCAGGATGCCCCATTTTTGCCTGGACTCTCTTTTTACTTTCCAGCGGGTCAATTTTAAGCAAAGTATTTTTTAACTGCGTCCGAGTTCACAGGGGACAAAAAGTCTTCACCATCCATGGTGGATAACAATAAGGCTCCTCCGGAGAAGACCTTTCTCACGACGTATGGACCTTCGTAGTTGGGAGTCCATTTGCCCCTGTGATCCGATTACGGTGGGAGAATCTTCTTCAGCACAAGATCACCCGTCTGAAAGCTTCGAGGTCGAATCTTCTTGTCGAACGCTTTCTTCATCCGGCTCTGATACAGCCTACCATGTGCAATGGATGCCAGTCTTTTCTCATCTATCAAGCTCAGCTGATTCAATCTACTTTTCACCCATTCTGCCTCGTCCAGCTTAACATCAAGCAAAACCCTCAAAGACGGTATCTCAACCTCCAATGGCAGGACAACCTCCATGCCATATACTAGTGAGGACGGTGTTGCCCCAGTTGATGTACGCACTGTAGTACGATAACCGTGCAAAGCGAATGGCAACATCTCATGCCAATCCTTATACGTTACCACCATCTTCTGAACAATCTTCTTTATGTTCTTGTTGGCCGCTTCAACAGCGCCATTCATCTTGGGTCTGTAGGGAGACGAATTATGATGCTCGATCTTGAAATCCCGACACAGGTCTTTCATCATCTTGTTGTTCAAATTCGAACCATTATCAGTAATGATTCGCTCAGGAATACCGTATCTGCAAATTATATCCTTCTTGATAAATCTGGCCACCACCTGCTTCGTCACATTGGCGTAAGATGCTGCTTCCACCCACTTGATGAAGTAATCGATCGCAACCAGAATGAAGCGATGCCCATTAGAAGTCGTAGGCTCAATCTTGTCAATCATATTGATTCCCCACATGGAGAAGGGCCATAGGGATGCCATAACGTTCAGTGGGCTGGGTGGCACATGGATCTTATCAGCATAGATCTGGCACTTGTGACACCGCTTGGCAAATTTGAAGCAGTCAGTTTCCATCGTCAACCAATAATACCCCGCTCGCAACAACTTTCGGGTCATAGCATGCCCACCAGCATGTGTACCAAAAGTTCCTTCATGGACCTCTTCCATGAGCAAGTTGGCTTCCTTCTTGTCTACACACCGGAGGAATACCAAATCATGGTTCCTTCTATACAAAATGCCGTCGGGATTCAGATAGAAGTTGCCTGCTAATCTCCTTAGAGTCTTCTGATCACGACTGGATGCCCCAGCCGGATATTCCTTATTCTTCAGGAAATTCTGTATATCGAAATACCAAGGTTTATCGTCAGATGCTTCATCAATTACAAACACAAAGGCCGGCCTATCAAGGCGAGAGATGACAATGCTGGGAGCCTCATTCCAGCGGTTGACTTTATACATCAAGGATAACGTTGCAAGGGCGTCCGCCATTTGATTCTCCGCCTGAGGTACATGATGAAATTCCACCCTATCAAAGAAAGGTAGCAACCTTCTCGCATAATTCATGTACGGCACCAGATTAGGTTGACGCGTCTCCCATTCTCCCTTAATCTGATTCACAACCAATGCTGAATCCCCATACACGTCCAGATTCTTAATCCTCATATCGATAGCCTCCTCTAACCCCATAATGCAAGCTTCATACTCGGCTTCATTATTCGTCACTGAAAAAGTCAATCTAGCTGTGAACGGGATGTGCGACCCGTGGGGAGTTGTAATGATTGCCCCGATTCCACTACCGTACGAATTGACAGCCCCGTCAAAAATCAATTGCCACTGGGAACTCCGCTCGGGTCCTTCACCAGGCAACGGCTCATCACAATCTTTAGCCTTCAAATACATTATGTCCTCATCAGGAAACTCAAACTTCATAGGCTGATAATCCTCAATTGGCTGTTCGGCCAGATATTCGGACAGAACACTTCCCTTAATGGCCTTCTGGGAAACATACTGGATATCGTATTCTGTCAATACCATCTGCCATCTAGCAATCCTTCCAGAGAGCGCTTGCTTCTCAAACACATATTTGATCGGATCCATCTTCGATATCAGCATGGTTGTATGATTCAACATGTACTGTCTTACACGTTTGGCAGCCCACGCCAATGCACAACACGTCTTTTCGAGCATAGAGTATCGAGATTCACAATCGGTGAATTTTTTACTCAAGTAGTAAATTGCATGCTCTTTCCGCCCTGTCTCGTCATGTTGACCGAGAACACAACCCATACTGTTCTCCAGAACCGTCAGATACATAATCAGTGGTCGTCCCGCTACTGGGGGTATCAACACTGGAGGCTCCTGCAAGTATTATTTTATCTTTTCAAATGCCCTTTGGCAATTGTCGTTCCAGACCACCGCTTGATCTTTCTTTAACAGCTTGAATAATGGTTCACACGTGGTCGTTAGGTGAGAGATCAACCTAGCAATGTAGTTCAACCTCCCTAAGAATCCACGGACTTCTTTTTCTATTCTCGGTGCTGGCATCTCTTGTATTGCTTTTATTTTTGCAGGATCGACCTCGATTCCTTTCTTGCTCACAATGAACCCCAGTAGCTTCCCGGACCTTACTCCGAAGGTACATTTATTAGGATTCAGCCTCAGCCTGAACTTCCTCAGCAATTTCAGCAGATTAACCAAATGTTCTTCCTCTGTTTGAGACTTGGCAATCATGTCATCGACATACACCTCAATCTCTCTGTGCATCATGTCGTGAAAAAGTGTTGTCATGGCCCGCTGGTATGTTGCCCCAGCATTTTTCAAACCAAAGGGCATCACCTTATAACAGAAGGTTCCCCACGGGGTGATAAAGGTTGTTTTTTCCATGTCCTCCGGAGCCATTTTGATCTGGTTGTACCCTGAAAATCCATCCATGAAGGAGAATACCGAAAACTGAGCCGTGTTGTCAACTAACACATCAATATGCGGTAGCGGGAAATCATCTTTCGGGCTCGCTTTGTTTAGATCCTTATAATCAACACACATTCGAACCTTGCCATCTTTCTTTGGCACAGGCACGATATTAGCGACCCAAGTGGGATAAGTGGTAACAGCCAGGAACCCAGCATCCCATTGCTTCTGCACTTCTTCCTTTATCTTTACGGCCATGTCAGGACGAGTCCTTCTGAGTTTCTGCTTCACAGGCGTGCAATCTTCCTTCAACGGCAGACGATGAACAACCATATCAGTATCCAAACCTGGCATGTCCTCGTAGGACCAAGCAAATATATCACTGTGTTCACGCAGCATCTCAATGAGCTCTCGCTTGATGTCGACTTGCAACGCGGCCCCGATACAGATATTCCTGACGCACTCTTCAGACCCCAAGTTGACAATATCAATCTCTTCCTGGTGAGGCAGAATGACTCTCTCCTCTTGCTTCAATAACTGACTAAGCTCTTCTGGTAAGTCACTATCCTCCACAATCTCCTCCTCAACTTGGAAGATCGGATGCTCGAAGTCTAAACGAGTCATAGGAAGTTTTTGGTCGGTGTCGTCTGAAAATTCATGAATCCTGCGAAGGAAACGGTTAAGTGCTTCAAAATGATGTACAAGCAAAATGAATAACCACGCTGCCATTTTATTGAAAAATAAAACAGAAAAAAAAGGATCACAACATTTGAATGTAAAAAACGCTGTCATTTATTAATCATGCAAACATACAGGTAAACAGTTAGGCCCTAAGACAAGATCATCGATGCCCCGGGCAAGGCATGTGATCATACAATGATTGAAAAAACAATGCATTACTGTTTGGTGACTTGGATGACGTCCTGGATGGACCAGTTGCATAGGCTTTGCCCCGGCGTGCTGGGTCGAATCCATGAGTCCATGTCGCAATCGCTATCCACTTCCTCCGTATCAGACACGGCGTTAATCCTTTCGAAGCTAACCCCTCCAGGCGTGAACACCACAGGTCCCTTGTACTTAGGCGCACTCTGCGAGGGAGATGGGCGATACCCCAAGCCATACTTATCTTGCTTCACTGGAATGTCCAGAACCTGCCCCCACTTCTGAGTCTCTCCTGCTTGTACCAACGCCTTGGCTTCTTTATATGAGGAGACGGCCACCTCTAGCCCTTCACTCTTTAATGGAGCTTCTTCTGTAACCTTCACCCCTTCAAACGCTTGACACAGCGTTTCATGAATCTCTCCATCTACCTCCACGTACTTGAAGGAAGACAAATGACTGACTAGGATATCCTCTTCACCACACACCGTCACAATACTCCCCTCAACCATATATTTCAGCTTCTGATGGAGCGTAGAAGTTACCGCCCCAGCAGCATGAATCCAAGGTCTCCCGATCAAACAGCTATATGCAGACTGAATATCCATGATGTAAAACACTGTATCAAACACCTCCGGACCTACCTGGATAGGTAACGTTATCGACCCGAATACTGACCTCCTTGTTCCGTCAAAGGCCCTTCCGACCAAATCACTAGGTGTGCACAACAACCCACGGGTATCTAATTTCAACAGGGCTTTCTTTGGTAACACATTCAACGAGGACCCAGTGTCTACCAGCACGTGGGATAGAACAGTGCCCCGGCATTCGATAGAGATGTGCAAAGCATTATTATGATCACGCCCTCGAGGGGTTAAGTCAAAATCCGTGAATCCTAGACCATGCCCAGCGTTAACATGTGCCATAACTCCCTCCAGCTGATTAACTGAAATCTCTTGCGGCACGAAGGACGTCTCAAGTACCTTCAATAGGGCATTTATATGCGCCTCAGAACACAACAGCAGCGATAATATGGAGATCTTTGACGGGGTCTGCTGCAGGTGATCTACAATCTTGTAATCACTTTTGCGGATCAACCTCATAAATTCTTCCACATCTTTGGTTATCGGCTCTTTCTCTTTACTCCCCGAAGATTCCCCCTCAACAACTTTGTTCTTACCCCTGGCAAGCCTCTCTGCTTCAACCTCAGGTGAAGTGAAAATTCTCCCGCTCCGGGTTATCCCACCCGCTCCCACTATGTTATCAACGGATCCCGCAGGCGAATCATTCAAGTCAATCTTTTCCCCATTACAATACACCTTAGCACCATAACTCCACGGGACCGCTTTTGTGCTTTCAAAAGGGACTGGCTTAGCCTTGGTAATAGTAATGGTCGGCCTTTTCGATGATGCCGAAATTGTCACTGATTTGAACGGAATAGTGATCGTAGCAACCTCCCTACGCTCTCCAGATTCTGTCTCAACAGACTTTTCTCACCCTACAGCCCTGTCAAACTGCAAAGTTCCTTCATAAATCAAACTTTGAACTCCCCTCTTCAGCTTCTCACAGCCCTCAGGTTGAATCAAACAGTCAGCACACTCTTCACTGCAACCGGGATAGACACCTCCTTTCAACAAACGATGCTTTACGTAACTCAAAGGGGTTTTCAGCTCGCTCACTTCTGAAACTAAGCTCAACTCATCATCTACCATGATTGCATTGGCCCCAGCCCCACCATGCTTGGGCATTGGCTGCTGCGTGATATTGGGCCCGTCCTTCCCGAAGTTAATAGCCGTACTATCAAGCAAATCCTGTACTTTATGCTTGAAAGCTAGGCAATTTTCAATATTGTGCCCTGGTGCACCCGAATGGAAGTCACAGTGCTCATTAACATCATATCCGACTGGCGGCTGGCCGGTTAGTGGTGCTAAGGTCCTCTTCTCGACTAGCTGCAATTTCAACAAAGTTTGAAGGAGTTATGCATATGATACCGGCGGTACCTCGAATACTCTCCTCGGTCGTGGGTTCTGAAGCCTGCGCTGATTATTATTAGGCTGCTGTTGAGCCTGCTGCTGTGGTTGTTGTCTCTGCTGCTGAGAAGGCCCTGGAATGGTTACACTTGCAACTTGTGACTGCTGACGCCAGTTCTGACCTTTATTCCTTCGTCGAGCACTGTATACGGTGTTGGTATCACCCTGCCGTTTACCACCAAATGTCTTCTTATTACCTCCTGCGGAACTGGACTCACCCGCTTAAATTTTACCAATCTTCACTCTGTTTTCAATGCGCTCCCCCATCAAGATCAACTCCGAGAAAGTACTCATCGAAAAATTGAGCAAACGGTCATAGTACATTCCAGAGAAAGTCCCTATGAACATATCCATCATTTCGCGCTCCACCATTGGAGGGTGCACCCTAGCAGCCAGATCTCGCCATCTCTGGGCGTATTCTTTAAAGCTCTCGCTAGACTTCTGAGACATGCTCTGCAACTGGACTCGGTTAGGGGCGAGATCACTATTATATTGATAATGTCGAACAAAAGCCTCTTCCAGCTCTTTCCAATTCCTGATCTGAGTAGGCTCTAAGCTCATGTACCACTCCAGCGATGGCCCTGACAGGCTATCCTGGAAGAAGTGCATTAGCATCTTTTCATCCTTAGAATATGCAGACATACGCCTGTAAAACGCGCGCACATGCACCCTAAGGCATGTATCCCCTTTGTACTTATCAAATGACGGCGATTTGAATTTCAGCGGGACCCTCAACCCTGGGACTAATCCCATATTTGACATATCCAGCCCAAGAGCATTCTGGCTGGCCAATCCGTTCACCTTCTCTTCTAGCAATCTCATCCGATGGTTGTCATCCCTGGCTCTTTCATAGCCTTCGTTCTGACCAGAGAACACGTCCTCCTGGCGATCTTCCCAGCGAGGTACTGCATCATATCCAACATAATCAGCATCACGACCCGGACCTGTTTGGACGTACTTGGGGTCATACCTCAGATTACCCATCTCTTGAGTGTTGTATGCGCCAGTTCCATATCCAAGATTACCGTAGCCACCAAACCCAGCCTTGGCGCCAGCCATGCTGCCATACCCCATATTCACACCATTGAAGCCCTGGTTACCATTGATACCATTCATTCCGACATTCTCAACGCCCCCATTGAAACCCTGGTTGACATTACCCACAAATACCCCAGCAGTATCTGCATTGACATTCATATTACCGGTGTTCCCACCTCCACCTACAGGACCAGTTTCTCCAGCATTCAAACCGGTTACAGGAACAGCATCAGCACTTTGACGATTCTCAACTCGGGGTGAAGCAGGAATATTTTCACCATGCGGTGTCCCGTTGTTCTCAGCCCGTGCGACTATCGGTTGAACCAGATTCTGCAGCTGCTCTTGTCCTTTGGCGATGGTCTCCATGGTTTGCATGAGCAGGGTCATCCTGTCACGCATCTCTTGCATTTCACTCTGCACGTTGTCCATGATCTTCTTCTGGTTGATCCTTGTAGAGTAACGGTGGACCCGCTTTTCTGCAATCCTGAAAATACCTGCAATGGACGCAGGAGATAAGATACACGAATCACAAACCTGCAATGCAAATATGAGTATGTATGCAAAATGCAATGTGTCTGTGCATTAGGGATTATCATTCCCCGATTCTAGTGTGAATGTGCCAGTGCAGTGACAGTGCTAGCAATACAGTGATTGGAGCCGAATCATAGAAAACCTCGTATATTGCAGAGAAATCCAATAGTACAATATCACTGAGAGTACAATAGGAAGGCATGACCTCAACCAACAATCCTGGTGATGGTCAGCACAAATGCAAATAAAGCATACAAGTTAATACATGAAATGATCAAGTACTCCCATAAGCCCGGTACTCTTCTATTAACTTCTTGGTCTCTGGATGACCTGGTCGGGTAAGCAGCCCTTCAACAAGCTGATTTCTTTTCTTGAGAACACGTCGCACGTCACCAGCGGTTTCCTCCCATGCCCCTTCTCCGAAGCGATCCTCTAGCTTCCGCTTCTGAGACACAGCTTTGTTCCTGCCTTCGATGACCTTATTCAATGCCTTCTGGAGACTATATCTGGCCATTACCTCCTCTTCATGCTTCTCAATGCTAGCCTTCAACTGCGCTTCGAGGTCAGAAACTTGCTGCTTCAATTTATCTTCCCTCTTTTTATTGTTGGTTAGCGTAGCATTCCAGGTCTTATTACAAGAAGAGATTTCTCGGTGAGCGGCGTCGAGTGCTTTCTTTTTGGACTCCAACATGTCGTGGGAGCTTCTGAACTCTTGACCCAGACGTTCGCGCTTCTTTTTATCCTCAGTCAACTCAGCACCTAGCCTGTCTACTAGTTCGATCTGCTGTTGGAAAGAACGTACGGCCTTATTCTTCTCACTCCTCATCTGAGCTAGCTCCTTCTCTAACTCTTCATTAATCTTCATCAAGGCTTCCTTTTCTCTCACAACTCGCTCGTAGACCTCCATAGTGACAGTGGTTGGCTCTTCCACCGGAATATGAACAGGGACTGGTGCAGCTGGAAATGGCATCAATAACTGTCTTGCTCTCTCCTGGATCCAAACTTTGTAGGGTGCATATGCCTGACAATCATTCTTCCCCAACAGTGGTTTCCCTTTTCTGTTAATACGCATCCAGGCATGCCGAAGCTTGGCTAGTAACTCTCCACTCAAATCACCGGTGAAGTACAGAGATTCCTGTACTTCTTCCTCCTGAGGCGGGTTCTTCAGCGCATATCCAAACTGGCGGACGAACAGAGATGGGTTGTAGTTGATACACCCTTTTCTCCCTATCAACGGAACATTAGGATACCCAGAACAACTGAAAACAAGCTCGGACCCCAACAAGTCTCGGTCAAACCACTCAATGTCTTCAGAAGATAACCTCATCATACGCTCTGGCCAGTCGGCTGTAGTCGCACTATCCACAAAGGGTCCCTTCAGGGGAAGATGGCTCTTAAACCACATGTACAGCAGAGGCACGCAACAAGAGACATTCTTGCCTCTCCTGTTCTCATTTCTGTAGTGCATCGAATGGTAAAAGTCTCCGATCAGTGTGGGTACCGGGTTACCAGCAGCAAACAGATGAAATGCATCCATGTCCACGAAGTTTGGGAAATTGGGAAACAGCACTATCCCATAAATGCATAAAGCTAGAATAGCGTTAAAGACCACCCAACACCCATTCTTGGCGTACTCTTGAGCCTTACCAACCAGAAACTGGAGAGAGAACCCTGGAACCCCTCGCCAAGAGGTCATCAACAGCTCAGAAGCATTCATGTGCAAGGCCTTAGCTAAATCCTCCAACTTAGGCTCAGCGGCGGAGTGAATAAAAGGAACTGCATTCTGCACTAGTAGCTCAGTAAACTCCACATACTCCTCCATGGTAGGCCCCAAGATAAAGTCAGCAAAGGTGAAGCACCTCAAAGCCGGGTCATAGAATTGCATCAGCGTGTACAGCCCATTCAATTCATCATCAGTGGATTTGCGAACCAAACTCAACAACCGTCCGTAACTCTGCCTGAAGCTTCTACGGACATCCTCATCTGCAAGAGAGATCAGACCCAGGAGGGGAGTAATATCATGAATAGGTAGCTTGTACGCAACTGTCATCCTCAAACCAGCCATGATCAAGACTCAGAAGTCCAGACACTAGAACCAGGGAATATGCAAATGCACCTGCAGCACAGACACACGTTAATGGGATGCAATGATAATGATTATGCAAACAATGCAATGCAAGCAATCATGCAACAAGGACCAAGTGCTATAGCTGAGAAGCCTGAACCATATCCAAAGTCTCAGATAGACCCTCCAGAATTCCTCAAACCCTTGGTCTCAGATAGACCCAATACAAAGCTCTGACACTGGTCTCTGATAGACCTCATAACATAACTCCAACTGGTCTCTGACAGACCTCAAACCATAACTCTGACTGGTCTCTGATAGACCTCACAACTATCCATAAATACCCAGGATCTCTGATCAAGAAATAACCGGTATCTGAAGGTCTAGTTACCTGCATAACCCCAAACCCTCTCACAGGTGGATGTCCTAGTAACTGACAACGGTATGGCATCCTATGCGGTCGTCGGCGTCACAGACTTTCAGGGTTGATGATACGATTCCCAGAAGGAGTGGCATCATCAAATCCTGAAGAGGCCTCACTTAGCCAACTTCCAAATGATCGGTCCCCAGAGTCGACAATCCAACTAACCAGCAACCCGAGCCACCCAAAGGGCAGGACAGGAGGCCAACCAGAAGAACCTCGTCTGAGTGTAGATTTTGCGGGACACTAGGACATGCAAAGCACGTGCGCGCCCACTAATCTCTACTCTAAATCTAGGTGCACTCAAGCCCAGGTCCGGCTTATCTCTCAATCATGGAACACCCGTCACACCCCATAATACAGCAATAATAATGATAATAAAATGCTGAAATGTAAATACAGAAATGTAAATCCATACAAAATCCTCGACGGGAAAACAAGCGCTAGGATTGACTCTCTTAAGGGACATTGGATCCCAAATGCATAAGGAACTATCGCAGTCCTTAGCAACCAGGGGACGTTGGATCCCCAACAGAGTCGCCAGCTGTCGCTACTGCGAAAATCGGCGCCGGCTGACAGAAGAGTCGCCACCGTGTGTTATTTATCCCAAGGGAGGGAAAGGAAACGCTCGAAGTAAACCCAACGCAAAGACGGGAAAAGGTATGGTCATCGCAACCAAAACCTGGATTCGGGAGTCGGTTACGCAAGGGGAAGGTATTAGCACCCCTCATGTCCATCGTACTCGATGGGATCCATGCTTGCTTGGTTTGTACGGATTATACTTCTATCTAAACTAAAGGATGAGGTCTGAACAGAAAAGAAAACCTGACTCGGCAAAGCATCGCACCTTATGCCTACGTATTCCCGTCTGGAACGAGAAATCAGAGTCAACGTAGTTCGCCTAACTACGGGTGAAGGTGGGAAAGGTTGCTCGCTAGGATATCGCATCCTATGCCTACGTACTTCCACACTGCATGGAAGATCAGAGCAAATGTAGTTCGGGCTACGCACGACACAAGCTGTTCAAGTGTCTTTTATGAAAAATCTTACCTTAAACAAGGGTTTTCTTATTGCAAAAAGGTTGATGTTTGTTCAAATCTTTTGACGGAAGAAATGAATTGATCTCTATTATAACCTTTATTAATGTTTTTCTGTTGTTTTGAAGGAAGAAGAGATGACACTCTACAAATCCTAGGGTTAAAAAGGGAATAAAATCTACCCTAATGTTATCATGCATGGGTTAAGACCTAATGTCTATCATGCCCCTCTCTTGCGCAGAGAGAAACAAAGATCATAAGGGAATAGACGGAAACAAAAACAGCAGATATATACAATAAAGCAGTAAAATGCATGGATGCAACAATACAAGCGAGGCAAGGGAGTCCCACTCAACCTCGAACCTAGAAAACAATAGGCAAAAGTGAACAGAATTCACTTTCAACCCAACAAGTTAAACAGCAAACAATACAGTCCGGGAAATTCACACAATACATCAAAAATAAAGCAGCTAAAACTAAACAGCAAAGCAATCTTCATCAGCATCTGCAACCATCTTCAGGCTTCAAGCAGACATCAGTCTTTATCTTCACAGCTTCAATGGATTTTCTTCAAGTCTCAATCTCCAAGCTGAGGAACCAATCACAAGAATGAATTGGGTGTTAAGCAATTAGTTGACCACCAAAGGTGGCAAACAGACTGCTATCAACACAAAGAATATTTCTCTCAAGAGTTCTACCCCTTAGACATTAGCACCAAGCCTTCCAAAGGAAGGGGGTGAGTGTCTTAGAGAGACTCTGCATCACAGAGAAGGATGGAGGCAATCAAGACCTTCCATGTTTGAGAATCAAGTTTGCTACTCTAGAGCTCTGCCTAACTCCTAGATCCTACAAACTTCAATAACTGCCAGCAAGAGATACTCCTCATCAGCTCTGGAAGTTGGTCTTCATTCTCTAATCTTCAAATGGGCCTCATCCTCTCAGTCTTCAGCTCAAACCCCAAGTCCCAAACAATCCCAATACCCCACACAGACAAAATAATAACCCTAAAGAGGGCACACCAAACAATCAATCAAATATAAGCAATATACTAATAGCAGTAGGGGAATCCTAATATTTTCTAAGGGATCTATCATCTACCCATAACCCCTACAGTCCCATACCCCAAAAATCAAATCAAAGTTCCTAAAAGAATTAATCTATCTCACATATGCTCACTTAAAACCCTAATTTTCATCACTCTATTCTCACCTAATCAAACTACCTAAAAATTAACCCTAAAATTGTGAATTAAATCCTATATACAAGTTGAAGTCCTAAGCTAATCACCCTAAAAAGAATGGACCCTAAATCTAAAGGGAACTATTAGAACTAAAATCAACAAAATTAAGTACTAAACTAAATTCATTAAAAAGCTATTTACAAGAAAAATGCACAAAAAATATTAAAACAAAATAAAATGCCATTTTTATTATTGAATATTTTTCTTAACAAAATTATTGACCTACCACAAAAAGAACCAATTAAGAACAAGCTTCTTTCAATTTTTTATGATTTTTTAAAGGTACTAAAAATATTAAAGAAAACAAAAATCACAAAAAGAATTTAATTGGGGAGGGGGTGTTATAAGCAACTTCGCCCAGTTATATTGACCATTGGGCCATGAAGTGGGGCGCGAATATCAATTACGCAGAGCCCAATATGCATCAGAAATTAATTAAAAATAAAAAGAAAAAAAAAGGATACGCAAGCGGTGCAATTAGCAACGAATTCTAGTTCATTTCCATTGGGCTTCTCAAAAGGGGGTGGGGATAGCGTTCTAATCCAAGGCCCATGGTGGAGTCTTTAGTGAAACGCATCGTTTCACTTTGGAATTTCCCTCCGCTTCTCAGCTTTAAACAAGGACCGTGCGATGAGATTAAAAGGTCAAAATTCTGGACCTGATCCAACGACCATTGGTCATCGTCCCCAATCAACACCTAGGGTTTGCAGGATTTTCTCCCCCATGCACGAACTTCCACAGCTTCGATCTCTCTCCTCACTCAACCAAATTCCACGATCCAAAAACGAAAAGTGGCCTACTCAAAGCCCTCTACAAGATCCTACACTTGGATTTTTCTGAAACTTACTCCATGATTCAACCCGATAGCTGGAACCTTAGGGCACCAAGAATTGCACCTGATATGCATGGTTATGGTTCTTGCTGAAACTACCCTAGAGTGATCTATAGGTTTTGATGATCATGCTAAACATAAGAACTAAGATCATAGTGCCCTAACCTAGGAGTTATAGATCAAGAAAGTTGAACTGCCCTAATCCTAACCTTCACTAATGGCTATAACAGATGGTGCACATGTTCATCTACCTAAACCTAACAATCTTACACTAATAATCTAACCTAACAACACCTAATTAGGGATATAAAAATGAAATCACCAACCTGCTTAGTGGTTATGGCAGATGTGGATGCAGATGGATTCAATGCTTATAATCCTTCAAGAATGGTCCTTGCTTGATGAGGAGCTTTCTGTTTGCAACAATTATGATGATGAGTGCTTGTAGAAGGAGATTCGAGCCTGTTATGAATCTTGCAATTTCAAACCCTAGAGCTTCAATCCTCCATTGATGTGCCTCTGAACTTGCTTGTATGCATTCACTAGATTCAATATATTGTGGATGAAGAAAAAGAATGAACAGAATTGGTGTAGATTGTAGATTTTCACACTTTCTTACAATGGAAGCAACAATGGAATTCTCTCTCTTCTCTCTCTCTTTTCACCAACCCCTTGCACTAATGATCCACACTCAATATATAGATGATGATGGACATGTCTAGAAGTTTCTGGATGCCTCTAGGATGATTCTAGAATGTGGTGGAAATCCATGCAAATTCTCATGACATGATATTTTGATATCTCATGGTAGCTCCTTACCATACACTTAAAGCCTTTCAAAATCTCCTTACATGCCAAATTGGAATGGTATGCAAGCCCCTTGCCTTGAAATTTCACTTATGCCAAGTTTTCCATACTTGCCTTATTATGTAAGTAACAAAAATATAAAGCAAGTCCAAAATTTAAGCCATAAATCAAAAAAGTGGCTGAACCAATGTCTTTAAAATGATGTTTGGATTCAATTTGGTATATTGGATGACCCATTTTGGATTTGTAGATCTCTCAAACCATTTTCCAACTTGAACTTTTTCAAGTTATATGCCTTTTTTAAGTCATTTTCCACCAACTTTGGTCAAGTCTTGTTCTATGCATTTAAAAACTTCCATGACCTATTTTCTAGACTTAAAATGACATTTTGAGCAACTTTGATGTTGTGAAGTTTTCCATTTGAAGCTTCCTTGTATGAGTTTTGGGCATAGGCTTGAAATGACCTGTAATTCTCAGATGACCAAAATACCCTTTGCTTGCCAAGACCATAAGTAGAGTTCCACAAATTATATAAAGGCATTCCATACCTTTCTAGAAATCTAAGACAATAAGGAACAACTCTCATGTTGGCCAGAAATCCATTTGAAATCTCCTTGAAGGTCAAAAGTTGCTTGGAAGACAGACAACTTTCACAGACAAAATTCAGTGCCCTCAGATGACCTGTAACTTGCAAGAGCTATAACTTGAGTTCTATAAATCATATTAATGACTTCCACCACTCAAATTAAAGCTATGAAGATACTCTACAAGTTTCATGTGGACCATAAATTCATATGAAGCTTACATATTGAGTTACACTGCTTTGAAGTTTGACCTAAATCAGGGGATTTTACACTGAAACCCTAATTTGGTAACTCCTCTTCTCCTTGACTCCTTCTGATTTTTCCTTAGCACAACACCATATCCATATCCATATAGCAAATAATGAATCCCAAATTCTTCAAATGATTCTTGATGCCTTTCAAAACACTTCTTTGACTTAGGGTTGACTTGTTGTTGACCCAGATAAAACCCTAGTTGACTGACTTCAACTGAGGCTCTTGCAATCATTCCAATGACTTGGTTCTTCTTCAAAATGATCATCTAGGCTCTTCATAACATCCATACACACCTCATGCTCTTGGCTCATAGCTCACACTTCCTCTCATGATCCCCAAACAACCTCAAGATAGGAGAGAACCCAATGAGTGATCTGTCAACACTTCAAAGCTCAAATTCTTCCCTGATGACCTGAGTAGTCTTGAATATGAATGAAACCCTTGGATATACCTCTTGAGATAAGGATAGTACTTGATCCACTGATTAAGATAGCTTGCCTATGCCATGCAATGCAGATGAATACCCTATGTACATGATGCTAATGCAAATGACTATGCAATTGAAACATAAACCTAGGTTAGAAAAGGTTGGGCAAATTTTGGGGTGCAACATGTACTGATGAAGCTCGAATTTGGAAACTGATGCGCCAACACGGATGGGCCTCACAGTGATCGCCAACATGGATTTGGGCTTTTAGGCTATCTGTGATGGGTCAGGTACAACTGACGCTGGAAAACATTTTGTCTGAATACACAGTTTTCTGGTTGAAGAGTCAAGAGATAGCAACACGACTTCCCGACATTCGTCTCGCACTCGAAAATTGGCCGAATCTGCTCGAATAACTCTGAATAACTCTGATGATACGGAGAAGAAAAATCCCTTCGCTTCTGATATGCCCCAGCCTGCGGGACCTCTGTGGGGAGAGTCCTTAAGAGAAAATCTGAAAATTTGTACCCTGATGGTCTGATATGAAATGCCCCAGCATTCTGAACTTCGGAGAGATACTTCACATCAAATGCTTCTCGAATAGAGAATAACTTCTGCGCTCTTAAGATGGCTTGCCGCTGACTGCAATGTCTTTGCCCCTGATTATCTGATTCAGAGTAGTGCCCCTGGCTACGAGATATCTACCGAATCTCAACCTGATTGCCCCCGGATAACTGACTTCGAAAGGCTGACCTGTCTGGGGATCACTGGATGTAGCTTGCCCTGGCTTGAGGAGCATTCGGGCGTCCTGTATTCTATCCTGACCATACCTTCCATTGTAGAAAACTTTTCTGCTGTCAAGCGCTTACTTGCAAGTAAAACAAGTTGTTCTGCGTAAAAGACATATTAATGCAACGCATATGATAGTTTTGACATCCAATCTGTTCACTGGGAATAGGAAAAAACAGTTTATGGCATATAATGCACAAAACATTTATCAAGAATATCCGCATCAGTACCAACATGGTAAGAGGAACCCTTTTAGGAGTCAGTTTCGACGCGACCTTTACCGAAGTATGCTTTCGAAACAAACCTGCTTCAATTAGGACTTTTGAAGGTTATAACGTAGTCAGGTTCACGGTTTTGAAAGAAAGGATAAAGGCTCAAAGTTTATTTTAACCCACCCATTCTCCTTGATGTTCTCCCATCCTACGTTCAGCTAATTCGACCTTAGCGCTCACCTCTCCGAGGCTGAAAGATAGGAGTGATAGTTCGAGAAACCATGAGTTTTTGGAGTGACAGTTACTCACTCTTCGTCTTTGACACTTGAGGTCACACGACTCGTGTTTCATTTGAGGATTTTTCTTTTGTCATCCTTTCATCTTTTTTCTTATCCCTAACTTTTGCCTGGACTGACTCTTTTTGAGTTTCTTTTGATCTTTTAAGTCCAGCGGGATGCCCTCATTTTTGCCTAAGTCATTTGTTTTGAAGTTTTGACTTAGCGGGCTTTTGATTCTTTTTGCTTCCTTTTTCCGAACAAGTCGTGTGACACTGGTTGTCTGACTCATTGGAGAATGATGTGACTGTCTCACTCTTGATTTAACCATTGTGGTTTTTTTTTAGGCACGACCTCTAGAGGTGTGATCGATCCTCGACCGGACACTCCTTTTGCAACTTGAACGCTCGGCCAAATTAGCTAACACCTACCCTGCCCCAGGTTAAAGATGGAGGGTTTTTCGTTTTCAGAAAGAACTCCTACTACTAGGCTCAAAGGGGTTGGCAAGGGATTATCTTCCTTATATCACCAGTGTTTAGGGATTTGAAACAATGCCTGTACATCATCAGCAGGTTTTATTTCAAAAGCATACAATATCGGAAGTTGCATGTCCTTCATTTTCGTCATCCTCCTCAGATCCTTCTTAACCAAGCATTGGACATTTGTAAAAACAATTAGTGAACACGAATGGATTTAATCAAAACATGCATATTTATTTCATTATCATCAATTGAATGCAAACAACAAGTTTTACGAACAAGATTGTAATTTAAACAGGAAAGAAACTACAAACGTAAAGCAATGACAAGATAAAACAAAGAAAAATGCTAGCATCCGAGAACCGGGCTTTCACATCTGTCCTGCTGCTGAACCAGCCATCTTCACAACCAGTTATTAGAGGTAACTCGAAGTTGTCCTGATCTGCTTTCAGCAACCCAACCAAATTATAGGGCCATTCCTCCTCATTCAGATGATTTTGGGCATTTCCTGCCCGAAGTTGATTGCTGCACTGTCAAGTAGGTCCTGCACCTTGTGCTTGAAGGCCAGACAATCTTCAATGTTGTGCCTCGGTGCTCCTGAATGGAAATCACAGTGCTCATTGATATCATACCCTGCTGGAGGCGTCCCTGTCAGCGGGGCTAACTTCCTCTTCTCAACCAACTGTAATCGTAGCAACACCTGAAGAAGTTCGGCATATGGCATCGGAGGCGCATTAAATACCCTCACCGGCCTCTGATTTTGAGCTCTTCGCTGATTGGGATGCTGTTGCCTTTGCTGCTGTTGAGATCGTTACTGTCGTCGCTGGTATCGGGTTGACTGTTGAACAACCTTCGTAGCAAATACAACATCGGTTTCTTGACTTCCACCGTACTGATTAAGGCACTCCTTATGCTTAGCCATTTTCTTTCTCAGATCTGCCCCAGGAATAGGCAACAGTTGTGGGCATGGAGATTCTGACACTATGGAGTCCAGGATACGTTTCTGACCTACTGCAGCTTTAGAAACATCCGTCATCTTAACATCAACTGAGACAGGAGCAATACGTACAACTACACCGCTTGGCATGAATTCAATATCTTTTGAATCAATCAGGTCTTGAACATTGTGCTTGAAAGCCTGACAACTCTCGATGTCGTGTCCAAGTGCCCCAGAATGAAACTCACATTGCTTATTGGTATCGTACCCATAAGGAAGCGCTCCTGTGGGTGGGTCCAACGTTCTCTTTTCAACCATTTTAAACCTCAATAGAGTCTGAAAGAGCTCAGCATACGTTGAAGGTGGCGCCTCAAATACCCTCTTTGGCCTCCCCTCCTGAATCCTCTGTTGAGCCGGATGTATCCTTTGTTGCACTTGCTGATGTCTGTCAACACGTTTGTTAAGCTCAGGTTCCACAGGCACAGGTGGCACGAGCTTTTTCACTGCGGCTTCGGATAGTTGATCATCCTCTTTCCTAAGCATATTCTTGACTACTTCCATGATCAAGCTCATTTGAGTCTTCAGCTGACTATTTTCCTCTTTGAGGATCTTCTGCTCCAGACGCATCTCTTGCATGTCTCTCATCATCTGCCCCAGCTGGCTTCGGACTTCAATCAATTCAACCTGATTCTGTTCCATATCTCTGAAGGAATTCCTGCAACAAACTGGACGATGAGGAAATAAGACCCACGGTTCTGATGTACCTGTTAAATGATAATGCAATGCAGAAAGCAAACACATATTCATGACAAGACAAAGAGAAACTCAAGCTATAAGCACCCAGACGAACACCTCCCACACATGTACAACCAACAAAAGCAGCACGTAAGCACGAATGAGTACGAATATAATGACCCCAGCCAACAATCCTGGTGATGGTCAGCAACAATAGTGCACAAAAGCTAAACGGGTTAGGCAGAGAAAACAGATGCGACACCCGACACAGAAACCTCTAGAAACTTCTCCCATATTCAACTGAACTCTCTGTTTGACATTCTTCAGAACACACACTTCCCGTGGAGTCTTCCATGACATTAACTGACGAACCCACACAACTGGATGACGGAGAATCGCTAATCTGAACAAAACCCTGGGGCGTGATGAAAATCCGGTTAGAGTCTAACAGATCCTGAACCTGGCTTCTAAGCACCTTACAATCATTTGTTGAATGCCCCTGTGCCCCAACATGGTACTCACAGCGGGCACTGGCATCAAAACCTGGAGGATAAGGTGGAATCACTGGATTAGTCTCTTTCGGCACTATCAAACCACTTCTGACCAGATCTGGCAACAACTGACTGTATGACACCGGTAGCTGAGTAAACTGCCTTTCAGGTTTCCTTGGTCTTCGTTGGGCGTGCTGACGCGATCGACGACAGGATGACCGTTGACTAGAAGTGTCTGAAAACCGATCCTGATATGCTAGAGATTCTGAGACGACGTCATTTCCTTCTTCCCACTCTTCTTGAGAACTGACAACTGACTCATTCTTATCAACTGGGATATAAGGAGCATCTCGAAGCTTTCCACTCTTGAGTCCTCTCTCAACAAGCTCCCCCATTCTCATCAGGCCTACAAAGCTTGTACAACCGAACAATTTGTCATAATAATGGCCTTTCAGAGTACCCAAGAAGAGGTCAACCATTTCTCTTTCCTGAAGCGGTGGTTGAACACTAGCAGCCAATTCTTTCCATCTTTGCACATACCCTCTGAATGATTCATTCCCCGCCCGAGATAATTCTTGCAGATGTATGAGACTAGGAGCCATATCCAGGTTGTAATCGTACTGCTTCAGGAAAGCTCTGGCTAAATCCACCCATGATCGAATCTGATTACTCTCTAACTGCACATACCACCTCAAAGATGCCCCAGTCAGACTATACTGAAAGCAATGGATCATCAATTTGTCATCTTGCACAAACGAAGTCATTCTTCGACAGAACATCATCAAATGTTGCTTCGGACAACTATCTCCCGTGTACTTCTCAAATTTCGGCATTTTAAACTTATAAGGCAACACCAGGTCAGGAACCAAACACATGTCTGCAGCATTCAGGTTAACAACATCTTTGACCTTTAAAGCTTTGACTCTTTCTTCCAATACTCGAAGCCTTCTATCACCTTCAAGAGCTCTTGAGTTTACAGTCCTGGCTACCGGGATATCTCTGCGTGGATTCCTCTTAGGGAAAACAGCACCTTGATTGTTGACAGGAGGAGGACGTTCATTTCGGGCAACAAACTGCTCATGTCGATCTCGGTTCTCAACAGTAGGCTGTACAACTTGGTCTGCAGTAACGTTGTTCGCTTGCGGGAAGTCTTCCATAGAATCATACCGAGGGCTGAACGTCATAGTAAACCCTGTCAAGGTGTGAGGAGACTGGAAATTGCCTTCAGACATAGCTATCAATTACCTGTAACTGACTACACTGCTTGATTCTCAAATTTGCTCAAGTCTGTTCCAACCCCTTGGTCGTCTTCTGACAATCAACAGTTGCTCAATCCAAACTCCGGGTACTCACCTTCAGGAAACAAAGGCTGGATTAGAACTCTGGCTAACTGGAGAAATGCTATGCAATATGATGCAAAGATGCTTATGCAAATGCAATGCAATGCAGCAAACACGGGATCACAGCCCCCACAACACGCGCTAAATGCTGCTGCACAGCTGACGGAGTACGTTCTCTCTAAAAGAGAACGCCAAGATAGCTGGTAGGCTGGAAGTCAAGGTTCTCGCAAAAAAACCCTCACTCACGCGTATGGACCTAATCTGACAAGGCATCCTATGCGGTCATCAGCGTCACAGACTTTCATGAGGAATGATGCGATTCCCAGAAGGAGTGGCATCGTCATCTCATGAAGAGGCCTCACTTAGCTGACTTCCAATTGATCGGTCCCCAGAGTCGACAATCCTCACGTCTGGACTCCTCTCAGATCCTCAGGACCGGAAAGAAGCACCTCGGAGAGAACCTCGTCTGAACGTGAATTTAAATGGGGAACTCTTGCCTGCTCAGCAAACAGGTTCGCCTACTACTCTCCACAACTACGTCTAAATGCATACTCAAGCAGCCCAGGTCCGGCTATCACTCAAAGTATCACCCTCCCCAGCACAACAGCAACAGATAATAGCGATGAAAAAATAAACACCCAAAAGACAAGCAAACAAGCGCTAGGATTGACTCTCTTAGGGGACGTTGGATCCCACATGCATAAGGAACTATCGCAATCCTTAGCAGCCAGGGGACGTTGGATCCCCAGCAGAGTCGCCAGCTGTCGCTACTGCGAAAATCGGCGCCGGCTGACAGAAGAGTCGCCACCGTGCGTTATTTATCCCAACGGAGGGAAAGGAAACGCTCGAAGTAAACCTCGCAAAAAACGGGAAAGGTATGGTCGTCGCAACCAAAACCTGGGTTCGGGAGTCGGTTACGCAAGGGGAAGGTATTAGCACCCCTCACGTCCGTCGTACTCGACGGGATCCACGCTTGCTTGGTTTGTCTAAAGGATGCAAAACAATCTATCTACGGCTGCTAAATCTAAACGGAAGGGACTTGACTCGATAGAGCGTCGCACTCTATGCCTACGTATTCTCAAGAGAGAAAGTCAGAGTCAACGTAGTTCGGGAAACTACAGGGAATTGGCTCGCCAAGACCTCGCGTCTTGTGCCTACGTACTTCCACACTGCATGGAAGATCAGAGCTTACGTAGTTCAGGCTAACTACGGCTAATCTGGGTGTTCTCACACAGGAGTGAGAAATTAAACTGGTTTTAAAGGTACGGGAACCTATGGGAAAAACTACGGTCTGGTCTCAAATGCCCCCGGGCAAGAGAAAAGGGTAACATCAGTCGTCAGCGGGAAAGTCTCGATCGCACAGCAGCGAGAGAACAAAAGGTTAGTTGTTAGTGTGCTCGCTAGGATATCGCATCCTATGCCTACATATTCTCGTCTGGTACGAGAAATCAGAGCAGCTGTAGTTCGGCTACTTTCGGGACCACAGCTCAAATCTCATTTTATTAATATTCTGAAAAATGGTTACAATGATTGAATACGGAAAGATAAACTCCTAAAAAACCTATCCTATGAAAAATCAAATGAAGAATAGTCCCCTAACAAGTGGACTTCAAAAAACTATCTCTAAAAGTGTAAAATAAACTCCTATGAGGAAAATATCTAAAAGAAAAATATTAAATCTATGAGCTAATATTTTTATATTCTTTTTCAAGTATTTTCCCTTTTTTTCAAATACTTTCTCTTAATATTCTTTTTATTCTCAATATTCTTTTTCTATTTTTTCCATATTCTTTTCTTCAATATTTTTTTCAAATATCCTCTTTTCTCATATTTTCTTTTCATATATTCTTTTTTCAATATTCTTTTTTATTGTATTTCTTTTTCCATATAAAAACCTAAACAAATGAATATAAAAGAAAAATAAAAGAAATACAAAGGGGAGGGGGTACACATGAATACAGGGGAAGTACAAGCAGAAAAATTAAAGAGAACTAAGGGCCCAGCCCAACAATTAAAACAAATAAAAAACAAAACTGGGAAAGGGGGGAAAGTTAGTGAACAGGGAGTGCTGTTAGCAGAAGGTCATTGGGCCCAGCCCACTCATCTAATTGCAAAAAAAAAAACGGAGGGGGATGAGAAATGAGGGGCTTGTACGGACGACAACAAACTAATGGGCCCAAGGCCCAATCCCCATGGGGTCTCCTTCCTCTCCTTCTCAGAACCCTAATTCTATCCCTTCTCTTCCAAATCGCCGCCGCCTGGTTCTCCCCCTCCTCCATCGATTTCTCATCTTCGTCTTCCTCACCATCCTCTTCTCCATCCATCTCCTCCTTATCTCAACCTGCAACCTCTAAATCCTAACGAAAACCTCCACCCCGAAATTAAACAAGATGAGGCCGACGATTGTTCTCGATGATGCACCGGAGCGAAGATCTGAAGGAAACGTTTGAAGATCATAGACATAGATTGTGATGAAGGTTCGTAGACGGATCGCTTGAAGTCCTGTGGAACTTCTATTGTCGCAGATCTGGAGAACTCTGTAGATCCGTTCTGGAGAACGAGATGAAGTTGTTGATCTGATGACGAGTATGGATTCTGAAACGGAGAAACACGCGTGTTGACGAATGAAGCTCTGAAGCGGATATTCTGGAAACAGGATGTGTTGATGAATGTTTATGGAGGAGTTCTTGAAGGTTATTGATGGAGACGAACGAAGTCGTGACGATCTTGAAGGACCTGTTGAAGGTTTGAAGATTGTTGAAGAAGAATCTGGAAATGGACGAACGAATCTGTGTTGAAGGTATTGGTGAACTCAAACAAAGATGATGAAGATCTTCTGGAAAGCAAATGGCTCGACGACGATCTTGCTTGGTGTTTCAATCTGGAGACTGAAGGTCTTTACGAAGAGGATTAAAATCTTTGAGGATCATCGAAGGAATCTGGAAAAACAGTTACCATATTGATGACGAATCCGGAGAAATTGGATGAAGATCGGATGAATTGTTTGCAGTTGGTTGAAGATTCTGGAAACGGTTATGAACATGGATGAGGATCTTGTGGATTTTTGGAAAAATATGATCATCGGTATTGATGATGATGATGATTAGAGGACGGAGACGAGAGGAGAAAGATGAAGATCATGCGAAAACGATGAAGATTCTGGGTTCTTTGAGTTTTCCGGTGAAGTTCACGGCGGAGGGCGGTGGTCGGAGACAGTTGGAGGTTAGTTAGGGTTGGCCGGAAGTTAGTTGGTGGTGGCCGGCGAGGTTGGGGACGGTGGTTGCATGGCCGCCGGCCATGCAACCGGTGAGGCTCAGGGGCAGACACGTGGCTGGGGGGAAGCGTGCATGGATGCCACGCGTGGGTGGTAGTGGAGAGTGGAGAACGTGATGTGGCAAATTCTGGGAGTGGTGAATTATGAGGTGGGGCCTCTCCTGAAGTACACGCGTGGCCTGGCTTTATAGTGGACAGGTGGCGTTTTTTGCTGGACTGAAAATGGGACAAAAACGGACTGATGGAATGGGCCTCCAAAAAACCACAACTAGGCCCAACGAAAATGATACAATAAGACCCAAAAATTCTGAATTAACAATGGATTAAACCTAATTAAAAAACTAATTAAAGACTAAACCTAATTAACTAGTTAAAACCTGACTTACTCTAATTAAAATCTAAACAAAAAATTAAAATCCTAATTAAACTCTATTAAGGAGAATTAACATCTAATTAAATTCTATATTAAACTAAAACTAATAAAACTCTAATAATTCCACTAACCTCTAAACTAATGAAAAAAAACTATTAATTTCTATTATCTAGATCAAAATCTATATCTAAAAATAAAAAAAAACTCTAATGATTCCTATTTAACAATCTATTAAAATCCTATTTAATCTCTAATAAAATCTATACCATTTGTTTAAAAGAAATTCTATTATTCTATTAAAACTATATAAAAAAACTATTAAAACCTATTAAAAACTCTATAAATTCTAAAAAAAAGATTTAAAGCTATTAAAAATATTAAAAAATCTATTTAAATTCTGAAAAATCTAAAAAGCCTATTTAAAATCCACAAAAGCTATTAAATCCTAAAAAATGCAAACAAAGGCAAATAACCAACATAAAAAAAATAGCGCGAGACCAGATCGAAGCAAAACAGTAAACCCAGACACCAAAAATCTCAAAAATCACTGCATAAGCTGAAAACACCCAGGAAGCGCGCGACTTCTCAAAATAAACTCCGATTACCCGAACCGGTCTGAGATACCCGAAAAGCGACAGCAGGGCTGTAATCCCGATAAAATCACCATGATTGAAGAAATGCGCTATATGCAGTATGCAAATGCAAAATGCGAAATGCGTCGAAGCATAAACCGAAAGAGGCACCAGTTGGTCAAATTTTAGGGTGCAACAACCGTGTCTGCAAAGTAGCTGTAACCTTTTTGTCTTCACATCACTTGACCTTTCCTAGAAGAAGAACGTTCAGAGAAATCCTTTTTGCTTGTGTTCTTGTGTCTAGCATAAATGAGGAAAGAGTCGTTTGGCATAACTAATGGGTATATCTTCAAATAATCTTCTTCAACAAGTTTCTAAATCCCAACAATTCACATCAGAGCCTTGAGTGATCAGAGTCTTGATGTCTTCAGAATTTGTTGTATCAGTGTGTTGCAGCAAGTGTGCTTCAGCGTGTAATTTTATTAGAGCAGAGTTTTAGGAATCAGATCCTCAGTACTTTCAGCGTAGTACTATCAGAGTCTTCTGAAAAACTATGCTTGAAACTCTTCATACAAAGTCTTCATTCTATGTTTCAGATGCTTCTGTAGCTTCTGCTTCAGATCCTTCTGTAGGCAGCACTCAGAGTCTTCTGTAGGCAGCATTCAGATTCTTCTAATAGATGCTTCTGACGCTTCAGAGCCTTGCATAAATCAACGTTCAGATCCATTTTTGCTTTCAGAAGAATATTAAATTTAATATCTATAGCAAAAATACTTGAACAAATTTTAGAGTATATAATTTCTTAATACAAAATTTCGTAAGTGTTATCATCAAAACATAGAGATATAACTAATAACCAATCTGTGTTCTAACAACATCTTCATAGCACCTGGATGGGTACTCAATTCACCTTAATGTCCTTCTTCCAGGGTACTTTTATCCAACCCACAATACTAGAGCACAAACTCTATCACGACATCTCATGACACCATTTCCATCAATCCGAAAATCAGCTTTTCGACTCAATTCATTAAATTCAATCAATCTACTAGCTCCAATTAGAATTCCAACTCCTCGACTCTCATCAAGATTACCCATAGTCAGTCTTAACATACAAAGCTTAACTCCATAAGAAGTCTCTTCACAGACCAAACTCATATCTCGAATTTCCTTAATCAGTGCTAACTCCTTTACCCTCGTCATCGGTATATACCCAAAAATTCTCCAAATCGATACATCAGCTACCACGTTGTCTCGCACAAATGGAAATTCAACCCAAAACCATACTCCTCAAGAAGTCCCAATTATTTCCTCTGTCTCATATCCCACTCTTTCAAATCAAACAAATACCTTTAGCTCTTAAGATCACCAATCATCTCATATATCAACTAAACAATTAAGGCCCCTAAACTCCGACACAATCACACGACAGCAACCAACTCTAAACCACTTGTCAGATAATTCCTCTTACATACTTTAAGTTGCCTTAAAGCATAACTAACATTCGTTGATGTTGTACTTAATATATCTCCCAGTCATCTCAATAAAGCATCCCAAAACACAACAAATAGTTCCATCGGATACGGCAAAACCAACACGCGAACTCTTTGAACTTTCTTCACAGAGGCATATCACCGTTTCTTCTTTAACACCGATAACTCAAGTTCCCGATGCTCAACATAATCCTCTATACTCTTCGAATATATCAGAATATCATCCGTTAACACAACCATTGACTCGCTCAATTAAGTATGGAAAGTCTCATGCCAACAGACACTCAAATTTGCGAGCTATGGCGAAGACACGAACCGCACGTTCCGCACTCACCACAACATCCAAACACATTACATCAATAAATATCTTAATCCCATGCCGCTACTTTGCCATCACCTATAGCATTGTAAAACTTCCAATGCTTTGAACCGTGCATCATTTCGAGTTACGGTTCTTCTGTTACGTTAAAAATACGACAACAACATTTTCACACTTGAAAGGCCCTTCAACACACCTTCAACTCTTGAAATGTTTAAAGGTCTAATTATATTAATATCGTATTCCACATTCTGACTTTCTTTAATATTCACCAGGAGTCACTATCCACCCTTTACATACTCGGCCTCATAATCTGTTACCGTAGCACATCCACCAAACACGAGTCTCAAAACTATTCACTCAAATTAATTCCTTGACCACCCAAACAGACATACAATACAGAGCTCTCAATATCGGGCTAGTTTCCGCAACTAAGTCGATCATAACTCCACTTCACGTCCTGACTGTATATTACTGTCTTGCTAGGATAACTTTCAAACAACCACACTTAATCGGTAACCCGCCAACTTCTCTACTTTCATCAACACTCAAAATTCCCCTCAAAATTAAACATCTCAACACTGTCCTGTGCCGACTCGCCAAGACAACTCTTAAGCATTTGGCTTAACTCCAAACAATTCATTGTACACAACATCTAAGCTCGCAAGACACACTTATTCCCTCCAACATGATCCCGCCAAACTATAATAGCGTCTAACAACACACTGAGCCATCACTCCACACTTGAAGCATCTTGGAGAAGCACAACCTTCTCCCCCACTTATTTCTATCCCACTCCTGCAGTCTCCAGTCTCTGGCGACTGTTGTCCCACCAAGTCTCAGTTTCTTCTTCCAGTATGTGAGTACCAAACCTCACTCTTGCTCGTCACTACAACCCATTGTCCTAAAAATTTTCTCAATCGCCTTCAGCCACTTCTGCGCAGCTTCGGGATCCAAAATTCCTCCTTCAAACGTCGGCGGCTTGTTACTCCGAAACTGTGCCAAATCCCCAAATTGTGCACCCGCCGCTTGGTTCTGATTAGCAACCACCTGCGCCATTGCTAGCATAACGGCAGCCAAAGCAGCATCATTCCTTCCTGCCATACTCCTCAACCATAACAACACCAGATTAAAAGGTACACAACCTCTATCCTAAGGACAGACTCAACTACTACACTGGCCGGACAGACTGACCTGCTCTTATACCAATTGTAACACCCCACTTCCCAAAATCAAATAAAATACAAATATTTCAATTAAACATCAGAGTTTCCTTTAAAAAGTGGGATATCACATCCAAATAATTCAGCATACTCATCATTATATGGTTTTCAAAATAAAACAGCGGAAATCATCCTTAGTCAACATTCACGGCCACCCGCCAAATTACACAAAAACATTCATTAAAAGGTTCACCAAACTTGATACGTCACAGGAAATAAAAAAATTCAACATAAAGCAATTAAAAGCCCAAGTCTCGTGTTACGTATCAGAGCATCCTATGACTCGACTCACACACCACTATCCAAGCTAGCTAAGTACCTGGATTGTCTGTACCTCCGAAGAAGCACAGACCACAACAACAACAAAGGGGTGAGAAAACATGATCAAAATTATCGGTAATACAATACATGAAATAAAGATAGTAATCATATAATTCATCACCCAAAATTCATCAAACAGACCTACTGTCCAATATCAACACAACACACCATAATGCAATTATGCAACTCAACACCATGCATGCGGTACCGACTCATTGGTTCATTCAATCGAACCCCGAATAGATCACATACACCCATCCTTCGCTATGATTTATCCCCACCATTCTCCATAATGGAGTATGGATGAATCACATACACTCCTCTTGAGCAATGATTTCATCTCACCAAAACACCATGATATGCATAACACCAAATTCACAACAAATGAACTCAAGCACAAAGGGTGCACACGATCCTCTGATCACATCACCATACAATATATACATATTACACACCAATTTAATCATTTTAATATTCCAACATAAACCATTGCATAATCAAATCAAATCATATACACCAATGTACAACAACTAAGCCCAAGCACACTAAGCGCACACGATCCTCCTGATCACATCATCAAACATCATACATACGTATTGTTAATCAATTAATCATTTTAATTAAAGTCACACGATCCCCCCTGATCCCATCATCATACTCCATACATATCTCACACCCCAATCTACTTATTTCAATTAACCTCAAACACTACATAATTTCACCTTTTTAATGCCAAGTATACACTCTTCACCACTAACCACCATATCTCTACTGGTCACAACTCAAGGGATACTACAAAACGAATCACAAAGCAAAACAACACCAAAATCACATTTCTGTCACGCTTGCTAGACCACTCGCCTAGCGAGGTCCTAGCGAGTCACTCGCTACTGCTCGCCTAGCGAGCAAGCTCGCGAAGACTGTCTGAAACCTACTGGAAGCGTTCGCTACCCACTCGTTGGGGCTTCGCCTAGCGAACCCATTCGCTACCTCCTTCGCTTAGCGAACACGCTAGCGAACCTGATTTTTGGCTACTAGAACTACTCGCTACTCACTCGCTTAGCAAACACGCTAGCGAGTCCCTCGCCACCTTGCTCGCCTAGCGAACATGCTAGCGAGCTTCTGCGTACTTAGTTCCCCAATTATGCAAAATGTCACTTCTGATCAATTTCAAGCCTATTCTACTTCATCTTTCTTCTATCCTATTGTTACTACAACCATTACACAATATTCTACTCAAAATGTTCCTAAAATCCCCTCTCCAGAACCAATACCCATGTTCATCAACAGAACTACATAAGTTACTCAGAACCCCGCCAAAATCATAACAACAATGTATGCACCAAATTCATCAATATCCTACACCAAATTCACCAATATAAACAACAACAACAACAGACATACCAACATGCAAATCATATTCATAAAATCCCTACGGGGTTAAGGAATCCCCTCTACCCAATTTCATGTAAACACCAATGCCAATCAGTTTCTCCCTCTTACCTCGATTAATGCTCTGATTGATGAAGAATCTCCAAAAAAATCTGACAGCCCTAGCCTTCTTCTCTTCCCCTGTTCTTCCTGCTTGTTCTTTTTCTTCCATCTCTCTCCCAAATTGGTTCTGAGCAGTTTATCGTGTTTTTTCCTCTTTTCCCCCAAAACCCCATTTTATATACTTACTCCAATAATAATAATAATAATAATAATAATAATAATAATAATAATAATAATAATAATAATAATAATAATAATAATAATAATAATAATACTATTAATTATTAAATTATCACCAATATTAATTATATTATATTAATATTAAACTCCATAGCTATTAAATAATTCTTACAGTCTAAGGGCACCCACCAACACACTCAGACACACCCCCACATAAAGACACACCAAAATAAAATAACACCAAAAAGACTAAATAATTAAAATGAGTGTTACAAACATCATAGGTTTTACCATTGGATTATGATATTATACCCTATTTTCAATAAAATGAGATTTTCAGTTATCAAAAGTATTGTCCACTTTGTGGTGTTTGCAAACATAACCTTTGAGTTCCTTGAAACCCATATGCATTGGTGCATTTGCATTCTTCATTAGCATTGCATTCTTTGCATCTTAGGTTCTTACTCTTGCTTTTTCCCTCAAAGAAGAGGCAAGCTAATTCATCAGTACAATACTCTAGCCAGTCAAAGAAATAAAATGAAGAACATTGAGCAAGAAAACCATGAACTTCGTAAGGAGGTGACTACTTTGAGGGCTGGTGTGGAAAGACTCTCTACTTTGGTTGAAACTCTGATTGCTACTCAAAGTCAACCTTCTCCTCATATTTCTCAGACTCCGCTTCAAAGGACCTTGATTTCTGAAATAATATCAATGCCCATTCCTGTGACTCCCATTAGCGCTTCTAACAACTCTAAGAAGCTTGTGGAAGGTTTACCTAAGGAGAAGGAACAAGTTGTTAATGCTATTTCGCGAGAGAAACATGGAGGATCTCGTACTTCTAATTTACCTATATTTTTAAGAATAAGGATGAGATTAGACTTTGGTGCACTAAAACATGTAAACACCCCTCCTGTTGTCATACTTACTTATAAGATTTAAATAATTACTCATTTGTTTTTTTTATTTAAAAAGTCTCTTGATTTTGACAAGTTGATGTTTTTTTTTTAAATTTTCTTTCCTGTATTTTTTTTAATAAATAATCTCTAAATATTAAAATCTTTTTTATTTTAGTTTCTAAAGTTAAAATTCGCAGAAAAATATAAAAGAAAATCCGCAGAAAGCATGTGAAGTTTTCTACATATTTTAATTTTAGAGACTAAAACCAAATAAAATTCAACATTAGGAATATAAAAAAATATAAAAAATATGGCGACAAAAAATATAGATTAAAAAACTATTTAAGTTTTTTATTTTTATTTTTATATTTATTTGTTCAAAGTTACAAATATAAAAATTAATTAAAAGAAAAAAAATACTTTGACTTAGGTAAAGTAACTATTGTTCCACGCTTTCAAAAGTAACTAAGTTGTTTCAATTCAAATGCATTTTCCATCGTTTTCCTTCTCAACATGGAACACTTCCTCTCGATTTTAAACAATTGGTTAGAGCGCTAAATCAAAAGCATCAATCGGTTCAAGAAATTCTCTATTCAATAAATTTGATTGGCCTTACCTGAGCCTCTAGTTATGAAGGGTTCCTCCATATTTTGGGTGGTTGCCACTAAAACAGAAAGTTGAGGGTTAGAAGGTTGAGAGTTGAAATTGAGGATAAGATCAGATGGACCTTGTTCCATCTCTTTTTGAGGATTTTCTATCAAATTTTCTTCATTCGCAGTTGAGGGGGTGACTTGGTTCTGTTGAGAAGTTAACTTTTTAAGAGGGATCACAGTAGGGGCTTTTGGAACATATTTGAGTTTTTGAGGTTTAGGAGTCGGTTCATTTTCTTCGTGAAGGAGCTTGCAGAGGTTGACATTGTGTCAATTCCTTTTATAATGATTGTAGAATTTTGGGAGATTTTCATACTCAATATCATAGAAGAACGCAAATCCTGCACGTTTGAATGTGACATTGTGATTCGGCTGTTGTGAAAGATCCATGTCAACAAGCACCCGAGCAAATTACCTGAAAGTGCGGTCAAATCTAGATTTTGAAGAGGCGTTAACTATGCAGATTGATGTATAAATACTACTCACAATAGCAAACAAAATTCTTGGTCTCAAACATTCATGAGGAAGTCCAAAGAATTTAACCCAAATCTGCACAAATGTGTTTTATTGACAAACCGAGTTGAAATCCTTAGTATAAGCAAAGAACTTGAGAGTTTCTCGATTTAGGTTCAGTTAACGAAAAGCTCTAACCCTTCTGATATCCTCGACACTAGAGAAATTAAATTCATAATATCCATTTTCAAGAGATATCACACCCTAATTTTTCATATCAGACCACATAACAACTATTTTTTGGCTGATCAGTTAACTGTGACATGGATATTATTTTTGCATTCTTCAAGTCTAGATCTATACTCATCTTCTAGAATGGTAATCAAAAGCTTATCTCTTTTAACAATTTCTTGGGAGAGTTGAGAAGGAGAAATGTCACAACTCCCCTTTAGGACCTGTGCGAAATATTTGGGAGGATATTTAACAAAATCGCTTGAGGGATGAAGCGCTGAAGGCAGGACATATGAACAGATTTCCAGGAATAAGGTTAAGAGATTCATAAATGTAGTTGAAGGTGATTATTGACTAGAGAATGTCATCTTCAGAGGCTGGAAACAGAGGAAATAGATGAAGAAATTCTAAAGAGAGGAAACATTTCTCTCTCTCTCTCTCTCTCTCTCTCTCTCTCTCTCTCTCTCTCTCTCTCTCTCTCTCTCTTTCTCTCTCTCTCTCTCTCTCTCTCTCTATATATATATATATATATATATATATATATATATATATATATATATATATATATATATCTCTATCTCTCTCTCTCTCTCTCTCTCTCTCTCTCTCTCTCTCTCTCTCTCTCTCTCTCTCTCTCTCTATATATATATATATATATATATATATATATATATATATATATATATATATATATATATATATATATATATATATATATATATATATATATATATATATATATATATATATATATATATATATATATATATATATATATATATATATATATATATATATATATATATATATATATATATATATATATATATATATATATATATATATATATATATATATATATATATATATATATATATATATATGAAAAGTTATTGTATGCATGCAAAACCCCCTTTAATTCAAATGATAGAACATAACTTTATTCAATTTCATTTCCCTTTGTTCCGCCATTCTATCAATCTAAATATAATATGAATTTAAATGGAAAAATAAATGATGTAAATCTAATTTCTTTGTAAATAATAAAATCTTTGTCATAATATCCAATCTTGTATTACTTCTAATTTACCTACATTTTTAAGAATAAGGATGAAATTCGACTTTGGTGCACTAAAACATGTAAACACCCCTCCTATTGTCATACTCACCCATAAAATTTAAATAATTACTCATTTGTTTTTTTTTACTTAAAAAATCTCTTGATTTTGATAAGTTTGTGTGTTTTTTATTTTCTCTCCTATATTTTTTTTTGGAAATAATCTAAATGTTAAAATCTTTTTTATTTTAGTTTCTAAAGTTAAAATTCGTAGGAAAAATATAAAAGAAAATCTGCAGAAAACATGTGAATTTTTCTATAAATTTTAATTTTAGAGACTAAAATAAATAAAAAATATGGCGACAAAAAAATATAGATTAAAAAACTATTTAAGTTTTTATTTTTATTTTTATATTATTTGTTCAAAGTTACAAATTTAAAAGTTAATTAAAAGAAAAAAAATTGACTTAGGTAAAGTAACTATTTTTCCACGCTTTCAAAAGTAACTTCGCAGTTTTAATTCAAACGCACTTTCCATCGTTTTCCTTCACAACAAGGAGCACTTCCTCCCGATTTTAAACAATCGGTTAGAGCGCTAAATAAAAAGCATCAACCGGTTCACAGTACTACAACTACTACTGCAAGTGCAAGAATAACATCATAAAAAGCATCAATGGCCATCGAAACTCTAGTATTAGGTATTATTTTCCACTTATTTCATATCTACTTTCTTCTTCGAACCTCTCTTACCGCTTCATTGGGATTAACACTAATCGATGAAGAATTAAAACAACTTACTCTGATTGAAATAAAAACTCAGTTACAAAAGAACAATAGAAGTCTGAATGATTTTAAGTTAATGCCATATCCAAAAGTCTGAATGTTTATAACTTATATTATTTATAGTTGATTCCCTCAATGCCATTTATTGTAGTCAATGGCTAATAATGCTTTAAATTCTCATTTTGAAACATATAGTCACCTAACGCTTTTTTACAGATGAGCAGAAACACGTTTACTTTGATGTCATGGATGCCGTAGAAAGACAGAATGGTGGTGCGTTTTTTTTATATGGCTATGGTGGAACAGGTAAAACATTTATGTGGAACACTCTCGCTGCTGCTATTCGTTCTAAACATAAAATTGTATTGCCTGTGGCATCAAGTGGAATTGCAAGTTTGTTGTTACCAGATGGAAGAACAACACATTCTAGGTTTAAGATACCTGTCCCTACTTTGCATTCATCAATTTGCAACATTGGCAAAAAAAATGATCTTGCTGAGCTTTTAAAGATAACAGATCTTATTATATGGGATGAGGCTCCGATGGCTAATAGATTTTGCTTTGAGGCTCTTGATAAATCCTTAAGAGACATTATGAGTGAATTTCCACAGGCTGCAAATAAATTATTTGGAGGCAAAGTAGTTATTTTTGGTGGTGATTTTAGACAAATCCTTCCCGTTGTTCCAAGAGGTAGTAGATATGATATTATTCATTCAACTATTAATGCTTCTTATATTTGAGATCAGTGCAAAGTCCTCAAACTTACAAAAAGTATGCGCCTACAAAGTGGGACAACTTCAAATCAAATTGAAGAAGTTCGTATATTTTCTGAGTGGATTTTATCAATTGGAGATGGTACCATGGGTGAGCCTAATGATGGTTATGTTGAAATTAATATTCCTGCAGAGTTTTTAATTTCAAAATTTTCAGATCCTATTAAGGCTATTGTTGATAGTACCTATCCCAATCTCATTCATAACTACCGCGACCCCAATTTTTTACAAAGTCGTGCTATCTTGGCTTCAACAGTTGAAGTTGTCGATGAGATTAATCAATATATCACAGATCTTCTTCCAGGTACTGTACATGTCGTGAAGTTGTTTTCATGCTATTTTCATGCTAATTTCATTTTTGACTTCATTTTTTATGTGTTGAATCATTTGTCTGTTTTTTTTTTCTTTTAGGAGAAGACAAGGAATACTTTAGTAGTGATTCTATTGATAGATCAACAACAATCGACTTTGATGCATTTGAACACTTAACTGGTGAAGTTCTAAATGCTCTTAAAACTTCTGGATTGCCTAATCATTCTATAAAGTTGAAAATTGGTGCCACTATTATGTTGATGAGAAACTTAGATCAATCGGAAGGTTTATGCAATGGTACAAGGCTCACAGTTACAAGGTTGGCTAATCATGTTATTGAAGCTAGGATCATTTCAGGAAAGAATATAGGTAACATCATTTATATTCCAAGAATGTCTTTGTCCCCCTCTCAATCACCATGACCATTTAAGTTAGTGAGAAGACAATTTCCCATTATTGTTTCTTTCACTATGACAATTAACAAATCACAAGGCCAATCGTTAGACTTAGTTGGTTTATACCTGCCAAATGATGTATTTAGTCATGGTAAGTTGTATGTCGCAATGTCCCGAGTTAAGACAAAACAAAGTCTTAAAATTTTGATTCATGATAAAAATAACAATACGGCTGCTACTACCACTAATGTTGTATTCAAAGAAGTTTTCCACAATATTTAGAAGGTATAACAATCATACTCTTCTCTTTGGTTAAGTTTTCCATTACGAAAAATCCAATTATTCTCTAATTATTTTTTTTACAGGTCAACATTGTGATATCAACTCCAACAGACACATTATTTTGCAACGTCGCTTACATGATATTTTGTTGTACTACTTCTCTTTTACTATATATTATTACTTTACTCCTTTTTTTGACAACATTACCATTTCATTTAGTTATATTAGTTGTTTCATATTCAATTTCTGTTTTCTTAATTTATATTTCTTTCACTTTAATTGCATTGTCTTTTATTTAACTCTAATACACATATATTTATTAAAATTAACTATATATTTATAAATTTATTTTAACCCTGTTTTCTACTAGTTTTCCTTCACACCAAGGAGCACTTCCTCCCGATTTTAAACAACCGGTTGTTTTCTACTAGTTTTCCTTCACACCAAGGAGCACTTCCTCCCGATTTTAAACAACCGGTTAGAGCGCTAAATAAAAAGCATCAACCGGTTCACAGTACTACAGCTACTGCTGCAAGTGCAAGAATAGCATCATAAAAAGCATCAATGGCCATCGAAACTCTAGTATTAGGTATTTTTTTCCCACTTATTTCATATCTACTTTCTTCTTCGAACCTCTCTTACCGCTTTCAATTTCAATGAACGTGTAGGCGCTGGTCAAGAGGTTGGGAAAAGCTGCGTAGTGGTGAACATCAATGGAAAGAGAATCATGTTCGATTGCGGCATGCACATGGGTTACAGTGATCACCGTCAATTCCCTGATTTCTCTCTTATTTCACCTTCTCGAAGTTTCAATGACGCTCTCTCATGCATCATCATTACTCATTTGTAATAACTTCATCATCCATTCATTTTCATATATTTCTTTTTTATGTTTGTGTTGTTGTTGATGTTTATTTGTTTGTGAAATTAAATTGTGCAGTCATTTGGATCATGTTGGAGCGTTGGCTTACTTCACTGAAGTTTGCGGTTATAGCGGACCGGTTTACATGACGGTGGGTGACTCCTGTTTTTGCTTGTTACCTGTTTGATGAAATGTTTAACTCAATATGATGTGCTGCTGGTTGTTTTTAATCTTGTATCCTCTTTTCTGTTTTACTAATCACAAAACTACTTGTTTTTAGTCCCTCTTTAGGGAGAGGACTACAAACACATAGCTTTTTTATTTTAGGACTTTAAAGTGAGTATAGCGATTAATAACAAAATCCTATATAATTAAAAACATATTGAGACTTTATTTATTTATTTTCAGTTGATACGTGTTTAATGAGAAAAGTTCTTTTTGTACTAAAAATTCTTAGATGTTACTCTAATTGGTCGAATGAGTGTATTGTTATGCATTCTTTCTTTTCAATTTCAAGTTTATTGCTAATTGCGTATTGCTCATCACTTCATATTGAAAGCATGTTTGGGATCCGACACCGACATATGTGATTACATTCAACTATTCATTTTTATCAGTTATTGGTGACAGCATATCATTGTTGTGTTGTGTCCGTCCAAGTCATTGCTTCATAGGTTTGTGTCTTTTTGTGATTGTGTGAGGGAGTGTTGAAAATAACAAACTTATCCCTTTTTAGTCAAACATAAATAATGGGAATTTTCGAAAATAGAAAATAAACTCAATGTATCCTTTATTAAACACTTTCGACATGAGAAAAGAATGTGAAACCTTTATGCGATGTTTTCTGGACGTGAATGATGAGTATTTTTTATTTTAAGATTATGGGATTGTTAATTTTATTCCGAGTAAGAGGAAGCAAATGTCTGAAGCTCTGGGTACAATTCAAATACATGCTTATGGTGCTTTCAATATTTGAAGTACTGGCTCATTGGTTGTAGATCTATGATGCTAAATTTAGCTTGATTTATATTTGATTTTAAGCAGTACCCAACAAAAGCTTTGGCTCCTTTGATGTTAGAAGACTATCGGAAAGTGATGGTTGATCGTCGGGGTGATGAAGAACTATTCACTTCTGATCATATTGCCGAGTGCATGAAGAAAGGTAATTTAGTATCATCTTCTCTCTTGCAGTATCTATATGTTGATTTGTGTTAGACAAGACATGTCTCTCAGAATAGGTGCATGTACTCAAACCTGTCAATGGATAGCAAGTTACAAGACGTATACTGTAGCTGACAGAGCTGCTTAAGACTATCTTTAAGTTAGAATTCTATATCGCTACTTTGTCACAAGGATTTTATTTAATGAAGGATAGCTATTAATTCTCTACTGTATAAATTTTTGTTGTTTTTTCCGTAATTGATAATGATGGCAAACTAAAATTACATAGTTTAGATTTGTGTGAATTTAAAAGAATATTCGATCATGCTCAATCAGTAGTTTGGTGTGTGTTTTGGTTTGTTGGGCACAGCCACACCTCTGACATTAACATCTTAATTATATATCTATATCATACTTATTATAATTTTACATGATTCCTGTTAGCAGTTATTGCTGTAGATCTGAAGCAGACTGTGCAAGTAGATGAAGATTTGGAGATACGTGCATATTATGCAGGACATGTAATGCTTATAAGCTTCATCTCTGAAGTCGTATTTCCTTTGCAGTAATATGTTTAACACCTGTTTCATTGGCGATTTTCTCACCATTGAAGTTCTTGTTTAATTTTGTATAATATAAAATGTAATGGATGGGATGCCCAAAAATTGGTAAATCAGAAACCATACATAAAATATTCAAAATAAGATGAAAGAGTCTGGTTGAAAGTCTAGAAGAGATAAGACTTCCAAAGTTCTAAATGAATGTATCCAGTAGCTTTCAAGATTAGCATTTAGATAGTCTTAGATAGCAGAAGAACAAGAACAATGCAAAATAGTCTCGAAATATTTATTTCCTGATTTTGTCCAGCTGAGATATCTTTTGATTTTGCACCGTGTAATAATATAACTATTGACTACTGAAGGGAATCTGGTGTTATAAAAATCCTATCTGCAAGGTTATGTGGATCTATAGGAGGCCATCCTACCTTGTGTTTGCAAGAGGTTGATCCTCTAGTTGAACTTATGCCTTTTCAATCACACGCTGACAATTTCAACTGTTGCACAAAGCTTCCCTTTCAGCTGTGCTGCAACACTACAATTTCTGAAAAGAAATTATTATTTAAAAAGACGTAATAAGATAGTCCACTCTTATTTAATGGACTTTACTGATACAACATTAACACAATAAATTTGGGATGGATGTTATCCTTCAATATTGTGGAATGGTTAATTCTGTTCTTTCTTGGTGGCAAAAGTTATCCTTCTATTGTCGCATCTTCTAGTTCCATCATATGTCTAATTCCTGATATTTTAGTTAAACAGCATAGTCACTGAGCTATTGAAGCTTTTTAGTTTTCACTTTATTCTACCCACATCAGGATTGATTCAACTATAATATATCATGTCTGTCACTTGATAGCACAAACTTAACATTATTAAACCTTCCATGTGAAGTACCACTCCTTGAAACATAACTCATCATTTTATATGAGGATGTTTTTAGGATTTTTTTTTTTGTCATTCAGGTTACTTTCGCTGTCATGTCTATCTTGATGAATATTTTTTATTTTTCTCTAGAATTGATTTTTTAGTACTCATTTGATCATTCAGCCTCTTATAAATTGTTAAGGTTATCGGAGCTGCGATGTTCTATGTAAAAGTCGGAGATGCAGAAATGGTTTATACAGGAGACTACAATATGACACCAGATAGACACCTAGGAGCAGCTCAAATTGATCGACTACGACTTGACCTTCTTATAACTGAGTAAGAACATTATTGACTGTGTAAATCCATTCTATAATGATATCATCAACATTATGTGTATGCTTGGTATGATGGTGGGTATGTCAGAATCATGGGGAGCCACTGTAATTCAGGCATACACACCGTGATACTAAACATGCACTATAGTGAGGGCTATAAATGATATCCTCTACTTGTTTATTGTTTAGAGTATATTAATTATATTAGTTCATATTCAATTATTTTTTAAATTTGAATTTACTTGACTATTTATTTGCATGTTTATGTTATTGTTAGAAATATGAACGAATCCTTGGCGGAGCAAGCTGAACTTCCTTACTTATCACTTCAACCTTTATGTCCCTCCACCAAACCACATTATTGCTCCTACATGACCAAGTAGTTCTGAGATTAGGTTGTGTTGCCCTTATTTTTCTTTATTTGACCAATTTTAGTTTTTGGGTTACATGTGTTTTGCCACCTTAATTTACTAATGTTGTTATACTTTTTACCTTAATTTATCTAATTGAGCATAGGAGTGTCAAATTTGCAAATTATATTGTCATTGTTACGTGTACAAGGTGCAGCAACATTCATATGCATTTCAGAAGGTGTTTTTTTATCTATTGAATAATGGTTCAATATGGTTTAAGATGCAAGTACCTGTTTTGCACTCACTGCTTGTAATTATAAGAAGGATTATATTGGACTCACTTTTCTTATGGCTCTCAATCTCATTTCAGATCCACATATGCGACCACGATACGTGACTCAAAATATGCTCGAGAGAGGGAATTCCTCAAAGCTGTATGTATTCACAAAATTACTTTGAAGGAACTGTGAACTAGAAGTGTTTATTTAATGCCTTATTAAGTAGAAGCTTTGTGGATCTCACTTTCTCAACCCCCTTTTCTCTCATACTTTTTCCATCTGTGTTTGCATTGACATGTCCTATATTTGAAGTGGGCCTTTGATATTTTTGATAAATCTTGGTTTATGCTCTTAGCATGAATCAGTTTTTTAGATTAGGTTATGAGATATTGACTGAAGCAAAGAAAGCAAAGTTTTGTCGATTTGTGCTATTTTGCTTCTATTTGATGCATTAGGTTGGTCATACGATAGAAACCAGTATTTTTTTGATAGTATTTTCTTGTAAAGAAATTAGGAAAATTATCCCTTGATCACAATATAGATTGCAGATCTTTGAACGTATGTAAGTACCTCCTAATATGCCCAAAGGCCCCAGTGCAAATGATTCGGGTTTGAACGATGACTGAAACCATGTTTGCGACCTACTTCCTTTCTCCCTCTCACATGCAGTGCAATTGGTGTGAGAAGTGTTCCTTTGCCGTAGGGGTTTCTTAGCTGCTTCATCACAAACTGCGTTGATAGTGAGGATGTTTGTTATGGTTTAGAGGAAGTTTGTAGCGAGTTGAAAGATGAGGCGTCTTTGATAGATAGCCAGGAAGTGTGACTGTCTCTTTATGTCAGTTCATACATTTTCTTATTATTTTTCGAGGAATCAATATTATCCTATGCTATCATCTTTCCTTTTGTCTCCATTTTTATATTTTTTATAGTTTTTTACTCAAGGCTCATAACTTTTTGTAATTGTACTCCTGTGTGCTAGAGTAAAGATTTGTCTGTGGCTTTTCTAGTAAGCTCTTAGTATATATCCAATTAAAAGCAAAATATTTTCAAGGGTCCAGTATTTAGTATTCACAGCTTTTTAGGTAATCTAAATATTATATTCAATGAAGTTTATTATAATTAATTTTTATGTTAGATATCTAGACGTCATTAGCATTTATTTGTTTTTAAATAGGGAGTCCTTGTGTTTATTTCGAAGAATACTATGTAGTCAATAAAAGACAGCTTAGTGTAGTGGACGACCCCCAAAATGCTATAGCAGCGGGGTAGTTTCAACAAGCATATAATAAAATTACAAATTTAAATTTTTTTTTTTTTGCTTTTGAATTTTTTGCTTGTGCTTCTTTTGCTTTATGATTTATTTACTTTTGTAAGTGCACCTGATGTTACAATTAATCTAATGTTGGTTACTAAATTTCAAATTAATTGATTCAGATTCATAAATGTGTTTCTGGTGGAGGAAAGGTGCTTATTCCAACATTTGCTCTTGGAAGAGCTCAGGTATTATGCTTAAAATGACCATTCATCTCATTATTGTAATTTGTTTTTGTTTGTTATAGCTAATGACCGGAGAAGTAATTATGGTTCTTGTCTCGGTACAATGTTTCCATGTTGAACTTCCTCCCTTTCCATCCAAACACACTCATTAAAAGAGACAAGATGAGGGAGAGGCAGTGTTAAGAGTCCCACATCGGACATATGCGGCATGAACATGAGCCCCTATCTTTTCACCTTAGTCTTGAATGTAGTAATGGAACATGTTCAAGAGCTAGTACTGCAATGTATGTTTTTATTTGCGGATGATACAATCCTACTTGGAGAGACGAGAGGAAATAAATGGGAGGTCAGAGACTTGGAGACAAACCTTAGGAGAACAATGCTTTCATTTTAGTAGAAGTAAGATATAGTATATGCATATAAGTTTAGCAAAAGCAAAGTATATAGAATTAAGAGGTAAAAATCAGAGACCATACCATACCACTAGCCACATGATTTAAACATCTTGAATCCATTATTCGAAACGATTGAGAAAGAGGGTGATATAAACTATCAGATTTAAGTAGACTAGATAAGATGAGGGGGAGCTTGAGGGTTTTATGTAATAAAAGTACATCTCAAGCTAAAGAGAAAGTTTTATCGTATGACTTTCAATGGTGTTGTATAGGATTGAGTGTTGGTTGGTAAATGCTAGTATAAGAGTAAGTTCAGTGTAGCAGAAATGAGATTATGACGCTCGATGTTTGGAAATACTAGTCTAGATAGGTTAAAGAATGATATCATTAGAGAGTTTTAAATAGTACTTATTGTAGAAAATATGGTTGAATCTTGACTTTGGTGGTTTGGGTATCAACGTATGAGACCTATATGTTTCGTAGTAAGGCAAGCAGGTCAGACGAAAGGCAGCTCAAATGCTAGAGGAAGAGAAAGACCAAGACTAACTATAGGAGAAACTATCATGAAAGACCTAGAGATCAATGACTTGGATAAAGATATGATAGAGCATTGTGGCGTCGTTAGTTCTATGTAGTCAACCTCACATAGTGGGATAAAGTTTGATTATTGTTGTTCTTAGTTCTTACATTCATTGATAATCTTATTGTGTTATGTCCGTACTCTGAATTACCATTCACTGTTTTAGCATTTTCTTCAATCTCAGTTTCTAATCTAGAAAATAGCAACTTTAATATTTAAAATATGTAGTTATATATTTTTTATATTGACATTTTTATTTTAAAGAAAGTTACTAAATTAATTAGATAAAATGAAAATGAAAATTGATTTCTGTAATCCTTGGAGATATGATACTGTATATTTGAAGGTAATCTCCAATTATTTTTTCAATTTTAAATCATTATATTTAACATAATGGTTTTTTAGTCCTCATTGAGAACTAAAAGCACTTGCTTTTATGTATAATTATCTAAAAGACATTTCTCGTTAGTCTATTTTGACCAGAGGGGTTAATGATTCATGAAGTGAACTACTCACAATTCTGGTTCAGTGACCAGTTTAACTATCGAAATTCAAAACATTAATCATGATGTAATGTAACAAGGGTGTTGTATGTTTACCAAGTTATTATGATATGTAGGAACTATGCATTTTGTTGGAGGACTATTGGGAGCGCATGAATTTGAAGGTTCCTATCTACTTCTCTGCAGGTTTAAATCGGCTAGCGTCCCTGATTTACAGATATACATATTTATGCCAAATATAATCACATGCTTTTTGCTTTGTCACATTCAATTCCTAGACTGAGGTTTTGCTTGAGGGGAGGGACAACCTGGTTTTTGACATTTATCTGTGTTCCGGTGCAACAAAGGAATGCTTACCTATGAAATGAGATCTTATAAATTGTGTATGTAATAAAAAGGCTTCTTCAATTTTCAATAATAAAAGAAAGAAATGTAGGCTATTATGATAATACTAACCACACATAATGTACCTTTCTTTGAAGAATCAAAATATAAAAAGAGACATATATGCATCAATGCCTATGCCTATGAGTGTTTAGTTTTCATTATTTATTTAGGCTTGGGCATAGTCGTAAATTTAAGATTGTTGAACGCAGAGTTATCAATCCCAGATAGTGGAGTGGAGCGGTCGATCCCAAAAATGGGATAGCAGATAACGGGATAACCGCTATTTTTTAGACTAATTATATGAATAATCTATAAAAACATATATTTATGTAAAACCAAACAAATAAAAGAGGAAGAAGAGGAATAAAGTTATAAAATGAGAACACAAAGAAGAAGAAAAAAGAGAAAAGAAAGGAGAAGAAAAGAAGACTTTAAAAAAGAATAAAGTAACAGAGAAAAGAAAGAAGAAAGAAGAGAAAAGAAAGGAAGAAAGAAGAAGAAAAGAAAGAAGAGAAAAGAAAAAAGAAGAAAGAAGGAAAGAAGACCAGAGAAGTAAAAACCAACTTGAGAAGACGAGATTGCAGGCGGCGACTCTTAGAAACGAAGCAGACGGAGGTGGCGTTGCTGATGTTAGGGGGATTTTCACTAGGGAGCATTGAAGATTGTGGAACTTTCTTTTCTTTGAGCAAGACCTTTGTGAGAGACGCACCACATATTCACCCAAAATCTTAAGGTGATAGGTGTATGGGTTCTCCCACTTATAAATGTCCAAGTCTTCGCATTTCTAGCCAATGTGAGACTATTATCCATCCTACTCACACTTGTTATACTTAACACTCCCCCTCAAGTGTGAGTCTATCCACAATGCTCCTTCTTAAGCGGAAGTCCAAAATCTTAAGGTGATAGGTGTATGGGTTCTCCCACTTATAAATACCCAAGTCTCTGCATTTCTAGTCAATTTGAGACTATTATCCATACTACTAACACTTGTTATACTTAACACTCCCCCTCAAGTGTGAGTCTATCCACAATGCTCCTTCTTAAGCGGAAGCTTGAGCCGGTCCTTCGCTCTCGAACCAAAAGCTCCCCCTCAAGTGTGAGTCTATCCACAATGCTCCTTCTTAAGCGGAAGCTTGAGCCGGTCCTTCGCTCTCGAACCAAAAGCTCATAATATCACTGTTAGGGAAGATTTTTACTTGGGAGCATTGAACATTGCGGGACTTTCTTTTTCTAGAGCAAGACCTTTTTGAGAGACACACTACATATTTACCCAAAACCTTAAGGTGATAGGTGTATGAGTTCTCCCACTTATAAATGCTAAAGTCTCCACATTTCTAGTCAATGTGAGACTATTACCCATGCTACTTATACTTGCTATACTTAACAGCTGAGAAATGAAGCAGACAGATGCGGCACTGGGAAGAGATCGTGAGAAGAAAACTGAAGAGAAAGTGTGTGAGAAGAAGATCGAATCCTCTGTTTTATGCTGAGTTAGGGAAAATTGGAAAAATTCCCTAAAAAAAACTCCTCCGATGTTTATTTAAGAATAAATATGGGTTTTCACGTTCAAAGCAGTTTAAATCCGCTCCGGTCGGGAAGCGCTATGCTCCTGCGACCCGTTAAACATCAAATAGCGGACGCTATCTCAAACTGAGATGCGAACTGCTCCTCCATAGTGGAAGGTCACTGCTCGGGGCCGCTATCCCAGGATAGCGCGGGTATTGGCCACTATCGATAACTCTGGTTGAACGACACTTCCAAAGAATGACCAAATCACGTGAAACATAGGAACTCGACTACAATTATGCTGCTGATAAAAAAAGAAAAACCAAAATGAAATTATTTTTCATTGAAATGTACTAAAGAAAATATTTATAAGCAAAAATGATTAAAATGATATATGCGGCAAATATGTAGTGTCAACTTTGTCCTACAAGAAGTAATTGTATTAGTATCTGCTAATACGTTCCCAAGTTGTAGAATATATGTCATAAAATAAATACTATCGTAGTTTGCATAATCTTCAAATATTGCAATTTATAATGATATTTTTTTCTGCTTTTCTTTTCAGTTCCATACTAGTCAGCACTAAATAATATAATTGAAGTTATAACAAATATATTAAATTGGATAGACATAATACAATGCAGCTTGGTCATATGTGACTTCTTGAGCTGTATATATCTTCCTATGGTGTACTTCTCATTATTTGTTGGTATTTGTATGACATTTTAATTCTAACTATTTGAATATATATTTTTCCTTTCAGGATTAACTATTCAAGCTAATATGTATTACAAGATGCTTATTGGTTGGACAAGCCAGAAGATTAAAGATACATACTCCACACATAATGCATTTGATTTTAAGAATGGTGATATTTTTATTTCTGAAGTTCTCATAAATTTCTAAATTATATTTCACATGTGAAGTCGCATCTATGCATGAAACAACAACCAAACATTTTTCCCACTACATGGGACTAGTAAATCAAAGAATGTCATAATTCCCATAGGAGTGTTCGTGAGTTGGGTTGGGTTGGCTCTAATTTGATTTAATTCAATACCCAACCCAATCAATAGTGTTTAGTTTGGGTTCAGTGTTCAATCCGTAATTTTAAGATTAAACTCGAACCAAACCAACCGGCTCATCAATGAGTTGGGTTGGGTTGGATTCGCGGATCATCCACTAAATATTATTTTTAAATTCTAAATAAAATATCAATTTAATTAACACATTTATTTTACAAAAACATTAAAAAATTATAAAATTTTAGTATTTAATTTAAATAAAATGTATCGTTTAATGCCTAAAAACTCTTTCACAATTCAAATCAAGCACAAAAGAAAATACAAATGATGTAAAATATAATTTAAAGGGTAAGATGTATCTCTCTTTGAATATAGGAATTTGATTTTTCAAATTTGATTTAGACTTAAGTTTTTACAATTAATAAAATTTATAATTATATTAATAAAATATATATGCATTTAAGGATTATGCTAGATAGTTTATAAAGAATAAAATAAAAATAGCATGACATGTCAATGGGTTCACAGTTTTAAAATTTCGAAACCTTTACCCGAACCAAATACCAATGGGTTTGAACGAGTTGGTTCAGGTTGGACTCGTACATGATTGGGCTAGGTAAAAGTAAGAGTGGGGTTGGATTGGGTGAATGGGTTCGCGGGTTGGCCCGTACCCATGAACACCCCTATTCCCAATCATCTTTTCGTGCAATTCCATTGTTTTAGCAATTCCATTCTTTTGATAAAGAGCCTTGTGCTGGAGCATTCCTGTGGTTAAATGTGTTTTTTATATTCAAGCCTTTGGATAAGAGAAGTTATTGAGAAAGATTTTGAGATTAACGATTTGGATGGAAGCATAGTCCTAGATAGAACGTTATGGCAAAAGTTGATCCATGTAGTCGACCCCACTTAGTGGGATAAAGCTGTTGCTGCCGCTGTATATTCAATAGATAGCCTTTATAGTTAGTAATTTATTTTTCTAAATGATTATGAATTTAATGTGAAAAACACAATTTTCCAAACCGCACAAAAGCGAGAATTTTGGGGCATGTGAAAGATTAGAAAAATTAGTAATAAAGGATGCATGCGAAAGATTTAAATGTTATGAGGTAAAGGAGTGGACTTTGTGACTAAATCATTTGTATTATTTCATGCATTTATAAAAACTGAGAATGGAGGTATAATTTGTTGCGAAAAAATGTATCATCCGATAAAGTCCTATGTCTCACTCACCTGGTTTGGATATTGCAGTTCACAAGTTTGAGCGGTCTATGCTTGATGCTCCTGGTCCTTGTGTTCTCTTTGCCACCCCTGGGATGATAAGTGGTGGATTCTCACTTGAAGTTTTTAAACACTGGGCACCATCTGAAAATAATCTTGTCACTCTGCCTGGGTACACCCATTTATATTCTTTTTTCTTACTTCCTTTTCAATTTTTATAGTAGCTATGCTTATAAGATAAAAGATGAACAAAATGCACATAAATGTCTCCCGCTATCGGTGTATCACGTTTAAAAATAAATGGAATTCAAACTATTTTAAATCTATCACCTGGTAATCAATTGTATTTCTGTTGCTTGATGGCTTGGTGATGGATTATTTGCTGGTTTTGTGGTAAGCTAGATGGTTGGTCCTCACTCTGCACTTGCTTGAAAAGTTATAATTTTGTGTGTTTTCTAGAATAGTGGCTTTCCTTATTAGTCTGCGAATTCGGGTTTCGGGGGCTTAAATGTGCCACTGTTGTGAATATTATTGGTTGCCCATGATAAAAAGTAAATGAATAGTAGTTTTCTTCTCTCTTTATCTTTCTACAATATGTCACAACCTATATTGTGTGCATTGCAATGCTCTGTTTCTCCATTCCAATTTTTGCCTTTTCTTTAGTATTATTTTTCTTTTCTGTATACATTCATCTTATTTCGATATACTTACATATCAATTGTTTTCTATAAATTCAGTTCTGTGTTACTTTTGTAGGTATTGTTTGGCAGGAACTGTAGGACATAAATTAACATCAGGGAAGTCTACCAACATTGATATAGATCCTGATACACAGATAGACGTGCGTTGCCAGGTACGATTTATTTCTCACCCTTTTATTTACTAGGAAAATTATCTTCTGTGCGAACATTTCAGCAGGAAAATAAGTATTAGCAGCAGCATATACAAGTAAATAAATCTGCCTAGCGATAAAAAAAATCTGTATTAGAAAGCAAGAAAGAAATACCTCATTACTTTCACAGATTATATATACTTATATAAGTTATTGAGTTTGGTGCTATGAGTTTGTAACTGACATGACTTGAGAACAAGGATACATCTGAAACCATATATCTTATGTTGATTGTTTGTTAGATAAATGAAACACGAACTGACATGGAAGTAAATGAATCAGTTCATTTAGTTTCTCAAATAGTTTAATATTTTTCTTAAATTGACAGGTTCATCAGTTGGCTTTTAGTCCTCACACAGATTCTAAAGGGATAATGGATCTTGTAAAATTTCTCTCCCCAAAGCATGTTATACTAGTGCATGGTGAGAAGCCTAAAATGGATTCTCTAAAAGAAAGAATTCATTCCGAATTGGAGATTCCGTGTTATAATCCTGCAAACAATGAAACCGTAAGCATTCCTTCAACTAACTACGTAAATGCCGAAGCCTCTAGCACTTTCATCCGAAACTGCTTGAATCCAAACTTCAAGTTTCAGAAATGCGGTTCAGTGGACACAGGCGATTCCACTCTGAAAGACAGAGACCTGATGCCAGAACTTCAAGTTGAAGATGAAAGAGTAGCAGACGGAGTTTTGGTCATGGAAAGTAACAAAAAGGCAAAGATTGTACACCAAGATGAGGTTTTGCTCATGTTGGACGAAAAGAAGCAAGAGGCTTAATTTACATATTTTGTGTCGTTTACATATCGGTAAATGGTGGTGACTCAATAGATTGCCTATTTGACAAGAGCTCTTGATTTATGTTCTTACGTCAAAAGCTTAATGGTGACAACAGATCTGGAGGAAAGAATCAATACTTATGCATCAACAGAGTAGCAGATGGCAAGAGGATTGATCAAGCAGAACAGCATGTGTTGGAATCATTGCACTTTTCTCTGACAGGAATTTTATTGAAATAGACTTGAGCTGCAAGAACATGGAGCATTTGATAGTGTCTTGCTGGGTGGCCTAAACAAGATTCAGAAACTATGTGCTCATAATTTAAGCTCCCATGTTTATGATGCCGGAGAAAGTAAAATATGTTATAATTGGATCATTTTTAAATTATATATAATATTTGTAGTAATTATTTTTAGATATTTAATTAGGGTAAATTAAGAATTATTGACAGGTGTTATACTCTTTTTCAATGAATCGAATTTCATTTTGGTCTTTAGTTTTTTGTATAATTAGAATATAATTGATAAAAGCACATGTATTATCTACTAATTTCAAAATATTAATAAAATTTTATCTAAAGGTAATAGTATCTTCCATGACAGAAGTCTTTATTTATATTTATTAATGTAGACATCATTTTTTTATATTTATTAATGTAAATAAGTTATTGATAATAATTCAACAACTTTTAATTAGAAAAGATAGTGTTTTGATAGATTAAATTAGTTGACTTTATTATCAATTGAAAAAATTAACAAAATTGATTATGTTATTTAATATTAAAATAAAAAGCAAATCTAATAATTTTACTAAACTATTATTATAAACTTTAAAAATATTCTATTTTAAAATTTGTGTTATGCTTAGTATGTACTATTGGTTTAACCTTGTGTATATGAATGAAATCTTCGTTGGTTTAACCTTGTGTATATGAATGAGTTCTTTCCACTTATAAGATACAATGAAGGAATAACAATGGAAATGATATACTATTCTTTGAATTACACTTCCATAAGATAAATAGATTAGATACCCTATGTGCCTAGTAAAAAAATGTTCTTTTGATTTGGAAAAAAAAATGTACAATTGGTTTTTTTTCTCTTAATAATCGTCTTTTTAAAATTTTAAAGCATTAATGTAATACTTTTATTAATTTTTTTCATTTATTAAATTTCATTCAACTCAACTACTTCAATAAAAATAATTAATAAATGTATTTTCATAAAATTAAATTTAACTAATCATTTTCTTAAAGAGCCATAGACAAAAAAAAAATAGAAAGTTAATTTGAAGATAATTCTTATTAATTAATTAATTAAGTTGGGATTTAGAATATAAACAATTCATTTTAATATTTTTATTAACTTTTTTCATTTATTAAATTTTATTCAACTCAACTACTTCAATAAAAATAATTAATAAATGTATTTTCGTAAAATTAAATTTAACTAATCATTTTTTTTTAAAGAGCCATAGACAAACAAATAGAAAGTTAATTTGAAGATAACTCTTATTAATTAATTAATTAAGTTGGGATTTAGAATATAAACAATTCATTTTGAATTCACTATTTTCTTTATAAAGTAAAATATCTTCTACACACAACAGTACAAATTAATTATTAAAGATAACTAAATTTTTTTACTAAAATAACTCACTTTTTTATTAAAAAAAAATTGAAAATAAACCACTTTTCAATTTATTTTTTAAAATATCCTATTTTGAGGGTGTTATAGAGTGCTGACGTCATCTCAATTGAAGACTGTTTATTGGACTTAAATGGTGTTGTCAATTGGATTGGAGATACCATATAATGTTGTTGTTAAACATATAATGGTGTCACTAATTCATTTGGAGACAGGGTGCACTGTGTAATTTTTTTAACAAAAATAAATAACATTAATAATTAGTTAAAAATAATATTACATAAATTAATGTTGGCGACCGGGTTGGTCACACCGGCCACCGGTTCCACACCCCCTAGACACTCTCACTCGTTATACTCGTCCCCCTCGTTGTTAATTCACTCCAGGTGTTTGAGGAGTTGAAGTCTCAGGAACATTCTCAGTTGATTCCCTAAGAAATTTTTGCATTTCCAAGAGGTCTTGTGTGTTGAAATCGAGCGTGCGACCCATGCCAAAGTAGTTTGAACGTTATGAAGGGGTCATTGGTGTGCGGCCTGGACAAATGAAGAGGGACATTGGTATGAAGGCTTTGTTGGTAAAAGGTTGAAATAATATTGGTGTTTGAAAGCCATATGGTTGTTGTGATGTTAGTTGTTGTGATGTTTGTGTGTGTAGGCTAGGGTATGATGTATGAGCGTTTTGGCTATGGAAATATATTTGGGCGTTATGGCTATGGTATGATGTACCCTCATTTTGGCTATATCTTGATGTTGTGTTGGGGGCATAGCCATATTGGGTTTCTTGATAATAGTCATTTTGTTGGAGATGGTATATGAGACGCTCTTGGTATTGTGGTTGGGTGTATGACATGTTTGGATGGTGGCTTTGTGTGTTAGTGGGCTGGTAATTCTGTTGGGTATGGGGTTGTAAGTAACATGGCTGATAATTTCTCGGTGGGTTAGACATTGAAGCTTCTTGTGTGTAGGTGGTTTGTTGTGGGTCGTATAAATACCTCTCTTCGGAGGCAAACCTAGTTGCAATTGATTTGTACCAGGCCATATAAGTATTAGTTGGTATAGAAGGTATTTCCATCACCGGATCACGTAAGACATGGGCGTGACGATTCCTCCATTTACGACACTCAGGTTTTGTAAAACCCTTCCAATCGGGATAGTCCCATTGATCATTAGCTTTTTTTAGATGCCATTTACTGAGGTCAATCGGGGGATCTGAGATGTTTTGATGCATTCCAAACTGTAGTTTGACACGGTCACTGTGGTGCATCTCCACAGTGGTGAATCTGATGATTAACATGTATGCAGTCTAAACGACTGCATCTTCCTCACTGACTTCATGTAGGTCTTCCATGTTTAGATATGGATGCCAAACGAACTGAAGAAGAGAAAAATATTAGATCATAAAATGGGTGATATAAAAAATAAATGGATTTGTTTAGAGGCCTTACATCCCCAGGTGTAAGGTGATCCAAGAGATTGCGGTATTGAATGATACGATGTCTAGGACATCTCTTGTAACTCATACCCCGAGTCGACCATCTAAACAACAAATAGTTCAAATTCAATTAGTTAGACACAATAATTAGGTGAATTAACTAATATTAAGCTATTAACTTATTTTTGTGAATACGGGAATGAAAAGCTATTTGTGGGGAGTTAGGGATGAAAATCTAGACCAACCCCATGCTTGGAGCAAAACGGCGCATCCAAAAAAAGTAGATGTGTTTTTTTGGGTGCACTCACACAAAGCGCTATACAAATAAGATAGACAAGCGAAACCCCAACTATATTCTCTTGTTTTATCTAAGTTTCTCAATAAGGGTAAATATATAACGTGCATAGAAGAACCGGTACCTTCGGAAAATAAAAATAAACCAAGTAAAAGCATAAGATAAACCTGGTTTTTATACTTTTCATTTCTTCAGTAGAATCTTCATCTAATATTAAACTGTTGTACCATGCCTTGAGACGCGAAAGTAAGATACCTTGGCCTCTTGAGCTATCATCCAACAAGTCAGCACCCAAAAGTTCCTCACAAATTGAACTATCAAGGTTTGTTGGTCCATTGACCGTCTTACCATCAATACGCAAACCGAGTAACATGTACACATCCTCTAACGTCATGGTACATTCATCGGTTGGAAAAATAAGGTGTGTGTCTCTAGGCGCCATCTCTCTTGTAAAGCTAGTATAAAATTTTCATAAACTAAATAAGACATAATTTTGCTTACATGTCCAAAATCGACAAGCTCAATTTGGATACAATTGATTCGTCGGGGGCAACATATTCATGGACACGAGGACGAAACCTAGAGACATCCTACGAAAAAATAAACAGGTACAATAACACATTGTCAATTTAGAAAAAATTAACACGTACACATTTACACATTGTCAATAAAAAAACACTTACTGGAGTAAAAACTTGCATAATTCTCGATATTAGCGACAGTCCCTCTATGAGTTTCACCCATTGTCAATAGAGACATAATTCTTTGATACTAGTGACAATCTAGTCTGATAAAAATATTTCTGATGATTCAACCATCAATACCTCTAGCTGAACTTATATAACAACATAGGTCATGCATGTGACCAAAGTAAGAAAATTCATGCAACAAGGTGGCGCCACATGAATTGGCGACCATGTTTAAAGCTTAGGAAGAGTCGCCAGTCCATTTGGAGACTTCTAGGCACGTGAACTAGCTGATCATGTAGGCTGAGACATGTCCCATGCATGCATAGCAGGCTGACAATCACATGGCGACACTATGTGCTCAGACTGTACCATGTCTCAATTTGAATTGGCGCCCCCTTTCAAGGAATGTACCCTGTCGCCAATTTATTTGGAGACTTCATTAAATGCTCCATGCATATTTAACCAACCCTATGTATTGTCATCTGAAGCAACCAAATATAGTAACTCTCTAACAAGAAGTATATGATGTCATCTGCACCGAGATATGTTGTTAACACCCACTACGACGGAGAGACATATGTCTCTGATGTATCTGGGTTTGGTTTTCAAAACACGGATGTTATATGATTAACAATCAATAAAAACACAAGTTTATTGCATTTCAAAGATAGATTGGAGTTAAAATTAGGGTTTGGTCCTATATCACAAATTATATATCAAAACCCGTTTTTTTTTAAACCAACCACGTTATATTTTATCTACTTAAAGTGCACGATGATGAAGATGTTGAAAATATGTTTGTTAGTAACAAACATTATGGTATCAACTATATTGAGTTGTATATGTTACTCCAACAAAATATTCCATCTCAGCAGTCTCAGATCATCGATCAATCAACAGGTACAGACTCAGATGAAACGGAAACGGAATACTCAGATGAAATCAAACTGGAGGTCAACTTTGTTGATGACGAAGAAGAAGGAAGTGAGACACTGGTCGATTAACTGTTGAACAACACCATAGAAGATGACGGACAAGTGCCAATACCTCCAAGTCATGTATATTGTTCACCTCAACATATGACAGGCTTGGACTTGCAAGACGATGAGAGATCCTTGGATATATTTTACAACCCGTATATTCGGTCAGAAAATGAATTAAAAGTGGGAGACAAGTTTCATACCAAGGAAGAATGTGTACGAGCCATTAAAAAATATCACATGGATAACTCTGCTGATTTTAATGTACATCGAACTTATTCGAGAAGGTATGTCATTATTTTTCGTGATCCACTTTGCAAGTTTTAGCTTGTTGCGTCTTACAGGAAGAGAAGTGATTCTTGGAAGATAGCTTCTATAGAGTCACCTCACAGTTGCACTGCCACAAATATTCTTCAGGATCACCAAAAACTAAGCGCAGAATTGATATGTCAGGATATTTTTCCGCCTGTTAACAAGGATCCATCAGTGAAGGTGAGTATAATAATCTCTCATATCGTTACACGATATAATTATACTCCCTCGTACAAGAAGGTGTGGATTGCAAAGACAAAGGTTGTTGAATAGGTATTTGGAAACTGGGAGGATTCTTACAAAGAATTACCGTGATTTTTGGTAGCACTTAACACATACACATCAGGGATTGTTGTAATAATGGAGATAGTGTTGGCATGTAGGCCAGATGGATCTATTGTTGATGGAAATTCCATATTTCACCGACTCTTTTGTGTTCTGCAATATAATTTAGTTTCTCCTTTCAATTGTTGTAACCTTATATTTTCATATATTAATGAATTTTTGTTACAACAATGTTAACAACCAACAACAGATAGCGGAACAGAAAAATAAAACATTTTTAACTAATTACAACAATCAAACTCATGTAATTCGATCTAAATATCATTTCCCTCCCATCCTTGTCAGTTTTAACGCGAATCTACCCATGTAGGCGATCATGTCTCTCAATACTTCTTATTTTTCCCTCTTCAGGAATGTCTACATCTAACCACCGATTCACTGCCCTCTTTAGTTGGTTAAAACTTTGAATGTTCCAAAATAGTATGTCCATCAAAGGCTTCTCTCTCGAAAAGACGACTTTCCCGTAACAACGGCGATACATGTTAACAATAATACAAAGATATAAGATGTATTGTTGAAATAAATGATAACAACACCTCTATTTATAGGGAAAAAAAATCACTTTCAAGCATGTCTCTAGTTGAATTGGAGACACCATTGTAGCTTTTACAATGTGTCGCCAATTGGATTGGCAACACCATGTGTTGTCTCCAATCCAATTGGCGGCAGCACTTGATGTTTGTGAAGGATCGCCAATTCATTTGGCGCATGCATTCAATCAGTACCTCAAAGTGGGGTACTTTGGAAAATAGTTTGAAAAATGAGTTTTTTTTTTTGGTTTTTTATTTTATTTTAAAAGTGGGTTATTTTGGTAAAAAAATTCAGATAACTAACATCTATTTAAAAAGTTATCCTAACATTATTATTTCATACATACCAACTTAAAATCTACTCTGATTAAATAGTTAAAAAAATACTTTAGTATTAGGTGACACTATGTTTTAGTTGAAGCCACTTATTTTTACCGCTTCTGTTATTGTTTCTGGCTATAGTTTGGTTTTTGGAAGGTCAGTGAAAAGATGGCCAAGCAAGAATTTGTTCCTGTCGCCTTTGAGAACTGTATACCTGCTTCTTTATGCACAACTCCAGGTAGAATTAAATGGCTCTTTACTGAAGATGATTTTTCTTCTACTTGATTTATCATTAGATAATAGTTTCGTTTGATTCAACAAGCAAAATATCAACAATTTATTAAGGCATTGAACTGTTAAAAGTGTTTATTGATGTGAAAAGACAGGGTTCTGGGTTAGGGTGAGTAGGATGTCGTTAAGAGGATTAGAGATAAATTTAATAATTTTTTATTAGTTTGTTAAGTTTGTTATTTAATAGTTTGTTATTAGTTTATTAGGGTCTATTAGGGTTGATCATATTTTAAAACTCTAAAAGATAGATCATCAACCTATATATAAAAGCATGTCATATATCATCGAAAATCATAAGAATACAACATATTTTCAAGTTAAATTTCTATTATACCATCCGAGCATGGTTCCGATTCGGAAGAGAAATTGGAGAAGAAAAACACCTCCAAACCTGAAACAAAGAATACACAAGCTTATCATCTAAACAACTCTGATAATCTTGGAACTCCAATCGTGACAACATTGTTGAATGGAGAAAATTATCGCACATGGACAAGATCAATCAAGACGGATTTGCGTGCGAAGACGAAAGTGGGTTTCATTGATGGAAGAATCAAGAAACCATCAAGTCAATCTGAAGTGTACCATGTCTGGAGGAAGACGAATTCAATAGTGAAAACTTGGATGATCAATGCAACATAATCAAATCTACATAACAACAACCTACATTCTTCAATGGATTGAGATGTGTGGGTGGATCTTGAAGAGTGTTTTTCTCAGACCAATGCACCACAAATCCATCAGATGTGGAGAAACTTGTGTTTAGTACAAAAACAACCAGAAACAAATGTAACATATTACTACACTTAATTTAAAAGCCTTGATGAAATGAGGGAATTGCAAACCCTACCTGAATGTAGTTGCAAAGATGCTAAAGTATTGACATCGAGGGAAGAAGAGCAACAAGTCCATCTTTTTCTTAGAGGTTTTGATAGTGAACAATACTCTCATATCAAGGCCACTATGCTTAATACTGATCAATTACCCTTTATTAGGCGTGCTTTTAATCAATTGCAAAGATAAGAATCTCATTTTGCATCAGTTGAGGAAAGAGACTCCAAGGTGGAAAATGCAGTTATGTTTTACTCATATGCAAATAGAAAGAGAGAAAAAGAATATCATTCAAGATTAAAGTGTGATTAGTCTGGGAAAACTGGACAAGTCAAGGCAAAATACTTTGAGATTATTGGATATCCATCAAGTTGGGAATCATGAAGAACTCAAAGGTGAGAACCTAACAAATCATGAGGGAAACAAGTGGCAAATTTTGCTCAGGCCGCTGAGAGACAAGAACATCCTGAAGCATCAACATCAGAACACACCCTGAATGGAGTTTGTGCCAAAATTCATACAAGTTCACATGAAAACATGACTGGAATTTAAATATTGTTTCAACTGGATACTTGATAGTGGCGTTTCACACCACATGACTCTTTTAACCTCAATATAGAAGAAAATCAAAAAATTAGATAAATTTTTCTACATAACTACACCAACAGGGATTTCAACGTTAGTAAAAAATATGGGAGATGTGAATTTATCAAGTTCCCTTACGTTAAAAGATGTGTTATTGGTTCCTGATTTTAAATGCAATCTGATTTCAATTCATAAACTAACATATGATTTAAATTGTTCTGTGATTTATGATCAAAATTCTTGCACAATACATGACCAAGCCTCGAAGAGGAAGATTGGATTAGGTGACCTGCATGAAAGAGTTTATGTGTTCACAAAGAAACATCAACAAGACTTCATGGATGCAGCTATGAAGGACATGACAACCTTATCAGAATGGAATATTTCTCTAATCATGTTCTTCAGCGTATTTCACATTTAGTCAAATGTAATTTTGATAGAGCAAATTGTTGTGATGTACTCCCTTCGTTCTAAATTATATGACACTTTGAACATTTCACACGAATTAAGAAACGTAATCAATGTTGTATAGGAAATATAAATTATATATGACTTTACAATATTTCCCTTCATTTATAACATATGAAAGAGAAACTTAAAGAATTAGATCAAGAAATAGTAATAAATGATAGAGGGTATATTGGAAAAATTTCACTAATATTGCATTGAAATTGCAAAGTGACTTATAATATGGGACAAATGAAGTATGTCATAAGGCAAAACAATGTAGAAATCATTTCCCTTTAAATATTAATAAAGCAGAAGCACCTTTTGAATTGATTCGCTATGACTTATGGGGAAAATACCATACTGTCAAAAACAATGGATCATATTACTTTCTAACCATTATAGATGACTACACTCGTGGTACATGGGTATATTTAATGAAATACAAGACAGAGGCCTTACAACATTTAACTAGTTTTAGAAATCTAATCAAAAGGCAGTTTAATAGGCATATCAAAAGGATTAAGAGTGATAATGGGACAGCGTTTACAAACTCTGATTTCAAATGTTTCACTAAAAAAGAAGGGATCATGCATTAAACTTCTTGTCTTTCCACACCTCAACAGAATGGATGTGTGGAACACAAGCATAGACAAATTTTGAACAAAGCACGAGCCTTATGATTTCAAGAAAATTTCACATTACATTTTTGGGGTGATTGTATAGTGATAGTAGCGTATCTGAACAATAGAACCCCTACAACGGCAAATAAGGGAATCAGTCCATACGAGTTACTTTTTAAGAGAGCACTAAAGGATGAGCACTTGATAACTTTTGGCTGCTTGAGCCACAAGAAAAATGACTCAAAGGGAATCAATTAATTCGACCTCAGAGCTAAAAGATGTATTTTTTTTTTGTTATCCATAATGACAAAAAGGATGGAAAGTTTATAATCCAAAAACTCGTGAATGTTGCATATCAAGAGATGTAATGTTATATGAGCGTATTCTTCCTTACCATGTGCAAGACAACAATGGATCTACTAATTTTTTTAAATAACTTATCAAGTGATAACCTCAATTATGAGCCTTCACTCAATAATGATGCATAATTCGAAGTACTAAAACTTGAGATAATTCCTCATAATGACCAAACATCAAGTCCTATAGAAAGTTTACCCATTAAGAAACCTGAATACACAAGTCAAACTGAGATTCGTCCTATAGAGCAATAACATGTATCCATAGATGATGTGAATGAGGAATTCACTAATGATTCTAAAAAAGAATCATCAAGTAAAGGTGAAGGAGAAGTCTCAAATGAGGGGAGCCTTAGAACATGCCACGCAAAAGACGGCCTCCAAATCATCTAAAAGACTATGATTGTGGAAAATTAAACATAAACTCCTAGTGTATGGCATCAATACTAGAAACATATTCATCCATCACTAATAACAAAGAACCTTAATCATATACCCAAGCAGTCAAGCACACAGTTTGGAGAGAGGTCATGGATTAAGAAATTAAGGCTCTAGAAGACAATGAGACATGGGAACTAACTCATTTACTGCAAGGAAGAAAATTAATAGGATGTAGATGGGTGTAAAAAATCAAACATATTAAAAAGTACAAGGTAAGATTAGTTGCTAAAGGTTACACACAAAAATAAGGTGAGGACTTCAATGAAAATTTTGCACCAGTGGCCAAAATGACCATAGTCAGATGTTTGTTAATAGTTGCAGTGGAAAAAGGATGGAAATTGCATCAAATGGATGTTATAAACGCCTTCTTACATGGAGAGTGGCTTGAAACAAGCATCTAGAAATTGGCATAGCAAGTTATCTCAATATTTGATAAAATATGGTTTCCAAGACAACCACTCTGATCATAGTCTATTTACTTATTCACATGGATCAAATTTTCTTGTTGTTTTGATATATGTTGATAACTTGATCATTGCTAGTAATGAACTTGAGGCATGTGACCAGTTCAAGCAATATCTTAGTCAATGTTTCTACATGAGGGATCTTGCTTCGTTTAAATACTTCCTATGCCTGGAACTAACACAAGGGTCAGAAGGGATATTCCTTTGTCAAAGAAAATACACCTTAGACATTCTACAATAATGTGGAATGCTTGGTTGTAAGCCTTCTTTATTTCCAATGGAACAAAATAAAAAACTTGCTTTGACCAAGGGACCTCCACTCTTAGAACCGTCAAGGTATAGAAGATTAGTTGCATGTCGAATTTACTTAACTATCACTAGGCCTGAATTAACCTACTCAGTTCATATTCTAAGTCAATTCATGCAAACTTCACTCCAAGACCATTTGGATGTTGCTATGCAAGTCTTACGATATCTCAAATTTTCTCCTGGTCAAGGTATCATTCTTCCACAACATAATGATCTACATATAATTGGCTACTGTGACTCAGATTGGGCATCGTGTCCCATTATCAGAAAGTCCATATCAGATCATCTAATAAAACTTGGCAATGCTCTAATATCATGGAAAACAAAACAAAAAAGCCAAAATCTCTCGATCCTCAAGTGAGATTGAATATTATGCAATGGCACATGCCACAAGTGAAATACTATGGCTACGTAATTTTTTAGAGACTCTGCAAGTTCCATGCATCAAACCCACACTTCTGCATTGTGACAATCAAACAGCTCTTCATTTAGCTACAAACCCGATCTTCCATGAAAGAACAAAGCACATTGAAGTTGATTGTCATTTTATCAGGGAACACATACAATCAGGTGCCATAAGCATAACTTACATGCTCACCAAACAACAAAATGCTAACATTTTCACTAAGTCTTTAAGCGTGAAAGTTTTTAAGACCTCATGTTTAAGTTGGGTGTTCATAACCCTCACCCTCCAACTTGAGGAGGAGTATTAGAGATGAATTTAATAGTTTGTTATTAATTTATTATGTTTTTTATTTAATAGTTTATTATTAGTTTGTTAGGGTATGTTAATATTGATCCTATTTTCAAGCTATAAAAGATAAATCATCAGCCTATATATAAAGGAACTTAAACACCTAAAGATGTGAAAGAACGAAGGTTCGCCTAGTCTTGTGCTTAGCGTTATATCTAGTGTTTATCAATTTATTGTAAAATAAACAAGAGTAATTCTTGAGTTACTAAGGCAAATACATATACGCACACACACACACACACACACAAAAGGATTTTAAACTTCCCTTCTCTTTTGATAAAACGTCTTTATAAAAATCGAGAAAGTTCTTAATTGATTAAAAGTTTGTTTAATTAATTATAAAGGTGAAGTACACTATCTGATTGATTAAGAGGTTATTATAATCGATTAAATCAAAGTGTAATACCTCTTAATCAATTGACTAGTTTGCTAATCAATTAAGGGATGTCAAAAATCACTTTTTCTCTATTCTTGCTTGGTTAATCGACTAGTACATAGTTTTAATCGATTAAATCATTAAAAAGGCACGTGAATTGTTTTCTTTTTCAACCAAATTTTTTTCATATATAAAGGAGGTTTTTTCTCATTTCAAAATACACTTGTTTTCTTAGTAGAAACTTTCTAGTATATTTCTTTCTCTCATTCTTTTATAAATTTCTTTTTCACTAGAGTTGTCTTAATACCAAGAGAGTGAAAATTTAAATCTAAGAGTTATGGTGTACTGATTTTGTGCTAAATTGGTTATTCAAGAGTGTAATTATCTTGTGATCTCTTTGTAATTGATTTGAAGATTACAAGTTAATCCTGTAAAAAATTTAGGTGAATGTTATAGAGTTGAGCCTGTGTAAAAGCTCTGATTGTTTGTAGAAGATTCGTGGGATAATTCCGTGAAAAAGTTCAAGTTGTTTGTAGGGTAGTTTGGATTGATGACGTATAAAAGTTTAAGATTATTTTAGTGGAAATCTCAATAGAAATCAGGATAAATCTCTGATGAGATCTTTCTATCACTTATCTCTTTTATTTTTGTTATCTATATTTTGTGCTTCTTATTTCTCTTTTCTACTTTCGTGTTGCTTCATATATCTCTTCTAATATAATTTATTTTTAATATGAAGAAATTTATAAACTAATTTTTTGAAGTTTGAATATTACAATTCATGTAAAATAAGTTGGCTAATCAATTAAGAGGTGATTCTAATTGATTAAATCAAAGTGTAATGTCTCGTAATCAATTAAAGAGGTTGGTAATTGATCTTACCAGACCAGAATGAGATCAGTAGTCAGCAACGCATCGTGAGCTCCTAGTTTGCACGGTGGTGGTGAAGAGGAGGGGGGTGTACCTACAAGATACTCCGATGTCAAAGTAAGAAACTGAGTAAAGAGAGAGCAAATACAAAGTGCAGAGAATTAGAATACCTGACCTACTAGTGAAAGAGGGTATTTAAAATGTGCCATCAACACTGGGCCAACAGTTATTTTGCATTGGGTTGGATCACTAGGCACAATAGTAATAATTGTCAGGATCTTTGTGGCGTATAGAAGACCAACACGTGGTCTTCATCCTGGTCCAACTGCCCTGTGATCTTTGGAAGGTGGCTGACATGTTCTTTCGGACGCGGATAGTTGTCTGATGACGTGTCCTCGCGTGGGGAGTACGTGGAGACCGTAGGGAAGACGCGTAAGCGTTTCCCGTGTGAGTTGGTGGATTGGGCCTTCATTAGACCCTCCTCGACGAGGAGTTGGGTTGGGTCGTGCCCGACGGTGGCTGACCCAGTCCAGAACAGTAATGTATTAAGTAACGTCGAAAATCAAACTTTCTTATTTTGACTTGTTAATCGATTAGTACATAGTTTTAATCAATTTAATCATTAAATTTTTTATCTAGAAACTTTCAACTATATTTCTTACATTCTTTTATAAAGTTCTTTTTCACTAGAGTTCTTTTAGTGCCAAAAGAGTGAAAAAATCATCTAAGAGTTGTATTGTACTAATGTTGTGCTAAATTATTTATTCAAAAGTGTAGTTCTATTATGATCTTTTTGTAATAGATTTGAAGAATACAAGCTAAGTCTTAAAAAAAAATATTTTGTGAAAGTTATAGAGTTGAGTCTGTGTAAAAGCTCTGGTCAAGCTTATTGAGTTGAATCTCTGTAAAAACTCAGGTTGTTTGTAGAATATTTGTGGGTTAATTATGTGCAAAACTTCATGTTATTTGTAAGGTTGTTTGGATTGATCCTGTATAAAAGTTTAAAATTATTTTAGTGCAAATCTCAATAGGAAACTTTTAGGGACTTGAGTTGGCCAAATAATTTAGGTGAAAGCAGGATAAATCTTTAGTGTGGTCTTTCTATCCCTTATTTCTTATATTTCAGTTATTTATATTTTATGTTGTATATTTCTCTTTTATATTATCTCGTTGCTTCATCTATCTCTTCTAATATAATCGGTTTTTAATCAAAAAAAAGTTATAAAGCAATTTTTTAGAAATTCGAATATCACAGTTCATATAAAATACAATGGCTAATCGATTAAAGGTCCTTCCAATCGATTAAATTAAAGTGTAATGTCTTCTACTTTGCTTGGTTAATCTATTAGAACATAATTTTAATCGATTAAATCATATCCTCATTTTAAAATATACTAGATTTCTTAATAGAAACTTTCTACTATCTTTTTTCACTTGAGTTGTCTTACTAACAAGACATTGAAAAATTCTATGGTGTGTTGTACTAAATTGTTTATTCAATAGTGTAGTTTTGTTGTGATCTATTTGTAATAGATTTAAAAAGTACAGGTTAAGCGTATAAAAAGTTTAGGTGAAGTTTATAGAGCTAAACATGTGTAAAAGTTCTATTTAAGGTTATTAAGCTGTTTAAAAACCCTGGTCATTTGTAGAAGATTTGTAGAATGATCTTGTGCAAAATGTCAAGTTCTTTGTAAATTTGTTTAGATTGATCAATGTTTCAAGATTATTTTAGTGAAAATTTCAAGGAAAAACTCTTATGGACTTGTAAGTTAAATAGTATAGTTGGAACCATGATAAATGTATTGTGTGATATTTCTATACTTTATTTTTTACTACCTCCCTTGTTTTATATAAAAGACAATTCAATTTTTAGATTCATAAAATAATCAATCTATTTAGTTAGTTTATAAACTAGATACATTGATTATTCAATAAACTTAAAATATGAATTGTCTATTATATAAAAAAACGAAGGTAGTATTTTATTTATACATATTTTTTACTTATTCCTCTTCTATATTATTGAGTTGCGTCATCTATTTGTTATAATATAATCCATTTTCAATAAAAAAAAATTATAAACCAATTTTTTAGAAATCTGAATATCAAAATCTTGCCCTTTCTCATATGTCTGGAGTGGAGTAGCATCAAAGTCTAACTTATGTTATAAAATTAATCACCGCAAAAAGAAGTGACTTCAAACAATTTATTAAATAGACTTTAATGGAATCACTGCAAAAAGAAATGACTTCAAACAATTTATCAAATAGACTTTTAGGGAAATTGTATGTTTTGTGAAAAGAGATTATTAGAATTTTTATAGAGTATAAATTATAATATATAAAATGTTGGAAAAGCTGTTAAAAATAGTAGTTTTGTTCTCACACATCAAGTTGATGGTCTAAAATAGTAATTTTGTTCTCACACGTCGAGTTGATGGTCTATTGATGTTCTGTCAAACAAAGATATAAATTTTAACAAAGGTACAAATTTAACCAAAGATAAAAAAAAAAGTGGTAGGACACCCTTCAAATAACACTAATAGAACTCCAGGATATGGAAAAATAATTTTAATTCACATTGAATCATATGAGAACTCTAATAAAGTTTATCAAAATGAGGATTTTTATTATACAACTTTAAGTTCAAAAGATTAAAATACCAAAGATATGACATTGTTAATCCAAAAATTCAAAAGATTCATGAAGCATATCAAGCAACAATATTCTCAAACACAAAAAACAAAGATCTTCATTCATCACAACATGCTATTAATGTGAAAAGAAAAGTCATATAAAGTCAAAGTGCAATCAGAACCAAAATTGAAAAATAGAACTGAAATATTTAAAAAGCCACAAAAAGAAACCGAGAAGAATTACATAACTTATAATGACAATGATATGGTATCCTCATATTTCATGGGGAAGGAAACATCTTTTTTTATGATAAAAACATGAAATTGTCCAAACCCCATCCTTTTTTCAAAGTTCTCCCGTACTTGGGGAAATTTTTACCTTAATGATATAGGCTTTGCATAACTAATCACATTTCCCATTTCGATTATTAGTAGATCATCATAAGAAGAAAACGAGTATTTCAAATTCACAATATTTCTGAGGCAACTATCATCTAAACAGATATGGAGGGGACAATACCAAAGCCACTTACATCCTCTCTATTTGAGTTCTAAAAATTCAATGACAACATAAAAAACAGTTACAAAACTACATCATTTTAAAAACAGCAAATAACCATCCAATTATATTGTAAAAGTTGAAACAATCAAAACTGCAAGGTAAAAAGATATTCTGTTCCTTAAAATTAAAGCAAACCAGATACGGAACAAATTATGAAAGCTCCTAACATGCTTAAAATAGATTATGCAATAAAACAAAAAACAGGTAAAACTCAAGCATCAACCCTCTCTTCCTCCAAGATCAAGGTCTTTCCTGTTGGCTTGGCCAATAGATCTGTGTATTCTTGGAATGGAGATTTACTGAAGCGAGTCTCCTTCCAGAATTCAGGTGTCAGGAAACCATAGGTTTTGAGTAGACAGTCAAATGTTGCCTGCAAAATAGATAGTGTAGTTAACACCATTTACAATAAGGGGTAAATGTCATACTAACAAGAGTAGATGATTTCACAAAGAAAAAGAACAATAGTAACAAAGTTTAGCAAACAACAGATTCAATTGCAGGAACACAACACTGTAAACCAACACCAAACCAACACAAAAAAACATAGAAACTACCAATCCAACGTTATCTTGCACATTACAACCAATTGTAATGCATCAAGAAAATGTAAAATGAAATACAATTACAATGTGGATGTGTTACTGCTTAAATCGGTTAAAATTCAATAGGTTTTTTATTGCAAAATAAGATTTTCCATTCAAAAATAGGCCTCACTATTTCACTACATACCTAACATTTAAGGATTTAGCTTCTCTAAAATGAGCAAAACCTAATAAACTAATTAAAATTGCTATCATAAATGTATAATATATAATAATCAAAACACAATAAGCTAATTAAAATAAAACTAGTAAAAAAACAAACCTTGACGAAATTGCCGAGGGTTTTGGTAGATCCTCTGGAGGAAGTAAACACGTCATCAATCCCAGCAAACTGCAAAACCTTCTTAGGAACCCTAGCAGCAACAATCCCCGAACCACGAGGAGCCGGAACCATCCTAACAGTAACAGATCCACATTTGCCAGTAACCTTGCAAGGAACTGTATGCGGTTTCCCAATCTTATTCCCCCAATAACCTCTCCTCACAGGAATCACAGAAAGCTTCGCAAGAATAATCGCACCACGAATCGCAGTAGCAACTTCCTTACTACACTTCACCCCAAGCCCAACGTGACCATTGTTATCACCAACCACAACAAAAGCCTTGAACCGGGTTCGCTGACCGGCTCTGGTTTGCTTCTGAACCGGCATGATTTTCATGACTTCGTCTTTCAGAGTTGGACCAACGAGTGTGTCGACGATTTGGTGCTCCTTGATGGGAAGAGAGTGGTGGTAGATCTCCTCAAGGGTGTGGATTTTACCTTCTTTGACGAGACGGCCTAGTTTGGTCACTGGTACCCATTTTTCTTCTTCTTCACGTCTGCCTCCAGATCTGCGGCGGCCTCTGCCTCTGTCTCCGCCTCTTCCTCCTCTTCCTCCTCCGAATCCTCTTCCGAAACCGCCACGATCACCTGCTGGGGCTGCTCCTCCGCGTTCTGCCATTGTTGGTTGAGAGAGAGTGAGAGAGTGCGGCGCTGAGAAGAAACCCTAGTGATAATACAGAGAAGTGAGAAGTGGAGAGGATTTGTGTTTTGTAGGGTTTTTTCGTTGATGGTTTGGATAGTTATGTTGTTATTGGGCTTTTCTTATTGTACTTTTGGGTTTTTTACTCATTTTTTGATCCATACTTAATCCCTATCCAAATTTTAGAAAGATTTCAAATTTACTTTTCATTACATTAAATATTTTTATTCTTTAATTTTTAAAAATTTCTCACATATTTCTCCAATTTTTAAAATTTTATCAAAAGAGGATGAATAGTATTTGTCTCACTTGCTTTCCACCTATTATTGTGTGCATCTATTATTCACAATGTGCATCAATTTCTTAGTTATATCGTTTATTGTTTGTATTAATCGCTCATTTATGGAAACAATGGGAGTGATGTGTCCCTACCTATAACGGTATGGGAGAGGAAGTCAAAAAGGGGGAATCCCATATTCTAGAGTAATAGCAAAAGTAACTATCCATTTTTGAAGTTCCTACGAGTTGAAAGTGTTGTTACTCATTTCTTAGAGTATAAGATCCGACTCAATAGACTCATATAAATATTTCAACCCTAAGGTTGATTGGTTATAGAATTCACTTTGAAAACACCATATACATAGTTTTTCACTATCCCATTGTGAACATGCTTTAACAACACAATAACCTTAAAACTCTTTGACAACCCTACACAATTAAGGGTTGTCACTCATTGTGTTTTTAACAAGTGATAACTGTCAAAATTACGTAAAATACACAGGCACTTGTTGACTTATTTACAAGCAACCAATATAAAAACCTTTAATTATCTATGAAAAATGATAAAACACTTGTTTGGATTTTTTGCATGCACATTTACCAAAAGCAAGTGAAAAGGACTGAAAAATCACCAAACAACGCATAAAGACCTTACTAAGACCAATTTTCTATAAGCAAGGGTTGTTAGGCCACGATCTTGGGCACGCTAGGAGAGCACGGATGATAGAAGACTTCCTATCTAATTAACTTCATAGTGAATGAAGAGTTTATACGGTAAGTGGATATGGGTGGTGTGCTTAGAAAGCTATGGAGACTAGGCCTAGTTCCATAGTGAATTGGGATTACTTAATAGAGAATAAAGTATAAGACGGTGGACGGTGTGCCTAGGGAGCCTACCTTTCTTAAACCTATAAATAAGAGGTCCAGTTTCAATTATAAGAGAGTTTTTATGGTTTCAAGGGAGTACATAAAAGGTAGTAGGTTCACCTTGGTCTCAACAAGAGAATAAGAGAGACGTATCAAAGGTGGAAGCACTGCTCAAGAGGGGATTAACATTGGAATATCGATTAAAAATTTGTGATTTACTTTTCCGCTACCAAAACAACTATAAACCTTTGCTTATAATCATAAAAACGATTGAATATGTCTTTAAGCACAACCAATCTCTATGGATACAATAATATTGCACTGCTAACTAGATACCACAACAAAATGGAATTGTTGCCAGAGACTAGTGTTAGTTTTTAAAGACACCTCAATAGTTTTTATCATTTTAAGTATTTTGCTAATATTTGTGAATATATGTATATTTTGTTTACAAATATTAACCTACTAATAATATTAGTTATTCTTTCCTGTTTATGCAAGAAAAGGATCCAACATAACCTTTTTTTTCGATTCTGAAATCGAAAGAACCACAAGAAAAATCACAAAGGAAAATTAGAAATCTAGATTGCTAGATCGAGAAGAGTCTTTTGTTCTAAAATAAAACATGGTTGACACAGATGACAACAATCAGAAAAAGAATAACAACAATGAAAATAACATTGGGGGCATGTCATGCCACAACATTCGAAAAATGTCTAGCGCACATAGCTAAACCACAAAGGAATGTCTGTCAAAAGGATATGGAAACGAGATTGTTACAAATTTTGTATGCTAACCCTTTTGCATATTTAGATCATGAAGACCTCTACACGCACCTTACAAAGTTTTACGAGATTTTTGGGATGCTATGAGCCTCAAATATTAAAGAGGAAGCATTATTCATAAGATAGTTTCCACATTCACTAATCGACATAGCAAACTAGTGGTATTTATACCAACCAACATCCAAAATGAAAAATTGAGATGCATTAAAGGAAAAACACTTAAACAAATTCTTTCATCACAACAAATTCATAGAAGCTAATACAACCATTTTGATGTTCTCCCAAGGTGAAATTGAATTACTTTGTGAAGCATGTGATCATCAAATACACCATAATAAAAACCATGCTAAAAGAAAGAGTGGTATCATTTCCACAAGAATTGTAAGAGATGCATGAAACACCTTAATAAAGGTAGGTTACATTCTATGAATTATGCATTGGAGATCATCTAACTGGATTTTACTCCCCAACTGATGTTGAAGTAATTGTCTAGGAAATCAACAAAGGTATGTGAAATATCCAAACAACAACTTTCCAAAAAACAACTTTTATCGAGGATGGAGATTTGAAACTGGTCCACTCATTCGACAACTTTTTCAGTGTTACACATAAACATATAAACAACAATACAAATCGAGGAAGTTGCAGTAATTAATTAATCAGTTTATGCATATGCCTATGGCCATGTAGAAAAATATTTAAGCCTCCATAAAAATCCTTGAGGCGCAAGTTGGCCAATTAGAGAAATAATTAGCTGATATCTCAAACCCTACATTTAGTGCTAATACATAGACAAATCTAAATGAGCAATGTAATGTAGTTAAAAATTATCATAAGATTGTTGTTGAAGTCATGGAAGAGGAAGTAGAAGAAAAACCAAAGGAAAAAGAATCGCAAGAGGAAAACTACGAAATTATGCAACAAACTCCACCCCGAAAAAAAGCAGACACTAGGATAGTTGATAACGGGATAACACATAGTGTATTTTGACTCGATTCACATGCATTTCCATGTCATTTCGTATATTTTTATTTGTGTTACGTTGCTATTTATTGTGTGCCGCATGTATGTGTTGATTGGGTACTCATGCGAGGAAGAATGAAGAAAAAGGGATTGAAAAAAGGCCAAAAATGCTACAAAATGGAAATCTAGCGGGCTGAAGCCTGTCAGCCCCCCTTGACAGTTGTCAACCCTTAAAGATATGAAAAAAAATAATAGCTAATGCCCATCATCCCCAGCCGACGACCGTCAGCCTGACTAAAGCTGGTTTTTCTCCCCACTTTAGTTGATTTAGTCTCCCCACTCTACATGTTTTTCTCAACCACTCTTCTCTAGTTTTCAGCAGTTGTTTACACGAATTCTAAGCTATATACTAGAATTTCAATTTTAGTTTTAATCATTCAAGCTCTTAGTATTGTATTAGGCAGAAAATGACTTATTTACCCACATCTAGTGATAAGTGCAATTTAGTAGTCAAATTTTAGAAGAAATTTTGTAGACTTGGATCGTTTGTGACTCAATCTTGCCAAAATAATTTTTTCAAAGTTTAATTCCAGCATTCTATTGTTCCAAATTTACATTGCAGGTTCATTTTTATTTACCCATATTCCTTACTGTATTCGTTCTAAGTTTTATTATATATATACACCCCAAATTTCACCCGTTGATTTTTTGATCTTTTGCATATCATTTAGGTCAATCATTCATGCATAAATAACCAAATTATTTAATTCTTGCTTTGTTTTGTTTCTTGCAGATTATGGTTTGCTTCAAGAGGCTTCAAGGGTTGATCAATCAATGTTTTGGATAGGTCATTCAACAATTAAGTCCCCATACTCCTAAGAGACCTCCCTCCCTCAATAATTCAGTGTAATATGGCTTCATCACAAGTTCTTTGAGGCTCAGGTTTTGCGGGACTGAATCAAGGATCGGGAAAGGTTATCAGTTTGGATGTATGTGGTGTGGTTTGAGATTCAATGGAGGTTTGACCTAATTTTGGTGAAACAAGTGGTTTGTTTAAGTATCAGGTTATCAGGTTATAGCAAAGATTATGAATTAGGATTTTGGTTCTCATTATTGATCTAAAATTCGCCTAGTTTTGTTTTTTAATTGAAGGTCATGTTAAGATAAATTTGAGGTTGTGATGTTGTTCAGAATTTGTGGCGGTCAAGTGCATTTGTAGAGGTTTTAAGTGTCTTTCAAGTTTGGTGGTGCGTTACAAAATCCATATCCATTTACAATAACCATATGTCAAATCCATTTCAAAATCGAATTGTCCATTTCATGTCTAAATAACCATTTCTTTTGTTAATATCTAGTTAAATTAAAACTATTTTCAATCCAATTTAATTTCACTTTTTTTTTTCTAATTCCAAGTTCAATTTCATATTCAAGTTTCTTTTTGTTTTTCTTTCCTTTTTCCAATCCCACTTAAACTTCCAGTTTCATAACCAATTTCAAAGATATTTTCAATTCAGTTTTCTAATCCATTTCCATTATCTTTATTCAACTTATTTTCCCAAAATATCCAATCCATACTCATTATCTTTTTTTTTTGTAATTCCACATATCCATATTTTTTCCCATTATCTATTTCATAAAACTCCAATTTTTATTCATTTACTATTGCAAAAAAAAAAAAATCACAAAAAAATCTGAGTCCAAATTACAATTTTTTTACAAGCCCAATTTGCATTTTTTTATAACCAAAAAGTCCATATTTCAAAAAAATAATAATAACAAAAGTGTCTGTTACAAGAGCCTTGATTCACAACACAAAGCTCCAACCATAGTCTGCAATCAATAACAATACCCTTTCACAGCTTGCACCAAATTGACTATCCTCAAAGCCTTCCCATAGTTTATGTGCATCCTGTTACACACACATTTGACTTGTTACTACAAAATGCCAAACAAATGTTCCATCACTTGAAAGCAACAAATTTTGCTGCACTGCTATAACACAAACCAAAACCATAATGACACGGTCAAACATCTACAACCAGTGCAAAATGACCAAAATGTGATGCTACCAGCCAAATCTCTGCAACCATCAGCACACAACCTGCAAAACCTGCAAGATGATAACAACAAGACAACAATTCTGCACAACAGGTTTGTGAATGCTACAATGCAAGAAATGAAAATTCAAAAATTGAAGAAGCAAAATTTTGTTTTCGAGTTAAAAGAGAGGAGAAACAGTAGAAGAGGGGGCAACAAGAAACATAATTTTTTTTGGGGGGAAAACTCACCTTCTCTCCACTTCACCCTTCATCTGAACCTCACATACATACACTTCCTTCCACTAGATCTGGAACAAAAATTCTCTTCATCATTCAACAACCAAAACGTGAAATAACCCTACCACGAACCTACAGCTTCAACACGACACCACAACTTCAACACGCATCTGCCATCCTTTCTTTCCGTCTCTATTTAACTCTTCACCAACGCACAATGCTCAAACCATCCAACCATCGTCGCTGCAAATCACCATGTTCCACCTTCAAAATTCAATTCACTACATGTTCTGCCTTTAACCTTCAAATAACGTGTAATCAACACACACACACAACCCTCATAACTTCATAACTATTCTGAAACCTTCTCCTTTCCTCCCATCCACAATCAAACACTCAGGTCATTTTTAATTTCCAATCGAAACATAATTGAGATGGAGTAGAATAAGTTGGTTCGAAATGAAAAGTGACACAAACCTAATTCGAGCAAAATCAAAGTGGTTGATAGAGTGAGCAGACACGAACAAACCCATAAGAAATTGAATTGAGAAATAGAGACAAAGCAGAAACGAAATTGGGGAGAGTGAGAGGACGGAGGAGTCGCACAAGGTAAAGAATGGAGAGAAAATTGTTTGGTTGTTCGTTCATTTTGCTTAAGCCGTTTTGTGTTTCTGTTCTTTTAGGTTGATATTTTTTTAGAGGAATTTTTTGGATATGGGCTTGGGAAGCCCATTTGAATTTGTTTTCTTCTTCACCGCACATACCTTTCATACACCCCTCATGGGCCTTCACACTCATCTTTGATGTTTATATATATATATATATATATATATATATATATATATATATATATATATATATATATATATATATATATATATATATATATATATATATATATATATATATATATATATATATATATATATATATATATATATATATATATATATATATATATATATATATATATATATATATATATATATATATATATATATATATATATATATATATATATATATATATATATATATTAATTATTGTCTTAATATTGGATTTTGTATTAATTAGTATTTTTTTTCTTCTAGAAATATGTTTTTGTTGTTTAATTTGATTTAATATCTAGTTTTAGTTGTTAAATAAAAATCTCAAAATGCATTTTATTAATGGAGTTTTTTTTAAAGAATATTAATTCTGTTAACTTTATTCATATTCAAAGGTGTAAATGTTAGGGTTTTCTTTTCGATTGCTTCGGTTTTAATTTCTTTGACTTTTTCTTTTTGTAACTTAGACCAAATCTCATTATTTCAATTTCTTGCATTGACTATTTAATTCTTGTTATTTTGTGATTATCAATTGCCCTCCTAACTCATGCATTTTGTCATAATATTTTCCTTTACTTGATTTTATTATGTGCTTGATATATCCTCCTATTGAACTTGAAGTGTTGTGTGCTCATGTACTTACTTGAGTCTTGATGTTTTTCTCTTGGTAAATCTTTTTTATGATATGTCTTCTTGAGGATTACTTGATCCTTGGCATGTTGTATGCCTCATGTATATTTTGACTGAGTGAAATTGATGACTTGTTTGCTTGGTATTATGAGTTGATTTGGTTACTTTAACATTGGCTTTTCATATGATACCATTCATTCATGCTTCTTTTTTTGCTTTGGTACTTGAAATCTTTCTTGATACTCCTTTGATGTTGCATACCTACACCATTCCAAAGGAAATGTTTCCCTTGTTGACTACCATGTCATATTTAGGATAGCTTAGCCTAACTTACTCCTTTCTTCCCTTTTCCCTTTTATCCTAGCCTTAGGGTTAAAGTCGTCACACTCTATGTGAATGTCTTGCCATGGACACTTACCTTCCCCTTCTCATCCTAGCCTTAGGATTGGAGTTGCCTAACTCCACGTAAGTGTCATGGTTATGAACACTTACTCCCCTTTGGAACTTTGGCCACAATCAAGAGTTATTCACCGTAGTGAGGTGAAATACAGACGCTCTAATTTCTCATTCCCTAATGAGGGTACGTATGCACGAGGATCTCTATCCTTGGTGAGCTCACTAACAACTTACTTCCCTTTTCTCTCGCCTCAGTGTGATCGAGACTTTTTCTCTCACCCTAGTGCGATCGAGACCAACCAACCCTAGTTAGGTGAACTACGAATGCTCTGATTCCATCCTAGTCATGATACGTAGGTGTTGCACCCCAAAATTTGCTCAACCTTTTCTTGCCTGATTTATGTTTCATTGCATTTCATTTGCATAGTTACATCATGTACATAGTTCAATCATTGGCATATCATAGCATATCATGCATCCAGCAAGGGACCAAGTGTATTTCGTATCAGAAGAGCCTAGCAAGAGGTGTTATCCAAGTATGAGAAGTCATCCAGGCCATCAAGAAGTGATTTGAAGTCTTGAGAAGTTTGAGTGCTTACATGAGGGTTTTGCTCCTATCTAGAGGAATATTGAGAATCATCAGTGGGATGTGAAACATGGAATGTGGATTTGAGGTGTATGGATCTCATGGGGTGCCTAGAGGGCCCTATTGAAGCTGAGACAAGTCATTGGTTCAAGTACAAGAGCCACAGTTGAGGTGCAGTCAACTAGGGTTTCATCTGGGTCAATCCTAATTCAATTGAGTAATTGGAGAGCATCAAAGCTTACTTTGAGGTCATGGGATTCATGGATTGATATGTTTATACATGTGTGGTGTTGTGCCAAGATCAAGCAAAGAAGAATCAAGAATGTGGGAAGTTGCTAAATTAGGGTTTCAGTGTAAAATCCCATGTTTAGTGCCTAACTTCAAAGCCACATAAGTCAAAATACAAGTTTCAAATGGATCTTTGGCCAACATGAAACTTGTAGAGCATCTCAATACCTTTAATTTGAGTACTAGAAGTCCTCAAGGGGATTCATAGAACTCAAGTTATGGTCCTTGCAAGTTACAGGTCATCAGATGACACTGAAATTTATCTGTGAAAGTCACTTGACTTCCAAGCAACTTTTTCCCTTCAAGGAGTTTTCAAATGGACTTTTGGCCAAAATGAGAGTTGTAGGTCTTGATCTTATATTTCCATAGAGTACTAGAAGTCCTTGATAGGATTTGTATAACTCAAGATATGATCTTTGCAAGCCAGGGGTATTTTGGGTATTGGTGATTATAGGTCATTTGTGATCATAGGCCATTTTCACCAACTTAGAGGCCTCAAATGAAAATTTGTTCAAATAGGAAGTTTCTCAAATAGGGTTTTAACCTTGACCATGCATCAAGGAGGCTTTGAAATGGCTCATAGGAGAAGTTGGTTTGAGAAATTTTGAAAAGGAAGAAATTAAAGTGATTAAAAGGCCAAAATTGTGGAAAAATTGATATGTGGCCAAACAAGTCCATGTTATATACCATTTTGATCAGAAGAGGCATTTTAAAGATGATGACATTACCATATTTTGGATTTGAGGTCATTTACATGTGGTTCCCTTTTGTTACTTAAGTAGGAAGCAACATTTGAATTACATACCTTTGGATCAAAAACAAGGGAATTACCATCCCCATTCCGTTCAAAATGTCACAAGAGGAGAAATTCAAGCAAGATGGTGAGCTAGAACAGAGCAAAGTACAACTTTGGCATATGAGATTTTGAAGGAAAATGAGAAATTGAATTTCTCATTCAGGTTGTTACAGAAGGTTCTAGAGTGTTCTAACACACTTTATATAACATTTGCAATGGGTTCAGATAGTTTTTTTGGCAAGGATTGAGCAAGGAACCAGAGCAAGCCATTGAAAATTCTCAAGCTGCATCAAGAATCGGGTTTTGGAATTGAAGAGGATTCAAAGCAAATTGATTATTGGAGAAGCTTTAGAAGTGGTTCTTGAGTGATTCTGCAAAAGATTGGAGGTTGAATCGAGCCATAACCTCATATGTTCATCCATTTTTTCCAGGTTTGTAACTTTCAAGCTTTAGCTTAATTTATAGGTAATTGCTTAGGTTTTGATAGTTGGATAGGTTAGTGTTGATGCTTAGGTGGATTTTTAGGCACAAGAATTGGACGATTAGAGATACTTTAGGTCAGTGCAAGATTTCTGTTGGAGCTTAGTTCTCCTGATTCTTGAGGTTACAATTGCTTTTGGATAGCAAGATTCAATCCCTGAAGCATGTAGACGAGTTTAGGCTTATTAATTGCAAGATTGAAGATGTTCAAGATTTGGTGATTTCTCTGCAACTTGGATCGGGTTTGGTTTTAGAGGATGAATCAATGGATTTGGAGGTCATATTCATGATCAGGGGAGAATTTCAAGTGAGATAGGGTATTTAGTTGGCTTGTTTGATGCACTTTTGGATATGCCACGCCGGAGAAGACGGTGGCGCAAAGCTCAGGCCACCGTCTGAGTTTCTCCCTCCATTTTTCAAACATTTGGGGACGATGACTCCCAACCCTAGGATCCATGCTTGACTTTGACTAATCTCATAAACCAATGGCCACGATCTGGTTTCGTTTTCTGAAGAGAAAGAGTTTGATCAAAACTCACCGTTTCACTTAAGTGTTTTGGATGGGCTTAAGTGAACTGCTTGATAATCACACCTCCATTCAGGCCCAAGGTTGAAAATACACTGAAATTAGTTGCTATTTGACACACAAGTTTCCCAATTTCCATGCTATTTTCCATTTATTTTCTGTTAGTTGTTTTGGGCTTAGAGATATTTGATACGCGCACCCCCCTTAGGCCCAGGTTTGGATTTTAACTGGATCTCATTGCTATTTGCAACGCAACTTTATTAATTTTCTTCATATTTTCTTTTAATTGCATATTTTGCATATAGTTAGGAAATAATTCACCATAAATAGAAAAATTAATCTTTTTAATCCAGGTTTTTTTCCCCTGACTCCTTAGAGTGTCTAGAATTTTAGGAATTTAATAAATTCACTTTTCATGCATTTTAGAATTTATTGGCATTTTTTGTATTTTAATTGGTTTTATTTGGAATTTGTTTGATGATTGATCTTGTTGATTTTGGTATGGATGATTGGTGTGGATTTTTGAGTTGATTCTTGTTGGCTTAGTTAGTTTAGAGATTCATGTACCCATAGTAAGTTTCTCATATTTTTGTGAGATAATTTTAGGTTGTTTTGAACAATAAACAATAGGTGGTGTAGATTTAGGGTTTTAGGATAGTTCCCTTAGGTTTAGGGCATAGTTTTAGCACATAATGAATTATTTACCCCCTGGTTTTTGTATGGAATATTCTTAAGAGGTTTAGGAACCCTTGGTAATTTTTGTAGGATTTTAAAATCACTTTTGGTATTTTAGTTAGATTTAGTTTTAAGACTAACTTTTAGGTGTTTCCAGTGAACTAACTTGACTAGTTTAACTCAATAGTTCCCCTTAGATTAGGGTGGTGGTGCTCTTGTTCTTGGATGATCATGAAGACCAATTGAATATGCTTTGTAGAGCTTGAAGGAGCTTGGAGATGAAGCCTTGTCCTCTGGTGGAGTGCTTGTCAGGAGCTTAGGAAAACTAGGGTTTTAGGAAGAGCATTGGACTAGTTTTGCTTCTTTCTTCAAACATGGAGTATATTGTTCATCTCCATTCAATCCAATGACATAAAGTCCTCTTAAAGAAGTCACATCTCTCCTTTGGAGGGATGAATGGCATGCTTTAAGAGTAGAACTTTGAGGATGTCATTCTCATACAATGTTAAGATCTTAATGGCTTCCCTTGGTTGTCATTGAGTTTCTTAACACTTCAGCTTGATCTTGTTGAATGATTCTCCATTGGAGGTTGCTTGTTGAAGCTTGGTAAAGAGAAGTTATGCTTGTTGAAGCTAGGAGTTTTGCTTGTTGAAGCTGGTTGCTTGTTGAAGCTTGGTGATTGTTGAAGATTGAAAGTTCATTGAAGCTTGAGGATAGGAGCATTCATGAAGATGAAGGTTGTTGCTGCCAAATTTCTGCCGTTTAATCAACCAGTTGCTATCAGAGCTGCTGCTTGTGCTGTTTGCTATAGGAGTTTGGTGCTGCTGCTTGGGCTGCCTCTTCTGCTTAGGTTTTGTTTCTCTGTATTGTTTGTTAGCTTGTGTAGCTTGTCCCCTAGGTTTGAAGTGAATGTTGATACACTTTGCCTGTTGCTTTCCCAGGTTCGAGGTTGAGTGCAACTCCCTTGCCTCGCTTGTATTGCTGCATTGTATGCATTTTACTGTATTTGCTTGTTTTCTTTTCTGTTTATTCCCTAGGATCTCTGATTTCCTCTGTGCAGGAGGGAATTATGACATACATTAGGATTCTTATCCATGCATGACAACATTAGGTTAGTTTTTATTCCCTTTTTAACCTTAGGTTTTTTGAGCTTCTTTCTCTTCTCATCTTAAAACAACTCAAAAACACAGTAATAAGGTTAATCGATGTCGTACGTTACGAGCCTTAAGCTATCTGAGAAAGGGTTGGTGGAGAGTTTCTTTCCAGTAGTCTGGTTGCTTAGTGTGGTACCCTTTGGGTGACATGCGACGTAGTCACTCTCAAATCATAGTCTCTAGTGCGTCAGAGATTGCAAACAAACTAAAAAACACTTCTTTCGTAAAAGATTCAAAACAAACATCAAAGTGTCATTTTTGTCCGCTTGGACTCTTAATCAAGAAAAACCCTTTTTGAAGGTAATAAAAAACAGTCAGACAAGCTTGTGTCTTCCGTAGCCCGAACTACGCTTGCTCTGATCTTTCATGCTGTATGAAAGTACGTAGGCATAGGATGTCGTATCCTAGCAAGCAACCTTCCCACCTTTCCCGTAGGTAGTGTCATACCTCAAATTTTCCCTACCCATGTAGTTGTCCTCCATCTATACATTTACCCACTAACCATCATTCAGAAAAATCCAAAAAAAATATGTTGTTGCTTTTAGGATGCATTAATTCAGGTATTGTGTGGTCAAGGTTCGAATTAGGGTTTCTGTGTCAAAATCAAGTCGTCAAGCTAAGCGATCAGGTCAAGGGTAGTAATGGTTGGAATTCAAATGAAGTTTGACCTCATTTTGGTCAAACGAGTATTTTTACTTGTTCTCAAATCATCAGGCTATGGCAAAGTCAGGTGTTTCATGGGTAAAGGTTATCAGTGTTCAATTCATTTGCAAGGCAGGTTTTTTTACCAATAGTGAAGAGTTTGGTTCGAATGGAAAATTTCAACATGGGTTTGTTTTGGTCCCACCGTTCAAGTTTGACTTCTAAGACATGATTTAGTTAATTCATAATGCTCATCGTTTTCCAGTTATTTTTAGAGGTTCAGGAATGATATTGTGGTGCAAGTGGCTTTTCTTTCTACTTCCATCCATGAACAAGCACAATATTGCTTGGGAATTTCAAGTATTAATCATAAACCAAGTGACATTCAAGATAAATCAAGTTCAAATCAATAATGGGTGGTAAGAGTTTATTTCAAGCCCATCTGAATTACAAACCAAAAAAATACATTAAAAAAAAATGGGTCCATTTGACACAAAAACCTTCAAAATTGCTACAAAGCTCGTATTCCATTCACTAAGTCTTTGTTACATTTCTAAAGTAAAATAAAATTGAGAGGTACATATAAGTCCTAATCTTCATATGTGGCACCCGAGTGATTACATGAGCAGTGGCCCCACAACTTCTTCATTCAAAGTTTCAAAAATTTTGAGAAGGATGCAGTGACAGTTTTGCTCAATCTTTCCACACACACCGGGAATTGTGATCGAGGCAGGAGCAATAGAAACTCTAGCTTGTGGGACCTTACAACAAGAACTGGATAGCCTTTCTGCAGCTGACTCTCAAAGCCTCATTCATGTTCTCAGACTGCTGATCAAAGGACTGATTTTTGGTTGGTACATTTGTTACCACTGAGATCCCTTCCACCACTGCCAGTAAAAGGGAACCACTCACCATGGTCTTCATCATCAACGTATCCACCAGAAAGAGCAACAGATTGAACACCATGGCTACTCTGACCTGCAAAGTCACCAGCAACACATTAAAATAACAACGTAAAGTTGACGGTGGCGCATTTCACGCAGCAGCACCAACACTAAGATATCACGCAACAAATTTGATCTTGTACACGTACCATTCCACAAACCGTTTTCGTGAATCCTTCCGATTCGGATAGAACCTGCACAATCACAAAACTGAGGCAGCAACAATTGTCCAGTTGTGATTTAGAAGAGAAAAAAAACAAACAAATCAAGGAACTCATAAACTTTAACAAAATTTGTACAAGAAATGGGGTGCTATTTTTACAGAAGTACGATTCACAATGGAAACAAAAGGCAGGCAACCATTTGCAGCAACGTAAAGAAAAGATGGGTATACGCATAAGACCGTACGAACCATGTCCTGACCTGTAAAATTTCTGCGAAAAAACATACATATCCCAAGCTTTTTCCACTGCCTCACAAAAACAAACCTCACCTGCTACAAGCATTATGAAGGGCCTCAAAACAGCCGTAGACCATCACAACCGTGCGCAGCAATTTCACCCAAAGCCAACGACCATTACGGAGCGACTTCGCATCCCACATGTTGTACCCATAACATCAGCAGAAGAGGATAAAGTGCAGCAGCCTGTGTAGGTTGTGGTGACTTAGCAGGCAACCTCAAATTTCTCATAACATGATTGTGCCTCAAGACCTGTAAGATCTTCGGTGAAGCTTTATAACAACACCTCAATAGCGCACGAATCATGGTGCAATTACCCATCACGCGTAACAACCAGACCTGCGAACAACATCGTCAAAATGACAACACATAAAAAAAAAAGAAAGCTGCAAACATATATGACTCAAGATCAGTGTGAAATTTTGATGTTTCGTACAGTGTCAAGAAGTAGAAGCCAAGAGCTCTTTGTTGATGCAGTCAAGACACATAAGGAAAAGCTGTTGCGAGAGCGTCGTTGGTTTTTATCCTCACCATATCAAACCTTTGTTATGCCAAGTCCCCATGAATGCTCACATGAAAAAAAGAAGATGAAGAATAATTAGCTACCACAATAATATGCGAGGAAAACGATACCGAGGCCGTACTAGCCAACACTCTGCGCATACCATGACGCAACCTATTACTCACACCTTGAGTCACCTGTTGAAGATGGAGAGGCATACCATGATCTGGTAAAGTACTTTCTCATGGTTAGACAGAAGACCAAAGAGCCATAAGTGGACAGTGAGCTCATTTATGCCTATGCAAAGATCGATTGGCTTGGTGAAATTGAAGAGTTTATATTGATGCCAAACGTTGCCAATTTACCAGTTGTCGGAGACCGCTTATATGATGAAGCTCTATATGAGGCTGCAAAGAAATATATTTGCTTGTGTCTCTAACTGGGCTAAGTTAGCAGCCACATTGGTTAAGCTTCAACAGTTTTAGGGTGCAGTTGATGCTGCCAGGAAAGCAAACAGTTCAAAAACTCGGAAGGAAGTTTGTTTTGCCTTTGTTGATGCTGAGGAATTCCGCTTAGCTCAGATTTGTGGTCTCAATGTCATCATTCAGATATCGCTCTGAGAAGCTAATGGAACACATTAAGTTGTTCTCAAGCCGACTTAATAATCCAAAGGACATTCGAACATGTGATAAGCAGCAGCACTAGAAAGAACTTACATACTTGTACATCCAATATGATGAGTTTGATAATGCTGCAACTACTGTAATGAATCACTCTCCTGAAGCATGAGACCACATGCAATTCAAAGATATTATAGTTAAAGTTTCCAGTATGGAACTCCACTATAAAGCTATTCACTTCTACCTGCAAGAACATCCTGAAGTAGTAGATGATCTTCTAAATGTGATTGCTCTTCGTGTGGACCATAGTCGTGTTGTAGACATAATGCGGAAGGCTGGCCACATCAAATTGATCAAGCCTTACATGATCGCCGTCTAAAGCAATAATGTATCTGCTGTCAATGAAGCTCTAAATGAAATTTATGTTGAGGAAGAGGACTACGACAGACTTCGAGAATCAATAGACCTGCATGACAACTTTGATCAAATAGGTCTTGTACAGAAGATTAAGAAGCATGAACTTCTTGAAATAAGGTGTGTCGCTGCATACATCTATAAGAAAGCAGGAAGATGGAAGCAATCCATTGCTTTGTCGAAGAAAGACAATCTTTATAAGGACTGCATGGAAACTTGCTCTCAATCTGGTGACCGTGAGCTCTCAGAGGATTTGCTTGTCTACTTTATTGAAAAGGGGACCACACCACAAAAGCTAGCAAAAATAGCAGAAGATACAGTCAACATAAGGAAAAGACAAAATTCAGAGACAAGAAAATAGGAAAGCAAATGACAGAAGGGTCAGTTTCACTAAAATGGAAAAACATAGTCTTGGCATCAAAAAGTGAGAGCAGAGATAATACACTATCATGATTCACAAATGAGAAAACCCTAATGCTACACTATAAAAAGGAAAAGGGATTGGTTCGGAGGGAGGCTGGAAGAAAACCTTAGAACTGATGTTGAGCAGCCCAAACCCTTGACACAAAAAAAGGTCATCATCAAATACCTATTCTCACCTTCACAACTGGCATCTTCTCTGAAGAAACAACCTTCATTCACCATTGAACAACCCCTCAACTCTCTATTCAGAACTTCAACCGAACCCCCACCTTCAACAAGCTCTTCTCCTCTAACTCACAAACTCACTCTCATCATCTCCTATCTTCCATCATAAACAACCACCTTCACAACTGTAAAACCGTTCACCCTTCAACCCAGATTTCTACCCTCCAATCCAAAACGAAGACCATCTGCAAAACTTCACCACCGTTAACAAACTTATCCCTTGTCCAACTCTTCCCCTGTTTCATCTTCAAAAACTCAACACAAACTTTATAAACTAACCCAGAAATCAAACCACACAAACTCATTAAGCCATCTCCAATCTCACTCATTTCCTACCTGAAGCCCACACGCTATCCATATTTCCTCTCAGACCCGCCATTCTTCGATCCATCTCAGAAACCGAAACCAAACCCAGACGCGAACCTCTTATTCCATTTCTTCCATTTCCGACGGCAACCCTTAATCACAAGCACAACACGGCTTAATCCTAAATCCTAAAATAGATTTAGAAACAGAAGAGGTAGAAGATATAGATTAGAAGAGGACCCCAAACAAACTGAACAAACCTCGAGAGCGGAGTGAAAGAATCAGACAGATTGTGCAAAATTGGAGGGTAAGATGATGTTATTCTTCCTTCGTATCCCTTTTTTTTTGTAATATATTCATCGCTCTGTTGTCTATGATCCACCGCGAGGCGTATTCGAGAATGAGAGTTCGTCGCTGATGAATGTAGCTTCATTCTCGTTTTCTCCTTTGAATGCGTGTTCTCGCTTCTCATTTCGGCCAGGTGAATCACGAAAGCTAGGGTTTTAGTGAAGTGTTGTTTCTGATGATTGGTTTGTTGTTGGAAATCCACTTGAATCATGACCCATCCGTTACACTATTGTTTTTCTTGGAACTTTCTTTTTCTTTCTAAAAAATTTTATAAATGTTTTTATATATGTTCTTTTATTTGGTTTTTATAATATATTTTGTACTATACTATTTTCTGTTTTATTATACGTATATAATTTTTTTATTTTAGTTTATTGACATAAATTTTCTAATTTATTTTAGTTTATATTAGAGTTTTAAGTTATATTATTTTTCTCTTAGAATTTATATATACATTATCACTTTAAGTTTTATTTTTTTAAAGACTTATTTCATTTTATAAGTTGATCTTATTTCTTTTTTGATATTGAACATTTTTGCATTGGGTCGATAACGACATTTCCTTCGATCCTCTGTCAAATTATTGATGAGAAATGAAGGATCTGAGACCATTTGTCACTCCCCTTTCCTTGTCCCGACTCGATTCAAAAACATTGTCAAACCATCTTTTAAATCATTATCTTTGTATTGAATTAAAAAGAGGGGATTAAGTGTAGACTTTCTTCCTCTCCGAGTGTTGGGATGCCCACTGTAGTGAGGGTGGTTCTGACACTCGTCTTTCAATACGAAGACGCTTCCCGTCCATTTTCAAATCTCATCTCTTTAAAATCATTTCTTTGTATTGAATTCGACGAGAGGATTGGGTGTAGACCCCTTCTTCTTCGAGCGTAGGGATGCCCACTGTAGTGAGGGTGGTCTCGATGCTCGTCTGTCAACGCAAAGACGCTTCCAACGTTTCCTCATAAAACCTCGGTCTCGTACTGAGTATACTTTCAACAATAATATCATTTCTCTTTGTATTGAATTAAAGAGAGAGGATTGGGTGTAGACCTCTTCCTCTTCGAATGTTGGGATGCCCACTGTAGTGAGGGTGGTCTTGATATTCGTCTTTCAATACGAAGACGCGACTTTATCCGCCATCTCGCTTTCACAACTGCATTCAGTAACCTTTCTCACCTAAAACCTCGGTCCCGTACCGAGTGCATTTTCAAATCTTTTCATAACAAAAACTTGAATGGTCGTGGAGTGGTTAGGCGTAGGCCTTCTCCTATCCCGAGTGTTGACGTTTACCGTAGGGTTCTCTGTCGCAAAACACTTACCATTCAAAGCCAAAAACATCTTTAATAAGAGAACGAAGTTCTCTTTGCATTGAATTAAAGAGAGAGGATTGGGTGTAGACCTCTTCTTCTCCGAGCATAGGGATGCCCACTGTAGTGAGGGTGGTTTCGACGCTCGTCTTTCAATACGAAGACGCCTCGTTCGCGACACCTTTTTATAACAAAAACTTTGAGATAACGAATTGGGTACTACCCGTAGGGGTTACTATCCGAGGACCTATCTCGCCCCCTAAAAAACGATCCAATCAATCAAACGTGACTCCTTGCCCCGTGTGGCGAAAACTAATCAATCTTTCAAAAGGATATGTTACGTCCGTTCTACCGCAAACAGGTACGCATAAGTCTCCAAACGAGCGAGCAGCAAAACACCTAAACTGCTAGAACGCGCACGATAACATCATCCCCAAACACACCGGTTATCCGCACCGTAGGCACGAACTACGTTGCTCTGATTTCTCTTGCATGTTGAGAATACGTAGGCATAGGATTGCAATATCCTAGCGAGCACCCTTTTTCTTTTTCACCCTTTCCCAGAAAGGCATGCTACGTCTGTTCTACCGCAAACAGGTAACGCCTAAGTCTCCAACGAGCGAGCAGCAATACACCTAAACTGCTAGAATGCGCACGATAGCAGCATCTACCAAGACTTCCCCGCACACCGTAGGCCGAACTACGGCTGCTCTGATTCTTTACTTCTTCCAAGTAAAGATACGTAGGCACAAGGGCCACAATCCTTGTCGAGCACTTTTCCCCCCCCAATATCTGTAGTTCCCCGAACTACGTCGACTCTGACTTTCTCACATCTATTGAGAATACGTAGGCATAGGACTGCAAAGTCCTACCGAGTCTGTTCTTTCTCTTTTCTTCCCTGTTCTCTCTTCCCTCCTAACTTTCCTGTTTCTAATCCTTCTTTTACCCAGTGAAACACTCTTCTCATAGCATAATATTTAAGCAAATAAATTCACACATCGACAAACAAAAGGTTCCCATCGAGTACGATGGATGCGAGGGGTGCTAATACCTTCCCCTCGCATAACCGGCTTCCGAACCCGTTCTTGGTCGCGAGACCATCTTATCCATTTCTTTTCTTAAGGTTTTCTCGATATTTTCCTTTCCCCTCATGGGATAAATAAAGTTCGGTGGCGACTCTTCTGTCTATCTTTTTCGCCTTCCCGTCGTTGCGCGACGCATTTTTCGAGTAGCGACAGCTGGCGACTCTGCTGGGGACAATTCTAGCGAGCCAGACCTATTTTATTTGTCGTGTTTGTGTTTTATTTGCTTTTATTTTTTTTATTATGTTATGTTCACTAACTGTTGGGTTTATTTGGATGGTTTGTGAGATAAGGCTTCCTACCCGAGCTTTCAAGTACACACTAAGATAGGAGGTGGGTTCTTTCTGATTTGCGAGACTTAGGACTCGTTGAGTTGGATCGAATTCCATCGCTCAGATGAGACCCCGTTGGAATGATTATGTCTTACGTGTAGTCGTAATGACGTCTTTATTTCCGACGTGGGAGTCCGCGACTCTGAGGACCTTTGTAGAACCTTATTCCAAAGGTTGCTAGGACATGACTCTGTGTTCATCCTTTGAAGGGATTACCGTCTTACGAGTAGTCGTTATGATGGAAAACTTTCGAGGGTTAGTGCACGGGACCTTGTTTAAAAGCCTTTGGGATACCCTCTTATAAACCATTAGATAACCCACCCGATGGGAGAAATGTTTTGTGTTGTTTTGCAGGACCAGTGATCTTGATCTCGTGTTGTGCTCTTTATCATGTGCATTCATAAAACATTGCATTGCATATCATTTCTCGCATATCAAGGGACTTAAGAGACTGTGATTATCTCAGGTATTGGTGAATACAATGACTGACCAAAGAAAGCGAAGCACAAATTCCATCAAGTTTAGAGAACCAAAGCTGGAACTAATTCAAGACATTCTGATTGACGTACCAAAGGCTATCAAGATCAACTTTCAGGGGAAGTATGGGAAATTGCTTGATCTCCTCCATTCTAGGGTCGATACTTGGGCTTTGTTCGCTATGGCTCAGTTCTATGATGCACCTCTCAGATGTTTCACTTTTCAAAACTATCAGTTGGCCCCTACTCTTGAGGAATATTCTCACATTTTGAACATCAAGATTAAGGATCAACCTATATACACAGGCTTGGAAGAAGAACCAAAACCTCCTGCCATTGCTCTTGCTCTACGTATGACCAAAGAGGAAGTCAAAGAGGGTCTAACCAGTAAAGGGGGTGTTCAGGGTTTTCCATTGAAATTTCTGCTAGAAAAGGCTGCTCAATACAAGGTGGATGAAGATTGGGAAAAGTTCGGAATAAGCGTTGCTCTAATGATTTATGGGATTGTCCTCTTTCCAAATGTGGACAATTTCATAGACATCACTGCCATCATTCTCTTCATGCAGAAGAATCCTATCCCTACACTCCTTGCCGATGTTTATCACTCCATTCATTGGAGGAGTGAAAAGAAGGCGGGAATGATCCAATGCTGCTCTCACCTACTATACAAGTGGTATGCTTCTCATTTACCCAAGAAAGGGCCATTCATGGAAAACAAGAAGAAATTAAAATGGTCTCAACGCATCATGTCTCTGGAAGCTAGTGATATTGCTTGGTACTCTCCTGAGTACTATGATGTGGAAATCATTTTCAGTTGTGGAGAATTCGGTAATGTACCTTTGATCGGTAGGGCCGGCTGTATTAATTATAACCCAGTCATGGCATTACGTCAGTTGGGCTATGCTATGGAGGGCGAGCCCGAGGCAGAGAAGGTTCAGAGTTTCTTTTTGCTAGCCACATCAGAGGACCCTGCGTTTGTCAGGAAGATTGCTAAGGCTTAGGGTAAGATTCATACAAAGGGGAGGAAGGAGTTAAAAGCGAAGAATTGCGTGGCAAAGGAGCCATACAACCGGTGGTTACTAGCTAGAGTAGCTGAAAGGTCGTTACCATTTCCCTTAGAGCCCTCTATGCAAGAAGCACCTCCTGCTCCCACTCATGTGTCCATAGAAGAATATGAAAAATTGAAGCTAATAGTGGAGAGATTGACTAAGGAGAACCAGGACCTTCAGAATGAAGTCCACCAAGCAAAGGTGGAGAGTGGTCAGTACAAAAGAAAGGTGGAGTTTGAACAGGATCAAGCAGCTGAAAGTAGCAAGAAGCTAAAATTAGAAACGGATCTGAGAGTCAGGTACCAGCAGGGTTACGAAGGGGCTGATGCATCATTAACAACTCTCCGACAACGCTTAAAGGACACCAAAGCTTCTTGTGATAGGGCGTGGCACCTCTTTGAAATAGCCTCTGCCGAAAAGAAGGAAATACGAGAGAATCTTGAGGCCGATATTGGGGATCTTGAAGAACGACTGAGAAATGCCTTGACCCTAGCGGAAAATGAACGAAGACTCAAAGAGGAGGCATTGAAAGACTCATATGTCACGTCTGACCTGTGGAATAACAAATGTCAAGAATTGGAAACTGCCCAAGAAACAGCCCTTCTGTGGAGGAATCGTTTCGAGGCTTTGCAAAGAGACAGTGCGCAGTGGCTCGAGAAGGAGGCTCAGCTCAATGAGTTGTTGGACACCCATGTGGATTCTATTTGTTATTACCAGTCGACTCTAGATATGTGTCGTGCTAGGTACAACAATTTGGTGGAGCATTGCAACCTCATGATCCGTGATATCCCATGGAGGTTGGAAAGCGCCATTCAAGACTTGGAAGGGAATGATATCCCCCCTTCTGTTCACCACTTTATCCAGCTCTGCGACCAAATGGTTAGGAGGTTCATGTTTGAGACGAAGAAGCTCGAAGAACGTCTCCAAAAGAGAGAATTTTAGTTATTCAGTTATCTTTTGTAGCACGACTTGTAGTTTCGGCTTATTCAGCTTTTGTCTGTATGAATTTTTTTTTCTTCTAAAATTAATGAAAGATTGCTTTTTGGTCCAAATTGTGCACTTCTTTATTATTCAGTCATGATTCTATGATACCAATGATAATCACAAGCCTCGAAAGTCTCTCGAGCATTTTGCATACGTTTGCGCATTTTTTCTTTTTGCATTTCCTACAACCCGATCTTACACACCGCTTACCCCTTTCAGAAAGAGTAAAGCAAGCTGACTTCACGACATCGGTATAACACAAGGAATAGCCAGAAGAGAATCATGGATCAGATAGAGCAGGACCAGGCTACGATGAGAAGCGAGATGCTAGGCATGAAAACGCAAATGAATCAACTCATGGAGGTGATTCAGAATATGGCCAGAAGTCAAAAGGAGATGAGACAAGCAGCGGAGAGGAGCGCTAATCAGACTTTGGCTGGTGCAGTTCCCAATGCAAGTGGTGCAATTCCAATTCCTGTTGATGCCACCCCAACCCCTGTTGGGGCAATTCCTACTTCTGCCGGCGCCGTACCTATCAACACCGTCCCTCCGCCAGTCGGTACGACTCATCCTCATGGTACTACGATCCCAACACAAGTCCAGTACGATGATCATGAAGGTTTCTATGAGAATTCAGGTGAAGCATATGGACCACAGACCGCCGAATTAGAGAAGAAGTTTAATGCTTTACAGGAGATGGTGAAGACATTGCAAGGCCCCGATGTTTTGGGACTGGATGCCGCTGAAATATGTCTTGTACCCGGAGTTAAGATACCTCCAAAGTTTGTAATTCCAACCTTTGAGAAGTACAAGGGTAACAGTTGTCCTAAGACCCACATAAGGTCTTACTGTAGGAAGATGGCCGCCTATTCTGATGACGAGAAGCTACTAATCCATTTCTTTCAAGATAGCTTAACAGAGGCATCCCTAGAATGGTATATGCACCTTGAACGATCCAACGTGAGAAGCTGGAAAGAGTTGGCAGACGCTTTCGTGAAGCATTATCAGTATAATACTGACATGGCTCCGAATCGTATGCAGCTTCAGAATTTGACTCAGAAGCCGAATGAGTGTTTTAAGGACTTCGCGCAGAGATGGAGGGGGGTAGCTGCAAGGGTACAACCTCCACTGATGGAGAAAGAACTGACAGACCTATTCATGGGCACGCTACAAGGACCGATCTTTGAGCGGTTAGCATCCTCAACCTCCACGGTGTTTTCTGAACTTGTTATGGCTGGAGAGAGATTAGAGAGTTTCATGAAGGCGGGAAAAATTCAGAATACAGGCGGATCTGCAAGCGGGGTCAAGAAGCCTTATCAGGGTTTCGTTAAGAAAAGGGAAGGCGAAGCTAGTGCAGTGCTCACCAATGGAAGGAGAACTCACCAAGGTTATCACCACATTGCTGCCATCGCTCCACAGCAACCACTTTCTATTCCGGCAAATCAGCCTGCGCCTCAGCAAAATCGACAACAACAACCTTATCAACCAAGACAAAATCAATATCAAGGGCAGAGAAAGCCAGAAAGGAGGCTTGATCCAATTCCGTCCACTTACGCCAAATTGCTTCCGTTCTTGTTGAAAGCAGGTCTCGTTCAACTTAGGGAAATGAAAGATCCTCCGGCTGTTCTCCCCTACGGCTACGATGTAAATGCGAGATGCGAATTCCACTCTGGCGCCCCAGGCCATAGCATCGAGAATTGTAAAGCTTTAAAATACATTGTGCAAAATCTTATCGACTCCAAAGCGATAAACTTTACCCGAAATACTCCGAACATCAAATCTAATCCAATGCCACCTCACCACTCAACAAACATGATTGAAGGCTCTAAGGGGATCCGATTAATTTCGGATATTGAGAAATTGAGGACACCACTTTTCACTATTAAGGAGCAACTCTTGTTGAAAAACATTTACCCAGGATGTCCAACTAATTGCCATGTTTGCATGGACGGATCTCAAGGATGCGCTGAGCTGAAGAAATGCATACAAGGCCTGATTGAGCAGGGTGTATTAGTAGCAGAACAACTATCAAAGATTGAGGAAGTTGCTACTCTTGAAATTCCATTCGAAACATTGGAGATACCATATGATGATGGATATGAGCTTTGGATCCCAGTTGACAATTCGAACCGCACACCATTGACCATACCGTGCGATGAGGAAGAATGGGACAACATGTACGGACATACTTCTATCCCACTGCAGATCCCGTATGATCCAGTTAAGATACCTATGTCTCCGCCATCAATGAACCAGCTTGTCATTTCGACCCCATCTCCGTTTCCGTACAAGAGCACCAAAGTTGTACCTTGGTTATACGATGAAGCTATTTTTCTCAATGGACAGAAGGTGGCAGAAGAAGATGTATTGGAAGAAAAGAAGACTGTAGGGAACATCGTGGGAACCGGAGGCGTCACTAGAAGTGGTCGAATCTTCGCTCCGACTGCACCTCCTGTCAACAGCAGTGACAATACAAGGAAAGGTACTGCCGTACCGAGCACCAATGAACAGGGGCAGTCATCTAAACAGAAGGGCATCCCAAATGATGAAGCGGAGGAGTTTCTAAGAATCATTCAGAAAAGCGACTACAAAGTGATTGATCAGCTCAATCAGACGCCCTCAAAGATATCCATGCTGTCATTGTTAATGTGTTCAAAGGCCCATCAAGAAGCACTGCTAAAATTCTTGAAGGCAGCTCATGTGCCAGAGGAGATATCAGTAGTACAGTTTGAAGAAGTGGTGGGAAATATTGCACCAGGTCATATTTTGAGCTTTAATGATAGTGAATTACCTCCCGAAGGTAAAAATCATAACAAGGCCTTGCACATTACCATCGAATGTGTGGATGTTGTATTCTCTAGGGTGCTCGTCGACACTGGATCATCGCTGAATGTATTACCCAAAAGCTCGTTGTGCAAGCTGTCAATTGAAGGACTTGTGATGAAGCCAAGTCAAACTATTGTAAAGGCTTTTGATGGAGCTAAGAGAACTGTGGTAGGCGAGGTTGACCTCCCGATCAAGATCGGACCTCATACTTTCATCATTACATTTTACGTAATGGATATATACCCCGCTTACAGTTGCCTTCTTGGTCGTCCGTGGATTCATTCCGCAGGCGCTGTAACTTCAACCTTGCATCAAAAGATCAAATTTATGATTAACAATCAGATGGTCATCATTGAGGGTGAGGAAGATGTTCTTGTGAGCCATCTTGCTTCTTTCCGCTATGTGGAAGTAGGAAATGAGGTGCATGAGACACCGTTTCAAGCTTTTGAAGTGATCAATGTTGAAATGATTTACGAAAAGCCGGCATCTTCAATAGTGACTTGGAAGGACGCGAGGACGGTGATAGAGGAAGGACATCCGCGAGGATGGGGCAGGGTGTTGGAATTGCCCGTCAACAAAAATGGAGCTGGTCTAGGCTACAAGCAGAAGAATGCAACTGATAAGGGCAAAGAGCTTGTAACTCCGTTGGTTTTTACTAGTGGAGGCCACCTTGTCGACGGTCAAGTCATGTTTTTGGAAACTGAAGCCGAAGATCATGAAGAGCTGTGTATGGTGTATCCTAGGGCGCCTAATCAAATTTTGAACAATTGGAGAGTCGTCGAAATCCCCGAAGTTACTCTAGTAGACGAGTAATTCCCTTTTATTTTACCTAAAAAAAAAATCATATGCTCTGCCCAAGGCATATGTATCATGTTGTAGGGCCTTTTGCTTTTAAAGCATAACTTATCATCAATAAATAAGCTTTCGCATCCAATTACGCTCTCTTTCTTTCATTTTTACTTTTCGCACATAAAATTATCCTTGAAAGACAATGTTTTGTTTTATTTTCCTTTTTTCTGTCAACCTTTTCTAAATATATAAAAAATAAATAATAATAAAGCATGAAGTCATTCATCGTGCAGATCTTCCCTTGCTCCTGTCAATAACGACCCCGCTATGGTCCAATATGACTTTGATAACCCGATCTACCAAGCCGACGAAGACTGCGAGGAAGATTGTGATCTCCCAGAAGAGCTAGCTAGACTATTGAAGCAGGAGTCAAAGGTCATTCAGCCCTACCAAGAAGAGGTCGAAGTCATCAACATGGGAACTGAGGAGGATGCCAAAGAAATCAAGATAGGCGCAGCTTTAGAGTCAGAGGTTAAGTCAAAACTGATAATATTGCTTCGAGAGTATGTTGACGTATTTGCTTGGTCTTACAAAGATATGCCCGGTCTAGATGAAGAGATTGTGATGCACAGACTACCTCTCAAGGAAGGCTGCCCGCCGGTGAAGCAAAAGTTGAGGAGAACAAAGCCAGAGATGTCTTTCAAGATCAAAGAAGAGGTACAAAAGCAATTGGACGCTGGTTTTCTGGCAGTATCCAACTATCCGCAATGGATAGCGAATATTGTCCCAGTACCTAAAAAGGATGGGAAGGTGCGAATGTGTGTAGATTATAGAGACCTTAATAGAGCGAGTCCGAAAGATGACTTCCCTTTGCCACACATTGATGTGCTAGTAGACAACACATCCCAATTTTCTGTATTCTCATTTATGGATGGCTTTTCTGGATATAATCAGATTAAGATGGCGCCCGAAGATATGGAAAAGACGACTTTCATCACTCCATGGGGAACTTTCTGTTACAAGGTTATGCCATTTGGACTTAAGAACGCAGGCGCAACATATCAGCGAGCAATGGTCACTCTTTTCCATGACATGATACATAAAGAGATTGAGTGTTATGTAGACGATATGATTGCGAAATCCCAGACTGAGGAGGAGCACCTTATCCACTTGGGAAAGCTATTCGCTCGGTTAAGGAAATTCCAGCTGAGGCTAAATCCCAACAAATGCACTTTTGGTGTAAGATCTGGTAAATTGCTAGGTTTTATTGTGAGCCAGAAAGGGATTGAAGTCGATCCAGATAAGGTCAAAGCTATCCAGGAGATGCCGGCTCCCAAAACTGAAAAAGAGGTCCGAGGATTCCTTGGGAGGTTGAACTATATCGCCAGGTTCATATCCCATCTAACGGCCACTTGTGAGCCCATCTTCAAATTACTTCGAAAGGATCAAGCCGTGGTATGGAACGATAACTGTCAGAAAGCCTTTGAGAAGATAAAGGAATACCTACAAGAACCGCCGATCTTGATGCCTCCGGTGCCCGGACGACCCCTGATCATGTACCTGACTGTCTTAGAGGGATCCATGGGATGCGTATTGGGACAACATGATGAAACCGGCAGGAAAGAGCATGCAATCTATTACCTCAGCAAGAAGTTTAATTACTGTGAAACGAGATATTCGATGCTCGAGAAGACATGTTGCGCATTGGCTTGGGCAGCAAAACGTTTGAGACAATATATGCTCACCCATACGACTTTGTTGATCTCCAAGATGGATCCTGTCAAGTACATATTCGAGAAGCCCGCTCTCACCGGACGGGTAGCTCGTTGGCAAATGGTGTTAACAGAGTACGACATCCAGTATGTTACGCAAAAAGCTATTAAAGGGAGTGTGCTCTCTGAATACCTTGCCCACCAACCTATGGACAACTACCAATCTATGCGCTTCGATTTCCCCGATGAAGACGTCATGTTTGCCAGAGATTATGCCACGCCAGGCCCAAATGAGGGACCCGAACCAGGATCGCGATGGACGCTCGTGTTCGATGGTGCCGCAAATGCCAAAGGTTGTGGAATTGGGGCAATCATCACTTCTCCAACTGGCTTTCACCTGCCATTCACCGCCAGATTATGCTTTAAGTGTACTAACAACATGGCCGAATATGAAGCCTGTATTTTCGGAATTGAAGCTGCCATTGATAATAGGATCAAGATTCTAGAAGTCTATGGAGATTCCGCGCTTGTCATATGCCAGATTAAAGGGGAGTATGAAACACTGGACCTCAAGTTAATTCCTTACAGAGATCATGTCTTGAAGTTAATCCCGTACTTTGATGAGATCACCTTCCATCACATTCCCAGAGGAGAAAATCAGTTGGCTGACGCTCTAGCAACACTAGCATCTATGTTTCAAGTCAAGTGGGAGAATGAGGCGCCATCCATCCGTTTAGAATATTTGGACGAACCCGCTTATTGCCTAGCGGCCGAGGGGGAAGAAGCTAAAACTGATAATCATCCTTGGTTCTATGATATCAAGCGATATCTAGAGACACAAGAATATCCAGAAGGCATAACTATCACTGACAAAAAGTATCTCAGAAAGCTCTCCTCAAAGTTCTTCCTCAGTGGTGACGTGCTATACAAGCGGAATTACGATTCGGTTCTACTCAGATGCGTGGATAAACATGAGGCAAAGCGTATCATAAATGAAATGCATGAAGGATCTTTTGGGACCCATGCTAGTGGTCATACTATGGTTAAAAAGATTTTGAGGGCAGGATACTATTGGATGACGATGGAAACGGATTGTTGTCTCCATGTCCAGTCATGCCACAAGTGCCAAATTTACGCAGACAAGGTCCATACTTCACCACTCCCTCTGAATGTTTTGACTTCGCCTTGGCCCTTCGCTATGTGGGGTATAGATGTAATCGGACGCATCGAGCCAACCGCTTCAAATGGGCACCGTTTTATCTTAGTGGCCATCGATTACTTTACCAAATGGGTAGAAGCGGCGTCCTATGCCAACGTCACTAAGCAAGTGGTGACTCGCTTCATCAAAAAAGAGATTATTTGTCGATATGGAATCCCGAACAAGATCATTACGGACAATGGTTCAAACCTCAACAATAAGATGATGAAAGAGTTGTGTGAAAACTTCAAAATTGAACACCACAATTCAACACCTTATCGCCCTAAAATGAACGGAGCTGTTGAGGCGGCAAATAAGAACATTAAGAAAATCGTCCAGAAGATGGTGAAGACTTACAAAGACTGGCACGAGATGTTGCCGTTCGCGTTGCATGGCTACCGCACCTCAGTGCGCACTTCCACAGGGGCAACCCCGTTTTCTCTCGTATATGGCATGGAAGCAGTATTGCCCATTGAAGTAGAGATTCCCTCCTTAAGGATTTTAGCAGACGTCAAGCTAGATGAGGCCGAATGGATACAAGCCAGACTCGACCAACTCAATCTCATCGACGAGAAACGCATGACGGCCATCTGTCATGGACAATTATACCAAAAACGATTGAAGAGGGCCTTTGATAAGAAGGTTCGCCCACGACACATCCAAGCAGGAGATTTGGTGCTAAGGAAAATTCAGCCAACTCACGTCGATCCCAGGGGAAAATGGGCACCAAACTATGAGGGTCCGTATGTAGTAAAGAAAGTCTTCTCCGGAGGGGCATTGATCCTGTCAACCATGGATGGTGACGATCTCTCATCCCCTGTGAACGTAGATGCAGTTAAAAAATATTATGCCTAAAAGATAGACCCGGTGGACCCAAGAAGAAAATCCACGCAAAAATGGGCGTCCTGGTGGACCATAAAAATGGTTCAGGCAAAATTAGGGACTAGAAGTAAAAAGAGTATCCTGATAGGCTGAAAACCTGAAAAGGCGGCCTAGGCAAAAGTTAGGGATTCAAAAAGGCAGAACTGCATCTTGAAAAGACGTGTGAATTATTCCTCATAACCATCAAGCTCTCGACTGAGAAAGGTCAATTCGATTCTGGCGCTCGAAAGCAAGGCATGAGGGGTCTTCAGAGACATATGGGCCATAGCAGATTTGAAACTTGGCAGGAACCATTTTCAACATTGTCTTAGTTTTTATATTTTCTTTCGAAAGCGGTTACCTCTTTTAGGAATTGCCTCCTTTGTAATTTTCCCATTTATGGGTTTTCATCAATAAAATTACTTTCATCAAAGCTTTTCTGTTTTTATTTACCCTTTGGTTGCAAGTTTCATTTATTTGATGATGGGTTTTGCATATAATGACATTATGGTAAATTAGATTAAGGGATAACTTACCCTCTTGGGGTAACTAAAGGGTGACCATGACTCTAAAGAATACGCAGGAACATCATTCTAAATTTTGTAACGACTTGACTGACAAGGCTGTCAAACCTGACAGAGCAGGCCTCGGGTCGACAGTATCGGCACCTCCAGGTTTTATCACATCATGAAAAGATGATGTCGGGAAGTCAGGCTTATCCTTCACTTTCCCACCACCAAAATCCGCCATGTCGGCACCTGCATTCCCAATCACCTTCCTGCAATCATACACATCATATGCATCATACGCATCGCGTTCGACTTCATAAGCATCTTGCATCATACGCATACCACGAATCATATCATACTCCCCCAGCTCTTGCATCTCCGCGTGTTAGCATTTGCGTGTGCATTTCCACTTGTTATGGAATATCACTATCATCAAGCATTCGCATATGCGAGCTCAGATCCAGGGTCAATCACGAAGATTTCCAAGATCATCAGCCCAGACAGGGGCACCTCTTGCAAGACTGTGGGTTTCTCTTACTAGAGTCAGAAGATATCAAAGACAAGATTGAGCCCAGTCAGGGGCCTTCTCCACAAGACCGTGGCGTTCCCCACAAAGTTGTGCAACTTTATGAGCTTCAAAGCAACCATCAGCCCAGTCAGGGGCATGTCATTCAAGATTGTGGGTGTTCCCCACGAAGTTGTGCAACTTTTGTTGGGTAGAGTTCAAGAGCTTCAACGCAATCAGTAGCCCAGTCAGGGGCATTATCTGCAAAGTCGGGCGTCCTCTCACGAATTTCAAGCATATCAAAGCAAAAGTCAGCCCAAACCAGGGGCGTCTTTTCAAGACCATGGGTGTATTGCATGATGTATTGCAGCCTCGTGGTTAATCAGATCTTCAAATCAACAATCAGCCCGGACAGGGGCATCTCCAGTAAATCCATGGGCGTTTCCCAGTAAGTTGTCTCCAGAAGACTTCAGCGATAAGTGGCAATCTCTTCAGAGAAGCTTATCCTTCATCAACGATAAGTGGCAATCTCTTCAGAGAAGCTTATCCATCTTCAGCGATAAGTGGCAATCTCTTCAGAGAAGCTTATCCATATTCAGCGGTAAGTGGCAATCTCTTGGGAGAAGCTTATCCGTCTTCAGCGATAAGTGGCAATCTCTTCAGAGAAGCTTATCCATCTTCAGCGATAAGTGGCAATCTCTTCAGAGAAGCTTATCCATATTCAGCGGTAAGTGGCAATCTCTTGGGAGAAGCTTATCCGTCTTCAGCGATAAGTGGCAATCTCTTCAGAGAAGCTTATCCATCTTCAGCGATAAGTGGCAATCTCTTGGGAGAAGCTTATCCATCTTCAGCGATAAGTGGCAATCTCTTGGGAGAAGCTTATCCGTCTTCAGCGATAAGTGGCAATCTCTTCAGAGAAGCTTATCCTTCATCAACGATAAGTGGCAATCTCTTGGGAGAAGCTTATCCGTCTTCAGCGATAAGTGGCAATCTCTTCAGAGAAGCTTATCTTTCTTCAGTGATAAGTGGCAATCTCTTGGGAGAAGCTTATCCGTCTTCAGCGATAAGTGGCAATCTCTTCAGAGAAGCTTATCCATCTTCAGCGATAAGTGGCAATCTCTTGGGAGAAGCTTATCCATCTTCAGCGATAAGTGGCAATCTCTTGGGAGAAGCTTATCCGTCTTCAGCGATAAGTGGCAATCTCTTCGGAGAAGCTTATCCATCTTCAGCGATAAGTGGCAATCTCTTGGGAGAAGCTTATCCATCTTCAGCGATAAGTGGCAATCTCTTCAGAGAAGCTTATCTTTCTTCAGTGATAAGTGGCAATCTCTTCAGAGAAGCTTATCCATCTTCAGCGATAAGTGGCAATCTCTTGGGAGAAGCTTATCCATCTTCAGCGATAAGTGGCAATCTCTTCAGAGAAGCTTATCTATCTTCAGTGATAAGTGGCAGTCTCTTCAGAGAAGCTTATCCATCTTCAGCGATAAGTGGCAATCTCTTCAGAGAAGCTTATCTTTCTTCAGTGATAAGTGGCAGTCTCTTCAGAGAAGCTTATCCATCTTCAGCGATAAGTGGCAATCTCTTCAAAGAAGCTTATCCATCTTCAGTTATCATCCTTGTGTTGGTGATGACCTTTGCAAGATTTTAATGTTTCATTCCCAAGCATATTACCTCTTTTAGGGAAAATTCAGGGTTTTTCTATATCTAATCATCTTCTACCTCAAAAGAATGAATGTCGTAGCATCTTGTCTTACCAGGTTTAAGCCGATTAGATAGGGGCATCTGTCATACCTCAAATTTTCCCTACCCATGTAGTTGTCCTCCATCTATACATTTACCCACTAACCATCATTCAGAAAAATCCAAAAAAAATATGTTGTTGCTTTTAGGATGCATTAATTCAGGTATTGTGTGGTCAAGGTTCGAATTAGGGTTTCTGTGTCAAAATCAAGTCGTCAAGCTAAGCGATCAGGTCAAGGGTAGTAATGGTTGGAATTCAAATGAAGTTTGACCTCATTTTGGTCAAACGAGTATTTTTACTTGTTCTCAAATCATTAGGCTATGGCAAAGTCAGGTGTTTCATGGGTAAAGGTTATCAGGGTTCAATTCATTTGCAAGGCAGGTTTTTTACCAATAGTGAAGAGTTTGGTTCGAATGGAAATTTTCAACATGGGTTTGTTTTGGTCCCACCGTTCAAGTTTGACTTCTAAGACATGATTTAGTTAATTCATAATGCTCATCGTTTTCCAGTTATTTTTAGAGGTTCAGGAATGATATTGTGGTGCAAGTGGCTTTTCTTTCTACTTCCATCCATGAACAAGCACAATATTGCTTGGGAATTTCAAGTATTAATCATAAACCAAGTGACATTCAAGATAAATCAAGTTCAAATCAATAATGGGTGGTAAGAGTTTATTTCAAGCCCATCTGAATTACAAACCAAAAAAATACATTAAAAAAAAATGGGTCCATTTGACACAAAAACCTTCAAAATTGCTACAAAGCTCGTATTCCATTCACTAAGTCTTTGTTACATTTCTAAAGTAAAATAAAATTGAGAGGTACATATAAGTCCTAATCTTCATATGTGGCACCCGAGTGATTACATGAGCAGTGGCCCCACAACTTCTTCATTCAAAGTTTCAAAATTTTTGAGAAGGATGCAGTGACAGTTTTGCTCAATCTTTCCACACACACCGGGAATTGTGATCGAGGCAGGAGCAATAGAAACTCTAGCTTGTGGGACCTTACAACAAGAACTGGATAGCCTTTCTGCAGCTGACTCTCAAAGCCTCATTCATGTTCTCAGACTGCTGATCAAAGGACTGATTTTTGGTTGGTACATTTGTTACCACTGAGATCCCTTCCACCACTGCCAGTAAAAGGGAACCACTCACCATGGTCTTCATCATCAACGTATCCACCAGAAAGAGCAACAGATTGAACACCATGGCTACTCTGACCTGCAAAGTCACCAGCAACACATTAAAATAACAACGTAAAGTTGATGGTGGCGCATTTCACGCAGCAGCACCAACACTAAGATATCACGCAACAAATTTGATCTTGTACACGTACCATTCCACAAACCGTTTTCGTGAATCCTTCCGATTCGGATAGAACCTGCACAATCACAAAACTGAGGCAGCAACAATTGTCCAGTTGTGATTTAGAAGAGAAAAAAAACAAACAAATCAAGGAACTCATAAACTTTAACAAAATTTGTACAAGAAATGGGGTGCTATTTTTACAGAAGTACGATTCACAATGGAAACAAAAGGCAGGCAACCATTTGCAGCAACGTAAAGAAAAGATGGGTATACGCATAAGACCGTACGAACCATGTCCTGACCTGTAAAATTTCTGCGAAAAAACATACATATCCCAAGCTTTTTCCACTGCCTCACAACAACAAACCTCACCTGCTACAAGCATTATGAAGGGCCTCAAAACAGCCGTAGACCATCACAACCGTGCGCAGCAATTTCACCCAAAGCCAACGACCATTACGGAGCGACTTCGCATCCCACATGTTGTACCCATAACATCAGCAGAAGAGGATAAAGTGCAGCAGCCTGTGTAGGTTGTGGTGACTTAGCAGGCAACCTCAAATTTCTCATAACATGATTGTGCCTCAAGACCTGTAAGATCTTCGGTGAAGCTTTATAACAACACCTCAATAGCGCACGAATCATGGTGCAATTACCCATCACGCGTAACAACCAGACCTGCGAACAACATCGTCAAAATGACAACACATAAAAAAAAAAGAAAGCTGCAAACATATATGACTCAAGATCAGTGTGAAATTTTGATGTTTCGTACAGTGTCAAGAAGTAGAAGCCAAGAGCTCTTTGTTGATGCAGTCAAGACACATAAGGAAAAGCTGTTGCGAGAGCGTCGTTGGTTTTTATCCTCACCATATCAAACCTTTGTTATGCCAAGTCCCCATGAATGCTCACATGAAAAAAAGAAGACGAAGAATAATTAGCTACCACAATAATATGCGAGGAAAACGATACCGAGGCCGTACTAGCCAACACTCTGCGCATACCATGACGCAACCTATTACTCACACCTTGAGTCACCTGTTGAAGATGGAGAGGCATACCATGATCTGGTAAAGTACTTTCTCATGGTTAGACAGAAGACCAAAGAGCCATAAGTGGACAGTGAGCTCATTTATGCCTATGCAAAGATCGATTGGCTTGGTGAAATTGAAGAGTTTATATTGATGCCAAACGTTGCCAATTTACCAGTTGTCGGAGACCGCTTATATGATGAAGCTCTATATGAGGCTGCAAAGAAATATATTTGCTTGTGTCTCTAACTGGGCTAAGTTAGCAGCCACATTGGTTAAGCTTCAACAGTTTTAGGGTGCAGTTGATGCTGCCAGGAAAGCAAACAGTTCAAAAACTCGGAAGGAAGTTTGTTTTGCCTTTGTTGATGCTGAGGAATTCCGCTTAGCTCAGATTTGTGGTCTCAATGTCATCATTCAGATATCGCTCTGAGAAGCTAATGGAACATATTAAGTTGTTCTCAAGCCGACTTAATAATCCAAAGGACATTCGAACATGTGATAAGCAGCAGCACTAGAAAGAACTTACATACTTGTACATCCAATATGATGAGTTTGATAATGCTGCAACTACTGTAATGAATCACTCTCCTGAAGCATGAGACCACATGCAATTCAAAGATATTATAGTTAAAGTTTCCAGTATGGAACTCCACTATAAAGCTATTCACTTCTACCTGCAAGAACATCCTGAAGTAGTAGATGATCTTCTAAATGTGATTGCTCTTCGTGTGGACCATAGTCGTGTTGTAGACATAATGCGGAAGGCTGGCCACATCAAATTGATCAAGCCTTACATGATCGCCGTCTAAAGCAATAATGTATCTGCTGTCAATGAAGCTCTAAATGAAATTTATGTTGAGGAAGAGGACTACGACAGACTTCGAGAATCAATAGACCTGCATGACAACTTTGATCAAATAGGTCTTGTACAGAAGATTAAGAAGCATGAACTTCTTGAAATAAGGTGTGTCGCTGCATACATCTATAAGAAAGCAGGAAGATGGAAGCAATCCATTGCTTTGTCGAAGAAAGACAATCTTTATAAGGACTGCATGGAAACTTGCTCTCAATCTGGTGACCGTGAGCTCTCAGAGGATTTGCTTGTCTACTTTATTGAAAAGGGGACCACACCACAAAAGCTAGCAAAAATAGCAGAAGATACAGTCAACATAAGAAAAAGACAAAATTCAGAGACAAGAAAATAGGAAAGCAAATGACAGAAGGGTCAGTTTCACTAAAATGGAAAAACATAGTCTTGGCATCAAAAAGTGAGAGCAGAGATAATACACTATCATGATTCACAAATGAGAAAACCCTAATGCTACACTATAAAAAGGAAAAGGGATTGGTTCGGAGGGAGGCTGGAAGAAAACCTTAGAACTGATGTTGAGCAGCCCAAACCCTTGACACAAAAAAAGGTCATCATCAAATACCTATTCTCACCTTCACAACTGGCATCTTCTCTGAAGAAACAACCTTCATTCACCATTGAACAACCCCTCAACTCTCTATTCAGAACTTCAACCGAACCCCCACCTTCAACAAGCTCTTCTCCTCTAACTCACAAACTCACTCTCATCATCTCCTATCTTCCATCATAAACAACCACCTTCACAACTGTAAAACCGTTCACCCTTCAACCCAGATTTCTACCCTCCAATCCAAAACGAAGACCATCTGCAAAACTTCACCACCGTTAACAAACTTATCCCTTGTCCAACTCTTCCCCTGTTTCATCTTCAAAAACTCAACACAAACTTTATAAACTAACCCAGAAATCAAACCACACAAACTCATTAAGCCATCTCCAATCTCACTCATTTCCTACCTGAAGCCCACACGCTATCCATATTTCCTCTCAGACCCGCCATTCTTCGATCCATCTCAGAAACCGAAACCAAACCCAGACGCGAACCTCTTATTCCATTTCTTCCATTTCCGACGGCAACCCTTAATCACAAGCACAACACGGCTTAATCCTAAATCCTAAAATAGATTTAGAAACAGAAGAGGTAGAAGATATAGATTAGAAGAGGACCCCAAACAAACTGAACAAACCTCGAGAGCGGAGTGAAAGAATCAGACAGATTGTGCAAAATTGGAGGGTAAGATGATGTTATTCTTCCTTCGTATCCCTTTTTTTTTGTAATATATTCATCGCTCTGTTGTCTATGATCCACCGCGAGGCGTATTCGAGAATGAGAGTTCGTCGCTGATGAATGTAGCTTCATTCTCGTTTTCTCCTTTGAATGCGTGTTCTCGCTTCTCATTTCGGCCAGGTGAATCACGAAAGCTAGGGTTTTAGTGAAGTGTTGTTTCTGATGATTGGTTTGTTGTTGGAAATCCACTTGAATCATGACCCATCCGTTACACTATTGTTTTTCTTGGAACTTTCTTTTTCTTTCTAAAAAATTTTATAAATGTTTTTATATATGTTCTTTTATTTGGTTTTTATAATATATTTTGTACTATACTATTTTCTGTTTTATTATACGTATATAATTTTTTTATTTTAGTTTATTGACATAAATTTTCTAATTTATTTTAGTTTATATTAGAGTTTTAAGTTATATTATTTTTCTCTTAGAATTTATATATACATTATCACTTTAAGTTTTATTTTTTTAAAGACTTATTTCATTTTATAAGTTGATCTTATTTCTTTTTTGATATTGAACATTTTTGCATTGGGTCGATAACGACATTTCCTTCGATCCTCTGTCAAATTATTGATGAGAAATGAAGGATCTGAGACCATTTGTCACTCCCCTTTCCTTGTCCCGACTCGATTCAAAAACATTGTCAAACCATCTTTTAAATCATTATCTTTGTATTGAATTAAAAAGAGGGGATTAAGTGTAGACTTTCTTCCTCTCCGAGTGTTGGGATGCCCACTGTAGTGAGGGTGGTTCTGACACTCGTCTTTCAATACGAAGACGCTTCCCGTCCATTTTCAAATCTCATCTCTTTAAAATCATTTCTTTGTATTGAATTCGACGAGAGGATTGGGTGTAGACCCCTTCTTCTTCGAGCGTAGGGATGCCCACTGTAGTGAGGGTGGTCTCGATGCTCGTCTGTCAACGCAAAGACGCTTCCAACGTTTCCTCATAAAACCTCGGTCTCGTACTGAGTATACTTTCAACAATAATATCATTTCTCTTTGTATTGAATTAAAGAGAGAGGATTGGGTGTAGACCTCTTCCTCTTCGAATGTTGGGATGCCCACTGTAGTGAGGGTGGTCTTGATATTCGTCTTTCAATACGAAGACGCGACTTTATCCGCCATCTCGCTTTCACAACTGCATTCAGTAACCTTTCTCACCTAAAACCTCGGTCCCGTACCGAGTGCATTTTCAAATCTTTTCATAACAAAAACTTGAATGGTCGTGGAGTGGTTAGGCGTAGGCCTTCTCCTATCCCGAGTGTTGACGTTTACCGTAGGGTTCTCTGTCGCAAAACACTTACCATTCAAAGCCAAAAACATCTTTAATAAGAGAACGAAGTTCTCTTTGCATTGAATTAAAGAGAGAGGATTGGGTGTAGACCTCTTCTTCTCCGAGCATAGGGATGCCCACTGTAGTGAGGGTGGTTTCGACGCTCGTCTTTCAATACGAAGACGCCTCGTTCGCGACACCTTTTTATAACAAAAACTTTGAGATAACGAATTGGGTACTACCCGTAGGGGTTACTATCCGAGGACCTATCTCGCCCCCTAAAAAACGATCCAATCAATCAAACGTGACTCCTTGCCCCGTGTGGCGAAAACTAATCAATCTTTCAAAAGGATATGTTACGTCCGTTCTACCGCAAACAGGTACGCATAAGTCTCCAAACGAGCGAGCAGCAAAACACCTAAACTGCTAGAACGCGCACGATAACATCATCCCCAAACACACCGGTTATCCGCACCGTAGGCACGAACTACGTTGCTCTGATTTCTCTTGCATGTTGAGAATACGTAGGCATAGGATTGCAATATCCTAGCGAGCACCCTTTTTCTTTTTCACCCTTTCCCAGAAAGGCATGCTACGTCTGTTCTACCGCAAACAGGTAACGCCTAAGTCTCCAACGAGCGAGCAGCAATACACCTAAACTGCTAGAATGCGCACGATAGCAGCATCTACCAAGACTTCCCCGCACACCGTAGGCCGAACTACGGCTGCTCTGATTCTTTACTTCTTCCAAGTAAAGATACGTAGGCACAAGGGACACAATCCTTGTCGAGCACTTTTCCCCCCCCAATATCTGTAGTTCCCCGAACTACGTCGACTCTGACTTTCTCACATCTATTGAGAATACGTAGGCATAGGACTGCAAAGTCCTACCGAGTCTGTTCTTTCTCTTTTCTTCCCTGTTCTCTCTTCCCTCCTAACTTTCCTGTTTCTAATCCTTCTTTTACCCAGTGAAACACTCTTCTCATAGCATAATATTTAAGCAAATAAATTCACACATCGACAAACAAAAGGTTCCCATCGAGTACGATGGATGCGAGGGGTGCTAATACCTTCCCCTCGCATAACCGGCTTCCGAACCCGTTCTTGGTCGCGAGACCATCTTATCCATTTCTTTTCTTAAGGTTTTCTCGATATTTTCCTTTCCCCTCATGGGATAAATAAAGTTCGGTGGCGACTCTTCTGTCTATCTTTTTCGCCTTCCCGTCGTTGCGCGACGCATTTTTCGAGTAGCGACAGGTAGGCGAACTACGTAGACTCTGACTTTCCCATTGCACGAGGGAATACGTAGGCATAGAGCGGCGAAGCTCTATCGAGTCTCTTTTCTCATTTTTTTAACCCAGACCTTCTAGCGTAGATAGAATAACAATCCGTACTAGAAAACAAGCGTGGATCCCGTCGAGTACGGCGGACGTGAGGGGTGTTAATACCTTCCCCGTGCGTAATCGACTCCCGAATCAAGGAATTTGGTTGCGATGACCATTCCTTTCCCGTTTCGCGTTAGGTTTACTCTGAGTGTTTCCTTTCCCTCCGTTGGGATAAATAACGTACGGTGGCGACTATCCTGTCATAGCCGGCGCCGATTTTTGCAGTAGCGACAGCTGGCGACTCTGTTGGGGACTCCAACAGTTCCCTACGCAAGTCAGTCCTAACGCTTGTTTTCCCGTCGTGGGTTTTGTATGGATTTACCTTTCTGTCTTTACTTTCCGCATTTTTATTCAGCTTTATATTGTTATTGCTGTTGTGGGAGGGGGTGATCTGCTGAGAGATAAGTCGGACCTGGGCTTGAGTGCACCTAGAATTAGTTGTGGAAAGTAGTGGGCGCGTGCATGCTTTGCATGTACTAGTGTCCTGCAAAATCCACGCTCAGACGAGGTTCTTCTGGTTGACTTCTTTTTCAACCCTTTGGGTTGAGGGGGTTGTTGGTTAGTTGGATTGTCGACTCTGGGGACCGATCAATTGGATGTTGGCTAAGTGAGGCCTCTTCAGGACATGATGATGCCACACCTCCTGGGTATCGTATCATCAGTCTTGAAAGTCTGTGACGCCGACGACCGCATAGGATGCCGTACCTTGTGTAAGTTGATAGAACACCTACCTGTGAGAGGGATTGGGGCATGCAGGAAACTTGACCTCCAGACTACCCAGTTTTCTTAACAGTGGATCAGTATGTATGGTTACTTGGGGTTCTTCATCAGAACAGTGTTATGGGTCTGTTGAGACCCAAGTTGGAGCATTGTTTTGGGTCTGTTGAGACCAGGTTGGAGCATTGTTATGGGTCTGTTGAGACCAGGTTTGAGCAGTATTATGGGTCTGTTGAGACAGAGCTGTGGATGGATCTCTTCAGCAATATATCACTTGATCCCTGTTTGCATGCTTGCATATTGCATTGTGCATACTCATTTTGCATATCATTAACGTGTGTCTGTGCTGCAGGTGCATTTCATACCCTCTGGTTCTAGTTGCTCGGATTTCTGTCTGCTGATATTATGGATACCTTGAAGAAGACTGTGGCATACAAGTTTCCTACTCCAGATGTTTCTTCTTTGCTTGGTTTGATATCTTTAGCTGATGATGATGTGAAGAGAAGCTTCAGGAAAAGTTATGGGAAACTGCTTAGGTTGGTCTGCAAACCAACTACGTATGAGCTGAACGGATTATATGCACTTATGCAGTTCTATGATCCCCCGCTGAGGTGTTTTACTTTCCCTGACTTCATTCTGGCTCCAACCATCGAGGAATATGCTGAGATCTTGGAGTTAACCATTCAGAACAGGGTACCCTTCATTCATATGGGTGCTGAGCCCAAGCTGGAGGATTTGGCTGTTGCTTTGCATTTAGACTCCTCAGAGTTGTTGTTAACCTCATGGAATGGAGTTTCTAGTTTTTCTCTCAATTCCTTGGTTGGGAAAGCACAAGAGTATGCCAAGAGTGGCTGTTGGATTGTGTTTAATGTTATCCTTGCTTTATGTATATATGGCATTGTATTGTTCCCGAACATGCCTGACTTTGTTGATTTGGATGCATTCCATATATTTGCTTTAGGCAATCTTGTGCCTACACTGATTGGAGACTTCTATTATTCTCTGCATTATAAGAACGAGAATAGGAGGGGCAAGAACGTCTCTTGTTGTGTGCCTTTGTTGTATATGTGGTTTGATGGTCACCTGTCCAAGAAGGGTATCTTTGCTGAGTCTGCAGCTACGGTGGAATGGCCTGAGCGTCTGATGGGGATTTTTTCAGAAGATGTTGTCTGGTTTGATAGGGATTTACTGGGATCAGAGATTATCTACAGCTGCGCCGGGTATCCTAACGTTCCTCTGATTGGGAGGAAAGGGTGCATTAACTGCAATCCGTCATTGTCGATCAAGCAATTCGGCTATGCTTTGAGAAGCCCACCAAAAGAGGAGGAAGTGCAGGAATCTTTGTACTTCACAGGTGATTTGAAGGGAGAATTGCTATCCAAGCTTCAGCATGCTTGGAATAACATCCGCAAGAAAGGGAAGCCGTTGTTGGGTAAGAATGATTGTCAAGCCTATGCTCCGTACCAAGTCTGGATCCAAGATAGGGCAAAGCAGGTACTGATGCCGTTTCCTGCAGTATTACCTCCTGCTCCCCTCGTGGTTGAGGAGCCAACTACTGTGTCTATTGAGAGATATGAGCAGGTTGTGAAGGAGAAAGAAGAGCTGATGAAAGCCAATGAGAAGTTGGAAGAAGAGCTAGTGCAACTCAGGAGCGAAAGGAATGAAGCCGTGTATTCCTTCGAGCAACAAACAAAGCTGGTGAACCAGTTAGGTGCAGAACTGACTGAACAACGAAAGAAGCGTGAACGCTTGGGGATAGATTTCAAGAGCTCTCATGACATGCTGGAGTCTAAGAAGAAATCACTTGATATAGCCTACCGGGAGATCTCCACATTCAACAAAACTTGGAATGCTACACTGGCAAACAACAAAGAAAGAGAAGACAAACTGAAGCTGCAAATCTCTGAACTGGAAGATCAGTTGAAAGCTAGCCAGAAAAAGTTTGAAGAAGAGGTTATGCGGAGATACGACGTTCAGAATTCGTTGAACAAAGTTATCAAGCGTAAGAAAGAGTCTGCATCCCAGAAACGGAAGTTGGAGGAGTACTTCGGAGAAGGTGTTTGGGAGGAATCCATTGGGGATCTCCAGCGTGTTATCAGGCAAAGAGACTCGCTCGTTGAAGGGTTGCTTTCCCAGCCGGATCATCCCAAGACTAAGAAATTGTTAGAGGAGTATCAGGCATATGGTCGCACTTGATTACCTTATGTACTGTTGTATGCTTTATTTGCATTGTGCTGGCCATCACCAGGATTGTTGGTTGAGGTCATGCCTTCTTGTATTGTACACTCAGAGATATTGTATTTCTGCCTTGATAGGCTTTTCAGCAATATACGAAATGTTTTCTTCGTGGATGAATCTAAGCTTCTTCACTGTCACTGCACTGGCACTTTGGCACTAGAATCAGGGGTTGATATCCCTAAAGCACAGACACATATTGCATCTGCATATTCATTTTGCATTGTCAGTTACTTGTTGAATCTGTATCTTATTTCCTGCATCTCACAGGTTTTTCAGGATTGACGAACAAAGAGTCCACCACTACTAAACCAGAAACAACTGCAAGAAGATAATGGATCAAGTTCAGGTCGAGATGCAGGAAATCCGTGAGAAGCTGACTCTGTTCATGCAAGCTATGGAGAGCATGGCCAAGGGCCAGGAGAATCTTAAGACTTTGGTGCAGCCGCTGCTAATGCGGACAAACGGAAATGGCAATACTGACCATATTTCTGTTGAAACTCCTCGTCGGGAGGATGAGATACCGTTAGTTACTCCACCTGTTGTGACTGTCAACAGAAACACGGGTACTGGTGCAGGTGCTGGCGCTGGTAATGGAAATACTGGAAATGGTGGTGATGGGTATGTTGTTAACAACAAAGGCAACACTGGGGAGGCCGATCAAGGATTCGTTGATGATGATGGCTTTGGAAACAATGGGTATGGCAATGTCAATCAGGACGGGAACTTCGGGTTCAACAATCAAGGCTTTGGTAATGACGGTTACGGCAACAATCAGGGGTATGGCTACGGTAATGGTGGATTCGGGAATGTGAATAACAACGGCGCTGGAGCATTTCCTTTCAGCAATGGTTTTGGACCTGCTGGGGTCAATCAAGGGTTCGGCAACCGAGGACAGGGTCCTATGTTCAATCAGCAAGGATTTGGCCGTAACATGGGTTACGATGGGTATGGCAATGACTGGAATGTGGATCACCAGGACGACGCTTTCTCGGGAAGAGGTATGGGACCTGAGGGCTCCATTGACCCTGTTCAGAGGATCAGAATGCTAGAAGAGTAGATGAAAGGTGTGGTTAATCAGAACTCTGTCGGGTTAGATATGACTACTATGGGGTTGGTACCAGGGATGAGGGTGCCATTAAAATTCAAGGCTCCAACATTCGACAAATACAAAGGGGATACCTGCCCAAAGGTCCATGTACGTTCTTATTATAGAAGGATGTCTGCATATTCCAATGATGAAAGGATGCTCATGCATTTCTTTCAGGATAACTTATCGGGACCATCATTGGAATGGTACATGGGACTGGAGCCCACTCAGATTAGAAGTTGGAATCAGTTGGCTGATGCTTTCGTTATGCATTACAAATATAACAGTGATTTGGCGCCGAACCGAGTTCAGTTGCAGAGTCTATCGCAGAAGAGTGGTGAAAGTTTCAAAGAGTACGCGCAGCGGTGGCGCGATATGGCAGCTCGGGTGCACCCTCCTTTGGTTGATAGGGAGATGAATGACATGTTTGTGGGGACATTTACAGGAATGTACTATGACAAGTTACTCAATGTTTCGATGGGTAGCTTCTCCGATATGATCCTTATGGGAGAGAGGATCGAAAATGGAATTAAAATTGGAAAGATTCAGGCAGGCGAATCTACTTCAGCTGGGGGTGCGAGAAAAGCATTCGGCGGAAGACGACAGGGTGATACAAGCGCTGTGTTTGGTGGTAGAGGCCGGGGCAGAGGCAGAAATCAGTACATCCAACCTCAGCAAATAGCCAGTGTTACTATTCCAATCCCTCAACAACAACAACAACAACAGCAACAGCCGCAGCAGCAGCAAAGGCAGAATCAGGGTCAAAGAAGGTTTTAGAATGCAAAGCCGAAGAGGGTGTTTGATAAGCCTCCGTCGACATATGCAGAGCTTCTTCAGACACTTCTAGGTTTGAATTTGGTTGAGAAAAGAACATTGGAACCGCCTACAGGACCAACACTCCCTTATGGGTATCATGCTAATAAGCATTGCGAATTCCATTCCGGGGCGCCCGAACATGATGTAGAATCTTGTCATGCTTTCAAGCATAAAGTTCAAGACTTGTTGGACAGTAAAGCCATCAACTTTGGCCAGGTGGGGCCCAATATTGTACAACAACCTATGCCTAATCATGGGGCAAATGCTATCTTAACATAAGAGAGTTTGAACTTGGTGTTGGATGTTAATGAGTTGAAGACACCATTGAGTGAGGTGAAAAGCAGGTTGCTCAGAGGGGGAGTATTCCCTGGTTGTGATGAATACTGTTTAGAGTGTTGGACCCAGCCTGAGAGTTGTACTGATTTGAAGCAGGGCATTCAGGCCATGATTGACGAAGGGACCTTGCAATTTGATCGAACTGCAGTTGAGAAGCCCGTGGAGGCATTATGTGACGAGCAGAATGATATTGCAACAATGACGATCCCGAGGAAGACTATAACGATAACGGTGCCCGCCTAGTGGCCAACCATTACGATTACCAAAGCAGGGCATGTTCCCTTTGAGAGTACGAAAGTTGTCCCGTGGATATACGAATTAGAAGCATATTGCAACAGTGAAAAGATTGTGGTGAATAGCCAGCCAGCAGGGGCTGTTGATAATGTCGTTGGAACGGGGGGCATGACCCGTAGCGGAAGGATCTTTACCTCACCTGAAATAGAAGCAGAGAGATTGGCCAAAGGCAAAGCCAAAGTAAATGAAAGCGGGCCTACTCAGTCGAAAGAAAAAGATACGTCGCTCAAGGACGTAGAGGAGTTCATGAGACTGATTCGCAAAAGCGACTACAAAATTGTTGAACACCTACAGCAGACGCCGTCGAAGATTTCTATCTTGTCGTTGTTGTTATGTTCCGAGGCCCACCGAAACGCCTTGCTAAAGATTCTGGATACGTCATTTGTGCCTCAAGAAGTTTCTGTAAATCAGTTAGAGGGGGTAATGGCACATGTCAATGCAGGACATAGCCTGGGTTTCACAGATTTTGATCTAACGCCCATAGGTCGAGAGCACAACATGGCTTTGCATATATCGGTGGAATGCCGGGGCACCGTAATGTCGCGTGTATTGGTGGATACTGGATCATCGTTGAACATATTGCCAAACAAAGCCATGATGAAATTGGACATACGGGGAATTATTTGCACGCCCAGCGATTTGGTTGTGAGGGCGTTTGACGGGACGAAAAAATCAGTGTTTGGGTCAATAACATTACCGCTTCAGGTGGGGCCAGAAATTTTTGATACCGAATTCTACATCATGGATATCCATCCAACTTATAGCTGCCTTCTTGGGCACCCATGGATCCATGCTGCAGGAGCCGTAACATCCACATTGCATCAGAAGTTGAAGTACATGGTGGGTGATAGTGTTGTTACCGTTTGCGGGGAGGAGGACATTTTGGTCAGTCACTTGTCATCATTCAGATATGTTGAGGTCAACGGAGAAATACACGAGACACCTTGTCAAGCATTCGAGAGGTTGCAGATTAAAGACAAAGCTCAGGGTTCCAGCAAAATACCAGAGGTAGCAGTGGCATCCTACAAGGAAGCTCAAGCTTTAGTGCAGACTGGCGAGACTAAAGGTTGGGGGCAGGTTCTGGAGATCCCCGTGAAGAATGACAAGTTTGGGCTAGGGTATCGACCGACGGCGTCAGCGTCATCTTCAGGAGCGCCCAGGTTCAAGGGACCGATAACGATTACGCCAAGTGGGGTGTGCTTTGAGACAATCAACGCTATTTCCGATGCTGAAGACGAAGATAGTGACTGTGATATGGACGCGTGGATCAAGCCAAGCGTGCCAGGACAAAGTCTCTGCAACTGGTCCATCCGGGAAACTGTTCCAGTGACTCTTAAACAGTAATAATTCGTTTTGTCAATTGTTGGATAATCCTATGTCCTACCCGGGGCATAGTGATTTTACCTTAGGGCTACTTGATTATGTGTATTGCACTGTTTTAATCATGAAATAAAGGCGTTTTTTATATTCAAATATTGTGATCCCTGTTTTTCTTGTTTTTACTTTAACAATAAATGGCAACGTGGTTATTTGCTTTGTTTGCGTGTTGAAGCGTTTAACCATTTCCTTTGCAGGACTAATATTTCAGATGACGTCTCCTATGAACCGCCTATGACTCGTTTCGACTTCGAGCACCCGGTATTCCAAGCAGAGGAAGAGATTGTTGAGGATAGCGACCTGCCAGAGGAGCTGACTCGTTTGTTGAAACAGGAAGAGAGAATCATTCTGCCTCATCAGGAGGAAATTGAGATTATCAACTTGGGGTCGGAAGAAGTTGTGAGAAATATTCGTATAGGGGCTGCGCTGCAGAGCGACATCAAGCAAAGGCTGATTGAGATACTGCGAGAGTATAGTGATATATTTGCTTGGTCGTACGAGGATATGCCTGGGTTGGATACGGACATGGTTGTGCACCGTCTGCCGCTGCGAGAGGAATGTCCGCCTGTTAAGCAGAAGCTCAGAAGAACCAGACCAGACATGGCTGTGAAAATCAAGGAGGAAGTTCAAAAACAGTGGGATGCTGGTTTCCTAGCCGTTACAACTTATCCGTCATGGGTCGCTAATATAGTACCAGTGCCGAAGAAAGACGGTAAAGTGCGAATGTGTGTAGACTACCGTGATTTGAATAGGGCGAGCCCGAAAGACGACTTTCCACTTCCTCACATTGATGTGCTGGTTAATAACACTGCTCAGTTCTCCGTATTCTCCTTCATGGACGGCTTCTCAGGCTATAATCAGATCAAAATGGCGCCAGAAGACATGGAGAAGACTACCTTCATTACTCCCTGGGGAACATTTTGCTACAAAGTGATGTCCTTCGGACTGAAGAATGTTGGGGCAACATATCAACGTGTTATGACGACCCTCTTTCATGACATGATGCATAAAGAGATTGAGGTTTATGTTGATGATATGATTGCCAAATCTCAAACGGAGGAGGAGCATTTGGTTAATCTGCTGAAACTGTTCAAAAGGCTTAGGAAGTTCAGGTTGAGACTGAATCCTAACAAGTGCACCTTCGGGGTGAGATCGGGTAAACTGCTGGGGTTTATTGTGAGCGAAAAAGGAATAGAGGTTGATCCTGCAAAGATAAAAGCTATACAAGAAATGCCGACGCCTAAAACAGAAAAAGAAGTGTGTGGGTTTTTAGGGAGGTTGAACTACATTGCTCGGTTCATATCTCACCTAACTGCGACATGCGAGCCGTTATTCAAGTTGTTGAAAAAGGATCAGGTGTTGACCTGGAATGAAAATTGTCAAAAGGCGTTCGACAAGATAAAAGAATACTTACATGAACCTCCTGTTTTGATACCCCCGGTGGCCGGGAGACCTTTGATTATGTATTTGACGGTTCTTGAGGAAAGTATGGGTTGTGTTCTCGGTCAACACGACGAGACCGGACGTAAAGAGCATGTGATCTACTATTTGAGTAAGAAGTTTACTGACTGTGAGTCCAGATACTCAATGCTCGAGAAGACGTGTTGTGCGCTAGCCTGGGCCACCAAACGTTTGAGGCAATACATGCTGAATCATACAACCATTCTAATTTCAAAGATGGATCCAATCAAATACGTGTTTGAGAAGCAAGCGCTCTCCGGAAGAATTTCCCGATGGCAGATGGTGTTAACAGAATACGATATCCAATATGTCTCGCAAAAGGCTATTAAAGGTAGCATTCTATCAGAGTACCTCGCTGAGCAGCCGGTCGAGGATTACTAATCGATGAGGTTTGATTTTCTTGACGAGGATATCATGTACCTAAAGATGAAGGATTGTGAAGAACCGTTGCCGGACGAAGGACCAGAGTTGGGTTCCAAATGGCAGTTGATATTTGACGGAGCTGTAAATTCCTATGGTAGCGGAATAGGGGCAATTATCACTACTCCTCAGGAGTCGCACATCCCATTTACTGCCCGACTGACTTTTCCTGTTACCAATAATGAGGCTGAATATGAGGCTTGCATCATGGGTCTGGAAGAAGCCATCGATTTGCGAATCAAGAACCTAGATGTATACGGAGACTCAGCTCTAGTGGTGAATCAGATTAAAGGAGAATGGGAGACACGTCAACCCAATTTGATACCCTATATGAATTATGCAAGGAGATTGTTGCCTTTCTTTGACAAGGTAGAATTGCATCACGTGCCACGAGCAGAAAATCAAATGGCTGACACCCTGGCGAGATTGTCTTCAATGTATAAAGTTAACTTCTGGAACGAGGCTCCCCGGATTGTTATCTCTTGGCTGGATATGCCTGCCTTCATATTTGCCATTGACGAGGCTCCCAATGGTAAACCCTGGTACTTTGACATCCAGAATTTCCTGAAGAACAAGGAGTATCCGACTGGGGCATCCAGTCGAGATCAGAAGACTCTCGGGAGATTGGCTGGCAATTTCTATCTGAACTTGGACGGTGTCCTATACAAAAGAAACCACGACTTGGTGTTGCTACGATGTGTAGACCAGAAAGAGGCGAAGTTTCTCATGGAAGAGATACATGAGGGTACATTTGGTACACATGCTGGTTGGCATGCTATGACGAGAAAACTGCTGCGGGCAGGTTTTTATTGGCTAACTATGGAAACAGACTGTTTCAAGTTTGCAAAGAGGTGTCATAAATGTCAGATTTATGCGGATAAGATCCATGTGCCTCCAAGTCCTCTGAATGTGATGTCATCACCGTGGCCTTTCTCGATGTGGGCAATTGATATGATTGGCAAGATTGAGCCTACAGCATCAAACGAACACCGGTTCATCTTGGTGGCAATCGATTACTTCACCAAATGGGTGGAAGCAACATCATATTCCAATGTGACCAAACAAGTGGTAGCCAGATTTATCAAACGAGATATTATCTGCAGATATGGAATCCCTGAGCGGATTATCACCGACAACGGTTCAAATTTGAATAATAAAATGATGAAAGAGCTGTGTCAGAATTTTAAGATTGAGCATCACAACTCTTCTCCTTACCGGCCCAAGATGAATGACGCTGTCGAAGCGGCCAATAAGAACATAAAGAAGATTGTTCAGAAGATGGTTGTGACGTATAAGGACTGGCACGAGATGTTACCTTTCGCTTTGCACGGTTATCGTACGACGATACGCACATCAACCGGGGCAACCCCTTTCTCATTGGTATATGGAATGGAGGCGGTGTTACCGTTGGAGCTCGAGATTCCTTCCCTGAGGGTTTTACGTGATGTCCAACTCGACGAGGCAGAATGGATTAAAGAGAGACTGAATCAGCTCAGTTTAATAGATGAGAAGAGACTGGCTTCTCTAACATACGGTCGGTTGTACCAGAGTCGGATGAAGAAAGCTTACGACAAGAAGGTGTGCCCTCGAAGCTTTCAGACGGACGATCTTATTTTGAAAAAGATTCTCCCACCACAATCAGATCACATGGGCAACTGGACTCCCAATTACGAAGGTCCCTACATTGTCAAAAAAGTCTTCTCTGGAGGAGCCCTGTTACTATCCACCATGGATGGTGAAGACTTTACGTCTCCTGTGAATTCGGACGCAGTTAAAAAATACTTTGCTTGAAAGTGACCCATTGGACAGTAAAAAGATAGTCCAGGCAGAAATGGGGCATCCCGACGAACCATAAAAAATGAATAAAAGGTTCGGGAAAAAGTTAGGGACAAAATGGAAAAGATGTACACCCGCGAAGTCGAAAACCTGAAAAGGGCGACTTCGGCAAAAAATGGTATCCCGGTGAATTGAAAACCCGCAAAGGGCGGTTCACGCAAAAGTTAGGGAGTGAAAAAGCAAATGACTGCGGTCCGGATTTGATACGGCATTGCTTAGTGGTTTGGGAGTACCTGGGGGGCCGTCTATCCAAAACAATCTCTTCCGAAGGTAGAGTACCGGGAAAGCGCAGAGTCAGGCGAGTCATAGGAGGATCAGCTCATGGTGTTTGTCTGTGCCTGTTGCCGACATGTACACAAATATTGTTTTGTATTTTCTTTATGCTTCTTGTGCATATATTTATGCGTGTTTGTGCGTGACTTCCTCTTTTCAGGAGTTGCATCCAGTGTACAAAGCTTTGCCTATTTACAGGCTCATTCAATAAAACATGTTATTCAGTAATTGATGCTTGTTCTTTACTATTTTGTTTGTGAAAGACGCCGATGTTTTTGATAAACTTGCACTTACATAATCTTGCTAGCCCTTGCCAATAATTGCTAAAACTTCGAATTGACTGAAGTAATGTCACAGATGCTAACCCGGATAGATTCTGTTGTATAGGCCTGTTTGTCTCGTTTGTGTTTTGCATGGTTCTTACCTTTGGAGCAAACGGTCAGGAATTGTATTTATTTATACCTGCATCATAACCTGCAAAACCATACAAAACAAGGCCATAATTTCCATCACTTTACACAAAGAAAAAGAAATCAGAACTTGCAAGAAATTGAAGAGAAATGGCAGCTTCCCAACACCGTACCGCGCATACCGAAAACCAACCACAGCTTGCGTATGATTCAAAAACTATCACACCTCCAAACCTGCTTTGAAAATAACATGCTAAGGATCAGAAAAATTGGCTTGATGTTAAAAGAGAGGCGAGAGGAGAAATTAGCAATACAAAGAAAATCTTGAATAAGAAAGGACGACTCATTTTGGCTACCTACTGTTTTTAAAGCCTTAGAACCAATCTCAACAGAAACCACATCTTCAAACCTCTATTCATTTCACTTGTCACACCACAACTTGGACGAAATTTCAGAAACGCAAACCCGTGAGGTTCACCAGCAGAGCCTCGTCGTCCTTGCAATCACAAAACTACTTGTACGATGCCTGCAACACAAATTCACTCCAGACAACAACCTGTGAAATTGTATCGTTAAAACCACAACAGCCCACAGACCAAAAAACCATTCTGCTACCTCTGCACAACCAGCCTGCATAAACTGTACCACAGCTACAACAAGACAAAAATACCAAGCCATGCCAGACCAACAAACACACCTACAGCCTGCATAACCTGTACAAAAAAGGACATCACAGAATGAGCAAGAGGGGGGGGGAAAACCTCATTTGGAGGCAATAAGGGATTCTAATCTTAAAAACCTCTTCCTTTTTCTTGAACTGAGGGGGGGGGGGGGGGACTCCACACACAAAGCCTTCTTCCTTCAACTTAGACAACCATTTTCGAACCTATCCTCAACCTCCATACATTCCAAGCTACCACGCACCATATAACTCACTTTGTCGCCACCATCATCTTACCTCCACACGTTTTACAGCCAAAACATTTTTTCCCTCATCAATTCACATAACCAACAACAATCATCAACATTCCAAACTTCAAACACAACCCTCACACCATGTTCATCTTCACTATTTTTTTTCTTCATCTGTGAAAACTCTAACATTCAAAGCAGCCTCTCAAACTTCCATTAAACACCACAGCTCCACCCTGTTTCTTCTTCATTTTCACTATTTGATAAAACTAAACTACTCCAACCTTAAAACTCCTCCTTGATACACCTTCAAAATGATATCACAAATCATCAGTCTCAATTCTGAGTTTATCACCTACATATATGAGACAGAGCAAGAACAGAGGGAGAATTTCTGAAATCAAACTCAAAACCAAACCAAGGCAGTGTCGAAGACAATCTCAGCAGCTCTTGAACTCTCTCGGTAGCAGCAACAATATGGCAGCAAGGTGTAGCAGTTGCGCAGGCGTTGAAAACCCGAAGCAGCCATGGGTATCAATCTAAAAGCAGGAGGTAAGAACAAGAAGTCCAAGAGGACCTTACCAAAGCCCACTGATATCTACCTCAAGCCCTTAGTCAGGCGTTACCACTTCCTTGTTCAGAGAACTGGCAGCAATTTCAACGCTGTTATACTCAAAAGGTTATTCATGAACAAGGTTAACCAGCCTCCATCCACACAAATTTACACCATTACCATTATCTTTTCTCATCCACCTTTAGCACCATTAGACCACCCTCAATCAACACCTTAACAACACAAAAACCTTCGAATACCCCCCTCTCCATTCAGAACAGAGGCGGAGCCAATCCCTCTCACCTTCGCAACCCAACTGAATTCCAAGATCACTTCGCTCTTTCTGGCAATACACAAATTATAGCTAAAGCTTTTATCTTCCGTGCAAACCGCATCAACTCAGACCTCAAACGCCATCTTCATCCTATCGCCACCAGCAACCCACAAAACCTGTCACAAAAAAAAACATCAGCTCAAACTCTATGTTAGTCACTAGAGATCAAACACCAAAACTTCTCTCATTTGTATTACCGTAACAGCCGCAAAAGAGGAACAGCTTAAACGCGAACAATCGCGCAAACGCGACACCGAGGTACGTCTCGAACGCCTCCGTACCTCGCGAGGCTTGGCACCGACTATTCAGCCTCGTGAATCCGTACCAGAATCAGAACCGGAATCTAAACCCAAACCAGAAGTTGAAGCCGTAGCGGAAGCCGGTGATTTAGGTCATATTAACCTGTTTGAAGGGATTAAGATTTTTGATCCATTTCGAGTACCGAAGAGAGAGTATGTTGACGAGAAAGAGGAAATGAAGAAGAAGACTAAGAAGTTGAAGTTGCCGAAAGAGCATGGAGAGTCCATTCGTGCTGTTGGTCCTGAAGATGAGAAATATAGGTTAGGTTATGGGGTTGCAGGGAAAGGGGTTCAATTGCCTTGGTATGTTCAAAAGCAGAAACCTAACGATGATGAAGGTGGTGTCAATGGTGATAATAGTGGTGATAACAGGAAGGGTGAAATAACGGAAGAAGAAGTTTTTATGGACAAAATTGGGAGACCCATGTGGATAGAGCGAATTGATGGAATAGGGAGAGAGCTTTAGCAGAGAAAATTGGGGGAGAAATGTCGAGTTTGAAGCGTGGTTGAACAGTGAGGAAGGGGAGACGGAAATGTTACGAAGGAGAAGAGTATTTTATTTTTATTTTTTTATTATTTTTATCAGTTATTTGTCTACTTTTTTTTAAAATATATTTTATTTATAATTTCTATTATACTTTTATATTACTATATGTATATATATACATTTTCTAATTATCTTCAAATTTCAAAATTTATTTTCTTTTTGTAAATATTATATAGTTTTTTTTTTAGTTTATAATATTAGAGTTTAGGATGTTCTTTTTGTTTTTTTTTAAAAAATAGATCTTACTTCGCATTTGCTATTGGGCATTTTTGCCTTTTGGGTCGATGACGAGACCTCCGTAATTCATTACCAGTCAAATTATTGATAAGTAATGTTGGATCTGAGACCACCCCTTTTCTCTTTTCATTACCTGTCCCGACTCGATTCAAAAACATTGTCAAACCATCTTTTAAATCATATTCTTTGTATTGAATTAAACGAGGGGATTAAGTGTAGACTTTCTTCCTCTCCGCGTGTCGAGATGCTCACTGTAGTGTGGGTGGTTTAGACACTCGTCTTTCAATACGAAGACTTTTCCACCCCTTTTCCTCCTAAAACCTCGGTCCCGCACCGAGTGACTTTTCAAACCTTCCTTCCTAAAACCTCGGTCTCGTACCGAGTCCTTTTTCAAACCATAATAATTTGATTCCTCTTTGTATCGAATTAAAAGAGGGGATTAAGTGTAGACTTTCTTCCTCTCCGAGTGTTGGGATGCCCACTGTAGTGAGGGTGGTCTCGATACTCGTCTTTCGATACGAAGACACGCCTTTATCCACCATCTCACTTTCACAATTTCATCCCGCAACCAATTTTCACACCTAAAACCTCGGTCCTGTACCGAGTGCATTTTCAAATCTTTTCACAACAAAACTTAAATGGTCGTGGAGTGATTAGGCGTAGGCCTTCTCCTATCCCGAGTGCTGACGTTTACCGTAGGGTTCTCTGTCGCAAAGCACTTACCATTCAAAACCAAAAACATTTTTAATAAGAGAACGAAGTTCCCTTTGTATTGAATTAAAGAGAGAAGATTGGGTGTAGACCTCTTCTTCTTCGAGTGTTGGAATGCCCACTGTAGTGAGGGTGGTTTCGATGCTCGTCTTTCAATACGAAGACGCCTCGTTCGCCACACCCTTTTATGACAAAAACTTTGAGATAACGAATTGGGTACTACCCGTAGGGGTTACTATCCGAGGACCTGTCTCGCCCCTAAAAAACGATCCAATCAATCAAATGTGACTTCTAGCCCCGCGTGGCGAAAACTAATCAATCTTTCAAAAGGATATGTTACGTCCGTTCTACCGCAAACAGGTAATGCCTAAGTCTCCAACGAGCGAGCAGCAAAACACCCAACTGCTAGAATGCGCACGATAGCATCGTCCATAAAAAATATCAACACACCGTAGGCCGAACTACGGCTGCTCTGATTCTTTACTTCCTTTGAGTAAAGATACGTAGGCACAAGGGCCACAATCCTTGCCGAGCACACATTCCCCCCATATCTGTAGTTCCCCGAACTACGTCGACTCTGACTTTCTCACATCTATTGAGAATACGTAGGCATAGGACTGCGAAGTCCTACCGAGTCTGTTCTTTCTCTTTTCTTCCCCGTTCTCTCTTTCCACCTAACTTTCTTGTTTCTAACCTTTCTTTTACCCCGTGGAACACTTCTTATAGCATAATGTTTAAGAAAATAAATTCACACATCGACAAACAAAAGGTTCCCATCGAGTACGATGGATGCGAGGGGTGCTAATACCTTCCCCTCGCATAACCGGCTTCCGAACCCGTTCTTGGTTGCGAGACCATCTTATCCGTTCTTTTCCTAAGGTTTTCTCGATATTTTCCTTTCCCCTTACGGGATAAATAAAGTTCGGTGGCGACTCTTCTGTCTATCTTTTTCGCCTCCCCGTCGTTGCACGATGCATTTTTCGAGTAGCGACAGCTGGCGACTCTGCTGGGGACTTTCTAGCGAGTCAAGCCTATTTTGCTTGTCGCGTTTGTGATTTATTTGCTGTTATTATTTATTGTTGTGTTCCTTTCTAACCTGTTGGGTTTATTTGGATGGTTTGTAAGCATAAAAGCTTTCTACCCGAGCTTTCGAGTATACACTAAGTTAGGAGGTGGATTCTTTCTGATTTGCGAGACTTAGGACTTGTTGAGTTGGGTCGAATTCCACCGCTCAGATGAGACCCCGTTGGGATGATTATGTCTTATGTGTAGTCGTAATGGCGTTTTTGTTTCCGACGTGGGAGTCCGTGACTCTGAGGACCTTTTAGAACCTTATTCCAAAGGTTGCTAAAACATAACTCCGTGTTCATCCTTTGAAGGGATTACCGTCTTACGAGTAGTCGTTCTGATGGAAAACTTTTGAGGGTTAGTGCATGGGACTTTGTTTAAAGGCCTTTTGGGATACCCTCTTATAAACCAATAGATTACCCGCCTAAGGGGAGAGATACCTTTTATTGTTGTCTTGCAGGATCTGTAAATCCTTGATATGGATCTGTTCTCGTGTGCACTCATAGCATTGCATTTGCATAAGCATTTTTGCATCATTTTGCATTTTCTCTATCCAGATACCAAGGCCTTACCCATCCTCTATTCATAACCCGCAGTTGATTTCCCGACACTCCCGTTGAACTTGTGAAGAGCTGTAAAGAGTTTGAAGCAAGGGGAACGTAGACACCTTGAAAGTCCAAGTCAGACAATGCAAGCCGAGGTAACTATGGAGCAAAAGTGGACTATGGAGCAGGTCCAAGCAGAGTTAAGGGAAGTCCAAAGCCAGATGGGACAATTCATGGTGGATATGCAAGCTTTGCGTCAGGATCAGAAAATGCTCAAGGAAGAAGTTCATCAACTGAAGACCCAGATGGGCCAGATTATGGAAGTCATGGAAAATGTGCTAAGAAAGGACGGAAATCTTAGGCCGGAGGTCGCAGCAAAAATGATCATTCAACCCGTACCTATGGAATATCTTCGAGAGCGCGATATGCCTCGTAGATCTTTTACACAACCTAAGATTCCAAGATTTCCCCGTCGGCAGCTACCTCTTATTTCCCAAGACAATCCTAAGGTTAGGAGGTATGTGCAGAGGCTGAAGCAGCCCGATAGAAGCTTCGACCAGATCCCTATGACTTATACTCAGTTGTTGCAGATTTTGCTTCAACTTCGATTGGTTGAACTTCGGACTCTAGCTCCGTTTGTTGGTAAGCCACCACAAGGCTATGATGCAAGTGCCCATTGTGATTTTCATTCTGGGGCACCGGGCCATAATGTGGAAGAATGCAAAGCTCTTAAATACCAAGTCCAAGACTTAATCGATTCAAAAGCATTCGAGTTCACGCCAAGCGGTATGAAAGTGCCAGGTAGGCTTATTCCAGTTGCTGTAAAAGAAGTGGATATCCCTGCTTTCTTCCCTGAAGCTGCATCAGGTCATGAGCGTATCTTACAATCTTTGGTTTCAGAATCTCCATGCCCACAGCTATTGCCTATTCTGGGCCAAATCTGAGGATGAAAGGGCCTGCGCATGAGGAATACCCTAGTCAGTGCCAACAACCTTATGTTCCTCAGCAACAGAACTGTCAGCGCCAAAATCAGAGAAGGCCTCGCAACAACTTGGAAAGAAGGACTGCTCCGCTTCACCTGATCCCTATGTCGCACAGTCAACTTCTTCCACATCTGATCCAAAACTCATTGGTGGAGCCTAAGACTCTTAAGCCTGTGCCAGAACCTTATCCTCCGGGGTACAATCCCAAAGCTCAGTGTGGATATCATGGTGGATCCATGGGGCACTCGACTGAAGAATGCAAAGCCTTCCAAGCCAAAGTGCATCAATTGATTGACAAGGGGTACATCTCTTTTCCAGAGGGAAGTTTGGTTGTCCATGTCAACCCTTCAGCTGTCTAAGCTCAGAGATTTCAAGGGTCATCTCCTAAGGCCAATGGTTCAGACAGGCAGACGTCCTTAACATTGGCAGTCCTTGGGCGCTTTTTATCATTTTCATCTTGTAGTTTATTTCCTGTTAATTGCTACTTGTCTTTAAACATTGTTGTTTTGAATGGTAATGTTAATGAAGTGATTATGCATTTTCTGAATCAGTCACGTCGTATTCACTCATTATTTCCACTTATCACAGACACATACACCTTTTATCCACTTCACTTTATCACTATTGTGTTTAGCAAATATTGGAGGGAGGATGACGAAAACGAAGTACCCATAATTGCAAAACCGTATGCTTTCAGACAGAATCTCGTCAATGATGTGCAGACATTGTTTCAATCCCCTAAACACCGGAGATATAAGGAGTTAATCCCTAGTCAACCACTTTGAGCCTAGAAGTAGGAGTTTCCTTCGGATATTCAAACCCTTACACTCAACCTGGGGCAGGGTAGTTGTTCAGTTAATCTAAATAAGCACTCAAATCAACAAAGCAATCTAAAAGACGGTTGTTCATCAATGACCCATGACATGGCAGTCACAATCCTCCACAAAAAATCGGAAGTCTGCTAAGTCAAGCACCTCAAAAGGGACTTAGGCAAAAATCAAGGCTATCCCGATGGATATGACAAGCGAAGTCAGTCCATGCAAAAGTTAGGGATCAAAAACAAAAGCAAAAGAGGTCCTCAAACCCTCAATAAAAACAAATTAAGATTCAGTGACCACCCAAATCAAAGGGTCACTGACATCCATCAAAATAAGGTGACTGTCATTTCAAGCAAACCTTGAACTAGCAAGCTTACACCGTCAAGATAATCAGGTGCAGAATTAACTGAACGTAAGTATGGAAGTCATCAAGAAGAAGGGGTGGGTACAAATAATTCTTTGAGCCTAATATCCTTTGTTCTATAAACCATGAACCAGACCAAGTTATAACCCTCGAAATACCTAATTGAGGCGAGGTTTATTCTGAAAGCATACTATCGCAAGGTTGCGTAACCTGACTCCTCACGTATTTGCTAATCATCAGCATTGGTGTCGTTTTCCTTGCTATATATTTTACACCAATCAAATTAGCACAATGTTTGGACTAACGGTCCATTCGTTTCACTATCACGACACTTAAATAAATGACATTTCTCTTAAAACTTGCATGAACTTCGCATTAAAATTACCATTTGTGAACAAACAATTTTATTTGCAAGTCAGTAGTTGGCATCAAGGAAATTCCAACAGGGAGCACTCAAGCAGGACTGGATTATTCAGCGGTCTGGACCAGAATCGAGCATACCATATAACCTTATGGATCTGGGGCATTGTCATCCCAAGAGTTCGGAAATAGTCAGTCTGAGGCAAATCCCCAAACAATGGTTGATTATGGGGCAAATCATTCAAAAAGCGGTTGATCATAAGTGAATCATCTCGAGATCACACCAATCAGGGGCAGGCCACCCAGAGTTTCTTTGACTTGAGGATAGATCCCTCCAATGTTCAATCAGGATAAGTTAAGTCGCTTCAACGCTCTTTCAAGAGCAAGCTACTCCAAAGAGTATACTGAAGCCAACCACCAAGAATTGGTTAAACAAGGATAAATCCTTTTGTGGTACAAACTCTGGGGAAATCCATCTCTAGGTCGTCTCATGGCAAGCTACTCAAGCTATTTCATCCTTATCAACCACAGTTGAGTTCAAAACGAGTGTCGGGGAATTGTACCGTCACCTCACCCAATAACCTTAATCTTCTGAAAAAGGCCTTGCTGTCATTGGATCCTTCATCCCATAACCTAAACCTATCGCCTATCAAAACAAATCAGAACCTCCAAAGTCCAGTTCTTGTCTGGAAAACCTTCAAACCAGTCCTCATCTGGTCAACCTTTCGCTGAATACCAGTTCCCGTCCGGTATATGTCAGCCTTCATACCAGTCCCATCTGGTCAACCCTTTGCTGAATACCAATTCCCGTTCGGTATATGTCAGCTTTTAAACCAACTCCCATCTGGTCATCCTTCCTTTTAGCCTACCATTTAACCAGCCTACCATTTCACCAGTTCTCATCTGGTAAACCTCATTCCAAAGTCCAGCTCCCATCTGGCAAACCACAAAAATTAGCCCTCCTTTGATAGCTTAACCTTTCACCAACCAGTCCCATCTGGTCTACCCTCCGAATACCAGCCTTCATCTGGTACTTCCAACCCAAAGTCCAACCTGGATTGGCAACCACCAAAGACCACCACGTCGGCACCTGTATTTCCATTGCCCGTCTGCAATCATATGCATCATACGCATCGCATTCGACATCATAAGCATCTTGCTTCATAAGCATCTTGCTTCATAAGCATCTTGCATCATATACATACCTATGATTACATCATACTTTCCTCAGCTCTTGCATCACCGCGTGTTAGCATTTGTATTTGCATTTCCATTCGTTATGGAATATCATTATCATCAAGCATTCACATATGCGAGTTTAGATCCAGGATCAATTTTGAAGGGTTTCAAGAGCAACCATCAGCCCAGTCAGGGGCATTCTCCGCAGGACCGTGGGCGTTCCCCACGAAGTTGTGCAACTTTTTTGTTGGACAAATTCAGGAGCTTCAAAGCAACCATCAGCCTAGTCAGGGGCATTCTCCGCAGGACCGTGGGTGTTCCCCACGAATTTGTTCAAAATTTATTGGGAAAACTCAAGAGCTACAATGCAATCAGCAGCCCAGTCAGGGGCATTATCTGCAAAGACCGTGGGTCCTCCCACGAAATTCAAGCATGTCAAAGCAAAATCTAGCCCAGTCAGGGGCATCTTTTCAAGACCATGAATGTATCCCATGACGTATTTCAACCTCGTGGTTAATCAGATCTTTAAATCAACATTCGGCCCGGACAGGGGCATCTCCAGTAAATCCATGGGCGTTTCCCAGTGAGTTGTCTCCATAAGACTTCAGTGATAAGTGGCAATCTCTTGGGAGAAGCTTATCCGTCTTCAGCGATAAGTGGCAATCTCTTGGGAGAAGCTTATCCATCTTCAGCGATAAGTGGCAATCTCTTCAGAGAAGCTTATCCATCTTCAGAGATAAGTGGCAATCTCTTCAGAGAAGCTTATCTTTCTCCAACGATAAGTGGCAATCTCTTCAGAGAAGCTTATCTTTCTTCAACGATAAGTGGCAATCTCTTGGGAGAAGCTTATCCATCTTCAGTGATAAGTGGCAATCTCTTCAGAGAAGCTTATCCATCTTCAGTGATAAGTGGCAATCTCTTCAGAGAAGCTTATCCTTCATCTGTGATAAGTGGCAATCTCTTCAGAGAAGCTTATCCATCTTCAGTGATAAGTGGCAATCTCTTCAGAGAAGCTTATCCATCTTCAGTGATAAGTGGCAATCTCTTCAGAGAAGCTTATCCATCTTCAGTGATAAGTGGCAATCTCTTCAGAGAAGCTTATCCTTCATCTGTGATAAGTGGCAATCTCTTGGGAGAAGCTTATCCATCTTCAGCGATAAGTGGCAATCTCTTCAGAGAAGCTTATCCATCTTCAACGATAAGTGGCAATCTCTTGGGAGAAGCTTATCCGTCTTCAGTGATAAGTGGCAATCTCTTCAGAGAAGCTTATCCATCTTCAGTGATAAGTGGCAATCTCTTCAGAGAAGCTTATCTTTCTTCAGTGATAAGTGGCAATATCTTCAGAGAAGCTTATCCTTCTTCAACGATAAGTGGCAATCTCTTCAGAGAAGCTTATCCTTCATCTGTGATAAGTGGCAATCTCTTGGGAGAAGCTTATCCATCTTCAGCGGTAAGTGGCAATCTCTTCAGAGAAGCTTATCCATCTTCAGTGATAAGTGGCAATCTCTTCAGAGAAGCTTATCCTTCTTCAACGATAAGTGGCAATCTCTTCAGAGAAGCTTATCCTTCATCTGTGATAAGTGGCAATCTCTTGGGAGAAGCTTATCCATCTTCAGCGATAAGTGGCAATCTCTTCAGAGAAGCTTATCCATCTTCAGCGATAAGTGGCAATCTCTGGGGAGAAGCTTATCCTTCATCAGCGATAAGTGGCAATCTCTTCAGAGAAGCTTATCCCCCTATCATCCTTTTTGGTGTTAGGGTTGATTGTTTTCCGCTCCATCATCCTTTTGGTGATGGGTCTGGCATCCTTTTGGTGTCATGACTAGCGTGCGTTTTCCATTATCCTTTTGATAATGGATCCCTACATCCTTTTGGTGTTAGGGTTGATTTTGTTTCGCTCCATCATCCTTTTGGTGGGGGGTCTGTCACTTGGATTAATGTCAGATTGTGCGATGGTGTTTGCTTTACCATCCTTTTGGTGGTAGTAGCCTTGTGTGTTTCGTCTCATCATCCTTTTGGTGATGATGACCTTTTGCCAGTTACTTACAGTCTACTCAGAGGTACTTCATCCATCATTTTCAGTTCCCAAGATTTCCTTTCCTTTTCGGACAAATTCAGGGTCTTCTTTATATCTAATTGTCTTCTACCTCGAAAGAATGCACGCTGCAACATTTCATCTTACTCGGTCTAAGTCAATTAGATAGGGGCATCTGTCATACCCCTAATTTGTCCTACCTTTCTTGTTAGTCTTATCACGAATAATGGTGTTGCTTGGTGGTGGTTCTCGAAATGATCATTTGGCCCTGGGCCATGATTCTCTGGCTATTTCTCAGGTTTTGTGATTGAGTGTGGTCATAAGCTTTTATGGAAGGTGTGGAGTTCAGTTGGAAATAAGAAAAGTGTCTACTTGCTCATAGCCCGGATATGATCAGTGGTTTCAAGACGATTTCGAACCTTGATTTTGTGCCATTCATTTCTCAAGTCTTGAATCAGCTGGTTTCAAGTACGTCTTCAGGTTATTAATCATTTCATTTTAAAATCATTCCATTTGGACCCTTTTCTAAAGTCATACTCAAATATCCGAATTCATATTGAGTTGTCTTTACCCAAATTTCCTTCTTTTATAAGGCATAAACATAAAAAATAAAATAAAACCCCCAATTAACCTTTGCTTGATCCCACCATCGTGATTAAAAATCATTTGCTTTTTAGAGATCCATTCACAATTATTAATAAGATACTAGAGTTTTATTATGAGTTCATTTCATTCCTACAAGAACCAGGCCCATTGTTACATATAAAAAATCATAAAAAATGCAATAAGAGATTCAATTCCATTACAAAGGCCCATGTATTCAATTTTTTAAAACTCAAAAATCCATAGAACAAATACATATGCTTCCAATGTTTATTTGTCTCCAAAACATAAGGACCATAGGAAAATTACAGGGAGAATGAATAGGCTACTGCACAAAAGTGATACGCTACTGCTATATTCCATGAGGCTCCACAGAAACAAATAAACTTCCATAATTAACTCATGAACTGTGCCGTGTTTTCACTCAACCACACCACCGACAACAAGTTTGATAAGCCTCTAAAGCATGTCTGCGAAAAATCCACAAAAAAAAAGACAGCCCTTCAATTCATTACAACATCACAAACCGTACAACACGGACCGCAATATTGCGCACCGAAACCTTGCCAAGCTGCAAAACACAACAAGGCTATCATCACGCAATGAGGCCACCAGCACAATCATACACGCACGCCGTACACCGGTACCTGCAGTAAAAAGCCATACAAGCCAAGTTCAGCCACGTCTATACACTCCAATTTATACCTGCATCATAACCTGCAAAACCATACAAAACAAGGCCATAATTTCCATCACTTTACACAAAGAAAAAGAAATCAGAACTTGCAAGAAATTGAAGAGAAATGGCAGCTTCCCAACACCGTACCGCGCATACCGAAAACCAACCACAGCTTGCGTATGATTCAAAAACTATCACACCTCCAAACCTGCTTTGAAAATAACATGCTAAGGATCAGAAAAATTGGCTTGATGTTAAAAGAGAGGCGAGAGGAGAAATTAGCAATACAAAGAAAATCTTGAATAAGAAAGGACGACTCATTTTGGCTACCTACTGTTTTTAAAGCCTTAGAACCAATCTCAACAGAAACCACATCTTCAAACCTCTATTCATTTCACTTGTCACACCACAACTTGGACGAAATTTCAGAAACGCAAACCCGTGAGGTTCACCAGCAGAGCCTCGTCGTCCTTGCAATCACAAAACTACTTGTACGATGCCTGCAACACAAATTCACTCCAGACAACAACCTGTGAAATTGTACCGTTAAAACCACAACAGCCCACAGACCAAAAAACCATTCTGCTACCTCTGCACAACCAGCCTGCATAAACTGTACCACAACTACAACAAGACAAAAATACCAAGCCATGCCAGACCAACAAACACACCTACAGCCTGCATAACCTGTACAAAAAAGGACATCACAAAATGAGCAAGAGAGGGGGAAAACCTCATTTGGAGGCAATAAGGGATTCTAACCTTAAAAAACCTCTTCCTTTTTCTTGAACTGAGGGGGGGGGGACTCCACACACAGAGCCTTCTTCCTTCAACTTAGACAACCATTTTCGAACCTATCCTCAACCTCCATACATTCCAAGCTACCACGCACCATATAACTCACTTTGTCGCCACCATCATCTTACCTCCACACGTTTTACAGCCAAAACATTTTTTCCCTCATCAATTCACATAACCAACAACAATCATCAACATTCCAAACTTCAAACACAACCCTCACACCATGTTCATCTTCACTATTTTTTTTCTTCATCTGTGAAAACTCTAACATTCAAAGCAGCCTCTCAAACTTCCATTAAACACCACAGCTCCACCCTGTTTCTTCTTCATTTTCACTATTTGATAAAACCAAACTACTCCAACCTTAAAACTCCTCCTTGATACACCTTCAAAATGATATCACAAATCATCAGTCTCAATTCTGAGTTTATCACCTACATATATGAGACAGAGCAAGAACAGAGGGAGAATTTCTGAAATCAAACTCAAAACCAAACCAAGGCAGTGTCGAAGACAATCTCAGCAGCTCTTGAACTCTCTCGGTAGCAGCAACAATATGGCAGCAAGGTGTAGCAGTTGCGCAGGCGTTGAAAACCCGAAGCAGCCATGGGTATCAATCTAAAAGCAGGAGGTAAGAACAAGAAGTCCAAGAGGACCTTACCAAAGCCCACTGATATCTACCTCAAGCCCTTAGTCAGGCGTTACCACTTCCTTGTTCAGAGAACTGGCAGCAATTTCAACGCTGTTATACTCAAAAGGTTATTCATGAACAAGGTTAACCAGCCTCCATCCACACAAATTTACACCATTACCATTATCTTTTCTCATCCACCTTTAGCACCATTAGACCACCCTCAATCAACACCTTAACAACACAAAAACCTTCGAATACCCCCCTCTCCATTCAGAACAGAGGCGGAGCCAATCCCTCTCACCTTCGCAACCCAACTGAATTCCAAGATCACCTTCGCTCTTTCCGGCAATACACAAATTATAGCTAAAGCTTTTATCTTCCGTGCAAACCGCATCAACTCAGACCTCAAACGCCATCTTCATCCTATCGCCACCAGCAACCCACAAAACCTGTCACAAAAAAAAAACATCAGCTCAAACTCTATGTTAGTCACTAGAGATCAAACACCAAAACTTCTCTCATTTGTATTACCGTAACAGCCGCAAAAGAGGAACAGCTTAAACGCGAACAATCGCGCAAACGCGACACCGAGGTACGTCTCGAACGCCTCCGTACCTCGCGAGGCTTGGCACCGACTATTCAGCCTCGTGAATCCGTACCAGAATCAGAACCGGAATCTAAACCCAAACCAGAAGTTGAAGCCGTAGCGGAAGCCGGTGATTTAGGTCATATTAACCTGTTTGAAGGGATTAAGATTTTTGATCCATTTCGAGTACCGAAGAGAGAGTATGTTGACGAGAAAGAGGAAATGAAGAAGAAGACTAAGAAGTTGAAGTTGCCGAAAGAGCATGGAGAGTCCATTCGTGCTGTTGGTCCTGAAGATGAGAAATATAGGTTAGGTTATGGGGTTGCAGGGAAAGGGGTTCAATTGCCTTGGTATGTTCAAAAGCAGAAACCTAACGATGATGAAGGTGGTGTCAATGGTGATAATAGTGGTGATAACAGGAAGGGTGAAATAACGGAAGAAGAAGTTTTTGTGGACAAAATTGGGAGACCCATGTGGATAGAGCGAATTGATGGAATAGGGAGAGAGCTTTAGCAGAGAAAATTGGGGGAGAAATGTCGAGTTTGAAGCGTGGTTGAACAATGAGGAAGGGGAGACGGAAATGTTACGAAGGAGAAGAGTATTTTATTTTTATTTTTTTATTATTTTTATCAGTTATTTGTCTACTTTTTTTTAAAATATATTTTATTTATAATTTCTATTATACTTTTATATTACTATATGTATATATATACATTTTCTAATTATCTTCAAATTTCAAAATTTATTTTCTTTTTGTAAATATTATATAGTTTTTTTTTTAGTTTATAATATTAGAGTTTAGGATGTTCTTTTTGTTTTTTTTTAAAAAATAGATCTTACTTCGCATTTGCTATTGGGCATTTTTGCCTTTTGGGTCGATGACGAGACCTCCGTAATTCATTACCAGTCAAATTATTGATAAGTAATGTTGGATCTGAGACCACCCCTTTTCTCTTTTCATTACCTGTCCCGACTCGATTCAAAAACATTGTCAAACCATCTTTTAAATCATATTCTTTGTATTGAATTAAACGAGGGGATTAAGTGTAGACTTTCTTCCTCTCCGCGTGTCGAGATGCTCACTGTAGTGTGGGTGGTTTAGACACTCGTCTTTCAATACGAAGACTTTTCCACCCCTTTTCCTCCTAAAACCTCGGTCCCGCACCGAGTGACTTTTCAAACCTTCCTTCCTAAAACCTCGGTCTCGTACCGAGTCCTTTTTCAAACCATAATAATTTGATTCCTCTTTGTATCGAATTAAAAGAGGGGATTAAGTGTAGACTTTCTTCCTCTCCGAGTGTTGGGATGCCCACTGTAGTGAGGGTGGTCTCGATACTCGTCTTTCGATACGAAGACACGCCTTTATCCACCATCTCACTTTCACAATTTCATCCCGCAACCAATTTTCACACCTAAAACCTCGGTCCTGTACCGAGTGCATTTTCAAATCTTTTCACAACAAAACTTAAATGGTCGTGGAGTGGTTAGGCGTAGGCCTTCTCCTATCCCGAGTGCTGACGTTTACCGTAGGGTTCTCTGTCGCAAAGCACTTACCATTCAAAACCAAAAACATCTTTAATAAGAGAACGAAGTTCCCTTTGTATTGAATTAAAGAGAGAAGATTGGGTGTAGACCTCTTCTTCTTCGAGTGTTGGAATGCCCACTGTAGTGAGGGTGGTTTCGATGCTCGTCTTTCAATACGAAGACGCCTCGTTCGCCACACCCTTTTATGACAAAAACTTTGAGATAACGAATTGGGTACTACCCGTAGGGGTTACTATCCGAGGACCTGTCTCGCCCCTAAAAAACGATCCAATCAATCAAATGTGACTTCTAGCCCCGCGTGGCGAAAACTAATCAATCTTTCAAAAGGATATGTTACGTCCGTTCTACCGCAAACAGGTAATGCCTAAGTCTCCAACGAGCGAGCAGCAAAACACCCAACTGCTAGAATGCGCACGATAGCATCGTCCATAAAAAATATCAACACACCGTAGGCCGAACTACGGCTGCTCTGATTCTTTACTTCCTTTGAGTAAAGATACGTAGGCACAAGGGCCACAATCCTTGCCGAGCACACATTCCCCCCATATCTGTAGTTCCCCGAACTACGTCGACTCTGACTTTCTCACATCTATTGAGAATACGTAGGCATAGGACTGCGAAGTCCTACCGAGTCTGTTCTTTCTCTTTTCTTACCCGTTCTCTCTTTCCACCTAACTTTCTTGTTTCTAACCTTTCTTTTACCCCGTGGAACACTTCTTATAGCATAATGTTTAAGCAAATAAATTCACACATCGACAAACAAAAGGTTCCCATCGAGTACGATGGATGCGAGGGGTGCTAATACCTTCCCCTCGCATAACCGGCTTCCGAACCCGTTCTTGGTTGCGAGACCATCTTATCCGTTCTTTTCCTAAGGTTTTCTCGATATTTTCCTTTCCCCTTACGGGATAAATAAAGTTCGGTGGCGACTCTTCTGTCTATCTTTTTCGCCTCCCCGTCGTTGCACGATGCATTTTTCGAGTAGCGACAACAGGCTCATTCAATAAAACATGTTATTCAGTAATTGATGCTTGTTCTTTACTATTTTGTTTGTGAAAGACGCCGATGTTTTTGATAAACTTGCACTTACATAATCTTGCTGGCCCTTGCCAATAATTGCTAAAACTTCGAATTGACTGAAGTAATGTCACAGATGCTAACCCGGATAGATTCTGTTGTATAGGCCTGTTTGTCTCGTTTGTGTTTTGCATGGTTCTTACCTTTGGAGCAAACGGTCAGGAATTGTATTTCCCTGCAAAGGTCGCTTGACGTAAGACCTGACTCCAGTGGATGTCATTCCTCAGCTAGTCGCAACTTATCCCCAGAGAGTTGAAATGACGTTATCCCTTCCCGAAGGAGGGAATTATTTTCCCCAGGAGAGTGTCCTCGTGGAAAACCGTCCATAGGATCAACCCCAGCAAGTCAAAGTCAATGTCCCCTGCAGAGGTTGCGCTCCTCAGCGAATCGAAGATGTATACGTTCAATCTCCAGCAGGGGAGATTCCCGCATTAGTTAACTAAGTTGTTGGTTCGAAAGGTTTATATCCGTGAAGGATGGGTTTCTTGCTCCCCACAAGTCGTCATGCCATTGACAGGATGTTGATCCTCAGCAGAGTGGTAACTCTGAATGTGTAAACTGTGCTCAGACAGTGTGCTTTTCCCAGAAGTGTCGCTTCTTCCCCAGCTAAGTTTGTTCACCAGCAGGGTGTTTGTTCTTTCTTCCTAGTGGAAATTGGTGTTTAATCTCTCCCCGGCAGAGTTGGTTGTATTTCTGGCGTTTATTTCGCCAGAATATTTTGTGATACTTGTTCTCCCTAGCGGAGTTGGCTTTATCCTCAGCATTCATGTTGTTGAGACATCATTATCAGAATGGCCACAACAACTTGAGCCTGCATTTGCATTTACATATATTGTCATATTTGCATCTACTTAAACGCATAGCATTTCCGTGTCGTACGGAGCATTACGCCATTTTCAAACATGCGTATTTTGAAACATAAATCAGGTTGGTTAACCTTTTGCTTTCAGGTGTGTTTTCTCAGCAGGAGTATGGAATTCTAGCTCAGATCTATTACCAAGTATTCGAGGTCTCGCCGCGAGACGTATGATGATACATTTCATCTTACTATTTTCCCCACAGAGTTACTTGGTTAAGTTTCTCTTTGTCCCCGAGCAGAGTTATTTGTTTAAATTTCTCTTGTTTTCCCCGTTAAAGTTGTTTGTTGAAGTTTCTCTTATCCGGCCAGCTGATTATTTTCTTCAAATTTGCTGTTACGTCAGCATCAAAGAGTTTCATGAATCGAAATTTCAGAAGTTGCCGCCGGTTATCGAAACAGGCGTTCGACAGTTTGGTTTCCGAATATCCCCCGTAGAGTCCTCCTCAAAGTCGCTATCACGTCAGTGCTAAAAGGTTTGTGGGTTAGGACCAATGGAGTTAGCTACTACAGAGATAAGCTGAGGAATTGAATTCAAAGTATCTTCCCGTATGGATAAACAGATGTATTTTCCTACTAGTTGACAGAAGTATTTCCTCGGGAGTCGCCAAAATTTTATTGCCTATGTTGATAGGAGTTCCTCGTGTTGACGAGATATGAGTCCTGATAAGGACAAGTTTTATTCCTATGATGATAGGATTCCTCCGCATTGACGGAATGTGGAGTCCTAACATGGACAGGTTTATTTCCTCGTGTTGACGAGATGTGCTAGTCCTAACGTTGACAGATTTGATTTCTCCGTGTTGACGGAATGTGAAGTCCTGACATGGACAAATTGATTACTCTTCGTGTTGAAAAAATGGTGTCCTGACGTGGACCATTTATCCCCAGCAGATATCTTTCTTCGTATTGGCGAAATGTGCGTCCTAACGTGGACAAGTTTATAGTTCCTCGTGTTGACGAGATGCGCGGGTCATGACGTGGACAAGTTTTATCTTTTGTCGTGTTGACGAAACGGTGTCCTGGCGTGGACAATTTACTCCTATGTTGATAGGATCTCCTCGTGTTGACGAGATGTGAGTCCTGACGTGGACAAATCAAGTTACTTTCCTTCGTGTTGACGAGATGCGGGTCCTGATGTGGACAAGTTTACCGTTCTTCGTGTTGACGAGATGGAGTCCTGACGTGGACAAATTTATTTCCCTTCATGGTGACAAGTTTATTTCCTCGTGTTGACGAGATGTGAGTCCTGACGTGGACAATTTATTCCTATGTTGATAGGATCTCCTCGTGTTGACGAGGTACGGACAACTCATCCCCAGCGAAGTCGCCGAGATTTCTCCGTGTTGACGGAATGTGGAGTCCTGATGAGGACAAGTTTTATTCCTATGATGATAGGATTCCTCCGTGTTGACGGAATGTGGAGTCCTAACGTGACAAGTTTATGATGTGATTTCTTCGTGTCGACGAAGTGTACGTCCTAACGTGGACAAAGTTTTGTTCTTGTTGAGGGGTTTCTTCGTGTTGACAAAACAAGCGTCCTAACATGGACAAAGTTCTATTCCTGAGTTGTTGAGATTTCTTCGGGTTGACGAAATGTGAGTCCTGACGTGGACAGATCTGCATTTAGCCGTGATTTAACGAAATTTGGGTCCAGATGTGGACAAGGTTAGTCCAGTTGTGGACGGAGGTGTTTTCTGCAAAATTGTTCAGTACCTGTGGCGTTACATAGGTGGTTGAAGTTGAAATCAGAATTATTACCAGATGTTGGATCAGTTGTTGCAGTAACAACCAGATTCAGATAGGGGATGTCGTTCCCCAAGCAGTTGTGCAGTTTATTTCTGCGGTTGGCAAATTTCCGGGTTCCTTGGTATTCAACCGTCTCGTACCTCAATTGTTTGAAGGTCGTTCGCTCTTCACCCAGTCGGGTCCAAGCCGTTTGAATAGGGGCAGCTGTTGCACCCCAAAATTTGCTCAACCTTTTCTTGCCTGATTTATGTTTCATTGCATTTCATTTGCATAGTTACATCATGTACATAGTTCAATCATTGGCATATCATAGCATAGCATGCATCCAGCAAGGGACCAAGTGTGTTTCTTATCAGAAGAGCCTAGCAAGAGGTGTTATCCAAGTATGAGAAGTCATCCAGGCCATCAAGAAGTGATTTGAAGTCTTGAGAAGTTTGAGTGCTTACATGAGGGTTTTGCTCCTATCTAGAGGAATATTGAGAATCATCAGTGGGATGTGAAACATGGAATGTGGATTTGAGGTGTATGGATCTCATGGGGTGCCTAGAGGGCCCTATTGAAGCTGAGACAAGTCATTGGTTCAAGTACAAGAGCCACAGTTGAGGTGCAGTCAACTAGGGTTTCATCTGGGTCAATCCTAATTCAATTGAGTAATTGGAGAGCATCAAAGCTTAGTTTGAGGTCATGGGATTCATGTATTGATATGTTGATACATGTGTGGTGTTGTGCCAAGATCAAGCTAAGAAGAATCAAGAATGTGGGAAGTTGCTAAATTAGGGTTTCAGTGTAAAATCCCATGTTTAGTGTCTAACTTCAAAGCCACATAAGTCAAAATACAAGTTTCAAATGGATCTTTGGCCAACATGAAACTTGTAGAGCATATCAATACCTTTAATTTGAGTACTAGAAGTCCTCAAGGGGATTCATAGAACTCAATTTATGGTCCTTGCAAGTTACAGGTCATCAGATGACACTGAAATTTATCTGTGAAAGTCACTTGACTTCCAAGCAACTTTTTCCCTTCAAGGAGTTTTCAAATGGACTTTTGGCCAAAATGAGAGTTGTAGGTCTTGATCTTATCTTTCCATAGAGTACTAGAAGTCCTTGATAGGATTTGTAGAACTCATGATATGATCTTTGCAAGCCAGGGGTATTTTGGGTATTGGTGATTATAGGTCATTTGTGATCATAGGCCATTTTCACCAACTTAGAGGCCTCAAATGAAAATTTGTTCAACTAGGAAGTTGCTCAAATAGGGTTTTAACCTTGACCATGCATTAAGGAGGCTTTGAAATGGCTCATAGGAGAAGTTGGTTTGAGAAATTTTGAAAAGGAAGAAATTAAAGTGATTAAAAGGCCAAAATTGTGGAAAAATTGATATGTGGCCAAACAAGTCCATGTTATATGCCATTTTGATCAGAAGAGGCATTTTAAAGATGATGACATTACCACATTTTGGATTTGAGGTCATTTACATGTGGTTCCCTTTTGTTACTTAAGAAGGAAGCAACATTTGAATTACATACCTTTGGATCAAAAACAAGGGAATTACCATCCTCATTCAGTTCAAAATGTCACAAGAGGAGAAATTCAAGCAAGATGGTGAGCTAGAACAGAGCAAAGCACAACTTTGGCATATGAGATTTTGAAGGAAAATGAGAAATTGAATTTCTCATTCAGGTTGTTACAGAAGGTTCTAGAGTGTTCTAACACACTTTATATAACATTTGCAATGGGTTCAGATAGTTTTTTGGCAAGGATTGAGCAAGGAACCAGAGCAATCCATTGAAAATTCTCAAGCTGCATCAAGAATCAGGTTTTGGAATTGAAGAGGATTCAAAGCAAATTGATCATTGGAGAAGCTTTAGAAGTGGTTCTTGAGTGATTCTGCAAAAGATTGGAGGTTGAATCGAGCCATAACCTCATCTGTTCATCCATTTTTTCCAGGTTTGTAACTTTCAAGCTTTAGCTTAATTTATAGGTGATTGCTTAGGTTTTGATAGTTGGATAGGTTAGTGTTGATGCTTAGGTGGATTTAGGCACAAGAATTGGACGATTAGAGATACTTTACGTCAATGCAAGATTTCAGTTGGAGCTTAGTTCTCCTGATTCTTGAGGTTACAATTGCTTTTGGATAGCAAGATTCAATCCCTGAAGCATGTAGATGAGTTTAGGCTTATTAATTGCAAGATTAAAAATGTTCAAGATTTGGTGATTTCTCTGCAACTTGGATCGGGTTTGGTTTTAGAGGATTAATCAATGAATTTAGAGGTCATATTCATGATCAGGGGAGAATTTCAAGTGAGATAGGGTATTTAGTTGGCTTGTTTGATACACTTTTGGATATGCCACTCCGGAGAAGACGGTGGCGCAAAGCTCAGGCCACCGTCTGAGTTTCTCCCTCCATTTTTCAAACATTTGGGGACGATGACTCCCAACCCTAGGATCCATGCTTGACTTTGACTAATCTCATAAACCAATGGCCACGATCTGGTTTTGTTTTCTGAAGAGAAAGAGTTTGATCAAAACTCACCGTTTCACTTAAGTGTTTTGGATGGGCTTAAGTGAACTGCTTGATAATCACACCTCCATTCAGGCCCAAGGTTGAAAATACACTGAAATTAGTTGCTATTTGACACACAAGTTTCCCAATTTCCATGCTATTTTCCATTTATTTTCTGTTAGTTGTTTTGGGCTTAGAGATATTTGATATGCGCACCCCCCCTTAGGCCCAGGTTTGGATTTTAACTGGATCTCATTGCTATTTGCAACGCAGCTTTATTAATTTTCTTCATATTTTCTTTTAATTGCATATTTTGCATATAGTTAGGAAATAATTCACCATAAATAGAAAAATTAATCTTTTTAATCCAGGTTTTTTTCCCCTAACTCCTTAGAGTGACTAGAATTTTAGGAATTTAATAAATTCATTTTTCATGCATTTTAGAATTTATTGGCATTTTTTGTATTTTAATTGGTTTTATTTGGAATTTGTTTGATGATTGATCTTGCTGATTTTGGTATGGATGATTGGTGTGGATTTTTGAGTTGATTCTTGTTGGCTTAGTTAGTTTAGAGATGCATGTACCGATATTAATTTTCTCATATTTTTGTGAGATAATTTTAGGTTGCTTTGAACAATAAACAATAGGTGGTGTAGATTTAGGGTTTTAGGATAGTTCCCTTAGGTTTAGGGCATAGTTTTAGCACATAATGAATGATTTACCCCCTGGTTTTTGTATGGAATATTCTTAAGAGGTATAGGAACCCTTGGTAATTTTTGTAGGATTTTACAATCACTTTTGATATTTTAGTTAGATTTAGTTTTAAGACTAACTTTTAGGTGTTTCCAGTGAACTAACTTGACTAGTTTAACTCAATAGTTCCCCTTAGATTAGGGTGGTGGTGCTCTTGTGCTTGGATGATCATGAAGACCGATTGAAGATGCTTTGGAGAGCTTGAAGGAGCTTGGAGATGAAGCCTTTTCCTCTTGTGGAGTGCTTGTCAGGAGCTTAGGAAAACTAGGGTTTTAGGAAGAGCATTGGACTAGTTTTGCTTCTTTCTTCAAACATGGAGTATATTGTTCATCTCCATTCAATCCAATGACATAAAGTCCTCTTAAATAAGTCACATCTCTCCTTTGGAGGGATGAATGGCATGCTTTAAGAGTAGAACTTTGAGGATGCCATTCTCATACAGTGTTAAGATCTTAATGGCTTCCCTTGGTTGTCATTGAGTTTCTTAACACTTCAGCTTGATCTTGTTCAATGATTCTCCATTGGAGGTTGCTTGTTGAAGCTTGGTAAAGAGAAGTTGTGCTTGTTGAAGCTAGAAGCTTGTTGAAGTTAGGAGTGTTGCTTGTTGAAGCTGGTTGCTTGTTGAAGCTTGGTGATTGTTGAAGATTGAAAGTTCATTGAAGCTTGAGGATAGGAGCATTCATGAAGATGAAGGTTGTTGCTGTCAACTTTCTATTGTTTAATCAACCTGTTGGTATCAGAGCTGCTGCTTGTGCTGTTTGCTGTAGGAGTTTGGTGCTGCTGCTTGGGCTGCCTCCTCTGCTTAGCTTTTGTTTCTCTGTATTGTTTGTTGGCTTGTGCAGCTTGCCCCCTAGGTTTGAAGTGAATGTTGATTCACTTTGCCTGTTGCTTTCCCAGGTTTGAGGTTGAGTGGGACTCCCTTGACTCGCTTGTATTGCTGCATTGCATGCATTTTACTGTATTTGCTTGCTTTCTTTTCTGTTTATCCCCTAGGATCTCTGATTTTCTCTGTGCAGGAGGGAATTATGACAGACATTAGGATTCTTATCCATGCATGACAACATTAGGTTAGTTTTTATTCCCTTTTCAATCTTAGGTTTTTAGAGCTTCTTTCTCTTCTCATCTTAAAACAACTCAAAAACATAGTAATAAGGTTAATCGATGTCGTACGTTACGAGCCTTAAGCTATCTGAGAAAGGGTTGCTGAAGAGTTTCTTTCCAGTAGTCTGGCTGCTTAGTGTGGTACCCTTTGGGTGACACGCGACGTAGTCACTCTCAAATCATAGTCTCTAGTGCGTCAGAGATTGCAAACAAACTAAAAAACACTTCTTTAGTAAAAGATTCAAAACAAACATCAAAGTGTCATTTTTGTCCGCTTGGACTCTTAATCAAGAAAAACCCTTTTTAAAGGTAATGAAAAACAGTCAGACAAGCTTGTGTCTTCCGTAGCCCGAACTACGTTTGCTCTAATCTTTCATGCTGAATGAAAGTACGTAGGCATAGGATGCCGTATCCTAGCGCGCAACCTTCCCACCTTTCCCGTAGGTAGGCGAACTACGTAGACTCTGACTTTCCCATTGCACGAGGGAATACGTAGGCATAGAGCGACGAAGCTCTATCGAGTCTCTTTTCTCATTTTTTTTAACCCAGACCTTCTAGCGTAGATAGAATAACAATCCGTACTAGAAAACAAGCATGGATCCCGTCGAGTACGGCAGACGTGAGGGGTGCTAATACCTTCCCCTTGCGTAATCGACTCCCGAATCCAAGAATTTGGTTGCAATGACCATTCCTTTCCCGTTTCGCGTTAGGTTTACTCTGAGCGTTTCCTTTCCCTCCGTTGGGATAAATAACGCACGGTGGCGACTCTCCTGTCATAGTCGGCGTCGATTTTCGCAGTAGCGATAGTAGGCATGAGATGCGATGTATTGACAAGCATACTTAGAAATAAACCCATAGGTATTTACCTTAGCACCCTTTCATTAACAAGCAAACAAATAACATAACATAAATACTAACAAGAGATTCTTGTAGAGTACTACAGATACTTAGGTTGCTAGCACCTTTCCTAGGTATAACGAACCCCCGAACCTTAGATTCTCTTAGCTTTGTTGTTAAATAGCACACTTAGATTTTCTTTGATCTTTACCCTTTCCTTTGGATAAATCAAAGCTTGGTGGTGAATATTTAAAGATTTGTGATTCAAGTTTATTCAATAGCATGATATCAGATTAAAGACTTTCACCGCAACAATATATATATATATATATATATATATATATATATATATATATATATATATATATATATATATATATATATATATATATATATATATATATATATATATATATATATATATATATATATATATATATATATATATGCTAGTGTTATTTCATATATATTTGTTTTTTCGTGAGAGAGAGAGAGGTACGAAAAACACAAATATATATGAAATAACACTAGCACGCACGCGCGCGCGCGCGCGCACACACACACACACACACACACACACAAATATATATATACTCTGCATTTCTTATTATTATTAAGAATTATTATGTTTAGTCTATTTAATTTGCAATTCAATTATAGTAAGTTAATTGCATTAGCTATGTCCGACTAATTTGTTAAATTCCGGAAAGTGAGGATCGTCTTTTCAATGGGACTCGATAAAATTATAGTTCTAAATTTTTATAACAAAATTAATTTCTTGGTTCTGAATTTTTTTTCAAAAAGCTGAAATTTTAATGTGAAAGCGGAAATACATTGATATTGGTTTTAGTGCGAAAGTTTGAAAACGGTATCCGACCGTTAAAATTCATATTTTTAATTCGTAAAAATAGAGACAGTGCTTTATTAATTAATTAAGGATTATTAGTTTTCAAAAAGTATTTTAGAATTGTAACTCGTAACGTGTGAAAGCAAATGATTATGGTTTCGAAATGCAATACGTGTTGTGCGAAAGTGAGTTGTATTGTTAAATTAATAATTATTTCGAAAATAATTTTTAAAATAAATTGAGGTGCTGAATTTTATTATTATTATGAATTATTATGTTTAGTCTTTGACTTTTGTTTATTTGATTCTCTTCCAATCTCGCTCAACTTGGTGAATTCTTGCATCCTATAAAAAAAATGATATGGCCAAGTTTGGATTCCCTTGTTGAATGATTTTTCCACTCCTGTGATGTTAGTGGCATGGGGTATTCTGATTTCAAATAAAATTGAATAAAATACATATTTTTAAAAGTCACCAAATACACATAATATGATCAGTTGGATTTTGAGTTGGAACAGTCTGCAGTAGGAAAAAATGTTTCTGAGAACCTGTATCTTGTCATATTAATACACACCCTATTATAAGATAATCCATTTTAGGGGAATCACGTCCATTTTTCCTCTTTGTCAGACCACAAATACAAGGAATAAGAGATTCATGAATTGCATCAAAATGTTCTTTTTTTTCTCCATATAGCCATGTGTGTGATTCTTTGTGCACATCCAACTCTTTGATGAGTTGTTGGTGGACAAATGTATAATTTTCCTCTCCTTTACCGAGTAAAGCAGAACTGCTTGATAACCGCAGTTACCGTCACCCTCAACATTGACAGTTTGTTTAATGTATTTGTATATAAAATCGACATCTCTTTGATGCGTAGCATTTTGAGTAAACATGGTGAAGAAGATGGTTTACTAATGTGAGCTCCTTTAAAAATACTGCGAGTGTACTTTTGGATTTTGAGAGATGTCAAAACTAAGATAGTGTAGCGTTATGTATATTGAATGGTATCCTTCCATTCTAAATGAGCATCTTAGTATTATGCATTGAAAAGCATAATACTATGCATTGAAAACTTAGTTTTTGTAAAAAATGCATTGAAAAGCATTTTAGGTCGACACATGTGTAAGTAGGTCAACTTATTTGAGTGTCAGCTTCAGTATAGGTTGACACACAGAATCTTAGGTAGGCACCCATGGATCAATATTAAAGCTTGTAGCCATTTTCCAGAGGTCCCCTCACTTAGGTCGACACATGGGCAAACACGATACCTTCATAGGCCGACCTGAGTAACTTGATAAGCCGATATATTGCTTCAATAGGCCGATGCATACGATACCCCATCTAAAAAAATTTACTTTTGCTCCATCCTTTTGCTCATTTTCTCTCATACCTATATATACTCATACATGCATCTTTTTCTAGCAAGGAACTAGTGCAAAACCTAAACAAAACCAGAATTACAAAGTTTTCCCACCATCTTTAACCTTTCTTCTATGCATATACAGAATCAAACTATACATGATCATTTTTTGATTGGGTGACCATCTAGATTATGGTTGACAACATCCAATTAGGTTGGTGTAACCGAGAATATTGGGTTGGGATCTTTATGTGTTTCAAATAAGAAAATCAAGTCGGAGTTTTCCTTTAAGATCATTGTGATTTGAAAATTTTGGGCAAGATCATGCAAACACGGATTCAGTTGAGTGAAAGCCTAGGGATAAGGTGGTTCCTTGCAAGGAGTAGTGCGAGATGGTGAATCGTGTTTGGGAATCTTGGGTTCAACAAGTGTGTGCTATGGATTAATTCGACCGAGAAAAAACCTTGAAGACGAAGAGATCTTGCAAATAAGTAGTCAAGAACAGGTGGATTATAGCAGCATTGTTGGTGACTTGATCAAAATTTTATCAAGGGTTTGAAGGTGGAAGAATCAACAACAAACTATAGGGTTTGTGGGGTTAGAGTTCTTCATCTCTTGTATAAATTTTATTGCAAAGATAAGGTTAATTGAAAGTATCTCAATTCGATTTGAATTGAGGGTAGATGTACCCATAGTGAGGCTGATTGGAGAACTGCCTAAACAGATCTCTCTCTCTCTCTCTCTCTCTCTCTCTCTCTCTCTCTCTTCTCTCTCTCTCTCTCTCTCTCTCTCTCTCTCTCTCTCTCTCTCTCTCTCTCTCTCTCTCTCTCTCTCTCTCTCTATCTCTCTATCTCTCCCTCTCTCTATCTATCTATCTCTCTCTCTATCTCTATCTCTATCTCTCTCTCTCTCTATCTCTCTCTCTATCTCTCTCTCTCTCTCTCTCTCTCTCTCTCTCTCTCTCTCTCTCTCTCTATATATATATATTATATATATATATATATATATATATATATATATATATATATATATATATATATATATATATATATATATATATTATATATATATATATATATATATATATATATATATATATATATATATATATATATATATATATATATATATATATATATATATATATATATATATATATATATATATATATATAACTTTTGTTTTGCAAATTATCGAGTTCAATGTTGTTTGATCAATTCGATTGGAAATTATTTTCAATTATCTTTTAAAGTGTTGTTGTTGATATAATCATAATCACTTTGATTGTGATTGGCTTTTAAAATTAACAAACCAAATTTAATTTCAAATCGTTGTCGATCGTACATAAAGTGTTCGATAAATTGCTTTTGAGTATATTTTATTGATCTTTGTTCATTGGAAATAAACTTTACATATAGCTTTAAAGCTGAGGAAAAGTACACAAGAAGGGGGGTTGAATTGTATTTTTTATTTCTTACATTACTTCTGATCAGAGTTTAAAATCTAAATTGGTGTTAAAATTCTGATTATATTAAGCAACAGAATGTTAACAAAAGTAAATAAATAATAACATAACACATAAATATTTATACTGGTTCCTCCAAACTGAGAGTAGTCCCGTCCCCTTGCATCAAAAGAGATTTTTTCTATAATCAAATCATGATTACAATTGCTTATACATTAAGCATAAAACTTTACATTGTTTAGACCTTCGTCCCAATACTTCTTGCTTAAACCCCCAAGGCTCCAGACTTTCTTGCTTAGACCAACATCCTAAGACTTATTACTCAGGACCCTCAGACATGAGATATCTCTCTTAAACCCCTCAGGTTCAAGACTTCTGCTCAAGCTCACCAGGCCCAAGACTTTTATTTAAATTCCATGAATCCAAGACTTCCTGCTCATACCCTCGGTCTAAGACTTCCTTACTCAGGTTCGACGAACCCGAGGTTTCTGCTCAAGCTCACAGTCCAAGACTTACTTGTTCAATTAATCCACTTGATTAAAACTTTTAATGCTCTAGCATATAGCATGAGACTTACATGGCTCAAGCATCTTGGCGAGATACTTAGGTGCTCAATCAATCCACTTGATTAAGACTTTCAATGCTCTAACACATAGCAAGAGACTTACATGGCTCAAACATCTTGAAAAGAGACTTATGTGCTCAATCAATCCACTTGATTAAGACTTTCAATGCTCTATGACATAACAGGAGACTTACATGGCTCAAGCATCTTAGCGAGAGACTTAGTCTAAATTGCTAACAACATGTTCAGCAGAATAGAAAACAAGGTATACTTGATTCAACATCAGAGGTACAGGGAAACCACAATAACAAATACCTAAAGCTCTTACAATTTCTAAGATATTCAATGTTTAAGAAACTTTAAGGCTTTTACAATTTACAACAAATAACAGAAGATTCTGCATACGTGATTGTGTTGCTTCATTGTTTATCTTGTTATTCCTCTATCAGGTTGATCCTTATTAAAGATTTAGTTTGAAGCTTCAGCTACTTTCATAGAAGTTATAGAAGACTAGTTGTTGGAAGAGATAACTTGATCAAATGTATTTTCTTTCTCCATAGTAAAAGAGACGTTGAAGATAGATACACAAAAAATCTTGATCCATTGTGTAACATGTTTAACCATTGCGACTTCCATAAGATCTTGTACTATAGAGCCGTTGAGAGTTAGATATCCATAAAGAATTTTAACTCTTCTTGAGCCTTGTGATCTTAGACTCTAGCTGATTAAACTTATTTAGCAATGCAACTTATTTTCTGCAGTACGGATAACTTCAGCTTTATCACTAACTATGAATGATCACCAGAAGCCAATTACATTCACCATGTGTAGAGACAATATGTTGCTTCTTCTGATGCTGAGACCTTCAGCTTCAAAGTCTATGCCAGACGTCACTTAGAGAGTGATCTTCAAATTCTGCACCATCAGAAGCTAGTAATTCAGCTCCTCTCAAGTGCGTCATTATATCAGATTCATAATGTATATCTTTAAGGATTAGAACCTGCATACTTGAAACACACGTCAAATAATACCATTATTCTTTTAATACTTTTGTTATCATCAAAATCCAAGGATTATATGTCATGAACAAATCTTGTTCTAACAAGCTTCCCCTTTTTGATGATGACAAACATAAGTATTTAAAGGACAACGTTGAGCCTTTTCAATTATCTTGGCAACATCAGGGTATGAGGTGTGTAAGCTCCCCAAAGTCTAATAGCCCATAGTTGAGTTTTGCAAGTCCCCTAAGTACTATATTCAAGAAAAAATATTTTAGTTTTCTTAGTAACATCATAGTTTGAGGTTTTAAGCTCCCTCTGAGTCTAATAGTCCAAGGTTGAGGTTTATAAGCCCCCCTGAGTTCTATATTTAAGAAACAAAAAAAATTGACTTTCTTTGGCAACACCATAATACGGGGTTTGTAAGTTTCTTCTGAGTCTAATAGTCTAAGGCTGAGATTTGTAAGCTCCTCCTTAGTTCGATGTACAAGAAAACTAAAATGTGTTTCCCGGGCAAAATAATCATAATAACAGAAATTCTAATACATAAATTATAAATGAATTAATATGTACAAACTGAATGAGTTCAGTTTCTAATTAAATACTACTATATCTTTCTCCCCCTTTTATCACATCAAAAATAATAAAAGAAATAGAAAAGGATTACACTCATAAATGCGTAGCAGAGCATCATTACATGATCAATTATAAGGAAGAGAAAACGATCAAGTAACATGGGTAATTAAGGATTATACAGTGCATGTTAAATATTTATTGATCATAACATTTCAAGAATCAAGCAAAAGATTTTATGTTGTCATTTTAGGTTACCCAGAAGCCACTATAAATGCAACCGAATCCTAGTTCATTTCCATCAATATCCACCAAAACATCATAGAATCTTCAGCTGAGGGCGAAAAAATCTTTGTTATGATAGAAGTCACAGAAAACTCTACGAGTCTGAACATTCAAGACCTTCAGAAGTCAGCGGTTTTTGAAGTATCTACTACTGGGGCCTATGTCCTATACCCTGAACACTTTAGATGAGGCTTCTTCATCAGTACCTAAAAAACCTACAGAAGCAGGTCCATCAGTAGCTGTTTTAATGCCAAGGAAGAAGTCTATGAAGAAGACAATGAGTAAGAGGATCAATGAGATATTTTACCGTCTTGTTATCCCATAAGTAAAAGAGGAAGACATAGATGAAGATGAACCAGATATCGATTATGGCAACTGCTTCTTCTACAAGGAACTGGATGGCTTAGATAGAACTTAGTCTTAGTTCAAACCAATTCCTTATGTTCTTGTAATCCTTTATGCTTGACTAATGAAAAATTATTTTGACCAGTAAATAGTATGCAATCGTACAAACACTTCATTTACCCTTTAGATTTTTTGATATGGACATTAATAAAGTAATGAACAAAACAAGCATTTTAACATGTTAACAATAAAATTTACAATTGTTAAGAGGATCTTAATAGGTCAGAATACTAGACACTATTCCAAGATTCAGTACTTAAAATTGATTTGACTAAATCAATATTAAAACAATGAATACTCAAGGCAATGAATGTAAAGACTCTATAAAAATCTTAGTAGACTTACTTTCATAATCACTTAATCTCCTGAACACGAAAATATATAAGCAGAAACAAATTTGGGTCCCAAAGAGAGATTTCAGAAAGACAGTCATACTAAATGCAGCAGCTCAAGCAAACAAGAGTAATGCAGCAACTGAAGGATCTTCAAGCAAGCATATGACTTCATAAGCACACACTTCTTCAACAACCTTCGTTGAGACACACAGAGGAAGAAGAAATCATAGGTCAAAATGCAGAAATCAATTGAGAAATAAAGTTTTAGAGTTTGCAAAGAAAGAATGTAAAGATTATTTAGAAAATCTCGATAAGTTAGATGATCCTAGGGAATGCCTTAGAGAAAATCCGAATGCCTAGAGAATCTTTAAAATTTGTAATAGCTTCCAATTATTAATGAGAATGTTGCATATTTTGAGTTTTTAATCCTATTTGTTTTTATCCTCTAGAGAGAGAGAGAGAGAGAGAGAGAGAGAGAGAGAGAGGAGAGAGAGAGAGAGAGAGAGAGAGAGAGAGAGAGAGAGAGAGAGAGAGAGAGAGAGAGAGAGAGAGAGAGAGAGAGAGAGAGAGAGAGAGAGAGAGAGAGAGAAGAGAGACAGCTAAGATGTATAAAAGAGATAATGAACAAATTAGATTAACAATAAGATTGCTTAATGCAAAAAGTTCTAACATTTACAAGCATAAATTTGCCTAAACCTAATATTAGAATCTCTCATTGATAGCTTCAAACTTGTCTCTCCATATTTTAGAAGAATCAACCTCTGAACTTATGATAACTCCTTGTTGGACTAGTAGTTCTGAAAGATCTCATCCATAAGGAATAAAGAATGTCTTTCCCTTGTGAAAGAAGAAAAAGTCTCCTTTGAATAGTCAAACATAACTTAAGGAAGATCGATCTGCAAGTCTGAATTTAGAAGAAGTAACAAATATTTTTCAACAGAGTCCACAAGGTCTAGATTATTGTCTTTAGGAAGCAGGTTGAATTAGAATCTGATTTTAAACAGTTGTATCAGGAAAATATTTGAGACCAAAGATGTATTAGAAGGATCTATAAAAATGCGCCGAGTAGGAAGATAATGTTCCCAAACAAGAGTACATGGGATTTCTCCTATCTCCTCACAATTGATCACATAGCTATCGATTTAGAGATTACTGTTATAGAAACACCAGCCACCCTAGAAAGAATAACACACTCAGAATTCAACTCAATAATGGAAGCATTAATCAAAAACCTCTTTGACAAAACATGGATAAGTGAAACCACAAAGCATCTCAAAGTATCCATTCAACCTTATTCAGCACAGTCTTCTAGAAGTTAAAACCTAGCTTAAACAATTCATCAAAATCCACAAACTTTTCATTGATGATAACTAGTTGATTCAAAGGAGAATTGACTAGAGAATTCATCTTAAGTTTGGTTTGATCAGCACACAACCAAAAAATAAAAAGAAGAACACCGAATAACTCTTAAAGGAATAAGAATCTTGTCAGAAAAAAGGACACAAAATGATGTTTCATAAGACATTGGATAGAGATAATAATAATAATATATAAAAAGAAAACATCATTACCCAAAGGTTCTTATCCAGCAGATTTTCTGAATCCACTAGATGATTTTCAACTTTATGAAATTTAAGTAATATAAAGGTTTTGAAAACCTTTTACTTAAACTGTTTTATCAAAAGTATAAAATCCTTTTCTGAATCTCAGAGCCTGAAAATTTTTGGAAGCTATCATCTATCAGAGTCTAGTAGATCTAAACTTCGAGTAAGACATTTTTTGTTAGTCATTAGTCTTAGATATTCTATTCAGAATCAAGCATCTTCTCTTGAAGAAAAAGTCGTGCTTAATTAATAAATATTTAATTAGTTTCTTGACACTTGACAGCTAACAAGCACCAGTATCGTCACTAAAAATGAGGAAACATTTCCATAAATATAAACATCATCTAGCTAATGATATATTCAGTATAGATAAATACAACATAGTCTCTTCTTAAATATTTCTAAAGATTCTTTAATCAAAAGAACTTCTCAAGAAATCTAATAGAGACTTTATATTTGCTCATACACAAATATCTCATTGAATCAAGAAATAAGCCAGAAAATAACAGACATATTTATTTCAGCCAGACACATATGAGTATTTATATTTGACCATAGAATCTGAATATTGTCTTGGGTGGATTCTGTTTCAGTGGTTGTTAACCATTTACTCCACTTCTTTCACCAAACTCAATACCTCTCTAGCACTTGATTTTGGGATGTAGGCTTTTCTTCCATAAAATGTTATAAACAACCTTTGATTAAGTACCATGGAACATGCCTTTGCTCATTTCTTTGATATCTGCAGCAAATACATTTTAATTAATGGTGCCCATATTTCTATTAGACCATAAATGTTAGTTTTGACATAATTTCCTTTGCTTTATGCCTCAATCTGATAGCAGTACCATGATCCATTCTAGAGTATGAGTCTAGGATGAGTTATGGTATGAATAATATCTTGTTCTTAGCAGAGTCATTGATTTCATTGTCTTGGATTAAATCTTTTGACAGTGAAATCTTTGACAAACATAGAACCATATAGTGTTTACTATCAGAGATTGACATAAAACAAATTCACAGTATTGTCATAGGATTGCTATCAGAACATGAAAAAGAAGTGAAGGTTTCTCATGGAATTTTCCTTTAACACAAATTAAATGATGACCTTCAATCAATGAGCAATGAAGTCACTTAAGATATCACCTTGAAGTGTATACTCTTTATTATCGAATATTGAAGCAAGATAGATTTGACATTATCTCTTTCTCTTTAATAATTATTTTTTATTCTAGGACTCTGATGCTTCTTCAGAAGCAGTAATGATCAGCAGAGCCAAATTAATCTATCTTCTGAATCATGCCTATGCATTTGAATATGCAGTGAAGCCTTATGACATAAGTTTTTGACAGTGTTTTTTCTTGTTCTTAAGATTTGGGAAATCAGTTGAAATAAGAATATTTCAGAAGCTTATGAAGTTACTCTTCTATTAACAGATATCACATTCTATTTTGTCAGTTAAATAAATCTCCTGATAAGGACTGTTAATTCCTCATCATCAGACATTCCATAGGAATTTACTTAAACATGTTTTTAGGAAGGGTGATCTGTTTGATAGCTTTTCATCATCTAATTTCATTTCTTTTCTTTGGAGATTGCTAGATAAACACAAGACATAGTAAACTCAAGTTGTATGACTTCTTGAATAACTGTGAATTTAGGTTTGAATCCAAGTACAATCTTTTCAAAATTTGCTTGGAGAGATTAGACGAAGTGTAACTGGACAAGCTTTTTCATTGATTCCCATAAATATGAACACAAGGATTCAAAGATAGTCTGAGCATTAAACGTATTAATGATGTTGATATACTCAGAATCGAGATAGAGCACCTACCAGAATGCATCTACCTCTAAAGATATTTTCAATAAGCTTATTCTGAGCTGGTGAGAGGGACTTTCAAACTATGATCATCCCTACACCATCAACTTCTATAGTAACACCTTTCTCAAGGATATTCTATAGACTTTCATCAAAACCCTTTATCAAGACCAATGAAATAAAAATATATTTAACTTTTCCATCATTTAAATTCAGCGGAATCACTTTCTGAATATGGTAGGAAAAACAATGTAATATTTTTCATGTGGAACTTTCTTTCTTGAAGGAAAGTCTTTAACAAACATACTTTTCTCATTGGATCATTATCTGCACCACTGTTAGGTGTTATGCACAGACCAGACTCTGATACCAACTAAAAGTGAGGAAAAGTGCACAACAAGGATTTTGAATTGTGTTTTCTATTTTCTTACATTTCTTATGATCAAAGTTCAGAATCTAAACATGTGTTCAAATTCTGATTATATTAAGCAGTGGAATGTCAACAAAAGTAAATAAATAATAACATAACATACATAAATTTATATTGGTTCCTCTTAAACTAAGCGTAGTCCAGTCCCCTTGCATCACAAGAGATTTTCACTATAATCAAATCATGATTACAATCACTTATGCATTCAACATAAGACTTTACATTGCTCATACCCTTAGCCCAAGACTTCTTTCTTAAACCCCAAGGCTCAAGACTTCCTTGCTTAGACCAGCAGCCTAAGACTATACTGCTCAGGTCCCTCATACCCGAGACTTCCTGCTTAAACCCCTCAAGTTCAAGACTTATACTTAGATTCCACAAATCTAAGACTTCCTGCTCAGACCCTCGGTCCAAGACTTTCTTTCTCAGGTTCTACGAACCCAAGGCTTCTGCTCAGACTCATATTCCAAGACTTCTTTGCTCAATCAATCTATTTGATTAAGACTTTCAATGCTCTAGCATATAACAGGAGACTTACATGGCTCAAGCATCTTGGCGAGAGACTTAGGTGCTCAATAATCCACTTGATTAAGACTTTTAATGCTCTAGCGTATAGCAAGGGACTTACATGGCTCAAGCATCTTGGAGAGAGACTTAGGTGCTCAGTCAACCCAATTGATTAAGTCTTTCAATACTTTAGCACATAACAGGATACTTGCATGGCCTAATCATCTTGGCAAGAGACTTAGTATAAACTGCCAAACAACATGTTCAGCAGAATAAAGAACAAGGTATACTTGATACAAACATCAGAGATACAGTGAAATCACCATAACAAAGACCTAAAGCTCGTAAGGTTTATAAGATATTCAATGTTTAAGAAATCTTAAGGCTTTTAAAATTTATAAAAAATAACAGAAGATTCTGCATACTCGATTATGTTGCTTTATTGTTGATCTTGTTATTCCTTCATTAGGTTGGTCCTTGTTAAAGATTCAGTTTGAACTTTCTGCTACTTATATAGCAGCTGCAGAAGGCTAGCCATTTGAAGAAATAACTTGATCAAGTGTCTTTGCTTTCTCCATAGTTCAAGAGATGTTGAAGATAGATACACCAAAAGATCTTGGTCAATTGTGTAACATGTTTAACCATTGGGTCTTCCATGATATCTTGTACTATAGAGCCGTTGAGAGTAGATATCTGTAAAGCATTTCAAATCTTCTTGAACCTTGTGATCTTAGACTCTAGCTGACAAACTGATTTAACAATGCAATTTGCTTTCTACAGTACAGATAACTTCAGCTTTATCACTAACTATGAATAATCACCCGAAGCTAATTATATTCACCAAGTGGAGAGACAATATGGTGCTTCTTCTGATGCTAAAACCTTCAGCTTCATAGTCTACGCCAGACATCACTTAGAGAGTGTTCTTCAAATTCTGCACCACCAGAAGTTAGTAATTCAACACCTCTCAAGTGTGTTCTTATATCAGATTATGAATGTATATCTTTAAGTATTAGAACCTACATACTTGAAACACACATAAAATAATACCATTGTTCTTTTAATACTTTTGTTATTATCAAAACCCAAGGATTATATGTCATGAACAAATCTTGTTATAACAAGCATAACATTTAATTGATTTTTGA